>CM076578.1:1234883169-1235087585 GCA_034641835.2 Pinus albicaulis | reverse complement strand
TATATATATATATATACGGGATGAGTGAAAATGTGTGTATGCCAAGAACAAAAACACAGACTGTGTAGCACTGTGTGTGTAGCAGTGAGTCCAGAGAACAGTGTCTTGTTTGTAAAACCAGAACAATAGTTCTGAATGAGATTGTATTTTGTAACAGTCAGTTTTCTTTATGAAATAGAGTTTTTACTCCATCTCTGTTCATACTGTTTTGTTATTTTCTTTGTGTTAGAAGAGGAATTTTTGTTTCCTCACTGTTGTTCAGCAATTATTAGAAATTCCAACAGATTCATTAGTTAAAAATTATAAATACCCCACATTGGGTTCAATGCAGAGTTGAAATTTAACGGGTTTCACTCGTTAAATATGTTTAAAAATTTTAGAAAACCATTTTTTGTGATGTGTCTTAAAATTTATAAAATGTATATTTGATGGTCGATTTTTTCCTCAAAAACATCATTAAAATCATTAATACCCTATGTCATTCTTACATGACAAACCCTATCTCAAGTTTCTTAGTTGGATATTGTATTTTGATGTGAAATTCAATTTCTATTCTATGTTGCATAATTTGTGCCTCTGCCTGAATCCCAAGGTTGTATTACTAGCAAGAAATTTTGCAAACTTGAGAGAAAATAACCGAATGTGCAACAAAATATACCTACTGTGAACAAAACTAATAAGGTGGCGTGCTAAGGACACATTTCTCCCATGATTTCTTAATTTTTCAATACATTCTTTGTCAAAATCCATCAATATGTTTATTCCAGACTATCTAGTTGTAACCAGAGATTCACTAATTTCAACCCCAACTTGGGTTGAGGTATGATGGTACAAATTTGAAAAAAATGTGAGTAAACCCTATATATAAACTCAACCAACTAGTCAAAAAAATATAATTAGAGAGGAGCGTTGATGAAAGGGGAAAACACAAAGTCCAAAATGATGTTGGTGAAGAAAATCAGCTAATAAAGAAGCAAAATGAGGGAAGGTGAAAGAATTGTGGAGGGTTTGGTTTTCTTTATCTTGATTTTAACTAGAGCAACCATGAGTGTGAATTCCATGAGTGTGGATGATCAAGATGGGTTTTAATCAACTCTAATTAACTTTTAATGATGGGAAGGTGTTCCAATGGCACCATTCTTGCATTTCCAATCCAATCCAAGACTGCTTCATGCGAGCCTGACCATCATACGAGTTCTTTGGTGGAGTAAAGGAGGCCTGTGGAGGGTCAGGAAAGGATTCAAGCCCCATTGACAAAAGTAGATGATGTCATGTTGTTGCATATGGGCTATATGTAGCACATGCTTAGAATTCCTTGAAAATTCCTTCTCCATCCCAATGACCTTATTTTTTGTCTTCGACTTCTTCATCTTTAATTGATATGGATGCGCTTCCAGATGATTCTAAGGCATGTGAAAACAAATTGTATAATTCTTTATAAAAAAAAGGAATCAATGTTCCCTAATCAAATTCCTTCTCTGATCCTATATTGTGCATGTATGGTATTAGGATTCACCAAATGAGCAATCTGAACTCTCCAGAGATTGACTATGGCAGCTCAAAAATGCATAAAAATTCTTCTAGAGTGTCTAGTTCCAAGACTTTGGAGAGAATATATACAAATCACTCTTAAGGAGGGTTCTCAATGTGTTCGAACGCACTTTATAAAGTGATTATTTGAAAAAAAAATAGGTGTTAGATTTTCAGAAATATTAATTTAAATTTTTTTTATTGATATTTTGATTAAGCCTGTCATTGTTTCCTAGAAGTCGTTGTTAAAGAAAGAATAAAAATAGTGGATAATAAAACCCTACATATAAAGTCTCTAAAATGAAATATGTAAACTTTCAGGAATATCAACGACTGACTGGTTACTCGTGTGTTGGTGGTTATGGCAACAATAGTAGCACACCGTGTCCCACATGTCATGGAAAACACTCATTTGATTACAGTGGAAAGGAAGAAGAGGGAGAGATGAAGGAGCGTGGTGGAAAGAAAGAAAACCATCCACAAGATAATTAACAAAAGAAGAAATAATGGCTTCAATAAATGAAGAGAAACATTCAGCAAAATGCACAAAATTCTAGTGAGGTAGATGGTATCTATGATAAAACAGAGCACGATCTGATGAGCAAGAGAAGCCACACACCACTGCACATGATGGAAAACATGGGAAGAAAAACCAAGATACTCATGAATAGATGGGAAATGAAAATGCGCAAGAGAAAAAAAAGTATGGTTCTCGTGGCTTTAGGGATAAATAAATTCTAGCCAAATGTTGTACCTTCTTGGATTATGGGTGTTAATGAAGGTGCTAATCTCACAGTTGCAAAATCCATTCTCAACTGGATCTCTTTGAATTTTATGTTATTTTTTCTTTTCATTTATTATTTTGTGCCAACGATTTTGATTGGGGAGCCATATAATTACCATGATCCCAACGGAAGAAGTACTGAGGGAAAGTAGTGATGGTCGATCTCTGGAAGTTGAACTGTAATTCTCATGAATTACATCTTTACACATTGTATTTTCAAATGTAAGTGTAATTGCTTTGTTATGTTTTTTCCCTTCACTTAATGAATATTTCTTCCTTCTTAGGCACAACCCAAAAATAGGGAAAAAAATTTCTATTTCAAAATACATGATAAATGCCAAATCATTTTGGTTGTCATTATCGCTTGATAGATTTTACATTAATTCATTCGAATGCCCCTTATTATGGTCTTAATTTATGTAAAATTTTTAGTTGAGACATTGTAGTTAATTCATTGGAGGTTCTATTGCTGAGTGACTAGTTATGTGCTTTCGAGAATGATGCGATGGTACACTCGGAGGTAACTGAGATTTGCATTATTACTACCTTACTATTTTTGGCTATTTGGAGTCTGAACGAATCATATAGAACAATCATTAATGAAAATGCCAGACCAAGGAGATAAGCTCCCTTTACCGGAACTGACCACAGATTCTGAGGTTCAGATAGGATGGAATTCTTCCAAGTGGTATTCATTGTAGTGAAAATGGATTGATTCTTTTATTGTATCCAAGCCATGCAAAAATTTTGGTTTTTATCTATTTGATAGATGGTGGAGCTGCCCCAGATGCATGTGCTGTTGCTGCTACCACTTTTAGGTTTTTCATATCATGATCTACTTATTCCGAGAGCTGGTTACTATTTTTCTGTTCTAGCGGATGATTTCTTGTTGGAAAATTTAAATTCGTGATTTGGACGACCAGTGGCACAAAAATGTATCATCTCATCTTCCCATGCACATTGACATCAGTTTTGGTTGATGTGCAGCCTATCCTCGAGGGTGGCTATTTTTGGTCTAGGATCTTTCACATCCAACGGCTACAATTTATGGATGTCTCGAGGAGGAGGATACACACTTTGGTATTCGGGGATTCTCAATCGTATGCGTAGGTGGGGAGGATTACATTCTTTATGTATTTGCCTGCAAATGTACAGGTGCGCTTCCCCATAACACTACAACTCATTTTAATGATAGTACCAGATTCTAAAAATTGCCTCTCGGGGTCAATTATATCCGAGTTCATTCGTGTTGGGAAAAACAAGAACGAGAAAGGAATAGGAGAAATAACCGAATTACAAACTCAAGGATAAACACTTGGAATTCTTATTAATCAAATGATTTCCATATTTCCTTACAAGCCTCTCGCCATCTTATTTAACCTAGACATTATTCAAGTATTCCAACCATGTCGTTATTCAAACTACATTTCGTTATTCCAACTTACATAGATAATAAGTAAATTTACATTTTGTTGTCACATTTTTAACAAACTCCACCTTGACAACAATTTTCCTAATGTCATATCTCATCATCTTTTTCGCAAGCCGAGAGAAGCGAGACACCATCTCAGCCTTTCTCATCAGAATCGTTTCGTGAATATATCTCAGATGCTGATTTTCCGTGCGTAACCTCTTGAGAACTACTTCTTGTCGCCTTCGATTACATGTCTCACAAAATGATACCTTTGTTGATCATGTGCTTGGTCTTGCTATGATAGGTTGATTTGTAATAAATGGAAGTAGTGCTTTGACTATCACAAAACACATTCACTTTCTCCTCGTATCCTTCCAATCTCATCAAGAAGACCTTTTAACCGTACTTGCCTCTTTTACAAGCATCCGGCGCTCTATACTGATTCAAGAGTGGACAAAGCAACTATCTCTGAAGCTTTCATTATCCACTGACATCTCCATCGTGCAAGAGTAAAAACATAACCTATAGTAGACCTCCTTTTTGTCCAAATCACTTTCATAATCAACATCCACATATCTCAGACTAAACCTTCATGACCATCAAAGCCGATGCAATGGTCACTTATGCCTCTCAAATACCAAAGAACCATTTCATCGTCGCTAATGTTCTTCCTAGATTTACAGAACCCACGACAACTCCACCGCATGTGAAATGTCGTTCAGAGATACCATCAGATACATTAAGTTGCCTAATGATTTGCATATGGTACATAAGACATATACTTATTTTCTTCTACCGGGCTTCTGTGACTTAACCGAAGAAAGCTTAAAATGTAAAGCTAATGGAACATTAACAAAGTTTCACATTAACTTATACCAAACTTTTCAAGTACTTTCCATAATTTCTGTGATAACCAAAGCTACTATTCTTCCCCGCTCTATGTATCTCCGTGCCCAAGATATGTTTTGTCGCCTCCAAGATCCTTCATTTCAAACTTCCTAGAGAGTTGAGCCCTTTAACTTGTTTATTTCTACCATGATTTTGTTTGCAATAAGAATATCATCAACATACAACACTAGGATAATGAATATTCCAATTAACACTTTTGAAATATACACAATGATCATACTCACTTCCGATAAAATCTAGCTCACCATGAAGGAATCAAACTTGTACCATTGCTCGGGCGACTACCTCTGGGCCATACAATGATTTCCGAGCTGCAAACTAATCTTCTGATGCGACCTTGTACAAAACCTTCTCGGGCTCATCCATAAGTATATCTCTTCATCCAAATCACCATGAAGAAAGGTTGTTTTAACATCTAAATCGTTCTAACTCAAGGTCAAGTAAGTAAATGAAAGGCAAACAAGATTTAATAGAAACAAGTTTAACTACCTGTGAAAAGATCTCATGAAAGTCAACACCTTCAACCCGAGAATAATCTTTTGCAACCAGCCCTCGCTTTCATCAACTTCTCCCTTTCAACTCAAAGACCCATTTGCACCCAAAACACTTCTCCCTTTTTAAGGAAGTTCTACAAGATCCTGGGGATAGTTCTTGCCAGGAATCCATTTCTTCTTCCATAGCCTTTTTTCCATATCTTGCTATCCGCATCATCTACTACTTCCCCGATACAACAAGAAGGTCTCCATCTGCAGAATTTGACTGCAAACGATGAAGCAGACCTTCATACCTTTTAGGTGTTTTCTCTTCCCTGTAGACCTTCGTAGAGTGACCGGTTGCTAAAATTCTTCTCGAATTTCTCCTAGCTTTACTTCTCCACCTTCTCGTAATTTTCCTTCCTTTCGACTTTCTAAAAGATTTAGTCTCCAATTGAATCGCGACTGGCGATACCGCTCCCGTTCAAACCTTTCTTCGACATCCTGCTTTTAAAAGAGAAGCATCTAATCAAATGTTACATCTCTATCAATGACCATCTTCCGTGAAGAAGTATCCCACAACCTATATCCCTTCACCGACAATCATATCCAATAAAGATACGTATTTCGATTTTGGATTTAATTCTTGAAGGCCGATTTCTAGGAATAAGAGCATAGGCATCAACCAAAAATCTTGAAATGCTAATAATCACAAGACTAACCCACCAAACTTCTTCAGAATTTACAACTTATTGCAATCCGAAGGTAATCATATTCAGTCAATGCTGGATAATGCTTCGCCCATAACTCCTTTTGCAAGTTAGCATTACCGATCATGCTTCGGTTCTTTCCATAAGAGTCCGATTCATTTGTTCAAACGCTCATTTTGTCGAGGGGTATAAACACTAGTTTCATGTCTACCACTCCTTCATCCTTACAAAATTGTTCAAATTCTAAAGATAAATTCACCACCATTGTCAGGCTTAAAAATTTAATCGATTGCTTTTCTTTCAATTAATATTAAATTGTTTAAACACATTAAATACATCGCCTTTCCTTTCAACATATAGACCCAAAATTTTCAGAGAAATCATCAATAAACGTTAAAAAATATGAGGCACCTCCATAAGACATAGTAGGAGATGGTCCCCCATGATCAGAATGAATGTAGTCCAAAATCGCTTACTATTATGATTATCAAATTTTGGACCTTTGTTTACATTGTTTACCAAACACGTAATATTTACAAAAATCCAACTTCAAGGATTTCAAATCGCATAGCCTTTGCGTTCATCAAGACCAAGACCTTTCTACCATGTGACCTAATCGCTGATGCCATAGACAAGAACCCTTCTCTTCTTCTTTTGACATACCGCCGATTCACTAACTTGAGTGCTACCTTTTGAGTCTGTACGCATTTCCAACCTTTTTAGCCTTCATCACAACTTTCAAGGCTCCTTTGAGACTTTTAGTACCTATCTGACTTGTAAATTTATAACCACTAATCTAAAATCCCAAGGAAATCAAGTTTTTCTTTAGATCGTGTACATGCCTAACATCGTATAATGTTTGAATCTACCATCATAATATTTTAATTTTTACATTACCAATCCCAATGGGGCCGACAAGATGCATTATTTTCCTATGAAAATAGAACTACCATCTACAGCTTCATATGAACTAAACCAACTTCTAAGGGACTCATATGATGAGAAACACTGCAGTCTAATAGCCAATTATCAACATCTTGAGAGACATTACAGACAAGGAGAGCTTCGCATTTAAAACCCTCATCAACCATACCCGAATCAACTTGATTTTCTTCCTTGTTAAGGTTCTCGACTCCCTTCCGTTTCCAAATAAATATTTCTAAGGTGTCCAAGTTTATTGCGCATCAAAGACTTGGCTTTACACTTCTTGCCACCCTTGACCTCCCTGACCAAGAACCTCATGCCTTTATCCCTTCTTCAATCGACCTCCGGTTACCATGGTTTCATGTCGATATCTCAATGCTATATTTTCTTTGTACCTCTCCGCATAAGAGAGCACCCACTAATGCATTCAAGATTTAATGACCTACATTTCAACTAATTGAGGTCACGGTTGATTCAAGACTTTACAGAATAGTCAAATAAGTTATTGTCTTGTCTCTTTTCCCTCCATCTTTACCTCCATATCAAACAATGGTACAAGCGTATTAAAAACATTTATGGATTCGTACTTCGTATCTTCCATCCGAAGACCGTAAAAGTTTTCTTTAAATAGATTTTGTTCACAAAGATTTTGTCATATAGAGTGCTTCCAATTTTTTCCACAATCCCAGCTTGTACTCTCGCAACAATATTGAAGAGTACTTCATCTCAAACATAATCCGAACTAAGATTAAGAGCCCGGGCATCCAAGTCCTCTCGCATGAATTTGTCATGCTTGGATGGTTTTTTATTTACTCCCATCTAATGCTTTATAAACTCACAGACCAAAGAAATCCCTATCCCTTCGCTTCCACAGAAAATTGTTTTTCCCAAGAATTTTTCCACCTCAAATTCTTGTGCTTTTCATTTTTTCCATTTCTCCTCCTAGTTTCGCATTTCCCTTCTTCTACAAATTTAAAAAAAAATCCTCTTCTTCTAGGTTTGATTTTGTTTTCATATTTTCCTTTCTACTACTATGATTTTAAGAACAAAACCGAGCCCAGAAAAATCCTTCAATTTCAATTTCGTTTTCGTACTTTTCCTTTCTACTACCGTGATTTTAAGAACAAAACTAAGCTCCATAGAAAATAAATCCTTCATTCTCACTGGCTTCGTAAACCCTACTTCATTTCAAATCTTAGATAAAGTGAAAGTATTACTAAGTTTTCTTCTAGCAGTCGAGCTTGATTCTGGAATGCTCAATTGACGGCTTCCCTTTAATGGATTTTTGGTGCTAGATGGCTCTGTGACTGTGCAACGACAACACTCAACTCTAAGTTCACATCATTCACATTCAATTCTTCCCAACGTCACTCTCCTCCCAGCAGCAATAGAAATGGTTCTCTGTCGATGGCTCTCCACCACTACTACTCAACGACTGACAACAGTTCTTGGCTTATCTATCCACACATATGGCAGACGGAAACCCTCTACAATTCTTTCCATGCAGATGGAAAACGGTGCAAGTCTCCTTTTTCCGGCGGATGACGCAGCCTCTCCGCCAACAGATTGAAGGTGGTTGACGACCTCCTTACTCCGATGGATGATGTAGATCCTCTCTCATGGTGATAACAACACAAAACCAGTGGGTGGATTCTTCTTAAAAAGTTGGATTTCAACCACCCGACAGCTCCTCTTGCAACAACATCCTCTTTGCATGTGGATTTCAACCACCCGGAAATAGGAGTGGATTCTTGAATGAACTGTCAGCAGGTTCTTCTCCAGCGGAACAGTCGGCAGTCTCTCCAGCGGATTCTTCTGGCGGGCTTAAACTTCTATGTGGTTATGCCTCTTGACACGCCTCTTGATAGCACCCTCTTTGCTTGGTTTAACGACTCTTCAACGGCCTCAACGAATGGCAACCAACGACGGTTCCAAATCAAGATGGACACTCCACTATGCTGGTCATGTTTTTAATGCAATATCTGTCCACGGGGTCAATGGAAATCGATTCAGGCTCTGATACCACTTGTTGTGGGGAAAAACAGTAAATGAGAAAGGAATAGGAGAAATAACTGAATTACAAACTAAAGGATAAACACTTGGAATTCTTATTAATCAAATGATTCTCTGTATTTTACAAGCCTCTCGGGCCATCTTATTTAACCTAGACATATTTCGTTATTCCAACTACATCTCGTTATTCAAACTACATTTCGTTATTCGAACTACATAGGTAATAAGTAAATTTACATTTTGTTATCACATTTTTAACAATTCACTTGGCAATCATTTGTGATATTTGATGAGTGGGGAGATTATTTATTCCTTTTGTACCACTTCCATCATATCGTCTGCTAAGCCACTTGAAAAATCCTCGTTGTTAATCGGGGGTGGGTAGGATTTGTCAGTTCAATCCTCTTTCTCGACACCCGGACGATCCGCAAATGTTTATGGATGTCTTGGCCTCGGACACATCGGCACAGGTGGCCCATATTGATGCCACGAGGGTGGCTGATCAAGATAGACAAAATTAAATTGAAGAAGAGGTCTCTCTCATTAGACAATCGGCTATTGCTCTGCCCAGTTTTTCTCTACACTATTTGAACCAACATTCCAAAGGGCTACATTCTGGAAAGTGTGGTCCTGTGCGTGCTGGTAGGAGCTTTCATAAGGGGAAGAAGCCTGCCTGCTATAAGATGGCCATGGAGAATAAAGAGGTTGTGATGGAGCATGACGATTTGTGGGGGAGGGTCATAAGTTTGCAGAAAAGGGCCCTCATGGGTAGATGGCTATTCGCAGATGGGAAGGAAATTAACATGGTGGAGTGTGCTAAGAGTTCCTGGAATCCCATCATGGGATATACTCCAAAAGTCAGCCTCCTTCTCGATAACTGGATAAGCATCCATTTTCTAGACAAGAAGGACGTTGCGTTGATTGTTAACAAGGCATGGGTCAAAGGAAAGGCTTTTCTTCAGTTGCTCCTGTGGTATTTGGGTTTTAATCCAATCATGGAGGCCTCGATGAATCAGACTGTGTGGGTAAAACTGCCTGGACTCCCCTTAGAGTTTTGGACACTCAAAACTCTTACAGATATTTGGGATTCTATAGGATGCATGAGGTACATTGATCCAGCTATTCTTGGAGCAAGTGACAAGTGCATTGCTTGGATTTTGGTTGAGGTCAGCTTCTCTGATGGCCTGGCCATGGAGGTTGACTTGGTATGGGGATGCAGAAGACACCGACAGCGGGTCGATTATTAGGGAGTCCCCTTTCGATGTATGATATGCCATCGAACGGGACATTTGAGGAAAAACTGCCCCATGCGGTTTTGGAACTTGCGCAGGGGTGGATCGGTTGCTGAGATGGTGGAACATAGCGATGATTCACACAAGCATGTGGAAGCTAATCAATCAGGTATTTCTCCTTCTAATAACTCTGTAGAAGGCTTGGCTGATATTGATGGGGGATATGACCCTTTGACTGATCCAATTATTTCACTGTCTAATATGGTATCTGCTCCTGTGGATGTTTCTACCATTTCTCCTGAGAATGAAAATACTAAGTTGACAAACACTTTGCCGAAACCATATAGACCCTCTAATGCTTCCACCATTGTTTTCAGGGGTACTGGTCCCATTAATGGACATGTGGATTTCATTATAGGGGCCTCCCATGATGTTTTTGAACCAAACCTTGCATTAGTTATATATAATTCCCCCACTCTTGAGCATTCTCGACAATCTGATGAATTGGCTTGCGTCATTGTGGATTCTTCCCTGTTGGGATCTCCCAGTTTTTCCTTGGGGGTATCTCACGCCCTTGGTCGTCATAGGTCTATCGTCAAGTCAACTGGTAATAATGATAAGCTCGACCAGGTGGTGTCTAATCCTCTTTGAGTGAATGAGTCTTCACCACCCTTCCCCAATACCCGACCGGGTAATATGGCCCATGTCCCCATTACTTCGACTCAGGGCATTTCCTCACCTTCCATGCTGCCTCTTGAGTGGGCTTCGCCCCCTTCATCACCATCCTCTCCGTTGGGTAATGTGGACGCCTGTGGGGACTCTCCCAGAAATTCTGTCGAGAGTGACTATGATGCCTTATTTGCCAACTCGGATCTTGATTTAGCCGCTCTCACCGTATTTGACAAAATTCCGCCTAATTCTGACGATGTACCTATCATTTCTCCCACCTCTTGTAGCAATATCACTGTTATAAATAAGACGGCCTCTGGGTCTCGCCATTTTAGGGGGAGAGTAACGAACAGATCCATTTTTCAGAATGAACTCCTCGACCTTAAGGAGGTACCAATATCCTCAAATGATGAATTCAGGGCACTTAGAGCTTTTGGCCCTTTGGAGGGTTCAAAATGACATACATCTTATCTTTGAATCTAAGGGGGATGGGCAACCCCTCTAAAATGTTGTGCCTGAGGGAATTAATTAAGGAATCCAATCCGGTGATTGTATTACTATAGGAGACCTTATGCGATAGGTATAAGGCCATTAAATCCGTGTTATCAATATGCCGTGGGTGGACGACTGTGGGGGTTCATGCCATGGGTCATTTTGGGGGCCTTGTTGCATTCTAGAACCCTAAATGTGCTGTGTTTCAGGCTTACAGTTTTATTGGGGGCATTCTGCTATCTAGGAAAATAAGAGGTGTGAATGTTGATGTGAACATTATTAATATGTATGCTCCATGTCACAATAGGGCCAATTTTTTGGATAAACTCAATAGTTCTGGAATTCTCAGGCTTCATAATCTGGTGGTAATGGGAAATTTCAATGCAACTTTGAAATCTAATGAGTCTTGGGGCCAGAAAGTAAGGATGGATCCTTTGGCGGGTTCTATAGGGACGATTCTGGAATTGGCTCAGTTACGGGACCAAGGCCCTCACCTATTGAGCCATCATGGAATAATCATCAAATGGGGAATGATTTTACTGCTAAAAGATTGGATCAAGCTATGGTGAACATAGCTCTTTTCTCTGTATTGAGACACATTTCATCGGGGTTTCTGATTTCGGACATATCCGATCATAGAACCATTTATCTATCATGGAAGGGGGCTCAAAGGAGCCATGCTATACCTTTCAAAGTTAATCGTGCATGGTTGTTGGATCCGGAGTATGAGAGGCTTGTTAGAGAGAAGTGGGTTCTCGGCCCCTCCATGATGGACTCGAGTAGATGGGCGGGTTTCCACTGTAAGATTCAACAGATTAAATACATGACTAAAGAATGGGAAATTAAAAAGAAAAAGGAACTACGAGCTGAGATGGTAGACATAAATTCCAAGCTGGTGGTGCTTCAGTCTTCCTTTGCTCAATCGACCCCCGATAATGAAACTTACAGGTATATGGAGTCTCTACAACATAGAAGACTTGAGATTCTCAGGATTGAGGAATTATCTCAGAAGCTCAAAAGCAGGATAAATTGGTTAATGTAGGGGGATATGAATACAATTTTTTTTCAAAAAATAGCAAATGCTCGGAGGAACAATAAAAATATCTGGCATATCAAAAAGGAGGATGGGAATATGGCCTATATAGAGAAAGAAATTAGAATGGAAGATTTTAAACACTTCTATAAATTCTATAAAGTTGATTTGGGGATCAGCGTTGACAGTCATAAATGGGTATTGCAATATATCCAAAACGTTTTTGATGAAGAGGCTTGTAGGAATATTAACGCTGAAGTTACAAAAGAGGAAGTGTTATCAACACTAAATTGTTTTGCTCATGAAAAATGTCCTAGTCTGGATGGATGATCAACTGAGTTCTATTGTCATTTTTTTTAGATCATGGGGGATGAAATCACGACCATTCTGGACCAAGGCAGAGTTTTCGGGCATATTCCTTCCAATATGAATGCCACTTTTTTAGCCCTTATACCTAAAATCTCGGCACCTGTGGCATTCGATGACTACAGACCCATTGCCCTATGTAATTTGATATATAAAATATCTTTGAAGATCATAGCCAACAAACTCAAGAGTTTCTTATCTAGAATCATTTCCAAGGAACAATACGGGTTTTTAAAGGGATGATCCATTCATGATGATGTTGCCATTACTCAGGAGGTATTACACTCCATGCATGAAAGGAAAAAGGACGGCATCATCATGAAGATTAATTTTCTCAAGGCCTATGATAGAGCGGAGTGGTCTTATATTCAAATGCTTCTGCTGAAGGTGGGTGTACCTATGGTGGCCATTTGACGGATAATGGGATGTATTACAACAATCAGATTTGATGTCATCATTAATAGAAAGCCCACTTCTTTCTTTGGTGCTGAAAGAGGATTACGGCAAGGATGTGCTCTATCACCAATTATTTTTATCCTGATCATGAATGGTTTCAACTGCCTTATGGGCATGGTGTCCCGGGCTGGATACATTGCAAGTTTCTCCTTTTCCAATTCTGTGAGTATCACGCATTTGCTTTTTGTTGATGACATTCTCATTTTTGGAACTATCATTAGGAATCATTGGTTTTATATCCATTATCTACTGATTCAATTTGCTTCTGCCACTGGTATATGTATAAAAAAAGAAAAATATTTCATTATATATGGTTCTGGGGAGGGGGAGGAGATATCCTTTATTGCTAGCTTTCTATGGGTTGAGAAAAGGTCGGATGTCGATGGTTTTTTCTACCTGAGATTTAGAATCAAGCCCACTGCTTATAGAAATAAGGACTGGATTGGGATTGTGGAGAAATTCAAACACAAAATTCCTAAATGGATACACAAATATTTATCACTGGGTGGACGCTACATTTTGGTTCAGGCTGTTTTGTTGCAGATCATAGTTTACTGGGGACACCTATTTTTCATACTGCAGGGTATCATATCCCAAATAATTTCCATCATGGCTCATTTCCTATGGGGGGGATCTGATACTGTCAAGAAATTCCACCTGTGTAAAATGGAGATTCTCTATTGTCCAAAAAAATTTAGTGGATCGGGTATTCTAAATCCACGTGCCTTCAATTCAGCTCTGCTTGTTAAATCTCTATGGCAGGCTCTATCCGGTAATGATATGTGGACGGACATCATAACAGTTAAATATCTTCCTCAGGAGGCCTTACGTTTTATATATTGCAAGTAGCTCACATTTCCCTGATGCAGGTCAGCTATATGGAACAACTTCAAAAAGGTTTAACACATTCTTTTTGAGGGCCTGGTTTGGGTTTTTGGCAGTGGTCATAGAATATTATTGAGCGGGGAAAAACTATATGGTATGGCATCTATACAAATTATGAGTGCAAGACTGTTACATGTTTTAAATATTAGAGGTATTTTATATCTAGTGTAGCTAATTGATCATTGGGAGCACAATGCGTCTGTATTCAAAACGGCTGTCCAACTCCGCCTATTGGGACCGGACACTGAGGAATGGGCTATATTTCGAGAAGGTCTCCAAAGTGTGGGTTTATCCTATAGTAGGGAGGGAGACAATCTGGTATGGGCAGGGGCCATGAAGGAGGGAGCATTGGTTGTCAAGCAAATATATTCTTTGGAGCATATGACTATGGGCTTTGAAAGGTTTTGTAGTAGGAAACTGCCGACCAAAATTCTCCTATTTGGGTGGTTGGTTTGGAAGGAGAACATTTTGACGTGGGACAATCTCATCCGAAGGGGTTTTCAGGGGCCTAGCATATGCACATTTTGTTTGAAAGCGGAGGAATCCATCAATCACATTTTCTTTACTTGCCCCATGATTGCTCATTTATGGTCTCTTTTTAGCAAGTCTCTTCTAAGCTCGACATGGTCTCCAACAAATTTCATAGATGTTGCACACTGTTGGGACCTTGTCGAGGGACGTTTTCAATCCCTTCCCCTTTTTTTTCATTTGGGAGATTTGGCTATGCAGGAATAGACATACCTTCGATGATGCTCTGATTTTTACTCACCACATTTTCAATGCTATCATGACATGGATTCGAGACAAAAAGCCGAAGGTGCACACTATTCATGATGAATCCAGGTGAACCAGACCTCATCCCATCTCCTTTCCGGCTATCTACTTTGATGGAGTCTATCAGGATGGAATTATGGGTTGTGGGGCTTGGATCAAGTTATAAAAAATAGAAAGGATTCACATCTACTGGAATGGGGGAAGGGGCACTAATAATCTTGTAGAGTTAATGGCTCTTTGGTGCGGGCTGTTGGCTGCTTGTAATCTGGGTCTTTGACAGGTCTCCATATATGGGGATTCCAAGCTGGTCATTGATGCATTGTTGGGTAGATCTCCCCTCTCCACTATTACCTCCCACAGATGGTTCAAGAGGACTAAACACTTGTGGGAAAGGCTAAATTTTCCACCTATTCTCCACATCTACAGGGAAAATAACACTAGGGCTGACTGTTTATCAAAACAAGGTGTGGATATGGAATTTGGCATATTACAGGTATCTCAATATAAAGACAACAACAAAATCTAGACTAGTGACATCCCTATTCCTTGACTTGGGTTTTATGGTGGTTGGTGGGACTTCTGAAACTTTGGTGGTTCACATCTTATGTTTTATCCTTATTTCATATAGTTTTTCCATTCTCTTAAGTTTTTATCTGCAATACAACAAGCGAACCTGTCTTTTTTTTCTCAAGCGAGCCTGCATATTTTGTTTCTCACTGACTTTTTTGGGGTCATTACAAGCGAGCCTGCTATTCTACTGCTGCACATCAAGCGAGCCTGTTTGAGTCTACTCTTCATAGCCTGAATAAGGCATCTTGTTTCTGACCATGTAAGATAATAAGATGAGCAAGCATATTGAAGGATCGGTAACGAGGAGCAAGGATCATGACAAGCGAGCCTATTATTTTATCACAAGAAGAGTGTAAGAGTGTTATGTGGGGGAGGACTTCAGAAATCTAGTGTCATGGAAGGAGGAATTGAGAAATTGAGTGTTATTTAAATCACAGAACCATAAGAAATGATTTGAAATATAAAACAAAGAAATAGGGGTAATTATGTGATTTACTTATGAGTTTAAGCTGATTTATTTTAATGGAATTTTGAATGAAATTCTTTATCATAAATTGATGAACAAACTATTTCTCGGTAAATGGGCGGTGTTAAAGACAAAATTAACTCCTTACGTTTTGTTTTTCTTTGAAAAAACAGAATGACTTGGAAAAAAATAGTATTCCAATTACAATGTGGAGAGTGTTTTTTTAGTAGTTGATTTTGTTGATAAGATATTATACTATTCGAATAATTTATATCTGAAGCAGATTTTAGATTATATAATTTGATTATTTAATATTTGAAGTGAATTTCGTGATTTTTTTGGGATAATATTTGGTTTCTTTTTATTAAAAAACTATAATTAAAAAAATTAAATATTACAATTTAAATTTTATTAAAAAATTTAAATAAGTTTTTTTAAAATTAACTTTAAATTAATTTCAATATTATAATTTTTTTTACTATTTGAGTAATTTGGAGTTTACATGTGTCTTTCTTAGTGAGCTTAGAGGCTTATTCTACAGCACAACATGAAAGAGATGGATGTGTAATTTTGTCTCTAAATGGAAAGCAATTTCCAAAAAAAAAAAAAATTGGCGTCTTCCCTTGATGATGGACTCACTTAGGAAGTCCGAAATGTTGGGTTATTAAAAAACTCAGAAAAATTTGTTGCATATAATATTATTTGATGTTAAGTAATTAGAAGTAAAAATAATGTGTGAGTAATATGTCAAAGCTTTATACTTTTCAAAAATATTGTTAGCTAATTTATTAACTTCATATATATCTATATATAAAATTCATGTAAATGTCAACTTTATGTTGATATCAACTTCATATATAACTATATATAGGAAAAAAGGTTAAAAATATTGTTTTAATGTTGTATATAATAAATTATTCGATGTAAGTTATCAGTAAAATATTTTAATATCAATTAATATTGACATATACTTAAAATATATATTAATAACAAAAAAATAGTTTTAATAAAATGTTTCCATGCGCATGTTATATAAAATATTTTTTTCTAAATAATTCTAATTGTATTTATAAACATATCAGTACAAAACTACCACAGCCTCAGCTGAGAAAGCCGGAGAGCTGGGTTTGATGCTTGAAAATTCATGTTTTTGGATTTCCCCAGAAGGGGAAACCAGTCTCTTAAGCTCGTGTCTTGCCGCCCTCGCAGGGGAAACTGGCCTTAAGTTAAACAGGTGAAACCATAAAAATAGAATATGCCTAAAAGAGTTAAACACAGGAGAATTATTCTCCTTCAGCATTGTAAAATTAAACAAAACCACACAGAATTACCCATTGAATCTGGGCTGTAGCGCCATGTTCTAGCTGTGGAGGTTGTAGCGACCTAAATCTGGAGTTTAATACGCAGCAGGTTGGCGAAGTAAATGTGGAGTTTAATGGGGAGGTCTTCTTACTGTATTTTGCACTGAAAAAGAAGTTTGCACTTGAAAAAATATGATGCTTAAGATGGATCTATACTAATATTTATAAAAGATAAATATAAAATGGTCATAGATGAATAACTTACTTAAGGCAATTGAATCCCAAAAATGATATCTAATATAAATCCTATAAATTAAACAAAATAATATCTTAAATATTTGCTAGAAATTAAAGTTGAGTAACTTAAACTCTCTAGCATTTTAAAATATTCTAAAATTTGATTAAAAAAAAAAAAATCAAAAGTCACCCATGTCCATCCAATTTTAAAATATTATTGAAATATATAATCAAAATAAAAGTGACCAAGTAAACAAGAGCCACTGATTTTTTGTATCCATGAATTTTGTGCATATAGTCTTAGTTTGTTTGATGAAATTTTATTTTATTTTTTTCTTTTCTATTTTTTGAGTTCGAGTCATCAAATATTGTAACTCATGTTGTATTGGATTGCCTTAAATATACAAATGGGGTATTAAAAAAGTTCTTTGAAATTAAGGTGTGTTATTGTAAGTACTTTGAAATAGAATATTTAGACCAGGATAACAAATTATACATATATATATATATAATTATACATATCCTTAAAACTCAAATTACCTACCAAATAATATATATATATATATATATATATATATATATATATTATTTGGTAGGTAATTTGAGTTTTAAGAATATTTTCACACTTAACTTGTGGTTTGAGTAGGTTCAAATAAATACTCAGCTATAGCATTGAGGCCACACTAGCCTTAACATCATTACCTTTTTTCTCAAGAGTTTTAAACTAGACTTTTACACCACAAAGCACCTTAAATAAACACCTTATCACCATTTACTTTATACATAGTGAGCTTTAATATATATATATATATATATATATATATATATATATATATATATATATATATATTTAAATAATTTCTTATAGATAATAATAAATTATAAATTAAATAGATTTACATTGAAATACTCTCCCTTTTTCCTATCACATCAATGAAAAGGGTAAAAACTTGTTTACTCTTATCAATTAATAACTAAAATCATCACAAATGAACTAGGTGGTTGTAATAATTAAAATCATGAAAAATGAACTCCGTGGCTCTAATTAATCACTTGAAATGGTTTTAGCGACACACTTCCATTAAGTATGATTTAGAAATAAGGACGTACATCCCTTTTGCTAGCCATGCAATATGCTCCATGGCAGATGAATTCAGAGAAATATTTAACATAAAATCTATAACCGTGGTTTCTCATAAACCAAGTATTAAATGGGAAACCACTCTAAGGATTGGTGGGTATATTGATTTATGAACTCTGTAAATTTAGATTTACATTTAATGAATTTATCTTTCATTTTAATTTATTAAAATATCGTAATCTTACTCTTCCTACCTTGCACGTCACGCATGTATACAAATTATAATTGATCATTTCATTTGGTTATTATTGCGCAAACAAATTAATGAGAATGCTATCAAGACAAGCGATGTCATGTTCCGAGATCCCATAATGCCTATTTTTTTTCTTAATATTTCAGCATATTTTATTGCTCATCCACAATGGTAACGATCCACTGATGCCTATGATACTCCGAGGAATGTGAAGGAGTTTTTTTTTTCCTTCAAGAATTTATATTATCTTATTCCCAAGCTTACTGGATCTCATATTTTGTTAGGCACACCTTCCATTCTTATGCTTGCTTCCTTGTAATTTATACCTCAGGTTTGTTAAAGTGTTGTCACACCCTATGGATTTGGTTGGGTACCGATACACTCTAGCATCAACTAACCATTAGCTTTTGATATTGTTAATTGATATGTCTGTTACTCTACAAAACTATATTATCATAAGTGTATATAAAGGGTTTTATACCATCACACCTCTATCCCAAGGTGTGACATTGCCCATAAATTGATTATTTCATGTGCATCCCTATCCAGGAGAGGTTCACGTCATAAACCCCATGGAAAAGATCTATGAACCTTAAGGACTAAATATATTTTGTCAATAATGGAGGTTTCACCATTAATTTGCCCACCACACGCTAACTGAATAGTTTAAGGGTATGACAATCCACGGACACACATTGTCCTGGGCACCACATTTCCAATTCAAGGAAGACATGTTTCCAGCTTCAAATTACCTGTGGTAAATACAACATATATATTCCATTAAATACATTATGGTTCTATGCTAAGGTTATATTGTGCATTCCTTGGGTGCATTATTTTGACATTGTGTCTCTTTTTGCTTCTATATATTGCATATATAAATTCTGCAAATTATTTTGGGTGACATTCCAATGATTTGATATTACTTCACATGCTAAAATTACCCCAATCCTTGGAGACATAACCGACCAATCCTTTCTGCCACGTATCCCTCTAGCACCTGAAGGCCATGTGACAACCTTATGAGTGGAAGGATAGTGCACCAAGATTTGAACATTCTCAAATCAATCAAGCCCATCAGACTTCAGATGGTCCAACCTTTGTTTGGAAACCTTAAATCAGCTTTTTAGTACTAGGGTTGAACATTCGATACCTTTCCATTGTGCTTCTCCTAGCGATTTTTGTTCACTGCTCTTGAACTCGACATTCTGCTTTATATACATGTCTCAAGCTACATTTCCTTCGTGGCATCCACTTGTGGCTTGCTCAGGTGTATGCCAACTCAGGTACATGGCATTTTGTTTGAAACATTCCTTTTTATTTAATTTCTCTGTCATATCTTATGAGAGCACCAGTTTGTAATTTTCGTTGCAGGTATGCTTCAGTGCCTGAGAGGAACTAGTCTTATCCGAATACCTCTGGGGAAAATTATCTGGTATTTTTTTTCCTTTTTGATATTCTCGTCATTGCAGTTTGTCGCTTGTAGCTTGTCCATTCATATCAATGGTTTCTCCAACAACATACCACATTCCTGGAAATTTATTATATGATTTAACCACTCCATCTTCTTGAAGGATGCCTATGCAGATAGATATTTTTCCCCAACCTGTTGGAATATTAATTCCAACTACCCACACATATAGCAGGACAACAAATTCAATTTGATGGGATTAAAAGACGACAAACACCAGCGAGAATTTAAGACTGATAAGAATTTGGGAAAGGACAGCAAAGGCAGTGGAAATCTCCAGTTTTGATCCACACAAAACCTCCTGCATTCAAGTCTCTGCACCCATGTTCTTATCCGCACTCAACTACCTCATTGAACACCCACCAACTCCATTTAATGCAGAGGAAAAAACATTCTGGGGGGAGCAGCAGCAAAGGGGAAAGCAACCCCCAGAAGAAATGACATCATCCATTTGTGGACCGACCCCCTCACAAATCAAAGCAGTTCCGGAGGTGTAAGGGAACTCACGAGAAGACTTTACAAGCAGTTCCCAGAATGTATGAAGGGAATATGGGTTATAAACCTTAGCATATAGTTTTGTGATTTAAGTTTTAAACTTGCCGCATAATGTTTTTTTATTTTAACATGGGTTAAATTTTATTTACCACAGTAAGTTTTATTTTAAATTTGGTTATATATATTATAAATATGTGATATTTATAATATATATATGTTATATATGTAATGTTTCATATAAATATGCCGTGAGAGCTGTGTGTTGTTTAGAGAGAGCCCGAAGGCCAGAGAAAAAGGACAGAGAGACAAAAATTGAAGCACTGTGTTTGCAGTAGCCAGTGAATTTAGCTGTAAATCCAGAACTGTAGTTCTAAGGAAGGAAGACTTGTTTTGTAACCATTCAAATTTATTTTAATGAAATAGAATCTATTTTTCATCTCTCTGTTTCCGCAATTAAAATTTTTTTTTCTTCTCTATGTTGTGAAAGAGGAATTATTTTCCTCTCTGTTGTTCGAAAGTCTCCAGAAATTCCAACATGGTATCAAAGCTAGTCTAGGCACTCAGTGAAAGAAGCAGAGATTGCTCTTCATTGCAGAAGTTATAAGAATTTTATTGAAGCGTATTTCTCCAGCAGAGAAAGCTTCTATTTGTTTTTTTTAATACACAATCAAGAAAATTGTATGGTTTTCATAGTTATGATGGCAGCAGCAGGCACCAGCTTGACGAATCCCAAAATTCCATAGTTTAATGGGAAGAATCATGATTATTGGGCAATCATGATGAGAGCTCTGTTTGCTTCACAGGACATACAGGAGCTAGTTGAGAATGGCTACCCAGAACCAGTAGATGCAGCAACGTTGCGGCTTTGACAAAAGCAGAAAGAAATTTGTTAAAAGATAATAGGAAGAAGGACTCCAAAGCCCTCTTCTATATTTTTCAATCTATACATGAGAGTATTTTCCCAAATATTGCAATAGCAACAAAGTCTAAGGAGGCATGGGATATTCTCAAGATAGCCTATCAAGGCATGGAGAAGGTGAAGACAGCAAAGTTGCAAATGCTGAGAAGAGATTTTGAAACTCTCTATATGAAAGAGTTAGAAAATATAGACTCATTTTTCACTCACGTTATTGGGATGGTTACCTAGATAAGGTCTCATGGAGAGACACTTGAAGACAGGAGAATAGTGGAGAAAATCTTAAGAAGTCTACCATCAAGATTTGATGCCATAGTAGTGGCAATAGAAGAGACAAAGGATATCTCAATATTTACAGTGGATGAGCTGAGTGCATTCTTCATGTATCATGAACACAGACTAAACAGAGGAACAGATTCCTCATTGGAACAAGCTTTCAAGATTCATATGTATTTTGGCCAAAGCAGAGGTCAAGGCAGAGCAAACAATAGAGGAAGAGGCAAAAGCCAAAACAGAGGAAGAAACAACCCTACAAGTTCGAGTGGAAGGGGCAGCAACCAGAACTAGAATGAAGGCTCAAGCCAACATCAAGCTCATGGACAAAGGTATGATAAATTCCAAGTCCAGTGTCATTATTGCAAGAAATATGGGCACTATGCCAATCAATGTAGGAAAAAGAAAAATGACATGAATAATAGGCAGAATGCTAATTTTGTAAAAGAAAATAAGAACCAGAGTAATGTGCTGTTAACATGTAATGTAGCACAATATAGACAAGATGATGTATGGTTTTTAGACTCAGGTTGTAGTAATCACATGATATGAAACATAGCAATGTTTGCCAATCTTGATGAAAATGTTAAATCTGAAGTAACAATAGGAAATGATAGTAAGATCTTTGTGAAGAGAAAAGGAAGATTCAGTATCCTCGAAAGAAATGGAGAACAGAAGTTTGTGCCAGATGTATATTATGTACCTATCTTGAAATGTAATCTTTTGAGCATTGGATAGCTCATTGATAAGGGCTACAATGTATTTTTTAAATATGATGTGTGTACAATCATGGACATACCTCCAAGCAAGAAAGTCATTGCAGAGGTGCAGATGACAAGAAATAGGATGTTTCATCTCAAGCTCAGAGCAGACTTGAAGGAAAGAAGAAATGTAGCAGCTGTAACACAAGAGGTCTTTCAAGAGGAAGTGAAAGGTGAAAACTGGTTATGGCACTTGAGATTTGGACATCTCAATTTCGGAGGCCTGAACTTGTTGCACAGAAAGGGAACGGTAAAAGGATTACCATTTATTGAGAAACCAAACAGCCTATGTGAAGGTTGCATCTTGGGAAAACAACACAGAGAAAGCTTTCCAACAGGAAAGAGTATAAGGGTAAAGGCACCCTTAGAGATTGTCCACTTAGAATTGTGTGGACCAATGCAAACAACATATTTAGCTGGCAACAAATATGTTTTGACATTCATAGATGATTACACCAAAAAGACATAGGTGTATTTCTTGAAACAAAATAGTGAAGTGTTTGAACAATTCTGCCACTTCAAAGTTCATGTTGAGAAGCAGAGTGGGCACTACATCAAAGTGCTGAGAACTGACAGAGGAGGAGAATACATCTCCAAAGAGTTTCTACATTTCGGTAGGGAGAATGGCATACATAAACAATTTACCACAAGGTACACACCTCAACAAAACAGAGTTGCTGAAAGGAAGAATAGGACCATCATGGACATGGTCAGAAGTATGTTGAAGGCAAAACATTTTCCAAATGAGTATTGGGTTGAAGCTGTCAATTGTGCAGCGTACATCTTGAATAGATTCCCAACCAAAGCTGTCATGAAAAGAGTTTCAGAAGAAGCATGGAGCGGCATAAAGCAGCATGTCACCCACATGAAAGTATTCGGTTGTGTGGCTTATGTGCATGTCCCGGATCAAATAAGGAAGAAATTGGACAGTAAGGGGGAGAAATGTATCTTTGTTGGATACAGTGATGAGTCCAAGGCATACAAACTCTATAATCCATCCACCAAGAAAGCTATAATTAGTAGAGATGTGCAGTTTATTGAAGAAGAAATTTGGGATGGAAGCTTAGAGAAAATGGTGAATGTGAAGACATGTGTGTCTCACAAAGAAGAAGAGGAAGGGACAGCAGCAAATAATCCCTCCTTGGTGGTTCCTCCTCCACCACTACAAGCACAACAAACCACACCACAAGCTGGAAATAGAATAGCCTTGAAAAATCAAGGAAGTGCTTCTTCAAGCACACGACTGGGAACGGAAACTCCCACGAGTTCAAGTGGAACTCCAACCAAACCAAGAAGACCGAGATTCAGAAATATGATTGAGATTTATGAACAAGGAGAGGTAAATGATAATGCCGGTCTGAACTCTTTATTTGCTTTGTATTGTCATGTTGATGACCCAATTAATTTTGAAGATGCCGTAAAGGAAGAAAAATGGATTAAAGCAATGGATGAAGAAATTGGTGCAATAGAAAAGAGTAATACGTCGGAGTTAGTGGACCTCCCTAAAGGTAAGGAAGTCATTGGAGTAAAATGGGTCTATAAGACCAAGAGAAATGTTGAAGGCAAAATTGAAAGACACAAAGCAATACTTGTTGTCAAAGGTTACAAGCAGCAACAAGGAAGAGATTATGAAGAAACCTTTGCAGTAGTTGCAAGGATGGAAACAATGAGAACAGTGTTTTCCATAGCAGCACAACAAAAATGGAAGGTTTACCAAATGGATGTGAAATATGCATTCCTGAATGGAGTGTTGAAAGAAGAGGTATATGTTGAACAACCTCCAGGCTATGAGATTGAAGACTAAGAACACAAAGTTTGCAAGTTGAAGAAAGCTCTTTATGGACTGAAGCAAGCACCGAGAGCATGGTACAACATAATAGATGCTTACCTAACAGAAAATGGATTTGAGAAATGTGATGGAGAACCCACACTCTACATAAAATAAAATGATGGTAAGATTCTTATTGTTGTTTTATATGTAGATGATTTAATATTTACTGGAAATGAAGTTTCTCTCGTTGCTGATTTTAAAGCAGTCATGAAGAGTGAATTTCAAATGAATGATTTGGGTTTTCTGAGATATTTTCTTGGAATTAAAGTAGAGAAAAATAAAAATGGGATTTTTATTTCCCAAGAAAAATATGTTGAAGAAGTGTTGAAAAGATTCAACATGCATAACAGCAAGGCAACTGTAACTCCAATTGTCATAGGGTTAAAATTAAGCAAAGAAGACAGCAGCAAGGATTTTGATCCAACATTATACAAGAGCATAGTTGGCAGCCTCATGTATTTGACTGCACCTAGGCTGGATATTATGCACATTGTAAGTTTAATTTCCAGATTTATGGAAAGGTTGAAAGAGACTCACTGGAAGGCAGCCAAAAGAATTCTCGGGTATGTGAATGGAACAAAGGGGTATGGTATTTTCTACTCCTCATCTGAAAATTTTAAATTGACTAGTTACATGGACAGTGATTGGGCTGGAAGTGTAGATGACAGGAAGAGCACATCTAGATATGTGTTTCATTTGGGATCAGGAGCCATTTCATGGGCTTCCAAGAAGCAACCAATTGTGGCTTTATCAACAACGGAGGCAGAATATGTGGCGGCAACAACAACAACATGCCAAGTAGTATGGATGAGAAGAATGCTCAGAGATTTATGTCATGAGTAGGACAAAGGAACAATAATTTATTGTGATAACAGCTCAGCGATAGCTTTATCAAAGAATTTTGTCTTCCATAAGATGACAAAGCATATTGATGCAAAATTTCATTTTATACGAGAACTGGTTAATAATGGCGAAATTGTTTTACAGCACTGCAAGACAGAGGAGCAGTTTGATGATATTTTGACAAAGCCATTAACGCAAAAAAGTTTTAACTATTTCAGAAAGTGCCTAGGTATGCAAGATAACCCAACAGTTGAAATTAAGGGGGAGTGTTGGAATATTAATTCCAACTGCCCACACAAATAGCAGGATGGAAAATTAAATTTGATGGGATTAAAAGACGACAAACACCAACAAGAATTTAAGACTGAGAAGAATTGGGAAAGGACAGCAAAGGCGGTGGAAATATCCAGTTTTGATCCATATGAAACCTCTTGCATTCAAGTTTCTGCACCCATGTTCTTATCTGCACTCAACTACCACACTGAACACCCACCAACTCCATTTAACGTAGAGGCAACAACATTCTGGGGGGAGTAACAGGCTTCAGCAGTAAAGGGGAAAGCAACCCCCGGAAGAAATGATGTCATCCATCTGTGGACCCACCCCCTCACAAATCAAAGCAGTTCTGGAGGTGTAAGGGAACTCACGGGAAGACTTTACAAGCAGCTCCCGGAATGTATGAAGGGAATATGGGTTATAAACCTTAGCATATAGTTTTGTGATTTAAATTTTAAACTTGCTGCATAATGTTTTTTTTTATTTTAACATGGGTTAAATTTTATTTACCACAATACTTTTTATTTTAACCTTGGTTATATATATTATAAATATGTGATATTTATAATATATATATTATATATGTAATGTTTCATATACATATGTTGTGAGAGCTGTGTATTGTTTAGAGAGAGCCCGAAGGCCAGAGAAAAAGGAAAGAGAGACAAAAATTGAAGCGTTGTGTTTGCAGCAGCTAGTGAATTTAGTTGTAAATCTAGAACTGTAGTTCGAAGGAAGGAAGACTTGTTTTCTAACCATTCAAATTTATTTTAATGAAATAGAATCGACATTTCATCTCTATGTTTCCGCAATTAAATTTATTTTTTCTTCTCTGTGTTGTGAAAGAGGAATTATTTTCCTCTCTGTTGTTTGTAATTCTCCAGAAATTCGAACACAACCCTATTTCCATTTTTCACTGAACATTGCAGAGTGTACGTCCATGTTAAGGATTCTATTTTAGTCTAATACTCATGACACGATAAAATACTACACTAAGGTTTCCGAATTAAATATTTCCTTTTCTTTTCTTTCTCTTTCCTTTTTGTGCTTCTTCTTCGATCGAATCTTCAAGCGAAGAGCCTAGTGAGGTTTGTGGTTAAGAATTTAAAGTTTGCATAGCTGGTTTCCTCAGGTTGTTGTATGCAGTAGCAGTATCTGTGTACCTGGAGAAAGGTGCTTCCCTGTAAGGTCGTGATTTCAACTCCATTACTGTCTCAGAACACAAGTATGTTTCAAATGAATTAGTCTATCTCCTGGTTTAATAGTTTATGCCATTTGATACCAGTCCCCTATTTATTTCCAACTTGTCCTCCTTCATTACAGGTATTTTATTTATTTATTTATTTATTTAATTTTTTTTTTCAATATTTGGATTACTGGTTTAGGAATACCGATATAGGCTATTAATGTATGATTTTTTTTTCATGTATCTCTATATGTACTCATTATTCTTCATTTTGGAGTGATTACCTACAACATGCAAGTTTTTCTCCTTTAGCTAACATCCTACTCCATTTATTAATGCTTCCAGGCCGATTCCCAAATTTTTTGAGGAAACTAGGTTTGTGTGTTTGAGGCTTGAGGATTTTTTAGGGAATCCGAAATACTTCCAGGAAAGACGATTTTCCAATAATCTGAAATAGACTCTGATTAAGAGATATTAAATCATCCTTAATATGGTTTCTAGTTTTCTCTTGGCTCCCTCTTGGAGACCTATGCATGAAACTCTAATTTATAACTGAACATTGAAGTTTTAATTATTTGGTGAATTTTTAATTGAACCTATTAATATATCATTTAGTTGACACTTGGGTGCACATTTAATTTTATGTATAACTTGGCTCTTTTCCACCTCTGTGATATATGAACTAACCCCTCGTATTTTTGTTTAATTTCTGGAATATAGTTGTGATTTTTGATGCGTAACAATATAAGTATGGTAGTATAGGATTTGTTTTGCAAGAAATTCTACTACTTCGAAGATGGTTGTGTTTATTATTGTGTGGTTTCATGGTTTTCTTAACATGCTCCTTTTTAATGTTTATATTTCTTCCCATAAATTTAATTGATTTTATGAATTCTTTATAGTTTGGATGAATAACCACTTTATGGTGCTTCCCAAAAATTTAAATTACAAATATTAAATCTTCTTTCCTTAAGTCAGTTATTGTTAAGTTTAATTTTGTCTCTACTCCAATTGTAGCGATTCAATCCGTCCCGGATACTAAGGGTTTCCAATTTAGAAATTTAGGCCAGTACTTATTGTTCAAGGTTGAAATTCGGGGTTCTCAAATCAGAGTTCTTCCAACTAGAATAACCCACACTAATGATATTGACTATGGACTAATATGAAATCTGGAACAACCCCGCATCCACCCAGTGTCCTTTACCCAACCCGTTCCTCATTTTATTAGGGGTGTAATTCCATTTGACCTTCTTCGAGGAAAGAGAATTAATCTTTATCATATTCCTCCACAAAACAAAGGTAAGACATCCTATGTGTTGTTGACATGTTTGATTCCTTTTGCGATCACACTAGCATTGATTCCTAATGTACCATACCTTAGTAAAATATGAAAATATTGTCTATCTTCCTACCCACTGTCGTATATAGCATTGCCCAGGTAGTAGATATCTTATATGCCATAATTCTTGGTGTAATATATTGCAATCACTTGTTGTACATATTTCAGATTCAAAATTTGTATATGGGTTCTATATTCTAGTTCATACCTTTAAATGATTTCCTATGTCAATGTAATATATATATTAATCATATAATGTAATTAAATCCAACACCTTCTCCTTAGAACTTCTATGCTAATAATATCCTATAGGGTATAGATACTCTTTTCCGTTCATATGTCGACATAATACACAACTTTCCAGTTGAAATTTCATCTACCACAGTACCATATTTCATATACCTACGACATTCTAAACAGAGTAATTATGTTTATATTTTTCTTAAAATTCAACAATTCACTTGCCTCTTCTTTTCCCTTTATCACAGTCATATATATATATATATATATATATATATATATATATATATATATATATATATATTTCGTTCTTCATCATAGCATAAATCTAATTATATTGTATCAATCCCTTTAATATTGAAACTAAAAATAACATTACCTGTAAACTAAATTTCAAACAACATTACCAATAATCAAAATTACAAACAACATAACTAGTAATCAAAATTACAACTACATTATGAGTAATCGAACCTGCACTTAGATGTAAATAACAATCTAACAAGAGATTTTGTCAAGTGGATACACTTGAGAATACTACATTGATTTCCACACAACCATAAAACTATAATTCTTATTTCACGCCCGAGATGAGATTCAACATGCTAAGGTATCAACCCCCTTGTTTATCCTTGAAATAGCCATTACATGCCTTCCTTCTGCGAGGCATTTTTCCTATAGCGGCGTCTCACTTTTATGGTTTTTCACAACAACTGGCCTAGGCACTTTTTACACAAAATCTCACCTTTATCTCTCTAGATTTTGTATTCTAGTATCAGCTTAGCATTTATCTTCGGCTAAGCACTTACTGAATTTTTATCTCACATCCATTAATCCATTAATTTTATCTAGAATTTCTTCTAGAATATCTTATCATGGAAAATAACAATCTCATATTCAAGTTTCTATTCTCAAGTGTTTCCAATCACATTTATTTATTAATATAATATTTATTCACCTAAGAATTTCATCACAGTTCATGGATTTTTGTGTCATTCTCATACCTAATGTATCTGAGTCCAGTACAACACTATTATAGCTATGGAGGGATATTACATTCTCCTCCTTTTTTATTAACATCGTCCTCAGTGTTCATTGGCCAGTTCCCTTCTTTTCCTAAAACATTGCTAAATAAATTTTCAGCTTTACATTTCCTTGTTCCCATGTATCCATTTCAAAGTTCAAGATTTCCTTTGCATGTAACCTGAGTCCTATTTAAGATACGAAATATTTCGCCAAAAGGTCTCCTTCGGCTGTTACCCGTAGCATCACAGAATTAGTTAAAATTTATCATGCCTATATTTCTTGGGTTATAGTACATGAAACATTGAAATTGTTAATATTAATGACGAATACTAATCAACAAGTTACTCTTCCCATTTTTTGGTTCTATATGGTTTAGTATTTTTTTAATCTCTTCATGTTGCTGGAGAGATTTTATCTTTTATTAAGAATATACTTCCCGTGTTTCACACTTCCAATCCACACTTTATTTTATTTTTCTATGATGACTCATCTCATAAACATACATTCTTCCATGTTTAGCACCTTTGTATACATGCCAAACCTATGCTTATTAATTTTGGTCTTCATTCAAGGTATTATCCACATGTAACCAACATAATCAACAATATTAACAAAATACTACCATAGAGCTAGTGGTCATGTTCATTTACCTAAATATTATGGACTTACATACTTCAATATACCCATATGTACATTGATTTTTATATTTTTCACATCATGATAGCATTTATCATGGAATTGATTATAGCAGGTTATAATTAGATATTATTGTTTTACTTGTGCATATACTCTTCTACTCATTTTTGTACAACTGCTAGGTTATGGTTAATACCATCTTTAATTGAACATAATTCCCACCCTTGATTGTATGTTTTAGTTGTTCATCAATTTTATTTTTTAATGGAACAAACATAAGGCAATTCATAGTGTATGACACCTTTCTTCATATAGATTAGGTTTCTAACCTTGAGTGTTTTGTCTTCTATAAATTATGAATTTCTTATCACTTGTTAAGAGTTAACACAATTTATGACTCGTTAAGAGTTAACACAATTTTACAGATATCTCGTATATTGAGGGGTATAACGTTTTACATGTGGATGTTTGGATTAATTTCATCCCAAAGTCAAATTTAGTCTCTTCTTAACATATTTCCATTTATTTCAAAGAGGTTACCCATCGTTTATTTGTGACTTTGATAAATCATTTCATTTTCTTATCATTGTTCTAACCATTACCTTCAATAGATTCTGGATAGTTTAATTCTCCACCTCAAAGGTGTAATTGATGTCATTAGCACTTGTTTTCTAGACAATAATATTTTAATTGTATCACCATAAATCTCAACTATGTTTAAAAGAATTACTTTTTGAACCCCGGTTGTATGTTATTTGTAGATAGGTTGTTGTTACTCTTTCATTTTATTTTGTTCCATCATGAAACCTATATTGAATTCTATATCTTACCCTAAATTAGGCAAGATTGATTATATAAAAGATTGATTGTATTGATTATTCTTTTTAGATCCTTGGTATTGAATACCACTGCTTGTATCTTCCTTTCCATTTTATTGCTACTAATCTATACATCTAATCGAATTAATATGCATTAAAGGCACACTTCCAGTGAAATTTCTATGTAGAAATGTCTTTAGCACTCCTGACCCCTTAAAGTGCAGATCTTCAACCGAGTAGATTACTTATTTGAGTTCCTTTCTTCACTCTTCAACATTTTGTTTCTCTCATCACTTATCCCAATTTGATCATCTCGGTACTGATTGGATCTGTAAGAGTTAGTAAACTTAGTGTACCGCATACGATTTTGGTCATTTTAACTCAAACCCAAATATATATATATATATATATATATAACGTACAGCCTAATTAGTCTTCATATCCGACAATGATGTCTCAATATTCGTCTAACATGGTTCCTATTCTCAATAATAGTAGTTCATATCATCAATTTAGATACTCCCTTAACTAGATCAAAGAAAATATGATGATAATCACTTCTTGTAAAACATCCCCCACTTCTTCTTCTTCTTTTAATCTAACACATATGTTAATTTGAATGCTCTCAAATTCAGTTTGTTTGTGAATTTATGAAGGTAATGAAAGATGTATAGTTATGAATTGATCCATGTGGATCCCCTCTAAAATATTCCATCCAAAAAACTTCATCCAATGGTTTAAATAAGAAAATTCAACAATCTTCGATATCTTGTTCTTCTAAACATTGACATTCAACAATTAATTGATAGAGATGAAGTAAATACTCCACATAGATTCAGTGGGTACCATAGCCAAACTTTGATCTTAAAGTTTTCAATCACATTTACTCAATATATTTCGTTCTGTTTTCCTCATCATTTTTGTTTTTAAGTCATAGTTTTCCTTTCATTACGAAATTTTAATTATAAATTCCCATTTTTTCCCTCTCACCACAAAGGTTATTACCAGAGGATCGATTGATTATTTACCATATACACCCCTTCATATGGGTGTTTGTTATTAATTTCAAGGAGTAAAAATAATTGTTATTCCCAACATTTTCCAATGAAGTTGATGTAGACAAAATTATTTGTATTTCATTATCTAATTGTATGCTTTCACTTTCTTGTAAAAAGGAATGACTATAGAAAAAATTTAGTTTTTTTTTATACAAATTTACTATATTTTCCATCCAGGTACCAATTTTCTGACAAGTTGGCATATATTCTATCCTATCAGATTGATTTAACATTTGATTCTTTATTTAGTGCAACAAGTTTCATGTTGGTTTCTTCTTCCTTGTTTCTCCTGAATAGAAATTCTATGGTTTTTATTCTCTTGTACAGGAGTTGCTACTATACTTCCCCAACTCCTATTCACATTACAATTCATTAAGGCCATCTTTAGTATGTCTACTTTTATTACTATTCTAGTTATGGTTACCTTAGCAGAAGAAACAAGAGTTAAAATGATTAAAACAAAATGACAATAACCCATACACTAATCTATGCATGTAATTATTGTTTCAAGACTGGAACTAATACTTATGTACTATTCAAATAGAGTATAGTCTTCATCGAAACCTTATTTAACAATGACATTGCATGCATATATCAGGATAACATGCACAAGATTGTCAAAATAATACGTAGTGAATGATTTTTTGAACTCGTCCAAGAACTTCTTAATTTGATACAGGATTCAACTTCATAACTTTCATTTTGGCTCCTGTACTCCCTACTCAAAGTAAATAAAAACCTCTTTTCTAAGATATTATTATACAAGTAATTTACCTTCCCCCAACTAAAGAAAATTATAGTAGTGTTAACTAAATTTAGATGTAAAATTCCAAGAATAATACATCCATTTTTAAGATACCATGGCTTGTTAGAACCGTATCCACATAATTGTTGTGTCTTTCACTATGATCAAAAAATTTACAATCACGACTGAAATATTTCACTTGGTTGCTTCAATGGTTTCACCTATGTCGAGTTAGAACTGTATCCACATAATTGTTGTGTCTTTCACTATGATCACAAAATTTACAATCACGACTGAAATATTTCACTTGGTTTCTTCAATGGTTTCATCTATGTCGAGTTAGGAATAGTAATAGGAAATTTTGCAAGAAATTAATATGTAAACCATAAAGGATTTTGTCTCCCATAAAGTGATAATACTTCAAAGTTGTCATCGCATAATGACTTTAATATGAGCCCATTAGGTCCAAGGGCTGAACCTGGGCTCTAATATCACTTGTAATGTTCCTTGATCTTACAATACCTATTTGTTTTTCTTAATATTTCAGAACCTTTTATTTCTCATCCAGTATGGTAATGATCCCCTGATGCCTATGAAACTCCAAGGAATATTCAAGAGTGTTCATGTTCCCTTGAATAAATTATATTAGCTTATTCCAATTCTTACCAGATCTCTTGTTTTGTTAGGCAAACCTTCCATTCTTATGCTTCCTTCCTTATAATTTCTTATTTGGGTTTGTTAAAGTGTTGTCACACACTATGGATCTAGTTGGGTACCAATACCCTTTAGCATAAATTAACCATTAGCCTCCAATATAGTTAATTGATATATTTGTTTCCCTACATAATTATATTAACATGAATGTATAGAAATGGTTTTTGTAACACTCTCTTCCCACATCTACCCAAGTAACCGGCCAACCGGGGTAAACATGTGACGAGAGGCAACTAATATGAGATCCAAACTCATAGATAACCATAAGGAAGTGGAAATGACAGAAACAAGACAAACACACCCTACACCCTACACACCCTACACCCCACACGCTACACCCTACCCAACCTTCTAGGCCCCTAAACCTTGAGGGAGACTAAATTTTTGACCTATTGAAGCCTTAGCCATGGGCATGCTAAGGAAAGGTAGCAACCAAAATTCTATAGCCATGGTCATTCCAAGGCAAGGTAGTGGCCAAGGCCCGGTTTGGTCATTTTTGTGCCTGCATTTCCAGGATTTGTGCCACATTTTTAGCCCCGGATCCCATGTCACTTCCCAGAACTTCATGAAACTATAGGAGATGATAACTAAAATTAAAACAAAGGTTCGAAAGAAATCACATCATTAAGAACTCATTGAGACCCCTCCTATCGATCATAGACATTTCATAAACATGTCACAAACATTGCATCTACAGGTATAAACAACATATTTAAACATAGGGTTCTCATAATTATCTCAGAATTTCTAACAAGAATTTCTCCCTTGCATCATAAGCTGCAAAAAAATATATTTGACCAAAGATACATGGTGTATTCATTTATTGAAAAAAATGTGGAGAGAGGCATACATCATCACTGATAATTTACATTCTTATAATTACAATAATAACAACAGAAATACAATAGATAAAACATGAATATAATCCACATAATAATAAGTAAAATTTCACATCAATTACCAAAGGAATCAATTTCTCATTAATGAATACAAGAACCAACTGGGGATGGGACTACCACGTTCCACTTGACCATAGATTGGTTGAGCCAACTCTCTCTTTAGCCAATCACCCCCATTCCATATTCCAAGCATGAATGCGGGACTCATAACCAATCGCAAAGGACCAAATGTTCATGGATTCTACCAAAGTTATCCACCTTCACCGTGAGGAATTTTAGTGCCTCCTAGTCTCTCAGGTTTTACCATAACCCACAGTCTAATCTAGGGGTCACGAAGCCCTACACCGAGACCATCTCTCCAAGATTTACCGTGCATCCCATCCCATGACTACTAGGCCCAATGGAGAGAAATACACCTCTTGGATTTACTGTATATCCCTCCTTTCAACAACAAGGATTCCTAGGCCCATCGAGGCACACAATTTGGCTTTACCATAACTCACAATTTGCCTCAGGGGTTACTATGCCAGTGGCTTTACCGTGATCCATAGTCTAGTTTAGAGACCACTAAGACAAGTGTTAGTAATTACACCCCACTCAGTGTCTAATCCATCCAGAAATCCAACTCAACCGAAGTATGACAAACCCATCTGATCAAATTTATATGAAAATGGAAATGCTAGGCCGAAAACACTGTCACACCTGGTAAAACCCATGCAAAGATAGAAAGAAACCACATGCAATACCATGCATGCTAGATATAGCAATGAAATCACATAGGCAAGTCGATACCTCTCAATGTAACTGCTTTATCCTACTCTTCCTTACCTTCTTTTCCTTTCTTACTACAATTCTGAAGTGCTCCAAGAAAAATCTAAGTATCCAAGAGTGAGAGAGAGAGAAATAGAATAGTGAGAGAGCTCCAAAAATGAACTAATAAAAAGTTACCAACTGATCCTTATAAGACCTTTTATTAATGAGGCCTCTATTTTCTTCAATTTCCAATATTTTCCTTCATTTTCCTCCTCACATACAATTTTTGACCTTTCACCTTCCTTTTCTCCAATTTTCCATTATTTTCGTAAATAAAATTCCAATTAATCCCTCATGCCTTTTCCATTTCCTTTTCCAATTTCCTCTAGCCATAATAAACCAAATGAACACCCTCTACGATATTTAGCCCACCATTCAACTTGGAATACATGTCCCATCAACCGTGGTTATTATTTTTAACTTTTAATACATGGAATTCACCAGGGTTGTTAATGTTTTATACCACTACACCTCTATCCCAAGGTGTGACATTACCCATTAATTGATTATCTAATGCGCATCCCTATCCAGGAGAGGTTCACTTCACAACCTCCATGGCCAAGATATGAAAACCTTAATGACTAAATGTATTTTTTCAATAATGGAGGTTTCACCATTAATTTTCCCATAGTGCACCAATTGAATATTTTAAGGGTACAACAATCCACAGACACGCAGTGTCCTGGGAACAAATTTCCAATTCAAGGATGACACATTTCCATATTCAAAGTACCTATCGTCAATAAAACAAATATATAACATTAAATACATTATGGTTATATGCTACGGTTAAGTTGCGTGTTCCTTGGGTGTATTATTTTGATGTTATGTGTCTCTTTTTGCTTCTATATATATCATATATAAATTCTTCTAATTTTTTTGGGTGACATTCCGAGTGATTTGACACTACTTCACTCGTTAACATTACCCCAATCCTTGGAAACCTAACCAACCACTTCTCACGTATCCCTCTACAACATGAAGGCCAAGTTACAACCTTAGGAGTGGAAGGACAGTACGACAAGATTTAAATGGTGTCAAAGCTATCAAGCCCATTAGGTAATGCAACCTTTTTCTGGAAACCCAAAATTAGCTTTTGGGTACTAGGGTTGGACATTCGCTACCATTTTGTTATACTTCCCCTAGTGTTTTGTTTTTGTTGCTTTGGAACTCGAAATTCTTCTCTCTATACCCATTTCAAGCTACATTTCCTTCATGAAATCCACTTGTGGTTAGCCTAGATGTTTACTAACTCAGGTAAATGGGATTTTGTTTATAATATTTCTTTCTATTTATTTTCTCTTTCAGATCTTATGTGAGTACTAGATTGTAATTTTCATTGCAGGTATGTTATGGAACCTGAGGGGAAATAGTCTCATCTGAATACTTGTGGGGAAAATTCTATGGCAGTTTTTTCTCCTTTTTGATATTCCTGTCTTTACAGTTTGTAGCTTTTCCGGTAATCTCAAGGGTTTCTCCAAAAACATACCGCTTACATTCCTAGCAATTTATTATACTATTTAACCACTCCATCTTCTTGCAGGATGGCTATGCAAATAGATATTTTTCGCCAACCCATTTTTTATTTTTCACTGAACATTGTAGAGAGTGTACATTCGTGTTAATAAGTCTAGCTGAGTCCAGTACTCATGACATGGTAAAATACTACGCTCAGGTTTCTGAATTAAAGCTTTTCTTTTCTTGTTGTTTCTCTGTCCTTTTTGTTCTTCTTTTTCGATTGAATCTTCAAGCAAAGCATATGGCGAGGTTTATGGTTAAGAATTTAAAATTTTTATGGATAGATTCCTCAAGTTGTTGTATGAAGTATCGATATCTATGTACCTTGAGAAATATGCTTCCTGGTAAGGTTATGCATTCAACTTCATTATTTTCTCAGAACACAAGTATGTTTCATAGGAAAGAGTTTGTCTCTTTCTTTAATAATTTCTTCCATTTTATACATGTCCCCTATTTATTTCCAGCTCACCCTCCTTCATTACAGGTAATTTCTTAATATTTTTTCTTTCAATATATGCATTACTAGTTTTGAAATACTGATATAGGTTATTAATGTACGATTTCATTTTCATGTGTATCCATAGGTATTCATTATTCTTCAGTTTGGAGTGAATTCCATTTCATGCATGTTGTTTTCCTTCAGCTAACATCCAACTCCACTTATTAATGCTTCTTGGTATGTTCCCAAAAATTTCATGGAAACTCAATTTGCGGGTTAGATATTTTAGGATTGTTTCGGGAATCCGAAATCGTTCCAAGAAATACCATTTTCCAATAATATGAAATATGCTTTGAATAAGATACATTAAATATTCCTTAATATGGTTTCTATTTTTCTCTTGGCTCCCTCCTAGAGACCTATGCATGGAACTGTAATTTATAATTGAACAATGAAGTTTAATTATTCAGTGAATTTTCTTTTGAACCTATTAATGTACCGTTTCATTGACACTTTGGTGTACTTTTATTCTTATGTATGGATGGGTTATTTTCCACCTCTGTGATCTATGAATTAACCCCTCATATTTTGGTTTAATTTCTAGAATGTAGTTGTGATTGTTGATGTGTAACAGTATAACTATGGTAGAGTATAATTTATTTTGCATGACATTATACTATTTCTGAGACAGTTTTATCTATTATTGTGTTGTTTCAAGGTTTGATTAACATGCCCCTTTTTAATGTTTAAATTTCTTCCTAGAAATAAAATTAATTTTATGAATTATTCATAGTTTGTATGAATAGCCACTTTATAGTGCTTCATAAAAATTTAACTTGCAAATATTAAATTTTCATGCCTTGCGGCATTTATTGTTGAGTTTAATTTTTTCTCTACTCCAATTATCTCTTTTCGAGCCTTACCAAATACTAAGGGTTTCTAATTTATAGATTTAGGCTAGTACTTATTGTTTAAGGTTGAAATTTTGCATTCTCATCTTAGAGTTACTCTAACTAGAATAACCCACACTAAGGATACTAACTACACACTAATATGAAATGCGGAACAACCTTGCATTCACCTAGTATCCTTTACCCAACCCATTCCTCATTGTATTAGGACTGACATTCCATTTGGCCATCTTCAAGGACTAAGAATTAATACTTATCATATTCCTCCACAAAACAAAGGTAATACCACTTCATTGTTGATGTGTTCTATTCCTTTGGCCATCATGCTAGCACTGATTCCTAATGTACCATCCTTAGTAAAATATGAAAATATTGTATATTTTCCTACCCATCATTGTAGATAGCACTTCCCAGGTAGTAGATATCCTATTGATTTGAAATGGGTGGCTGATTTGTTATGTTATGCAAGCACCTCCCACTCAGTTAAACAAATTAAGATCTTTATTATGATTGATAGTGCGAAATTGAATACTTGAAACATGTGTATGTATTTTAAATTGTTTTAATGCTTTAAGTGTGAGGAATTAAAAATTTGTTTTATTTGATAATAAGCATGTAAAACAACCATAAAGTGAAACAAATAAGCATCAACACAGAACAACAAATTTAATAAAGGAGTTCACCCGTATGTCGTGGGCTACATCTCCTTGAGCCTTTGTCAAATGACTTGGGCTCAAGGAGACATAGCCCATGACATTTCTGTGAACTCCTTTATTAAATTTGCTATTATGTGTTTATGATTAATTTGCTGCAATTTATTCTTGTTGTACATGCTTTTAAACAACAAAAACAAATGTTTAATTCCTCACACATAATGCATTAAAACAATTAAAACACATACACTTGATTCAAGTATGCAATTCTGGACATGCTTACATAGAATAATAAGTCAGCCACCCATTTCAGATTAGGTTGATATGGGAAAGCACTATACTTCATGAGAAATTGGTTGCTATGAAGCAAGAGAAAGAAGGACTTCTTCAAAGAATGCATGAGATGGAGATGCAGCTCCATCATGCCCAAGAGGCATTAACCAAACACATGCTTGAAGCAGAGGTAAATCACTCAAATTTGTCTTCGATTTCCTCTTCAGAAAGATGTGTAGGTTCATTTGAAAAACACACTAGAGGTATAGGGTCCAAATTGATGTTAAAAATGGTCTATGAAGGCAAGGGTCTAGGAAAACATACAAAAGGCATGATTGATCCTATTATTGTTGAGGAAACGCCTAAGAAGTTTGGTCTAGGCTATGTTTAATATTATGGAAAAAAATTTACAGCAATGAAGGCATTTGAGACAACTCCAAGAATAACTTTTGTTGCAAGTTCAAACCCACAAACATGTCAAGTTTTTTTTCAAGTTGAATGCCATTGTTTGAAGCCTATGTTGCAGCAAGATGTTTGCAGACATGTAGCTTATGGCGAGCAAGAGAGTTCTGATAGCTATCAAGACATGAACATTGTTTTTGGTCTTCAAAAGAGAGCTGGAATCTCTTCAAGTTCATCTCCTAAAGAAGGTAAAAGCGACATTTGAGGTATAATTCTTCCCATAGTCAAGATGTTTATGATTATGTTAAGCATGAAAAATATGCATGCATGAATGGAAGAAAGAGTTGTTGTTCCTATTGTGGTTTGTGTAACCATGAAGTTTCAAGATGCTGGAAGAGATTGAAGGCATACAAGAAACAGTTGAAGGGAAGGAAACTTACATAGAAGATGAAAAATACTTGCACACATTGCCAGAAGAAGGGACATTTCATCGCCCAATGTTGGACACTGCATCCAACTAATCATCCCAAGCATTTGAAGAAGGAGGATAAAAATACCAGCGAAAATGGAAGCAAATATTCCATCATCGAAGTGAGTCCAGATGATTCATAGGAAGAAGATTTTCAGTAGCAAAAATTTCCATGGAATTGGCTTGGTAAGAAGTGGTTTGACTTCTTAACCCAGTAAGACATACATTCATTTGTACATATGCAAATTTTAGTCATGTATGCATGTATTTATGTTGAAAACTTACGTTTTTTTAAGCCACCTTGGATCGATGATCAAGGAAGTAATGTTCAAATACCTTCAATTGAAGATTTCTTGTTAGAATTTCTGGATGAGCTCAAAGACGATACAATTCTTGACAGGAGGACAAGAGTATCAAAGAGGGGAAGTGTTGACTACCTTCAAGCTTGGGCTCAAAGGTACTAAGCCAAGCAAGGAAAAGTGGATGGATATTGGAAAGGTGAGGGAGCTATAATCTCATCTACTAAACAAGTAATTAGTCTTTTGGGATCCAAAATATTCCCAATGGGGAGGAGTGATTAGTTTTGGATCAGGACCTAAATGATAGCTCAAATTTCAAAGTGTTCAAAAGTGTGTCAAACCTGAGTGACCAGATAGATCTCATCTTCCTTATTCTGGCGCTGTGAATGGTTCGAAAAACCGACACCGTATGAAGAAGTTATCGTGATTTGAAAAGTCCAGTAAACTGCGAATTTTGACATTTGACCAGGGTTGACTGGGTAAAGGTACAGCCAAGAAAAATAATATTCTAGGGAATATTCTTGGAATATTCCTTCTAGGCCAGTTATTGAAGGATAAGTGTCAGATTCTTATTTGGAAATGTTTTGAATGGCCAATGACAAGGTGCCACATGGCACGCCCTGAGGCCACCATGTGGCCCTGGAAGGACTATGTAAAATTTTGGTTCGGGGTTTGCAGGAGTCGAGCCTGCGACCTCCGAAATTCATGCATAGGTCTCCACTGTCTTCGCTATGTTTTCACTTAACTATATAAGCAGTCGAGTTCCATTTGAATTGTAATGATACGAGGAGTGGGTGTTGGGACCGTCGGTGGGTTGGTCACATTACAGGTTAACATTGCAAAAAATTTCAAAACCCCCGGTAACATATCCGCCAACATTTTAACATGTCATATAGAGTGTTAAAACCTCACACGGTTACAACCTTTGGTGGTTTCATTAACACAACTTCAAACCTAGAGTTTTTGCTTGTAAACTATGGTTTCTGCTACAGTTCCGCTCCACCATTACGGTAACCGCGGGACGGGGGTTGGCATGTGGCCACCCCTAACCACCTAAATTTATTTCTTGTTGTTTATTATAGTGGAATTATGGCCAGTACCCTTTTTTATGCAGAAAATTCCAAAAATAACTCCAGTTAAGTGGAGTTCTCCACAATTAGTGGAGCTTTTCTAGGTGTTACTGGGCAAATGAGTTGGAGACTCATTTTTCGACCATTCTGAGTGAAAAGAGAGACATTCTTAGCTAATTGGAGAATTATGGAGCCATTGGTGATGGTTGTAGAGCCATCAGAGAACTTATGAGCATGATTTTTCTTCAGAGAAGTTCCAAGGGCCATGAGGCCCACCAGGAGCCAACAACAAAATCAGGCCTAGCCAGGGTAGCTATAGGCCTTAATCAGGAAAAAAAAATCATTTATGGATGTTTTATACATTCTGGAGCCATTGGTGAGTTTTTTAGAGTGATCTAAGGACTTTTGGAGCATGGATTTTCTTCAGAGAATTTCCAAGGGCCACCAGGGCCAACAGGGGCCAGCAGGAGAGAGAGGTCTAACCAGAGCATCTAGAGACCATTCGCAGCAAACCAGTAGTCTATTATGACTATATTGAACCTTATGAATCCAATGGAAGGATTTGTAGAATATTTTGAAGATTTATGAAGGCCAAGATACTTCAAAGAAGTTTTCAATGAGCCTAGAGCCACAGGGTGCCACCAGGTGTTGGAGGCATAACTAGTGTAGGCAGAGGCCAATTTCAGTAAGTGAATAGTATATTATGACTATTTTAAACATTATGAATCCAATGGAATAATTTTTAGAGCCATTTGGAGACTTCTAGAGACAAATAAGCCATAGGGAAATTTATGGCAGCCCAGGGCCACCAGGGGTTGGAGGCCTAGATTGGAGAGCTAGAGCTCAATCTGAGCAAATGAAAAGTATGTTTGGATGATTGATATATGATGGAGAAAGTAGAAAAGGTTTCAGGGACAGAAAATGACTTCTAAGGGATTTAGTCTCATAGAGAAGCTTAGGGAAGCTTAAGGGAACCAATAGAAGAGGTCAAGTCAAAGGGAGCCTAGGTCCATCTCCAAATAATTAGCAACCATTCCAAGGGTATGATGGTATTATAAACCCATTGGTACAGTTCAAATAACCATTGGAGTTAAGTAGAATCTTGTAAAATAAATTTTCCATCATAATCCCAAAGATCCAAGTCAATTGAAAAGGGCTCAAGGAGATGTATCCCATGAAATTTGGGTGAACTCCTTTATTAAATTAGCTGTTGTGTTGATGATTAATTTTCTGCAATTTATGCTTGTTGTACATGCTTTTAAACAGCAAAATCAAATGTTTAATTCCTCACACATAAAGCATTAAAAGAGTTAAAACACATACACTTGATTCAAGTATGCAATTCCGCACATGCATGTATTTAAGAAAGATCTTAATTTTTTTTAATTGAGTGGGAGGTGCTTGCATAGCATAACAAGTCAACTCCCCATTTCAGATCATTACAATTCAAATAGAACCCGACTTCTTATATAGTTAAGTCACAACATAATGGAGATGGTGGAGAAATATGTGTGCATGACGGAGGTCACGGGGTCGACTCCTACAGACCCCAAACCAAAATTTTACACAGTCCTTCTAGGGCCATGTGGTGACCTCAGGGCGTGCCACGTGGCACCTTTTCATTGGCCATTCAAAACCCTTCCAAATAAGAATTTGACACTTTTCCTTCAATAACTGGCTCGGAAGGAATATTCTTGGGAATATTTTGAGGAATATTTTGGGGAATATTCTAAGGAATATTCCATGAATATTCCTTGGAATATTTTTTTTTACTATACCTTTGCCCAGTCAAGCCTAGTCAAATGTCCAAATTTGTAGTTTATTGGACTTTTCAAATCACGATAACTTCTTCATATGGTGTCAGTTTTTCGAACCGTTCACGGTGCTAGAATCCGAAAGATGAGATCTATCCGGCCGCTCCGATTTGACACACTTTTGAACACTTTGAAATTTGAGCTATCACTTCCTGATCCAAAACTAATCACCTATATAACAGAATTCTTGGTGTAATATATTGCACTCACTTATTGTACATATTTTATTTTCAAAATTCGTATATGGGTTCTATAGGCTAGTTCATACCTCTAAATTATTTCATGTGTCACTATCATTGCTGGGAGAAAGACTTCCAATTCAGCGAACTCCTTCAACACTTAATTGTCAACCTGGGGCTACGTAAGCACAGGAAATGCCAAGAAATGATATGAACCTTCCTTAGAGCTATTCCCACTTCCTTAATTACATTTTGTAGAAGCAAAAGAAAAGATCACATGATAATTAATACCAAGATAATTTTGGTGTTGGAATGAAAAATAAAGTACTTTACATAAATTCAAATAAAAGGAACAATCAAATCATCATGAAAAATTCCAATCAATAAAATAAATATTTTAGATTATATTGTGTGGTCATAAGATAGAGGAATAGTTAAACTGTTCGGAATGTCTGACTTCCTCGGAGATTTTTCTTCCTGCACTATATCAACGTTCTTGTACTGGAACGTTGTTCCTCTACTAAAAATAAGTTCCTGCACTAGAAGTAGATATTGTACCTACACTGAAGATTTTTTCCTTTATATAGGAGCTTTGATTCCTTGTACTAGAGCACTCTGTTCATGTACTAGGATATAAATTCTTGTACCAAAAACAAAGGTTCCTGTACCATAAAACCAACACTCCTGTACTTAGTTTCCAAATTACTTGCATAAAATGAAAAGCGTGCTAATTAAAGGCATAAAATTCAAGGTGAAAAAGAATTGAAAAGGAATTTCACAAGAAAAAATATTCTTTTAACTAACCATATATTCAGAGATGAGAGGCACTTTAAAAGCCAAAGGAAATTCTGTCTTAAAACAAGAAAATTCTTGCATGTAAAAAGGAGAAAATATATGAACCAAATACCAAGGGGCTTCTTCCTGATATGACTGTTTTTTTGTAAATTAGATCTACACTTTATTATGAATAAATGTTTTAACTCCAAAGTCCCTTTATGATTTTAGTATTAAGTTAAGTTTATTCCACGAGGGAAATAAGTGTAAGCAATGATCTATATAATGAAATAGTTTTTCATTAAAATCTCGCAAAAAAAGTTAACTCTTAAACTGAATTTAAATACAAAGAATGCCTAAATAACAGACCATTTGCAGAAGGAAAAAATGTCTTGTGGGTGTTATCACTCCGAAATTTCCCAAGAGTTGTTATGTGAGTTAAAAAGAAATATAAGAGATAACTATCATCCACTTTTGGAGATTAGGATCTAGCCTTCCTAATGCTCAGAGAGGGCTCTATCTTAATGATTTACCTTTGTTGTTTTAATATGTTTTAAGCTAGTTATGTATGCTTGTTTGGTTTGGTTTTGATTTGTTGGTGGAATTACTGATTAAGATGGATAGGTGCTTTTCCATTTTCCATTGGGCTATGGAGTCAATATACCATGAAATCAGAACAGGATCAAATTATAAATTAAGTGTTACAGAGTTTGGATAGCTGATAAAAATCAGATCTCAAGGCTGAATGGTGAAATGGTTTTTAATCGAGATCAAGGAGCAGTTAAGGTTTCCTTAAACCAGATAATGAAGGAAGGTAAAATATGTCAATTGGGATCAGAGGGAAATTAAGAATCCTCTAAAGAGAATATTAGAAGTAAACATAAAAATGTATAACAGTTCATAAGAGAGTGTATTTAAACAAATTCTGCAATAAAATTCCAGTTATAACATTCAAATTTAGAAAACATGCAATCTTATGGAATACTTAAGAAAAGAATATGAACAATTGAAATATACTTCACTAAAATAGCTCAACACATGAATCCTGTAAAGAAATGCCTGTATTACTTGTCCTTTCTATCAACTGGAAATGGTACAATAACCCTTAGGTAGTAGATCAATTAGCTATAGAAATATTCAAAAATCCACATTCAATACTTCAAAATGATGAAGTAATTGTACAAAAACTTTACAAAATATCTTGTAAACTCACTAGGCTTTATTCTAGGAAAACATATATCTTTATGCAAAAAGATAGAGACACCTATTAACTGACTGAAAGTTGTCCCTGCTTTATTTGATTTGTTTTTTGTTGTTTTTTTCTTTCACTTTGTTTGCTATTTAACCTGTGAGTTATTTTACCTTTGTGCTTTCTTTCTCCTGTCTTAGTAAATCACATTAATCCTCTCATGTTTCTTCATCTGGGATTTCACTTTCATTATCTTATGGTAAAAATCATATTGTTTCTATGTCTTTAGTAAAAGTGGATTTTACTAAAAGATATGTTTAGCTTCATGCAAAATAAAAGTGTGTCCTGGAGTAGTCCTTTGTATGAAATTTTCTATTGCTGGTGTAGATGTTTTGTCCTTGGTAACAATCTGTGTCTTCGTTTTATTTGTTTATTTGTATCCTATTGTTGTACATAATCTTCTGTTGAGAAAAAGCCTTTGAATTCATATCCTGCGTGTTTGAAACAAACAGTTTGGAACTAGTATCAAACTGTTTATCCATCTCCTAGTTCTACTAATCACCTGCAAAAAAGAAACAACTATGAATTTGGAAAAAAGGATTTCTAGGGAGGCGAATGGGTTTCAATGAACTGGTGGGTATGTCAAAGCGGTTCAGATTGCAGTGAAGCTTCATCTCTGATGGGAAAATGGGTTTTATTCTCTTTGGAAAATATGCACAGGTAAGTAAATGAACAGAGTAGCCGGAATTTCATATTTCAACTCTTAGTGGTTCTCTTATGGTGCGGGTGGTTTATTGAATTACTTGGAGATGGTTTGGTGGTTTATCGCATCGCAAAAAGTAGTTTAGTGTTTTGGGGAATGGGGGGTGTGATAAAATGTGGGATCACCATGTGACAAGGGAGTGGGCAGAAAAAATAGTTTATTTCGCACCCCTTCCTCATTTTGAAACTTCAGACGTCAGGGAATGCAAAATAGAGTATGGGCCATTAGATCTTCTTGTGGAAATCAGACGACTGTCGGCATTTTGTGTTTTCAAAGATGGTGGGACTAGAAAATTATTTATATGATGGGGTTAAAATAATAGCAAAGGGTTTTAATATAAAGATCGGTTGGGGAATAATATGAGGGGTTTATAAATATATTAGGCGGTAGGTTAAAATAGTGTTGGGAATTTAATATGCGAATGGGTTAATATAAAAGGGATAGGGGATTATATATTATGTGGAAGGGTTAAATGAAAGGGTTTGGGAAAGAAAAAAGTGGGGAGTTAATATAATATATTAGGAGGAGGGGTAATTAAAGGGGAGGTCCACTTAATATTTATTTTTGTGCTTTGAAACTTTGGATAAGTGGGTTTGTTGTTTTATTTGAATAATGCGAAGTTAGTGAAGGGAAAGGGGCTTTTAGTGATGGAAATGGATTTTTCAAAGGGGAAAAGGGGTTTTTAGGAAGGAAAAAGGATTAGAATAAGGGAAAGGGGATTTTGAAAGGGAAAAATGGTTTTTAGGAGGGAAAAATGGATTTTTAGGATAATGGGAAATGTTACAAAAACATTAGTGATAAGAGATGAACCAATTGAGGTTTTACATAACTTTGAAAGTAACTTACCTGCCCTTTATTGATCATAACATTTTTTATTTCATTTATTGGGCACATTTGAGATTTCTAACCCTTTTATTTTCTTTTGATAAGCAAAGTAGCTTATTTCTAACCTTATAACTTCCAATGGCTCACATTAAACTTATGAGTTCACTTTTATTCTCTACCTAAATACTGATCTACCAAGATTAAATGGTTTGGTGATATCTTTATTCACTAACTATCATGACATGAAATTTAAAGGCATGATTTAATAAAGATTAAACTGTATGATCATCATGAATTGTGGCATTTTGAACAAGTTGTACACAGTATTATTTTGAAAATTAAAGTAAACTAAGAGTAGTGGCATTTGAATGTCCAACACTTTCAAAATTTATTTTTGTTTCTTTTTGTGGGGTTCATACTTTATATCATTTTTTGATCTTCTTTTCTTTTTGTCCTTTCATTATTCTTTTAGGACATATCCTCTTTTCATTTTTTAATATGGGAAAACATCTGCAAAAATAAAATGCATGTACAATATTACAAGACTAAACATAGCCAATTCAAAATTATGATCCCTATTATTATAGGACCCTGACAGTGGCTTCTCTTGGGGATGGCATCCCCTTGTGAGATGTCCAGAATTTCTGATCAGTGGCCTTGGAACTTTGACTTGGCTTCCAAATCTGCAACTTGTTTTGTTATAAAACCTTTGTGATGAAAATATCAAACTGGAATCAAACCTTTCTGCACACTAAAATATGAAACACATTGAACTAAAAATTGAAATGCAAACTGAACTAAAGCTCAAAAAAATGCTTGAAAAAATGCTCAAAGCACTGAGTTTTATTTACACACTACTACCTATCCTATACTGCTGAAGCTTATGCTGAATCAAGTAATACAAAAATGTGAATGAAGCCAGTCAAGTAGCTACAGAAACAAATGAACAACTTGACTGTCTGTAAGGAAAATCAGTAGTATAACTTGATTATGTGTCCTCATAACCAAATTTATAATATGAAATGGCAAATGCTGATGTATTTGACCCTTATAAAGAGTACATGTTTGAGATTTTGAGTTAAGAAGAACCTCCATATACTCTGCTATAGGATCAATAAAATCATGATGTATGATATGTGCTTCTAGGCCTTCAATGACTAGTGGAGTAGTTGTGTCTTCAATATTAAACTTTGAACTCAGATATTCAATCTGGTACTTGAAAGCACAATTATCCTCACTGTGTAATTCAAGAGGTAGTACAATTTCCTCTTGCTTGGGGGAAGGAAGATTTTCCAAGAATTCTTGAGGATCTTGGAAATTGTATGACTGAATTTGAGTATTTAAAAGTTCAATAATAGTTTCATATATTTCAACAACTATATCCAGAAAACATGTTTTTTCTTCAGGAATACATTTCCTTGATTTTAGAATGCGAAAGAAGGCCTTTAGGAAATCTTCATCAAGCTCAAATTTTGATACTTGATTCCTGAATGTATTTAAAACTTCACAATATAGAAGGTTTTCCACAAACCTTGTCATCTTGTTTAGTAGAAACTCTAGTGAGGATGTTGAAGAGTTTCCATGAATGCTCAAAAAATGGGTTCTTTGAATCGTGGAGTTGCTAGGTGAATAATTGCAACTTTCTTTGTATATGATCACTGTCCACCATCAGTCATCAGATCTAAATTTTAACGTACTTTTTTACTGAGGAAAATAAAATAGTTCGATCCCTAGTGGAGTCGCCAATATGTTATCACTCCGAAATTTCCCAAGAGTTGTTATATGCATTAAAAAGAAATATCAGAGTCCACCTTTGGAGATTAGAATCTAGCCTTCCTATTGCTCAGAGAGGGTTCTCTCTTAATTATTTAAATTTGTTGTTTTAATAAATTTTAAGCTAGTTATGTATGCTTGTTTGGTTTGGTTTTGATTTTTTGGTGGAGTTAATGATTTAGATGGATAGATGCTTGTCCATTTTCCATTTGGCTATGGAGTCAATATACCATGAAAGCATAACATGATAAAATTATAAAGGAAGTTTTATAGGGCAAGATAGCTGAGCAAAATCAGATCTCAAGGTTGAATAGTGAAGTGGTTTCAATCGGGATCAAGGAGTAGTTAAGGATTCCTTAAAGCAGATAATGAAGGAAGGTAAAAGAGGTCAATCGGGATCAGAGGAAAATTAATAATAATCTAAACCAGATATAAGAAGAAAACATACAAATGTATAACAGTTCAAAATAGAGTGTATTTAATCAAATTTTGTAACAAAATTCCCGTTATAACATTCAAATTTAGAAAAAATCAAAGTTTATGGAATAATTAAGAAAATAACATGAAAAATTGAAATATACTTCACTGAAATAGCTTAACACATGCATCTTGTAAAGAAATGCCTTTATTACTTGTCCCGTCTGTCAACTGGAAATGGTACAATAACCCTTAGGTAGTAGATCAATTAGCTATGGAAATATTCAGAAAGCCACCCTCAATACTTCGAAATGTTGAAGTATTTATACAAAAACTTTACAAAATATCCTATCAATTGACTAGGTTTTATTTTAGGAAAACAAATATCTTTACACAAAAAGATAGAGACACATATTAACTGACTAAAAAGTTTCCCTGTTTTATTTGATTTGTTGTTTGTTATTTGTTTCTTTCACTCTATTTACTCCTTAACTTGTGAGTTCTTTTACCTGTGTGCTTTCTTTCTCCTATCTTAGTAAATCACATTAATTCTCTCATGTTTCTTCATCTGGTATTTCACTTTCATTATCTTGTGGTAAAACTCATATTGTTTCTATGTCTTTAGTAAAAGTGGATTTTACTAAAAGACATGTTTAACTTCATGACAAATAAAAGTGTTTCCTGGCAGTAGTCCTTTGTATGAACTTTTCTATTGCTGGTGTAGATGTTTTGTCCCTGGTAACAATCACTGTCTTCGTTTTATTTTTTTATTTCTTTCCTATTGCTATACATAATCTTCTGTTGAGAAAAATCCTTTGAATTCATATCTTGTGGGTTTGGAGAAAACAGTTTGGAACTAGTATCAAATTTTTTATACATCTCCTAGTTCTGCTAATCACTTGCAAAAATGAAACAAATGTGAATTTGAAAAAAAGGTTTTGTAGGGAGGCGAAAGGGTTTCAATGAACTGGTGGGTTTGTGGAAGGGATTTAGATTGTAGTGAAGCTTCATCTATGATGGGAAAATGGATTTTATTCTCTTTGGAAAATACACACAGGTAATTAAATGAACAGAGTAGCCAGAATTTCATATTTGAACTATTAGTGGTTCTCATATGGAGCGGGTGGTTTATTGAATTACTTGGAGATGGTTTGGTGGTTTATTGCATCGAAAAAAGTAGTTTAGTGGTTTGGGGAATGGGGGGTGTGATCTTATTTTCTTCTGGTCCTTTGATTATTCTTTTTAGACATGCCTATTTTCATTTTTTAATATGGTAAAAAGTTTGAAAAAAGAAAATGTATGTACAATATTAGAAGACTAAACATAGCCAATTGTGATCCATATTATTATAGGACCCTGACATCAAGAAATGGAGAAAACTTGCAGAAATAGACTAGGAAACTTTAACTTGCAAAAATGGAAATGAATTATGTTGGAAATAGTGTCATTGATGGAAAATTAGCACAAAGGAACAACACCTAAACTATTATTAGGGAAAAGGAGCAGAGAAGCAATAAAAATAAGACAAAGAAGTAGATCAGGCAATAATGCAGTAAGAAAACATAAAAGAGAGGTGGAGGACTAGCAGAGAGGCAAGGAGCAGCATTAGACCATCAACGAAGGCACCAAAGGAGCAAAGGTAGCAAAAAGGCAAAGGAAACAAAGGCAGCAAAGGAAGTTAAGGAAAAAGAGGAGAAAAGGCAGGAAAACAACAAAGGTAGAATCGTGAACGTGTTGGGAAGAATCATGAACATGTAGCAGGCATGATAATCTCCTGTCGTAATGAATAACAAATAGAAGAACAAGCTCAGGAGAGATTAGCGCTTTTAAAAAGGGGCAAAGAGAACTGTTTCAATGCATAGAAGAAAGAAATTTCATTTGCAAGGCACAAAAAGGACCATAGATCTTACACAATCCTCTGTTTGATTGAATATCGTATTAACCACATAACATAAAGCAATCAAATTTTCAAGCAGTAGCAAGGACCATAGATCTTGCGCAGACCAACGGTGGAAGATCATATCGCAACCATGAAGACATTGCAAATCACAGGGTATAATGTTTATGGTTAATACTTTACAAGTTAAGTTATTTAACTTGCGATGCGAAGTGGATCGGCAAGGAGACAAGTGTGGACCGTCAGATCCAATGAAGACCAACGGCGGAGATCGAAAGCGAAAATTACAAAGTTTAGCGTTTAAGTGTTAAGGCCATTGTATGGTAAGTTATTTTGTGTGCGATGCGAAGTGGAGAAGGGACACGTGTTGGCACAACAGGGAAAGTAGTGAGGACCATTAGATCGTGTGGCAGATCCATGGTGGATGGCGAATCGCGAGTTCGCACATGGAAAATGTTAGCGGATAGCGCTAAGGCTTCGAAAGGTATGTTAATTTGCTTGCATTGCGATAAGGTTAGAAATATGCGATGTGGTGAAAGGGAGGAGCCATGGGTTGGCACTACGCATTAGTGCACATTGTAGATTTTATATTTTGTGCTTAATTTTTGCAAGGTAAGTTATGTTGGATGCGATGCGATGCAATTGCATATCACACAAGACATGAGATACATTTATTGCTAAATGTTAAAAGTTGCGGGAAAGCGAAGTGCGATGTATTATGATTAGTAAAGTATTGTGGGACCTGATAACCCCTGTTCTGTACATATATAAGATATGTCTGTTATATGCATTCTGTTATGAAGTATGGGTTGTTTGATTGCTAAACATATGTATGTTAGTAAAAATTGAAAATTATAATCCGATGTGTTAAAAGGGATTTTATGTGGGCCATAACCCACAGGTCACAGTATTGTTTAAAATTGTAGTTTCGTGCTGCATTGAGTGAGAAATTGTGGGAAATATAACTGTAGAAACATAGAAGACAAAGGGACAACAAGTAGAAGAGGAAAAACACACAACAAATCTAAGAAGCTGAAAGGGCTGAGTGAAATATTTGATTGTAACTCTAAATGTATTGATTATTTTATATTTTTTGTGATGCAAAGGCAAGTCTCCAAGGAAAATAAAAACTCCAATTTAATACTGAAACGAGTGTATATATTGTTGTAAAATCTTGAATATGCTGAGTGAGGAAATGAGTGGGTGGAAGTCAAGAGTCATACGTGTTCAATTCATATTCTTAGATAGAATGAAAACTGTTGATACCTAATCCTAAGGGTTGGGTGAGGATATTTAATATTGTATATTAAATTAAATTAGGAAATTAGGTAGGCCAAGAGTCATTGGGAAGTGAATCCCAATAGCCTCACCTCCATGTATAAATACAATCACATTCTCCATCTAGTACACATTGTGATTTGCGGAGTTACCTCTTGGTTTGACATGGTATCAGAGCCAGTCCCACTATTGGCATTCTTGCTTTTGGTGTAACTCCCTCATTTCTGCTAACAGTCTTTGTACATTAAGTTTTATGTTCTATGAATCTAGTTTTTTGCTGCTCTAGTATATTGATGCCATTCTAGGTTTATATACTGCAATTCTGCAATTTTTTTTTTAAATTAACTCTGCAATTTTTGCCCAGTTCTAAATTTTTTGTAGCTTTTGAAGATTCTACAATTCTGCAATTTGCAGCTCCTGCACATGCTTGCAAATTCTGCATGGTTAAAATCCTCTCATTCTAAATTTTTTAACAGCCTCTCGACCTCTCGATTCCCCATACATTGTCTCCCTTCTTGCCATCCCTTGGCCTTTCACCCCCCCCCCCCTTAACAGACCTTACCTTACCATGCTACAGCTCCACACTCCCACTCCCTACTGCGCTTATCCCCTTGCACACTCAAACCCGCACAGTGCTCCTCCCAACACTCCAATCTCTCACCTCCTTTGCACAAAAATCACCTCCTCGGCCTACCCACCCACTACCCCCTCACTCACTCCTCACCCGACCCCTCACCCGACTCCCTCACCTCTCTCCCCACCCAACTCCCCCACACTCCCTATGCCATTGCCCCTCGCTCTGTCCCTCCCACCTCACCCGACTGCTGTTCCCTACCTCCTACCTCACCCGACCCCCTCCCCACTCCTGCCTCACACACTCCCCATCGCCTGAGTCCCCAACCGACTCCCCTAACCTGTTACTCACCCGACTCCCCACTCAGACCCTACCTGCTCCACTACAACCACTGCTTGCGCTCCACACACAGGAACGCCTCCCATAATAATTGACATATCTCTTATACACTCTATTTTTTATAATAACCCCCACCCCCCCACCCCCGCCCTCTGCGTTGTTTTTTAATACCACCCCATTTAATACCACCCATTCATAATGCCTCTCATTCATAATCCCGCTCCCACATAAATTTTTTTCCCAAACACTATATATATATATATATATATATATATATATATATATATATAATTTTTTTTTGCAGAGTCGAGTATATTTCCAACAAAGTTTTTTTTCCCTCCTTCAAAATAAATTTTCTAGCAAAGTAATTCTTTTTTTCCCTTCAAAAGAATGCATTCTCTCATATCTATTGTAGGGGTGGTTCTCTCCAGCAAGGAGAAATATCTTGAATGGTCTCGAAAAATCAAGCACACTCTCATTTTTAATGAGTTGTGGAAAGGAATTTGTGAAGGATAAGAAGGAAATCCACTAGCAAAGCCCACTTCAGACAAGGAGCTCGCCATTTGGGAAAACAAGAACTACAAGGCCTATGCCTTGATTGCAGCTTCCATAAATGAAGAGGTGAGTTTCCATACTTCACCATTTTCAAATTCCTATGAAGCCTTGAGCAAGCTAAAAAAACTCAATAACTCACATTCAAAACAAGAAATTGTTCAATTGATTATTAAGTTGTTCAGTCTTGAAATGAATAATGATGATCCCCTTGCTTTAGCTTCAGAAGTAAGATCTATCATGCATGACATTGATAGCGCTAGTGTAAAAATTGACATATCTCTCATATCATATGTTAAGGCATTATATCTGACTTACTCACATTATCTTGAGTCATTGCAAGCAAGTGGAAACCTTGACCATATCACCTTTGATTCCCTTGAGAAACATTTTGCAGAAAGAGAGAAAGCTTTCGGGAAGATGACAACCCATTCGTCTTCTAAAGAGGCTGCATACTTTGAACATAGAGAAAAGAGTCATGCTCCATACCATTGCAGAGGAAGAGGTGGCCAAAGAGGAAGAGGAAGAAGAAAATTCAGAGGAAGGGGGGCAGACAATCTAACAAATCTGATCTTCATTGCATACATTGCAATAAATATGGGCATGATGCATCCACATGCAAGAAACCTTGGGATAAAATTGAGCAGCAAAGAAATCAAGAAAAAGTCAAAACTAATGACAAAGACAAAGGTAAAGCACCTGAATCCGCTCATTACGTTCTAGCACATTGTAACAATGGAGTAACTGAAGACTTGTTTGATGTTTCATTTACTTCATGGAGAGATGATTGGTTGCTAGATTCAGGAGCAACATGTCACATGACATTTATAAAATATTTTTTTGAAGAATTTACTAACAAAGTTGATGGAGCAGTATACTTTGTAGATAAATCCAAACTCAAGCCATCAGGGCTTGGCACAATCAGGCTTAATTTTCCTAGTCTTCCAGATCATATTCTACATGAGGTTCTATACCTCCCTGAGTTGAGGAGAAACTTGTTGTCCTTGGTCCAAATCTGTCAGCAAGGACACTCCATTCGCTTGTTTGATGGCAAGGAAGAGGTCAGAAAAGCATTAGATCACTCACTTGTCATGGAGGGAATAGAGGAAGGAAGACTTTTGAAGCTGAAAGGTTCATCTGCTCATGCTCAAAACTTTGCATTCAGTTCACATCATGATGAAGGTACATTCCCATCAAGTCTTTTATGGCATGCTATATTTGGACACTTAAACTATGAAAGCCTTCATTTTTTGAAGAAAAATGGTGTTAATGGACTGCCTACAATTCCTAGGAAACCTAAGGAATGTGATGCTTGTATTCTAGGAAAGCATAGCAAACAACCATTTCATGATTCACACTCCAGAGCACATAGAAAAATTGAGCTTATTCATTCATATTTATGTGGCCCTATGCCTGTTGCTTCTGCAAATGGAAATAACTATATGATGAAATTTATTGATGACTACAACAGAATGTGTTGGATTTACTTATTGAAGAACAAGTCTGATGCTTTTCAAACGTTCAAGAATTTTCATGCATGGATTGAAAATGATGCACAAATTCATATTGGCTCTCTACGTACTGATAATGGAAAAGAATACACTTCAAACGAATTTGAAAATTATCTTCGTCAACATGGGATCAAACATCAAACAACTGTGCCGTATAATCCCCAATAGAATGGTGTAGTTGAAAGAATGAACAGAACTATTTTAAATATGGTTCGCTCCATGTTATTTTTCAAGAGTGAAAAATTGATGTTTTGTACTGATGCAGTTCTATGTGTTGCATACATAAATAATAGGTGTCCTTCAAGTTCAATTAGAAACAAAACTCCTTTTGAAATGTGGCATGGCCACATTCCTTCGGTAAAGCATTTTAGGGTCTCTGGTTCCACCTGTTATGCCTTACTACCCAAGGGACAAAGGAATAAAGTTGGTGCTAAAAGTAAAAAATGTATCTTCCTGGGGTATTCCAGTACCTCCAAAGGATATCGTCTCTATGATGAAGCCAATAAGAAGTTTGTAATAGCAATAGATGTCATATTCCTTGAATCTTCCAAGACTGACAATGTTGTTGAGCGGCAACTTGACTGCTTGGATAGATTTACACATGCAAAGTATTTTCAAGAATTTGATAATTATATTCCACATCCTGAAGGGGGGATTCCTATATTGAATCAAACTATGGAATCATTTCCTGAAGCACTCTCTCCCCCACATGAAGAAACAACCACAAATGAAACATTGAATGATGTGATTGACAGAATTGAGATATTGAATCTTGACTCAATCCCAACTTAGTCAAATGAGCAGCTTGGGCCATCTCAGAAAGGTCCTCCCAAATGGCTGACAGAGACACTAGAGAATGTTCATCCCGATGAGGTTGGAAAAACAGGAATAAGAAGTTCCACTAAACAAAATGAAGGTGACATAGATAATTTTGATTCTCCTATTGATATGGATATTGCTTATAACTGTGAATTGAGTTTGTCTACAGATCATGAGCCAACTTCCTTCAAAGAAGTCGCTTCTCATGATGAATGGAATGAAGGGATGCAAAATGAGTATGATGCTTTGATAAAGAATGGCACTTGGAAGCTGGTTGATCCGCCTTTGGGAAAAAAACCAATTGGCTGTAAGTGGGTCTACAAGAACAAGTATAAAGTAGATGGCTCACTTGACAAGCACAGGGCCAGGATTGTGGCAAATTTTTTTTCACAAAAAGAAGGAATCGATTATGAAGAAATTTTTTCTCCCACAGCAAAATGGAACACCATCCAGACTCTCTTCGCCCTAGCAGCTCAGAATGGATGGACAGTCCATCAGATGGATGTAAAAACCGCCTTTTTGAATGGAGATCTAAAGGAGAAATTTTTTATGTCCCAGCCAGAAGGATTTGTTGTAAAGGGCCAAGAACACAAAGTTTGTTAGCTTATAAAATATTTGTATGGCCTCAAGCAAGCACCACGAGCATCTTCTAAAACTTGACTTCAAACATTTTGATCTTGATGATGCAACTTTGTTTGTTAAGAAAGTTGGAAAAAAGTTGTATATCTTGTGGTGTATGTAGATAATCTTTTAATGACAAGGAAAAATGAGAGTTATATTGCATCCATGAAGAAATAATTAAATAAATGTTTTGAAATGACTGATTTGGGTTATGTTCATTACTATCTGGGTATTGGAGTAATTCAACATCCTAAATTTATATTTCTTTCTCAAAAGAAGTACATTAGAGATTTTTTGAACAGGTTTGGCATGGATGAATGCAATCCCTTAACCACTCCACTGGAACAAAACTTGAAGCTCACATCCATTGAAGGGAAGGAATTTGAGGATGCAACTAAGTATAGATAGCTTATAGGAAGTCTTATCTACCTGACTACCACCAGACCTGACATTTCATTTGCTGTTGGAATCCTCTCAAGGTTTATGCAAAAACCTTGTCAAGGACATTGATCTGCTACAAAAAGAGTGTTAAAGTACTTGAAGGGGACTCAATACTTTGGACTCAAATATACACAGGTAAGAGACTTCAGCTTAATTGGATACTCTGATTTAGACTTTGATGGAGACAAAGAAATAGGGATGTCTACTACAGGTTACACCATGAGTCTTGGATTAGGAGCTGTCTCATGGAGATCACACAAACAGTCAATTCCAACAAATTCCACAACCGAGGCAGAATATGTGGCAGCAATTGAAGCAAAAAAGGAAATTGTGTGGCTTAGAAAAATCCTAGAAGATTTGCAGATGAAACAAATGTATTCAACACCACTCATGATCGATAACACTTCTACAATAAAGTTGGCCAAGAACCCAAAGTTCCATGATCGAACAAAGCATATCAATACAAAATACCATCTAATTCGACATCATGTTCAAGCCAAAACCATCCATCTACATCATTGTTCCAAAAATGAGCAAACCACTAATATCTTCAGAAAAGAACTTGCAAGAGAAAAGTTTGAAAAGTTCAGATCGATGCTTGGACTCACCAATATCCCTTCGGATTAAAGGGGGGAATGTTGACACCTAATCCTAAGGGTTGGGTGAGGATATTTAATATTGTATATTAAATTATATTAGGAAATAAGGAAGGTTAAGAATCATTGGGAAGCGAATCCCAATAGCCTCACCTCCATGTATAAATACATTCACATTCTCCATCTATACACATTCTGATGTGCGGAGTTACCTCCTGGTTTGACAAAAACAACCAGTAAGTGATCTCTATAAATTATGATATTGTAATATGCATAGAGAGGTTAGATAGTGGAAGAATGAGATAGAGCAGATAGAGATGTTGTACAGATCTAGAGCTAATATCAAGCAGGTTTCAAGGCTCGAAGGGAATCATTGAAGAAGGAGAAAAACATAGCTGATATCTAGGTAAACCAGCATATGATTTTATTGTAGTGTAAGGGATTTGGTGCTTCCATATCAAGTTGTAGCTTGATAGATTTCCAATTGTAGCTGGTTGAGGTAGGAGCCTCCTGTGGGTTGTAGCCTACATAAAATAGATGGGAGTTGGAGCTTCCTTGCAAGTTGTAGCTTGCAGAATTCGGGGTAGTAGCCTCTTGTAGGTTGGAGCCTGCAGAAAATCAGTTGTGAGAGGGAGTTGGAGCTTGCCTTTGCATCACAACAATAATAAGATGTGGTTTTCTCCCTTTACGAGTTTCCACTTATATCTGTTGTCTATGTGCTTGATGATTAAGTGTTGATGTGATGTTTTAATCTGTTTAATTACTTGTTGTCCACGCATTATGTTTGTTGATCCATCATGTATTAAGCTTCTTATGAAATGAAGGTGTAAATGAGCTAAATGAAAATTTTTAAATGTCCATGAATGTATTAAAATTATTCAGCGCCCCCCTCCCCCACCACCCCCCCACCCCCCCTCACCCTCTCAGTTTAACTAAGGGTTCATCAATTGGTATCAGAGGCAGTTCCTTCTCTATCAGTCTAACAATTGGAAGGAGATCCTAGGTCCCCAATATGGCTAGCCTAGAAGGATGCTCAACAAATAAAGCCCCATTTTTTATTGGCAGAAACTATGCCTTCTAGAAAATAAGAATGAGGACATACATAGTGTCTCTAGGAATAGAAGTTTGGGTTGCTATGGAAGAAGGATATGCTCCAAAGGATACTGACACAGAGAAAGAAGCAAATAAAAAATTCATAGCTAATGCAAAATCCATGAATGCACTCTTGAGCGGTCTGTGTGAAACATAATTTATCAAAGTAATGCACAGTGATACTACCAAATATATCTGGGATACATTAGAAAATATCCATGAGGGAGATAAAAAGGTGAATATGGACAAACTGCAAGCCTATAGAGCTCAGTTTGAAAATGTAAAAATGAATTAAGATGAAGATGTAGTTAGTTTCTTCTTAAAGGTTGCAGAAGTTGTGAATAACATGAAAGCTCTAGGAGAAACCATTAAGGAATGTGTAATTGTACAAAATATATTGAGATCTATACCATCCAGGTTTACCCTAACATTTTTTCCATAGAAGAAACAACAAACTAGGAAACACTAGCCATGAACCAATTGCTTGGAAACTTGACGACCTATGAGAAGGTGAGGTAGATCTTGAGGGGGAGCTAATTAGCGCCCTAGAGGAAATAGACAGACTTAAACTTAAGAGTAAGAAATAGAAAGAGATTCTTCTGAAATATGAAAAGATAGAACCAGATTCAGAAGATCTTATTAAATTGAAGATTTAACTAGAAGAATCAAGGAAAATAGAGGATATTTTGAGAAGAGAAATAAAGTAGAAAAAGCAGGAGCGAGAAAAAAATAGAAGAAGAAGTGGTAAGCCTGAGGAAGAAATTAGAAAAGTCCCAAATTGAATTGACTATCAATATTTCTCAAATGAAAAGCTCTAGACATTTGGAAAAAATTCTAAGTGCTCAAAGATCTCCTCATATAAAGGCTGGGATAGGCTATGAAGGAGAAACCAAAAAATCCAAGGCAGAAGATAACATGAATATCATTTTTGTAAAAGTTGTAAAGGATAATGAAGCAAAAAAAGGGGATCCAAAGAATTAGAAACAAGCAAGACCATGTTATATAATGAAACATACAGAAACATGCAGCAACCTCAAGTGAAAAAGGAATAAATCAAGAAATAGTCGATTGCAAAAAAATCATACACTCCTCAGGATGAATTGAACAACTTTGGAAGATGTCAAAGTAGGTTCCTTCCCCCTGTGAGAAGCGTCACTTGCTTTACTTGCCACAAACTGGGACATATTGTGTCATACTATAAGTCAAAGCAAATCGAGTCCAACCAGTAAAAGATGCAACAAACAAAAAGGATACCTCCAACAACTCTCTCTACTAGAGACAAATACTACGTCCATGGGTATTTTTTTTGTTGTAAAGGATTTGACCATAAAGCCATGGAGTGCAGAGCATATATATAGAGACTGAAATATGGAAATTTAAGGGGAATTAAGAATAATGATGGATTCACTCATGTACATAATCTATTCAGAAATACAATCAAATGTTTTTGCTACCATAAAAATGGGCACAAGTCTAATGAATTTCCTCTCAAAGACTGTGATCCATTTCCTCATAAAAGTTATAGAGCAAATAGTTGCATGCAATGGAAAAGGAAACTAAATAAATGTGATCTGGTTCTAATTGCTCAAGATCAGAACAGTCAATGATATGTGGATAGTGGGTGCTCAAAACATATGACTGGAGACTGAAGCAAGTTTGTAACTTTTGATGAAAATAAATCTGGGAATGTAACATTCGGTAATGATAAAGCAGGGAAAATCAAGGGAAAAGGCATAGTCAACCTGAATAATGGAAGAGGAGAGGCTCAGGATGTACTAGTTATAGATGGTCTAAAAGCCAATCTGCTAAGTGTTAGTCAAATGTGTGATAAAGGCTGTGAGGTCCCTTTCAGAGCCCAATATTATGAAGTAAGGTCAATCATCAGGAAATACCTTGATCAAAGGTGTTAGAACAGAGAGTAATGTTTATATATTAGAAGAATGGAATGAAGCATGACACATCAGCAAACTTGACTAATATTGGCTATGACATAGAAGATTGGGACATATAAATTTTGAGCACATCATCAAACTGATCAAAAAGGAAGTTGTCATAGATTTTCCTACAATAAAGAAGCCACCAAATACCATATTTAAGCCCCCCCAACTGGGAAAACAAACTCACACAACATTTAAAGCTAAATAACAATTATCTACAAGTAAACCCCTTCAACTTGTACACATGGACCTGTGCGGACTTTCAAGAACAAATGCACAAGGTGGAGAATCGTATTTCATGTTGATAATCGATGATTTTTCCATATTAACATGGGTGGCATTTCTCAGATAAAAATCTGAAGCATTTGAGAAATTTAAGATATTCAAGGCACTGACAGAAAATAAAACTAGATGTAAACTAAAATGCATCAGATTAGACAGAGTAGGGGAATTCACATACAATGATTTTGTAGACTTGTGCAATGAATGTGGGATAAAGAAATAATTTAAAATTACAGGTACACCTCAACATAATGGAGTGGAAAAGAGACAAAACATGTCAGTACAATAGATTGCTAGAGAAATGATGCAAGAAAGAAACATTCCCCAAACCTACTGGGTAGAAGCAGTACACACACCTATTCATGTTCTCAACAAAGCTCATCTCAGACCAAATTGTGACAAGACTCCATATGAATTATGGCATGGGAAAATGGCATAAATCAAGCACTTTAGAGTCTTTGGCAACAAATGTTTCATAAAGAATAATGGTGAAAAATTGGGGAAGTATGATGCAAGAGCTGATGAAGGAATATTTTTGGGATATGCATCCAAGAGTAAGGGATACAGGTGATACAATAAAATACTGAATAAAATTGTGGAAAGCATTGATGTGAGATTCGATGAAGATCGACCAGAAAGAACCTGAAGCACAAACTACGCCAATCCTCCAGATGATCATGAAGATGAGAATCAAGAAAATGAAGAACGGAGCAAGACAATAGAAGATATAGAAATAAAATCAAAAGGACCCTCGAGACACACTCGAAAGAACCATCCTGAAGATCAAATCATTGGAGACAAGAGTGCAGGGGTCCAAACTAGAAGACAACTAGTTAAACAGACCTAGGAAGTGTACCTAGCCATGTTGTCGCAGATAGAACTGAGGAATTTCGATAAAGCTAGCAAAGACAAAAATTGGGTAAATGTTATGAATGAAGAATTAGACCAAATTGAGAAGAACAAGACTTGGGAGTTAATGCCAAGACCTGCTGGGAAAAATTTCATTGGCACAAAGTGGATATTCAAGAATAAGTTGAATGAACAAGGTCAGGTAATCAAAAATAAATCTAGACTTGTATGTAAGGGATACTCTCAAATCAAAGGACTTGAATATGATGAAAAATTTTCCCTTGTAGCAAGAATAGAAGCAATTAGAATGTTTTTGGATTTTACATGCTATCATGATTTCAAGGTATATCAAATGGATGTGAAATCTACCTTCTTGAATGGAGATCTAGTGGAGGAAGTCTACATGGAACAACCTGAAGGATTCTACTTAGCAGATAAACATGACTATGTGTGCAAATTAAAGAAAGCCCTTTATGGTCTCAAACAAGCATCACGTTCATGTTATTCTAGGCTGGACAAGTACTTTAAATTTCAAGAAGGGAGGAGTAGACAACAACCTGTATACAAATCCTGATGAAAATGAACTCTTAATTGTAGTAGTATATGTAGATGACATCATGTTTGGTAGCAACAAGGATGAGTTAGTAAAAGGATTTTCAGAAGAGATGATGTCAGAATTTAAGAAGTCTATGATTGAAGAGCTTACCTACTACCTAGTACTTCAAATTCTACAAAAGAACAAAGGCATATTCATTTCACAAGAAAAATATATATGAGATATGTTAAAAAGATTCCGAATGGAAGATTGCAAACCTCTGTCAACTCCCATGATCACTGGATGCAAGTTATGTGCTAATGATGGATCCGCAGATGTAAATCAAAGACTTTACAGATCTATGATAGGAAGTCTTCTATACCTAACTATCTCTAGACCAGACATTATGTTGGTAGTAGGAGTTGTGGCAAGATATCAAGCATCACCAAAACAAAATCACTTGATAACAATCAAGAGGATATTTAGATACCTGTAAGGAACTGCACATTATGGCCTATGGTATCTAAAAATAAAATAATTCACATTGATAGCATATACAAATGCAGATTGGGCCAGCTATGTGGATGACAGGAAAAGTACAAGTAGAGGTGCATTTATTTAGGAGAAACTTTGGTGACATGGTTAAGCAAGAAGCAAACATCTGTCTCCCTATCTATTGAAGAAGAGGAATACATAGCAATAGTAGCTTGTTGCACACAAGTAATGTGGATGAAACAAACTCTCCAAGACATGAAGGTAAGCATCACTGAACCAATCTCTATCAAATGTGACAATACAAGTGCAATAAGTATATCAAAAAATCCAGTACTTCATTCGAAAGCCAAGCACATCCCAATAAAGTACCACTTCCTCAGAGAACAAGTAGCAAATAAAATAGTAAATATGGAGTATGTACCAACAAAGGAACAAACAATAGACATATTCACAAAACGTCTTGCTAGAAAACCATTCGAATATCTAAGAGACAAACTAGGGGTAGTGTCTGCAGATGATACTCTCTGATATGATCAGAAAAAAAATATGATGATGGAAATACACTAGCAAAGGCTACAATATAAGGAACATAAACATTGCAATAGACAAGTGATAGTTAGTATCAGACAAGAAAACATCATTTCAAGGGGAGAGCAGCCCATAAAAATTGTCACAAAAGAGCTAGAGCTATGAAGCTCGTAAAGATCTATGAGTATGGTATGGTACAGGTCCTCAATATCAAAGTATTATGATATAAGTACTTCAAAAAGTCTAACACATATCACCTCTATCAAGCAGTAAGGAATATAAGTACAAAAAATTCTATGGTTACATGCCCTCCATTCATGAAATCTCAATAATTTTCAAAATGTTCTCCCAACAACTATTATACACTAGCCTGGAGCAAGAAAGTATAAAGTCTAAAGAAGAAGGCCTATAAAGTGGGAAAATAAAATGCAAGGATAGAAACTACACTGGGAAATGTGCAACCCTTTGCCATTGATGTCAAAGGGGGAGGAAAGGCAAGAAGAAGAAGAAAGGATATTCTTAAAAGCAGGCAGAGGAAGAAAGACACCTCTCATAATGAAAGGGTGAGGAAGTCTTGGAGGAAGTATTGTAGTGTTGGAGGAAGTGTTGCCATCAATTCCAAAGGCGAAGATTGTTGAAAATATTTTCATTGATGGCAAAGGAGAACAAAGGAGCAACACCTAAACTATCATTAAGGAAAAGGAGCAGAGAAGTAGAAAAAATAAGGAAAAGAAGCAAATCAGGCAATAATTCAGTAAAAAAACATAAAAGAGAGGTAGAGGAGAATCAAAAAGGCAAGGAGCAGTATTAGACCATCAACAAAGGCACCAAAGGAGCAAAGGAAGCAAAAAGGAAAAGGCAACAAAGGCAGCTAAGAAGCAAAGGTATCAAAGGAAGTTAAGGCAGAAAAGTAGAAAAGGCAGCAAAACATCAAAGGAAAAATGGCAAACGTGTTGGGTAAAGTCGTGAATGTGCAGCAAGTGTGATAATCCCAAGTCTGAGTGAATAACAAACATAATAACAAGCTCAGGAGAGATCAATGCTTTTAATAGGGGGGAAAGCGAATTGTTTCAGCGCAAAACAAAAAGCAATCGGATTGAAAGATACAACAAGGACCATAGATCTTACACAATCCTCTGTTTGATTGAATATCGAATTAACCACATAACAGAAAGAAATAAAATTTGCAAGTAGTAACGAGTACCATAGATCTTGCGCAGATCAATGGTGGAAGATTATATCACAACCATGAAGACATCGTATATTGCAGGGTATAATGTTTACGGTTAATACTTCACAAGTTAAGTTATTTAACTTACGATGTGAAGTGGATCGGCAAGGAGACAAGCGTGGATCGTCGGATCCAATGAAGACCAATGACGGAGATCAAAAGTGAAAATTGCAAAGTTTAGCGTTTAAGTGTTAAGGCCATTGCAGGGTAAGTTATTTTGTGTGCAATGTGAAGTGGAGAAGGGATACATGTTGGCACGGCAGGGCAAGCAGTAAGGACCATTAAATCATGTGGTAGATCCATGACGGACGATGAATCGCGAGTTTGCACATTACAAATGTTAGCGATAGCGCTAAGGCTTCACAAGGTATGTTAATTTGTTTGTGATGCGATAAGGATAGAAGTTTGTGATGTGGTGAAAGGGAGGAGCCACGTGTCAGCACTCTACATTAGCGCACATCACAGATATATGTTTTTTACTTAAGGTTTGCAGGGTAAGCTATGTTGGATATGATGTGATGCGATCACATATCATACAAGACAGGAGATATGTTTATTGCTAAACGTAAAAAGTTGCAGGCAAGCGAAGTGCGATGTATTATGATTAGTCAAGTATTGTGGGACTCAATAACCCCTGTTCCATACATATATAAGAGATGTTTGTTGTGTGCATTCTATTATGAAGTATGTGTTGTTTGATTGCTAAACGTATGTATGGTAATAAAACTCGAAAATTATAATCCGTTGCGTTAAAAGGGATTTTATGTGATCCATAACCCACAGGCCACAGTATTGTTTAAAATTTCAGTTTCATGTTGCATCAAGTGATAAATTGTGGGAAATATAGCTGCAGAAACATAAAAGACAAAGGGACGCCAAGCAGAAGAGGAAAACCACACAGGAAATCTAAGAAGTTGAAAGGGCTGAGTGAAATATTTGATTGTAATTGTAAATGTATTGATTATTTTATATTTTTTGTGATGCAAAGGAAAGTCTCCAAGGAAAAAAAAAAACTACACTTTAATACTGAAAGGAGTGTATATATTGTTGTAACATCCTGAATATGCTGAGTAAGGAAATGAGTGGGTGGAAGGAAAGATTCATGCATGTTCACTTCATATTCCAAGATAGAATGCAAACAACCAGGTAGTGATCTCTATAAATAATGTTATTGTAATATGCATAGAGAGGTTAGAGAGTGGAATAATGAGAGAGAGAAAATAGAGATTTTGTGTAGATCCAGAGCTGATATGAAGTATAATTAAAGGTTGGAAGGGCAGCATTGAAGAAGGAGAAAAACATAACTAATATCCAAGTAAATCAACATATGATTTTATTGTAGTGTAAGGGAGTTGGTGCTTCCATATCAAGTTGTAGCTTGATATATGTCTAGTTGTAGCTGGTTGAGGTAGGAGCCTTTTATGGGTTGTATATTACAGAAAATAGATGGGAGTTGGAGCTTCCTTGCAATTTGTAGGCTTGTAATATTTGGGGTAGTAGCCTCCTGTAGGTTGGAACCTACAGAAAATTAGTTGTGAGGGAGTTGGAGCTTGCCTTGCTTTATGATTAAGTGTTGATGTGATCTTTTAATATGTTTAATTACTTGTTTTCCACACATTATGTTTGTTGATCCATTATGTATTAAGAAAGTTATGAAATGAAGGTGTAAATGATTTGAATGAAAAAGTTTTAAATGTCCATAAATATATTAAACTAATTCACGCCCCCACCCCCCCTCTCATTTTAACTAAGGGTTCATCACACAGATGGAAGAATCTAAATGCTCTCTTCTTGAAGAAACAAAATGTAACACACATCAAAGGAAAGAATGGAAAATAGGAAATAAAAATAACCAAGCCCACGTGCTTCGAATCCAAATCACACAACTTGTAAAGAAGTTAAAGCCTGTTAACTATGAAAGAACCACACATAACCTTCTTCAAAGCTTCCATAAAAATAAGCTTAACACACCTCACAACAACCATTTCGTTACCTTGCTACAAGATCTAGAGCTTCAGGTACTCAAATGATAAATCACAAAGATATTGATATACAAAAATGCATAACTGGTGCAATCCTTTGTATTATACTTCAAAATAGAAAATATACATCATGGATACCAAATCCAACCCCAGAAAATAGGGACACCAAAAGGTCACATTCTATGTCAAAATTTCTCAAAGCATCACTAGCTAACATCTACTAGAAAAACCTATTAAATACATATTCTTGGCTCATGGCCGCAATAGAAAATACAAAAAAAGTTTATCTTAAGCCTTTCAACTGTTAACAGAAGACAAAACAAGGGTTCATGGCCAAAGTCTTGATCTTGACATCCCACCTATTCCTCTACGCTTTGAGCCCAGTAAGGAAAACTAATCTTCTAGCACAAGATCTGCATGATTTGTTGAGTTATCTTGACCAGATGCGGTAAACCAAGCTAAATTTGGCAGCTTCCTCGGAAGTGAAGTAACACTCACTATTACAAGAATCATTCCTGCACCAACCATCTCCAAATTTCATTAATAATTTTTCCTTACTGAGTTACCTTAGGAAAGAGAACATATTAGTTTCAAAGGAAAATATGATATAAAGCTTATTAAATGATTAAGTTCATATATAACCCTTAATATGAAAAACATGAAAGGAGTGTAGGAATGAGTACAATTTTGGAAGGAGTACAGGAATAAATAGGCTCCAGGGTAAAAACAGAGGCTTAGGTAGTGTGTTCAAGGTAAGATAGAGGTTAGAAAGTAGGAAAATTCTGCCAACCAACATCCTCCCATCCCTATCATGTTCTGCGTCCTCGCACAACCTTACCTTCTGCAAAAGGCAACATGGAGACTCCCTTCAATCCTGTATCTATATACCAATTCCCACCTTCAACTTCTTCAGCTTCCTAACCTAAGCCTTTTTAAGTTGTTTGACCACTTTCCTTTAATGGAAACCATAGTATTTCAATGCTCAAATTTTCCACACTTTTACTTATCGCTTTCTCTCTTGCACATCCACCTTTAGCTCATTATTCTTCCAGTGCAGAATTGTACTTTGTTCCTTTATGGCCTAGTTCAGTACTTCGAGTCCATAAATGCATTGCTTCAGCTCCTAGACCTGATTATGCAGAGAGAGAGTAGGATCTTCTGTATCGAACTCCTCCTGTGCCTTAGTCTTTTCAGCAGTCAACTCAAAACAAGTGCTAGTATCATCAAGGCCAACATCTCCTTGCTTGTCAATATCTTGCATATGAATATCACATTGTGTTTAAGCACCCTGTGCTTCATCATCACCTTGACCCACTGTCGAGTCCTTCCCTGCACTCTCATTAGGTGTCTTCAAGATCTTTCTTTTCTTCATTTTATCAACTAAAAATAATAGAAGAGTGACATCTTCCTCCTTTATGTAACCTGCACTAAACACTATGTGAACCGCAACATCTATAAGGAGTGAAATATTATCATCAATTGGTGAACTAGGCTGGGAATCATCTACATATATTAGAGAGATTGACTAAGTGTGGCCTTCTTTTAAGGAGGAAAACCTATTTCTGACAGATCTTCTAATTATTCTTTTTATAGGGCACATAGTTTCAAATTTGGATTGTTTCTTTTCTCCCTACACGAGCTTCTTAGACCGGGTTTCCTTCTCCTTAGTCTTGCTAGTCTACGTGGTTAGGTTTTTCCCCTTCTGTTCAGACTTCTCCTTTTTAAGCTTTCCCTTCTTCTCGAATGACTCCACCACTCTCCCTTCTTTGAACTCTTTCAGGAACCCTTCCCAGGTCATATTTTTCCTTTCTAACTCTTTTCCAACCAAAATTGAAATTAACCCACGATGACATAACTTAAATCCAATTTGGATTTCCTAAATTTTCTAGACACCCTTGGACATATTTTCTAGACTTTTCAGCAATAAATAAGGGAAATTTATTATATTTTCTGATTCAAAATGTAATACCAACCCTATATGGTACAATAAGGTTAGCGAACATTGACCTTCACAAGTCAGAAACTTTTGAAAAATGTAAAACAAATGTTTCCACTTTTCTATCATGGCATTGTGGTATAAATCAATCTTCCAATCCACCTTCTACTTCTTATCGACCACAAATCTACGTGAAGCCCCCTTTTCCATCTTTCCTCTCTTAAAACACTACTCACCGATGGCCACTAATCCTATAGCCTGCGAAATGGATTGCTCTGTCACTTCAAATACCAAATAACTTGCCTTAGCTCTACTTCCATCGAAGGTTCATGCAAATTCTAATGCTACGGCTGAATCGAAACCATCAAACATGAGCAGAAATGCGATAAATCATGATTCCTGCACCATAGAAAAATATTTCTTGTACTCAGTCGTCTGTTCCATTTCCCTTATAGATCACGGTTCGGTTCGAACATGTGCCACCACTGTTCAAATTCACTTGATTTCTTAGAATTCAGAAGAGTTACTCAGCAGGGAGTCTAGGACTCTTGTCTGAAAGAATTTGAAATTTCTGAATTAATTGAATGCTACTATATCGGTCATTCCTCAAATGTCAAACTCTCATCATTAAAATCTCAGTCTGGGAAAAGATGCAATAAAGCCTAATCTAACGTGCATGCATCAATGATGATTGGTAGAGGGAGACAGTTATGGAGAAGCTTTGTTATAAAAACAACACAAGGTATTATGTAGGATCAGATCATCATTAATTGTTGACAAGGCCTTAAAGGTGAACACATGATTATGAGAAAATTTCGCACACATCCCCCAATCGAGTCATGATTTATTATAAGGTACACATCATACTTATATAAAGATACTATTTCATAACTAAATTCCTTTGTACTTAAAAAAAAAATTATTTCCTAATTAGTAATGATGAAACAAAGACTAATAAAATGTAGAGAAAAAAAATCATTCCATGCCATAATTTAAAATAGTGTAGTCATTTATGCCATAACAGGTTCTCTGTATTGAATAAAAATAAATTTCCTGTATTCCTGAACCACATTCTTGCTTGAAGCATGGATTCTTGTACCGAACATTCCCAAACCATAATTTAAATCCTTGCACTTAGGAGCCCTTGGTTCTTGAAGTGAAACACACATTCTTGTATTGAAGACTACTATTGTACCTACACTGGAACACATGTTTTTGCATTTGGGAGCTCACAACATCATGTATTCGTGCACTTGAAATTCAAACATTCTTGCAATGAAACACACATTCTGGTACCGAGGAATATCACTTCTCCTGAACCCAGAGGTGTTGCAACATATCTAAAGAAAAAAACGTTTCTAATAAAATGAAATTTACATGCTGAATCTTGAAATATTTGCAAAATTTCCAAATGAGGTCTTATTCTGTAGTTCGTGGTATTAACACATTCCTTCTAATCTTATTCATGAGTTTTTATCAGATCCTGCAATACAGTCCATGGGGGAGAAAAGAAGGAGGATAGTGATAATTTTTTTAGAACGTGAAGGAAATTCAATAGGGAATTCAAGAGTGAGACCAATCCAAGAGGGACATAAGAAAGAGCGACATGAAATTTTTTTCAGGGGAAAATAGGGAAAAACGAAGTCAGATAGAGACAATATGTTTTTAAGAAAAGGGAGGTCAATCGCATAGGATACAATAAAAATTGTAGAGGGAATAAGAATAAAGGTAAAGTTTCACCTCAAAATCTACGTAAAATAGTGTTAGACCAAAAATAGCTACAATGGGAATTGAGTGTTTCTTGCATAAATATTTCTGGGTCGGTCGTCTTGAACTTGGATTAGGGTTCGGTTCCTACACTCAAAACCTTAAACCAACACTGTATTAAGAAGTTATCACAATTTGAAAAGTCCAATCACCTGTAAATTTTGACATTTGACCAAGGTTGACTGGGCAAAGGTACAGCAAGCAAAAAGAATATTCCATGGAATTTTCTTGGAATATTCATCAGAATATTCCTTCTAGGCCAGTTATTGAAGGATAAGTGTCATATTATTATTTGGCATGGTTTTGAATGGCCAATGAAAAGGTGCCACATGGCATGCCCTGAGGCCACCACGTGGCCATGGAAGGACTATGTAAAATTTTGGTTCGGGGTCTGCAGGAGTTGAGCTCGCGACCTCCGACATGCACGCATAGGTCTCCACCGTCTTCGCTATGTTGTCACTTAACGATATAAGAAGTCGAGTTCTATTTGAATTGTACTGATACGAGGAGTGGGCGTTGGGACCGCCGGTGGGTTGGCCACATTGAAGGTTAAGATCACAACAAAAGTCAAAACCCCCACCAGCATATCTGCCAACATTTTAACGTGTCACATGGACTATTAAAACTCCACGCGGTTACAACCTTCAGTGGTTTTATTAACACAACTTCAAACCTGGAGTTTCCACTTGTAAACTGTGGTTTGTGCTACAGTTTCGCTCCACCATTGTGGTAACTGTGAAATGGGGGTTGGCATGTGGCCACCACTAACCACCTAAATTTATTTCTTGCAGTTTAGTCTGGCGGAATTATGGCCAGTACCTTTTTTTATGCGGAAAATGCCAAAAATAACTCCAGTTAAGTGGAGTTCTCCACAATTAGTGGAGCTTTTCTAGGTGTTACTGGGAAAATGAGTTGGAGACTCATTTTTCGACCACTCTGAGTGAATAGAGAGACATTCTTAGCTAATTGGAGAATTCTGGAGCCATTGGTGAGGGTTGTAGAGCCATCAGAGAACTTATGAGGCTGATTTTGATTCAGAGAAGTTCCAAGGGCCATGAGGCCCACCAGGAGCCAGCAACAGAATGAGGCCTAGCCAGGGTAGCTAGAGGCCTCACTCGGGAAAAAAAATAGTCATTTTTGGATGATTTAGACATTTTGGAGCCATTGGTGAGTTTTTCAGAGCCAGCTGAGGAATTTTGGAGCACTATTTTGCTTCATATAAGTTCCAAGGGCCATCAGGGCCAATAGGGGCCAACAAGAGAAAGAGGTCTAGCCAGAGCAGCTAGAGACCATTCAAAGCAAAATAGTAGTCTATTATGACTATATTGAAACTTAAAAATCCAATGGAAGGATTTTCATAAGATTTTGGAGATTTATGAAGGTTGAGATGATTTAAAGAAGTTTTCAGTGAGCCTAGAGCCACAAGGTGCCACCAGGTGTTAGAGGCATAACTAGTGTAGGCAAAGGCCAATTTCAGTAAGTGAACTAGTGTAGGCAGAGCTATTTGGAGACTTCTAGAGATGAAGAATATATACAGAAGTTTATGGCAGCCTAGAGCCACTAGGGGTTGGAGGCCTAGATTAGGGAGCCAAAGCTCAATCTAAGCAAATGAACAGTCTATTTTGGATGACTGATATATGCTGGAGACAGTAGAAAAGGTTTCAAAGACATAAATGAACTTCTAAGTGAGTTAGTTCCATAGAGAAGCTTAGGGAAGCTTAAGGGAACTGATAGAAGAGGTCAAGTCAAAGGGAGCCTAGGTCCATCTCTATAGAATTAGCAACCATTCCAGGGGTATGATGGTATTATAAACCCATTGGTACAGTTCAAATAACCATTAAAGTTAAGTAGAATATTGTAAAATAAAATTTCCATCATAACCCCAAATGTCCAAGTCAATTTACAAGGGCTCAAGGAGACGTAGCCCATGACATTTAGGTGAACTCCTTCATTAAATTTGTTTTTGTGTTGATGATTAATTTTCTACAATTTATGCTTGTTGTGCATGCTTTTAAATAGAAAAATAAAATGTTTAATTCCTCACACATAAAGCATTAAAACAATTAAAACACATACACCTAATTCAAGTATGTGATTCTGCACATGCATGTATAAGCAAGATCTTAATTTGTTTTAATTGAGTAGGAGGTGCTTGCATAGCATAACAAGTCAACCCTCCATTTTAGACCATTACAATTCAAATAGAACCTGACTGCTTATATAGTTAAGTCACAGCATAACGGAGATGGTGGAGACATATGTGTGCATGACGGAGGTCACAGGGTAAACTCCTGCAGACCCCAAACCAAAATTTTACACAGTCCTTCGAGGGCCACGTGGTGACCTCAGTGTGTGCCATGTGGCACTTTTTCATTGGCCATTCAAAACCCCACCAAATAAGAATCTAACACTTTTCCTTCAATAATTGGCTTGGAAAGAATATTCTTGGGAATATTTTGGGGAATATTCTAGGGAATATTCCAAGGAATATTCTAGGAATATTCCCTAGAATATTTTTTTGTTGACTATACCTTTACCCAGTCAACCCTAGTCAAATGTCAAAATTTGTATTTTACTAGACTTTTCAAATCACGATAACTTCTTCATATGGTGTCGGTTTTTCAAACCATTCGTGGTGCCAAAATCAAGAAGACGAGATCTATCTGGTTGCTCAGATTCGACACACTTTTGAACACTTTTAAATTTGAGCTATCACTTAGATCTTGATCTAAAAATGATCACCTATATAACAGAATTCTTGGTGTAATATATTATAGTCACTTATTGTACATATTTCATTTTCAAAATTCGTATATGGGCTCTATAGGCTGGTTCATCACGCTAAATTTTTTCATGTGTCACTATCATTGTTGGGAGCAAGACTTGCAATTCAGCGAACTCCTTCAACACTTAATTGTCAACTCGAGGCTACGTAATCTTACAGGCATAGCACAACCAATGCCAAGAAATGATATTAACCTTCCTTAGATCGATTCCCACTTCCTTAATTACATTTTGAAGAAGCAAAAGAAAATATCACACAATAATTAATACCAAGATAATTTTGGTGTTGGAATGAAAAAGAAAGTACTTTGCAGAAATTCAAATAAAAGGAACTATCAAATAATCATGAACAATCCCAATCAATAAAATAAATATTTGAGATTATATTGTGTGGTCATAAGATAGAGGAATAATTAAACCGTTCAGGATGTCTGCCTTCCTCAGATACATTCCTTCCTACACTCAACTATTGTTCCTGCACTGTATCAACGTTCTTGTACTAGAATGATGTTCCTCTACTGAAACTAAGTTCCTGCACTAGAAGTATATATTGTAAGTCCACTGAAGATTTTATCCTTTATGCAGGAGCTTTGATTCCTTGTACTAGAGCACTCTGTTCATGTACTAGGATATCGATTCCTGTACCAAAAACAGAGGTTCTTGTACCAGAAAACCAACACTCTTGTACTTAGTTTCCAAATTACTCGCATAAAATGAAAAGCATGCTAATTAAAGGGATAAATTTCAAGGTGAAAAAGAACTGAAAGATAAAATTTCACAAGAAAGAAAGTTCTTTTAACTAACCAAATATTCAGAGATGAGAGGCACTTTAAAAGCCAGAGGAATTTCTGTCTTAAAATAGGAAAATTCTTGCATGTAAAAAGGAGAAAATATATGATCCAAATACCAAGAGTCTTCTTCCTGAGATGACTTTTTGTTTTGTAAATTAGATTTGCACTTTATTATGAACAAATGTTTTAACTCCAAAGTCCTTTTATGATTTTAGTATTAAGTTAAGTTTATTCCACGAGGGAAATAAGTGTAAGCAAAGATCTATATAATGAAATAGTGTTTCAGTAAAATATCGACAAAAGAAGTTAACTCTTACATCGAACTTAAATACTAAGAATGTTTAAATAACACACTAGTTGTAGAATGAAAAAATGTCTTGCAGGAGTTATCACTCTGAAATTTCCCAAGAGTTGTTATATGTGTAAGAAAGAAATATCAGAGGTAACTATCCTCCACTTTTGGAGATTAGGATCTAGCCTTCCTAATGCTTAGAGAGGGCTCTCTCTTAAATATTTACCTTTGTTGTTTTAATAAGTTTTACGCTAGTTATGTATGCTTGTTTGGTTTGGTTTTGATTTGTTGGTGGAATTACTGATTTATATGGATAGGTGCTTGTCCATTTTCCATTGGGCTATGGAGTCAATATACCATGAAATCAGAATAGGATCAAATTATAAAGGAAGTGTTGCAGGGCAGGATAGCTGAGAAAAATCAGTTCTCAAGGTTAAATGGTGAAGTGATTTTCAATTGGGATCAAGGACCAGTTAAGGATTCCTTAAACCAGATAATGAAGGAAGGTAAAAGAGGTCAATTGGGATCAGAGGGAAATTAAGAATCCTCTAAAGTGGATATTAGAAGAAAACATAAAAATGTATAACAGTTCATAACAGAGTGTATTTTAACAAATTCTGCGATAAAATTCCAGTTATAACATTCAAATATAGAAAACATGCAATTTTATGGAATACTTAAGAAGAGAACATGAACAATTGAAATATACTTCACTGAAATAGCTCAACACATGAATCCTGTAAAGAAATGCCTTTATTACTTGTCCTATCTATCAACTGGAAATGGTACAATAACCCTTAGGTAGTAGATTAATCAGCTATAGAAATATTCAAAAATCCACCCTCAATACTTTGAAATGATGAAGTAATTGTACAAAAAATTTACAAAATATCTTGTCAACTCACTAGGTTTTATTCTAGGAAAACATATATCTTTATGCAAAAATATAGAGACAACTATTAACTGATTGAAATTTGTCCCTCTTTTATTTGATTTGTTGTTTGTTGTTTGTTTCTTTCACTCTGTTTACTCTTTAACCTGTGAGTTCTTTTACCTGTGTGCTTTCTTTCTCTTGTCTTAGTAAATCACATTAATCCTCTTGGGTTTCTTCATCTGGGATTTCACTTTAAATATCTTGTGGTAAAACTCATATTGTTTCTATATATTTAGTAAAAGTGGATTTTAATAAAATATATGTTTAGCTTCATGCAAAATAAAAGTGTGTCCCAGCAATAGTCCTTTGTATGAACGTTTCTATTGCTAGTGTAGATGTTTTGTCCTTGGTAACAACCACTGTCTTCGTTCTATTTGTTTATTTCTATCCTATTTTTGTACATAATATTCTGTCGAGAAAAAGCCTTTGAAGTCATATCCTGCGGGTTTGAAAAAAATAGTTTGGAACTAGTATCAAACTGTTTATCCATCTCTTGGTTCTACTAATCACCTCCAAAAATGAAACAACTGTGAATTTGGAAAAAAGGATTTGCAAGGAGGTGAACGAGTTTCAATGAACTAGTGGGTCTATGGAAGGGGTTCAGACTGCAGTGAAGCTTCATTTCTAATGGGAAAATGGGTTTAATTCTCTTTGGAAAATATGCATAGGTAAGTAAATGAATAGTGTAGCCGAAATTTCATATTTGAACTCTTAGTGGTTATCTTATGGTACGAGTAGTTTATTGAATTACTTGGAGATTGTTTTGTGGTTTATCGCATCGCAAAAAGTAGTTTAACGGTTTTGGGAATGGGGGGTGTGATAAAACGTGGGATTGCCACGTGGAAAGGGAGTGGGCAGATAAAATAGTGTATTTTGCATCCCCTCCTTGGTTTGAAACTTCGGACGTCGGGGGATGTGAAACAGAGTATGGGCCGTCAGATCTGCCGGTGGAAATCATAAGGCTGTTGGGGTTTTGTGTTTTCAAAGATGGTGGGGCCGGGAAATTATTTATAAGATGGGGTTAAAATAATAGTGGAGGGTTTTAATATAAAGATGGGTCGATGAATAATATAAGGGGTTTATGAAATATATTAGGGGGTAGGTTAAAATAGTGTCGGGAATTTAATATGTGAATGGGTTAATATAAAAGGGACTGAGGATTATATATTATGTGGAAGGGTTAAATGAAAGGGGTTGGGAAAAAATAAAGCGAGGAGTTAATATAATATATTAGGAGGAGAGGTTAATTAAAGGGGGGGTCCACTTAATATTTATTTTTGTGCTTTGAAACTTTGGATAAGTGGGTTTGTTGTTTTATTTGAATAATGCGAAGTTAGTAAAGGGAAAGGGGTTTTTAGTGAGGGAAATGCATTTTTCAAAGGGTTTTTAGGAAGGGAAAAGGATTAGAATAAGGGAAAGGGGATTTCAGAAGGGAAAAATGGTTTTTAGGAGGGAAAAAGGGATTTTTAGGATAATGGGAAATGTCACAAAAACATTAGTGATAAGAGATGAACCAATTGATGTTTTCCATAACTTTGAAAATAACCTACCTACCCTTTATTGATCATAACATTTTTTATTTCCTTTATTGGGCACATTTGAGCTTGTTGACCCTTTTATTTTCTTTTGATAAGAAAACTAACTTATTTCTAACCTTCTAACTTCCAATGGTTCAGATTAAACTTATGAGTTCATTTTTATTCTCTACCTAACTACTTATCTACTAAGATTAAATGGTTTGGTGATATCTTTATTCACTAACTATCATGAAATGAAATTTAAAGGCATGATTTAATCAAGGTTAAAATGTATGATCATCATGAATTGAGACACTTTGAACAACTTGCACACAATATTATTTTAAAAATTAAAGTAAACTAAGAGTAGTGGCATTTGAATGTCCAACACTTTCAAAATTTATTTTTGTTTCTTTTTGTGGGGTTCATACTTTATATCATTTTTTGATCTTCTTTTCTTTTTGTCCTTTGATTATTCTTTTAGGACATATCCTCTTTTCATTTTTTAATATGGGAAAACATTTGAAAAAAGAAAAGGTATGTACAATATTACAAGACTAAACATAGCCAATTCAAAATTATGATCCCTATTATTATAGGACCCTGACAGTGGCTCCACTTGGGGATGGCATCTCCTTGTGAGATGTCAAGAAAATTCTAATCAATTTCCTTGGAACTTTGAGTTAGCTTCCAAATCTCCAACTTGTTTTGTTATAAAACCTTTGTGATGAAAATATCAAATTGGAATCAAACCTTTCTGCACACTAAAATATGAAACACATTGAACTGAAAATTGAAGCGCAAATGAACTGAAAGTCGAAAGAATGCTTGAAAAAATTCTCAAAGCACTGAGTTTTAATTGCACATTTCTACCTATCCTATACTACTGAAACTTATGTTGAATCAGGTAATACAAAAATGAGAATGAAACCAGTCAAGTAGCTGCAAGAACAAATGGACAACTTGACTGTCTATAAGGAAAATGAGTAGTGTAACTTGATTACGTGTCCTCATAACCAAAGCTATAATATGAAATGGCAACTACTAATGTATCTGAGCCTTATAATGTTGGGTGTGGAGCTTTATTATCTTGTTTAATTTGTATCACAGCTTTGGACCCCTATACCTTAAATGGGGCGGCAACGCCCCTTGTAATTAATCACTTCCGTGGGGGGTCTAGGGGGGCGGCAGTGACTTTATGGAGCCCCCCCCCTGGCAGGGGGTTTCAGGGGCAGTGCCCTCAAAGCTAAAAACAGATGTAAAATTTCCTTATAAAAGTATAGTAATTTCTAGTAAATCTGGGCTGTTCATTAGGTGGATGATCTGACGGTAGAAGTTATGTTTAGTTTAGGGTTTTTTTCCCTAGAAGGCAACCCCTCTCTTTGTATGAGGGTATTGTATTGCGGCTGTGTATTACATGTGTATTCTCTGAGTGGGAAATAGATAAGGAGACTATGAGAGAGAACAGAGGATATTACAGTGGATCTGTTGTAGGTTTTGTCTCTTCATTTTGCTGGATAATGGAAAGGAAGGACTGGTTGTTCGAGGTCGACGTAGCCCAAACTGGGTGAACCACATATATTTGTGTCTCTCTGGTTTTATGTGTTTTGTGTGCTTATATTTTCCACATAATTTATGTGTTGCATTGCTCCATAATATATAATTTTCTAACAATTGGTATCGTTAGGTAAACTTGACTCGGGATAGAGTCAATGTTGACTAGGGTAAATAGTAGTGGTTTTGGGGCACATGGTATTGTGCACCCATGGTTTTTTGACCTATGGTATTGCATGTGATGGAACCTACAAAAGGCTGGGAATACTTCATTGTAATGTAGGCTTGGAGGTGAGCGGTGAAGGCTCACTTGGCCGGATTGGCCAGGGTTGTGGCCAATGGTTAATGAAATTTCATTGGTTGGGCTTTTCCCCAGAGTTTGGGGTTTTCTCGAATAAACATATGTGTTTATGTTTATGTGCTTTTTTGCTGGTTCTTTTTCATGATTATTATTCCTCTCGGTAAATGTTTTATTTCTGCGATAAATCCTAACAAATGGTATCAAAGCCATGGTTCATATTTTGGCTTCAGAGGGATGCCTTTGTGGACTCTCTAACGAGAGTGGGTTGAAAATGGATTTTCCGTTAAATATTGTGTGTCGATAAGAATTTATATTCTTTGGTTGTTTACAGATCTAATCATTGAATTTGTGGAGGCCAACTCGCAAGACTCCAGAGCTTTCGAGACTTTGGAGGGCTATATTTATATTTCACGCCATAGGTTGCATATCCGTGATCTGGAGTGATGACATAGCAGATCTATGCACGCATATGGCTAAGTCACTGGGTGTGTTTAAGGAGATCAGAATAGTTTTGAAACTAGCTAAGCAGTTGTTGCTGCAATGAAAATGGATGTATTGCGATCGATATGCGATGTGTGCATAAGAGAAATTGGAAGATGCATTGAAAAAAAATGGATTTCGAAGTTGGGCAAGCAGGATTATTTTGAGATGGTGAACACGAATCTAGCTTTAGCTGGGATAAGCAGCGTCGGCCCTACAATAGAGTGAAGACTTCGCGATCCTCGCATGTTGGCAGTGGCTTGGGCATAGTCCAGGCTTGAATTTCTTCACGATTACAAGATCGATAAGGCCACTTTGGCGCTATACCACGACCACATCCTTCACCCACAACCCACAACTTCTCTTCGTCATCGCCGGATGTCGGGCAGGGTTCCTGCAAAGGCTACCTCAAGGGACATCTTGAGGGCTCTTAATAGAAGAGGGGCGTTGAGTGAGCCAACCATGGCATTGTCCACGCGCACCTGGCCCAGACTACGAAGCCAGGGTTCTGAGATATAAAGAGAAAATAAAGAACTGAAAGTTTGAGATGACGATCAGGTATGCTTCCAGGAAGGCCTATGCAGAGGTGAGGCTGTGGATCAAAGGTCGGTTTTCCAAGTGGACCGATGTTGATGTGGTTCAGATGTACACATCGGTTGAGCTCATCTATGGCCTCATCTCGTCGTTATAAATGTGTTAACACCACCCAAGGGGTCTTGGCCACTTACTTGTCTTTGACGTGTTGACTCTGGGATTGCGTGTGCCAAAAGGCAGGTATCTGATTCGTTGTAACATCCCTACCTGTCAGAAATGGTGAAGGAGGAGGACTGTAAGGTGCTTTATAAGTGGAGATAATGGAAGAGGGCTCAAGAATATCGTAGCAGTTAGAGATCATGCCAGGGAATCACTCGAGCATGTGTTTATCAGTGTAGCTGTTAGTGTGTGTTTTTGTGGGATTTAAAAACCATGCCCAAACTCAATCTAAGAGGATAATATCGTGTATAGTTTCTTCCTATGATATCGAGAGATAAGTCATCTCAAGGGTGGATGAGCAGGTATATTGACACAATGGAGTGAATTCGTGGTGCCGCAAGAAGCCTATGGTTATGAAGATATGTTATTGGAAAGCAGCATCGAAGGTCAAGCAACAATGGCTCAAGATCATGAGGCTCAAAGAGTGGAGCAACGATAGGAGAGAAAATTCTGTCAAAATGAGAGAGGATATGTGCACATGGATTAATTAATTGATGAACCATGTATCTGAAGAGAACTCCTAGAGGACTGGCGGTTACAGAGGCTAGTGACCCATGTAATCTAGTAGATGGGTTCTTTTTATATGGACATTGATTTCATATGTACAAAGACAGCAACAATGAAACAAAAAAATATATATATTATTATAATGGAGTTAATTTTATTACATGTAAATGGGCATACTGCTGTAAGACTTGGTATGGCATGCGTACCCCTAGGTAATCACTGGTAAAGTCTAGGTTAGACCTAGGTGATAGGGGGGATGTCAAGTTAACAATTACCCTGGGTAAAAATTTGAGGGAGAAAGAGCTAGAATGAGTGGGGTTGTCTCATTTAGTAGGTTTGGCTGGATTTAGTCAATAATCCCCAAGTCAAGTTTAAAGGGGGAACTTTTAGGTAAAATTGACTCAAGATAGAGTCAATGTTGACTAGGGTAAATAGTAGTGGTTTTTGGGCACATGGTATTGTGCACCCATGGTTTTTTGACCCATGGTATTACATGTAATGGAGCCTATAAAAGGCTGGGAATACTTCATTGTAATGTAGGCCTGGAGGTGAGCAGTGAAGGCTCACTTGGCCAGATTAGGAGGGTTGTGGCCAATGGTTAATGAAATTTCATTGGTTGGGTTTTTCCTCGGAGTTTGAGGTTTTCCCAGATAAACATATGTGTTTATGTTTATGTGCTTTGTTGCTGGTTCTTTTTCATGATTATTATTCCTCTCGATAAATGTTTTATTTCTGTAGTAAATCATAACATATAAAGAGTACATGCTTGAGAATTTGAGTTAAGAAGAACCTCCATATACTCTGCTATAGGATCAATAAAGTCATGATGTATGATATTTTCTTCTAGACCTTCAATGACTAGGGGAGTAGTTGTGTTTTCAATACTAAACTTTGAACTCACATATTCATTTTGGTACTTGAAAGCACAATCATCCTCACTGTGTAAGTCAAGAGGTAGTAAAATTTCCTCTTTCTTAGGAGAAGGAAGATTTTCCAAGAATTCTTTAGCACCTTGGAAATTCTATGACTTAATTTGAGTATTTAAAATTTCAATACTAGTTTCATATATTTCAAAAACTATATCCAGAAAACATGTTTTCGCTTAAGGAATACATTTCGTTGATTTCATAATGTGAAATACAGCCTTTAGGAAATCTTCATCAAGTTGAAATTTTGATAACTAATTCCTGAATGTATTTAAAACTTCACAAGATAGAAGGTTTTCCACAAACCTTGTCATCTTGTTTAGCAGGAACTCTGGTGAGCATGTTGAAGAGTTGCCATGAATGCTCAAAAGTTGGGTTCTTCAAATCGTGGAGTCACCAGGTGAATAATTTCAACTTTCTTTGTATATGATCATTGTCCAGCATCAGTGATCAGGTCTAAATTTTGATGCACGTTTTTATTGAGGAAAATAAAATAGCTCGATCCCCAGTGGAGTCGCCAATATGTTATCACTCCGAAATTTCCCAAGAGTTGTTATATGCGTTAAAAATAAATATCAGAGGTAACTATCATCCACTTTTGGAGATTAGGATCTAACCTTCCTATTACTCAGAGAGGGCTCTCTCCTAATGATTTAACATTGTTGTTTTAATAAAATTTAGGCTAGTTATGTATGCCTGTTTGGTTTGGTTTTGATTTGTTGGTGGAATTAATGATTTAGTGCCTGTCCATTTTCCATTTGGCTATAGAGTCAATATACCATGAAAGTAGAACATGATCAAATTATAAAGGAAGTGTTATAGGGCAAGATAGTTGAGCAAAATTAGATCTGAAGGCTGAATGGTGAAGTGGTTTTCAATTGGGATCAAGGAGTTGTTAAGGATTCCTTCAACCAGATAATGAAGGAAGGTAAAAGAGGTCAATCGGGATTAGAGGGAAATTAGGAATCCTCTAAACCAGATAGAAGAAGAAAACATAAAAATGTATAACAGTTCAAAACAGAGTGTATTTAAACAAATTTTGCAATACAATTCTGGTTATAACATTCAAATTTAGAAAACATGCAACTTTATGCAATAATTAAGAAAAGAACATGAACAATTGAAATATACTTCACTGAAATAGTTGAACACATGAATATTGTAAAGAAATGCCTTTATTACTTGTCCTATCTGTCAACTGGAAATGGTACAATAACCCTTAAGTAGTAGATCAATTTGCTATAGAAATATTCAGAAATCCACCATCAATACTTCGAAATTATGAAGTGTTTATACAAAAACTTTACTAAATATCTTGTCAATCGACTAGGTTTTATTCTAGGAAAACAAATATCTTTACACAAAACGATAGAGACACATATTAACTGACTCAAATGTTTCCCTATTTTATTTGATTTGTTGTTTGTTGTTTGTTTCTTTCACTCTGTTTACTCTTTAACTTGTGAGTTCTTTTACCTGTGTGCTTTATTTCTCCTGTCTTAGTAAATCAGATTAATCCTTTCATGTTTCTTCATCTGGGATTTCACTTTAATTATCTTGTGGCAAAACTCATATTGTTTCTATGTCTTTAGTAAAGGTGGATTTTAATAAAAGATATGTTTAACTTCATGAAAAATAAAAGTGTTTCCTGGCAGTAGTCCTTTGTATGAACTTTTCTATTGCTGGTGTAGATGTTTTGTCCCTGGTAACAACCACTCTCTTCATTTCATTTGTTCTTTCTGTACTATTGTTGTACATAATCTTTTGTTGAGAAAAATCCTTTGAATTCATATCCTGTGGGTTTGGAGAAAATAGTTTGGAACTAGTATCATATTGTTTATCCATCTCCTGGTTCTGCTAATCACCTACAAAAATGAAACAAATGTGAATTTGGAAAAAAGGATTTGTAGGGAGGTAAACAGGTTCAGTGAAATAGTGGGTCTATGGAAGGGGACTGGACTGCAGTCAAGTTTCATCTCTGATGGGAAAATGGGTTTTATTCTCTTTGGAAAATAAGCAGAGGTAAATAAATGAACAGAGTAGCCAGAATTTCATATTTGAACTCTTGTTGGTTCTCTTATGGTGCGGGTGGTTTATTGCATGAATTGGAGATGGTTTGGCAGTTTATCACATCAAAAAAAATAGTTTAGCAGTTTGGGGAATGGGGGGTGCGATAAAATGAGGGATCGCAACGTGGCAAGTGAGCGGGCAGATAAAACAATTTATTTCGCACCCCCTCCTTGTTTTTAAACTTCAGACATCAGGCGATGCAAAATAGAGTATGGGTTGTTAGATCTGCCGGCGGCAAGTGAACGACTGTCGGGGTTTCATGTTTTCAAATATGGTGGGGCTGAGAAGTTATTTATATGATGGGGTTAAAATGATAGTGGAGGTTTTAATATAAATATGGTTCAAGGAATAATACGTAGGGTTTATGAAGTATATTAGGCAGTAGGTTAAAATATGTCCAGAATTTAATATATAAATGGGTTAATATAAAAGGGATCGAGGATTATATATTATGGTGAAGGGTTAAATGAAATGGGTTGGGAAAAAATAAAGCGGGGAGTTAATATAATATATTAGGAGGATGGGTTAATTAAATGGGGGCACCACTTAATATTTCTTTTTGTGCTTTGAAACCTTGGATAAGTGGGTTTGTTGTTTTATTTGAATAATGCGAAGTTAGTAAAGGGAAAGGGGTTTTTAGTGATGGAAATGGGATTTTCAAAGGGGAAAAAGGGTTTTTAGGAAGGAAAAAGGATTAGAATAAGGGAAAGGGGATTTAGGAAGTGAAAAAGGGAATTTTAGGATAATGGGAAATGTTAGAAAGACATTAGTGATAAGAGATGAACCAATTGATGCTTTCCATAACTTTGAAAGTAGCCTACCTACCCTTTATTGATCCTAACATTTTATATTTCCTTTATTGGGTGCATTTGAGCTTGCTATACCTTTTATTTTCCTTTGATAAGAAAACTAACTTATTTCTAACCTTATAACTTCCAATGGCTCAGATTAAACTTATGAGATCATTTTTATTCTCTTCATAACTACTGATCTACCAAGATTAAATGGTTTGGTCAGATATTTATTCACTAACAATCATGACATGAAATTTAAAGGCATGATTTAATCAAGATTAAACTATATGATCATCATGAATTGTTGCATTTTGAACAAGCTATACACAATATTATTTGTAAAAGTAAAGTAAACTAAGAGTAGTGGCATTTGAATGTGCAACACTTTTAGAATTTATTTTTGTTTCTCTTTTTGGGGTTCATATTTTATATCCTTTTTTGATATTCTTTTCTTTTGGTCCTTTGATTATTCTTTTTGGACATGCCTATTTTCATATTTTTAATATGGGAAAACATTTGGAGAAAATCAAATGTATGTACAATATTACAAGACTAAACATAGCCAATTCAAAATTGTGACCCCTATTATTATAGGACCCTAACAACAGGGAATGGAGAAAACTTGCAGAAATAGAATAGGAAACTTTAACTTGCAAAAATGGAAATGCAATGTGTTGGAAATATTATCATTCATGGAAAATGAGCACAAAGGAGCAGCACCTAAAATATCATTAAGGAAAAGGAGTGGAGAAGCATTAACAATAAGGTAAAGAAGTAGATCAGGAAATAATGAAGTAAGAAAACTTAAAAGAGAGACAGAGGAGTGGCAGAGAGGCAACGAGCAACATTAGACCATCAGCAAAGGCAGCAAAGGTAGCAAAGGAAGTTAAGGAACAAAAGGAGTAAAGTCAGCAAAACAACAAAGGTAGAATCATGAACGTGTTGGGAAGAATCGTGAATGTGTAGCAAGCATGATAGTCCCATGTCGTAGTGAATAACAAACAAAAGAACAAGCTCAGGAGAGATTAGCGCTTTTAAAAAGGGGCAAAGCGAAATGTTTCAACGCACAGTAGAAAGAAATCGGATTTTCAAGACACAACAAGGACCATAGATCTTACACAGTCCTTTTTTTAATTTAATATCGTATTAACCACATAACATAAAGCAATTGAATTTGCAAGCAGCAATGAGGACCGTAGATCTTACGCAGATCAACAGTGGAAGATCATATCGCAACCATGAAGACATTACATATCGCAGGGTATAATGTTTATGGTTAAGACTTTGCAAGTTAAGTTATTTCACTTGCGATGCGAAGTGGATCGGCAAGGAGACAAGCATGGACCATCGGATCCAACGAAGACCAATGACGGAGATCGAAAGTGAAAATTACAAAGTTTAGCATTTAAGTGTTAAGGCTATCGTATGGTAAGTTATTTTGTGTGTGATGCGAAGTGGAGAAGGGAAACGTGTTGGCATGACAGGGAAAACAGTGAGGACTGTTAGATCGTGTGGTAGTTCATGATGCGGTGAAAGGGAGGAGCCACGTGTCAGCACTGTGCATTAGCACACATCACATATTTATGTTTTTTGCTTAAGGTTCGCATGGTAAGTTATGTTGGATGTGATGTGATGCAATCACATGTCGTACAAGACATGAAATACGTTTATTGCTAAATGTAAGAAGTTGCAGGAAAGTGAAGTGCGATGTATTATGATTGGTCAAGTATTGTGGGACCCGATAACCCCTGTTCTGCACATATATAAGAGATGTTTGTTGTGTGCATTCTATTATGAAGTATGCGCCGTTTGATTTCTAAATTTATGTATGGTAATAAAACTCAAAAATTATAATCCATTGCGTTAAAAGGGATTTTATGTGAGCCATAACCCACAGGTCACAGTATTTTTTAAAATTGCAGTTTCATGTTGCATCAAGTGATAAACTGTGGGAAATATAACTGCAGAAACATAAAAGACAAAGGGACACCAAGAAGAAGAGTAAAACCACACAGGAAGTCTAAGAAGCTAAAAGGGCTGAGTGAAATATTTAATTGTAATTGTAAATGTATTGATTATTTTATATTGTTTGTGATGCAAACGCAAGTCTCCAAGGAAAAAAAAAAACCACAATTTAATACTGAAAGGAGTGTATATATTGTTGTAACATCCTGAATATGCTGAGTGAGGAAATGAGTGGGTGGAAGGAAAGAGTCATGCATGTTCACTTCATATTCCGATATATAATGCAAACAACCAGGAAGTGATCTCTATAAATAATGTTATTGTAATATGCATAGAGATGTTAGAGAGTGGAATAATGAGAGAGAGGAAATAGAGATGATGTGCAGATCCAGAGCTGATATGAAGTAGAATTAAAGGCTGGAAGGGTAGCATTGAAAAAGGAGAAAAACATAACTGATATCCAAGTAAATCAACATATGATTTTATTGTAGTGTAAGGGAGTTGGTGCTTCCATATCAAGTTGTAGCTTGATAGATGTCTAGTTGTAGCTAGTTGAGGTAGGACCCTTCTATGGGTTGTAGCCTACAGAAAATAGATGGGAGTTGGAGCTTCCTTGCAATTTGTAGCATTAGGGGAATTTTGAGGTCTAAAATGGGCCTCCTAAGAAAAATGTACAACAAAAATAAAATTTATAAGAACCAATAGGATTCAAGATGATGATGTCAACCATGGGGGATGATTCACCATTTTTGGAGTAAAAAATTAAATTTATTAAAAAATAATAAAATAATAAAACTACTTTATCAACTCATATTTTCAACTTACCTCTCTAAATTTTTACTCAAATTTCGAGTGGGAGTACTCATCGGAGGCAAAATTTAATTCCTCATCCAAGGAGTACCCATGTTGCATACTTTTGATGGACCCTGCTACACGAAAAATGAGAAATACATGAAAAAACGTGCTTACAATCACGTTTTTCATGTATTTCTCATTTTTCATGTAGCAATGTACATAGAAAGTATGCAACATGGGTACTCCTTGGATGGGAAATCAAATTCTGCATCCAACGAGTATTTCTGCTCGAAATTTGAGTAAACCCGTAGGGAGATAAGTTGAAAATATGAGTTGAAAAAATAGTTTTTCATTTTTTCCCTCTAAAATTTGATGATGTAATCAAATATTATTTTATAATTTCCTTATGAGGCCCATTTTAGACCTCAAAATTCTCCTAATTCTATAATTTTGGGTAGTAGCCTCCTGTAGGTTGGAACCTACAAAAAATCAGTTGTGAGGGAGTTGGAGCTTGCCTTTCCATCACAAAAATAATAAGATGTGGTTTTCTCCCTTTATGGGTTTCCACTTGTATCTGTTGTCTATGTGCTTTATGATTAAGTGTTGATGTGATCTTTTAATATGTTTAATTACTTTTTTTCCACACATTATGTTTGTTGATCCATTATGTATTAAGAAAGTTATGAAATGAAGGTGTAAATGAGTTGAATGAAAACTTTTTAAATGTCCATAAACGTATTAAACTGATTCACGCCCCCACCCCCCATCTCATTTTAAATAAGGGTTCATCACAGTGGTGGAAGCATCTAAATGCTCTCTTCTTGAAGAAATAAAATGTAACACACATCAAATGAAAGAATGGAAAATAGGAAATAAAAATAACCAAGCCCACATGCTTCAGATCCAAATCACACAACTTGTAAATAAGTTAAAGCCTGTTAACTATGAAAGAACCACACATAACCTTATTCAAAGCTTCCATAAAAATAAGTTTAACACACCTCACGACAACCATTTCGTTACCCTACTACAAGATCTGGAGCTTCAGGTACTCAAATGATAAATCACAAAGATATTGATATAGGAAAATGCATAACTGGTGCAATCCTTTGTATTAAACTTCAAAATAAAAAATATACATCATGGATACCAAATCCAACCCCAGAAAATGGCAACACCAAAAGGTCACATTCTATTTCAAAATTTCTCAAAGCAACGCTACCTAACATATACAAGAAAACCCTATTAAATTCATATTCTCGGCTCATGGCTGCAATAGAAAATACAACAAAAGTTTATCTTAAGCCTTTCAGCTATTAACAGAAGACTAAACAAGGGTTCATGGCCGAAGTCCTGATCTTCACATCCCAACTATTCCTCTACACTCTGAGCCCAGTAAGGACAACTGATCTTCTAGCACGATATCTGCATGATTTGTTGAGTTATCTTGACATATGCGGTAAACCAAGCTAAAGTTGGTAGCTACCTTGGAAGTGAAGTAATGCACACTATTACAGGAATCATTCCTGCACCAACCATCTCCAACTTTGATTAATACTTTTTCCTTATTGAGTTACCTTAGAAAAGAGAACATATTAGTTGCAATGGAAAATATGATATAAATCCTATTAAATTAATTATTAAGTTCATATATAACCCTTAATATGAAAAACATGAAAGAAGTGCAAGAATGAGTACAATTTTTGAAGCAGTACAGGAATAAATAGGCTCCAGGGTTAAAATAGAGGCTTAGGTGTTGTGTTCAAGGTAAGATAGAGGTTAGAAAGTAGGACAATTCTGCCAACCAGCATCCTCCCATCCCTATCCTGTTATGTGTCCTCACACAACCTTACCTTCTGCAAAAGGCAACATGAAGACTCCCTTCAATCCTGTATCTATATACCAATTCTCGCCTTCAACTTCTTCAGCTTCCTAACCCGAGCCTTTTTAAGTTGTTTAAACACCTTCCTTTAATGGCAACCATAGTATTTCAATGCTCAAATTTTCCACACTTTTACTTATCACTTTCTCTCTTGCACATCCACCTTTAGCTCAGTATTCTTCCAGTGCAGCATTGTACTTTGTTCCTTTGTGGCCTAGTTTAGTACTTCGAGTCCATAAATGCATTGCTTCAGTTCCTCGACCTAATTATGCAGAGAGAGAGTAGGATCGTCTATATCAAACTCCTCCCATGCTAGATTCCTTTCAGCATTCAACTCAAGACAAGTGCTGGTATCATCAAGGCCAACATCACCTTGCTTGTCAATATCTTGCATATGAATATCTCATTTTGTTAAAGCACCCTATGCTTCGGCATCACCTTGACCCACTGCCAAGTTGTTCCCTGCACTCACATCAGGTGTCTTCAAGATCTTTCTTTTCTTCATTTTATCAACTAAATCTAATAGTAGAGTGACATCTTACTCCTTTATGTAACCTACACTAAACACTATGTGAACCGTGACATTTGCAAGGAGCGAATGATTATATTCAATTAGTGAACTAGGCTAGGAATCATCTACATATATTGGAGAGGTTGACTAAGTGTGGCCTTTTTTTAAGGAGGCAGACCTGTTTCTGACAGATCTTCTAATTATTCTTTTTATAGGGCACATGGTTTCAAATTTAGATTCTTTCTTTTCTCCCTACACTAGCTTCTTAGATTGGGTTTCCTTCTCCTTAGTCTTGCTAGTCTACGTGGTTAGGGTTTTCCCCTTCTGTTTAGACTTCTCCTTTTCAAGCGTGCTATTCTTCTTCAATGACTCCACCACTCTCCCTTCTTGGAACTCTTTCAGGAACCCTTCCCAGGTCATATTTTTCCTTTCTAACTCCTTTCCAACCAAAATTTAAATTAACCCATGATGACATAACTTAAATCCAATTTGGATTTCCTAAATTTTCTGGACACCCTTGGACATCTTTTCTAGAATTTTCAACAAGAAATAAGGGAAATTTATTAGATTTTACTATTCAAAATGTAATAGAAACTGTATATTGTACAAAAAGGTTAGCGAATACCGACCTTCACAAGTCGGAAAATTTTGAAAAATGTAAAACAAATGTTTCCACTTTTCTATCATGGCATTGTGCTATAAGCCAATATTCCAATCCACCTTCTACTTCTTATTGACCATGAATCTACGCGAAGCCCCCTTTTCCATCTTTCCTTTCTTAAAAAACTACTCACCGATGGCCACTAATCCTGTAGCCTGTGAAATGGATTGTTTTGTCACTTCAAATTCCAAATAACCTGCCTTAGCTCTACTTCCATCAAAGTTTCATGAAAAGAAATGGGATAAATCATGATTCCTACACCATAGACAAACTATTATTGTACTCGGTCATCTGTTCCATTTCCCTTACAGAAAATGGTTCGATTCGAACATGTGCCACCACTGTTCAAATTCACTTGATTTCTCAGAATTCAGAAGAGTTACTCAACAGGGATTTCGGGACTCTTGTTTGAAAGAATTTGAAATTTCTGAATTAATTGAATGCTACTATATCATTCATTCCTCAAATTTCACACTCTCATCATGAAAATCTCAGTCTTGGAAAAGATGCAATAAAACCTGATCTAACGTGCATGCATCGATGATGATTGGTAGAGGGAGGAAAATATGGAGAAGCTTTGTTATAAAAACAACACAAGGTATTATGTAGGATCATATCATCATTAAGTGTTGACAAGGCCTTAAAGGTGAACACATGATTACGAGAAATTTCGCGCACATCCCCCAATCAAGTCATGATTTATTACAAGGTACACGTCATACTTATATAAAGATAATATTTCATAACTAAATTCCTGTGTACTTAAAAAAAAATATTATTTCCTAATTAGTAATGATGAAACAAAGACTAATAAAATGTAGAGAAAAAAAAAGCATTGCATGCCATAATTTAAAATAGTGTAGTCATTTATGCCTGAACAGGTTCTCTGTATTGAATAAAAATAAATTTCCTATATTCTTGAACCACATTCTTGCTTCAAGCATGGATTCCAGTACCAGACATTCCCAAACCATAATGTAAATCCTTGCACTCAGGAGCCCTTGGTTCCTGAACTAAAACACACATTCTTGTATTGAAGACTATTGTTGTACCTACACTAGAACACATGTTTTTGCATTTGGGAGCTCATAGCATCATGTATTCGTGCACCCGAAATTCAAACATTCTTTCAATGAAAAACACATTCCTGTACCGAGGAATATCACTTCTCCTAAACCCAGAGGTGTTGCGGCATATCTAAAGAAAAAAAGGTTTCTAATAAAATGAAATTTACATGCTGAATCTTGAAATATTTGTAGAATTTCCAAATGAGGTCTTATTCTCTAGTTCTTGGTATTAACACATTCCTTCTAATATTTTTCATGATTTTTTATCAGATCCTACAATACAGTCCATTTGGGAGAAAAGAAGGAGGATAGTGATAATTTTTTTAGAATGTGAAGGAAATTCAATAGGTAATTCAATAGTGAGACCAATCCAAGAGGGACATAAGAAAGAGCGACATGGGAATTTTTTTTCGGGGAAAATAGGGAAAAATGAAGTCGGATAGGGACCATCTCTTTTTAAGAAAAGGGAGGTCAATCTCACTGGATAAAATAAGAATTGTAGAGGGAATAAGAATAAAGGTAGAGTTTCACCTCAAAATCTACCTAAAATAGTGTTAGACCAAAAATAACTACAATGGGAATTGTAGTCTTTCTTGCATAAATATTTCTGTGTCAGTTTTTCTGAACTTTGATTAGGGTTTGGTTCCTACACTGAAAACCCTAAACTGACACCGTATGAAGAAGCTATCGCGATTTGAAAATTCCAGTAAAATTTAAATTTTGACATTTGACTAGGGTTGACTGGGCAAAGGTACAACCAGAAAAAAGAATATTTCAGGGAATATTCCTCAAAATATTCCTTCTTGGCTAGTTATTGAAGGACAATTGTTGGATTCTTATTTGGCATGGTTTTGAATGGCCAATGAAAAGGTTCCACATAGCATGCCCTGAGGCCACCACATGGCCATGGAAGGACTATGTAAAACTTTGGTTTAGGGTCTGCAAGAGTTGAGCCCGTGACCTTCGACATGCACACATAGGTCTCCACCATCTCCGCTATGTTGTCACTTAACGATATAAGAAGTCGAGTTCTATTTGAATTGTAATGATACAAGGAGTGGGCGTTGGGACCATCGGTGGGTTGGTGGCATTGCAGGTTAAGATCGCAACAAATGTCAAAACTCCCGCCAGCATATCCACCAACATTTTAATGTGTCACATGGAGTGTTAAAACTCCATGTGGTTACAACCTTTGGTGGTTTCGTTAACACAACTTCAAACCTGGAGTTTCCGCTTGTAAACTGTGGTTTGTGCTACAGTTTTGCTCCACCATTGTGGTAACCGCGGAACGGGGGTTGGCATGTGGCCACCCCTAATTGCCTAAATTTATTTCTTGTGGTTTAATCTAGCGGAATTATGGCCAGTGCCTTTTTTTATGTGGAAAATGCCAAAAATAACTCCAGTTAAGTGGAGTTCTCCACAATTAGTGGAGCTTTTCTAGGTGTTACTGGGCAAATGAGTTGGAGACTCATTTTTCGACCATTATGAGTGAACAGAGAGACAGTCTTAGCTAATTGGAGAATTTTGGCACCATTGGTGAGGGTTGTAGATCCATCAGAGAACTTATGAGCATGATTTTTCTTCAGAGAAGTTCTGAGGGCCATGAGGCCCACTAGGATCCAGCAACAAAATGAGGCCTAGCCAAGGTAGCTAGAGGCCTTACTCAGGAAACAAATATTCATTTTTGGATTTTTTAGACATTCTCTAGCCATTGGTGAGTTTTTCAGAGCCATATGAGGACTTTTGGAGCATGATTTTTTCTTCAGATAAGTTCCAAGGGCCATCAGGGCCAGCAGGGGCTAGCAGGAGAAAGAGGTCTAGCCAATTTCAGCAAGTTAATGGTATATTCTGACTATTTTGAACATTATGAATCCAATGGAATAATTTTAAAATCCATTTGGAGGCTTCTAGAGACAAATAATGCATAGGTAAGTTTATGGTAGCCTAGGGCCACCAACTGTTGGAGGCCTATATTGGGGAGCCAAAGCTCAATTTGAGCAAATGAATAGTCTATTTTAGATGAATGATATATGTTGGAGACACTAGAAAAGGTTTCAGAGACAGAAAAGGACTTCTGAGGGAGTTAGATCCATATAGAAGCTTAGGGAAGCTTAAGGGCACCGATATAAGAGGTCAAGTCAAAGGGAGCCTAGGTCCATCTCCAGAGAATTAGCAGCCATTCCAGGGGTATGATGGTATTATAAACCCATTGGTAGAGTTCAAATAACCATTGGAGTTAAGTAGAATATTTTAAAATAAAATTTCCATCATAATCCCAAAGATCCAAGTCAATTGACAAGGTCTCAAGGAGACGTGGCCCACAACATTTAGGTGAACTCCTTCATTATATTTGTTGTTGTGTTGATGATTAATTTTCTGCAATTTATGCTTGTTGTGCATGCTTTTAAACAACAAAATCAAATGTTTAATTCCTCACACATAAAGGATTAAAACAATTAAAACACATACACCTGATTCAAGTATGCAATTTTTCACATGCATGTATAAGCAAGATATTAATTTGTTTTAATTGAGTGGGAGGTGCTTGCATAGCATAACAAGTCAACCCTCCATTTTAGACCATTACAATTCAAATAGAACCTGACTTCCTATATAGTTAAGTCACAACATAATGGAGATGGTGGAGACATATGCATGCACGAAGGAGGTCACGGGGTCAACTCCTATAGACCCCAAACCAAAATTTTACACAGTCCTTCTAGGGCCACGTGGTGACCTCAGGGCGTGCCACGTGGCACCTTTTCATTGGCCATTCAAAACCTCTCCAAATAAGAATCTGAAACTTGTCCTTCAATAACTGGCTTGGAAGGAATATTCTCGAGAATATTTTGAGGAATATTCTAAGGAATATTCCGTGAAATATTTGTTTTGTTGACTGTACCTTTTCCTAGTCAACCCTGGTCAAATGTCAAAATTTGTAGTTTACTGGAATTTTCAAATCACGATAAATTCTTCATATGGTGTCGGTTTTTTGAACCATTCGCGGTGCCAGAATTAGGAAGATGAGATCTATCCGGTCGCTCAGATTCGACACACTTTTGAAAAATTTGAAATTTGAGCTATCACTTAGGTCCTGATCCAAAACTGATCACCTATATAACATAATTCTTGGTGTAATATATTGTAGTCACTTATTGTACATATTTCATTTTCAAAATTCCTATATGGGCTCTATAGGCTAGTTCATATCTCTAAATTATTTCATGTGTCAGTATCATTGTTGGAAGCAAGACTTGCAATTCAACGAATTCCTTCAACACTTAATTGTCAACCCGGGGCTACGTAATATTATAGGCGTAGCACATGTAATGCCAAGAAATGATATTAACCTTTCTTAGATCGATTCCCACTTCCTTAATTACATTTTTTAGAATCAAAAGAAAAGATCACACGATAATTAATACCAAGATAATATTGGTGTTGGAATGAAAAAGAAAGTACTTTGCAGAAATTCAAATAAAAGGATCTATCAAATAATCATGAACAATCCCAATCAATAAAATAAATATTTGAGATTATATTTTGTGGTCATACGATAGAGGAATAATTAAACTGTTCAGGATGTTTGCCTTCCTCAAATACTTTCCTTCCTACACTCAACTATTGTTCCTGCACTGTATCAACGTTCTTGTACTGGAACATTGTTCCTCTACTGGAACGTTGTTCCTCTACTGAAACTAAGCTCCTGCACTAGAAGTATATATTATACCTGCACTGAAGATTTTATCCTTTATACAGGAGCTTTGATTCCTTGTACTAGAGCACTTTGTTCATGTACTAGGATATCGATTCTTGTACCAGAAAACTAACACTCCTGTACTTAGTTTCCAAATTACTTGCATAAAATGAAAAGCGTGCTAATTAAAGGGATAAAATTCAAGGTGAAAAAGAACTGAAAAATAAAATTTCACAAGAAAAAAGATTCTTTTAACTAACCAATTATTCAGAGACAAGAGGCACTTTAAAAGCCAGAGGAAATTCTTTCTTAAAACAGGAAAATTCTTGCATGTAAAAGGGAGAAAATATATGATCCAAATACCAAGAGGCTTCTTTGTGAGATGACTGTTTGTTTTGTAAATTAGATCTGCACTTTATTATGAATAAATGTTTTAACTCCAAAGTCCCTTTATGATTTTAGTATTAAGTTAAGTTTATTCCATGAGGAAAATAAGTGTAAGCAAAGATCTATATAATGAGATAGTGTTTCATTAAAATATTGACAAAAAAATTTAACTCTTACATCGAACTTAAATACTAAGAATTCTTAAATAACACAACAGTTGCAGAAGGAAAAAATGTCTTGCAGGTGTTATCACTCTGAAATTTCCCAAGAGTTGTTATATGTGTTAAAAAGAAATATCAGAGGTAACTATCATCCACTTTTGGAGATTAGGATCTAGCCTTCCTGATGCTCAGAGAGGGCTCTCTCTTAATTATTTAACTTTGTTGTTTTAATAAGTTTTAAGCTAGTTATGTATGCTTGTTTGGTTTGGGTTTTATTTGTTGGTGGAATTACTGATTTAGATGGATAGGTGCTTGTCTATTTTCCATTGGGCTATGGAGTCAATATATCATGAAATCAGAACATGATCAAATTATAAAGGAAGTGTTACAGGTCAGGATAGCTGAGAAAAATCAAATCTCAAGGCTGAATGGTGAAGTGGTTTTCAATCAGGATCAAGGAGCAGTTAAGGATTCCTTAAACCAGATAATGAAGGAAGGTAAAAGAGGTCAATTGGGATCAGATGGAAATTAAGAATCCTCTAAAGAGGATATTAGAAGAAAACATAAAAATGTATAACAGTTCATAATAGAGTGTATTTAAACAAATTCTGCGATAAAATTCCAGTTATAACATTCAAATTTAGAAAACATGCAGTTTTATGGAATACTTAAGGAAAGAACATGAAAAATTGAAATATACTTCATTGAAATAGCTCAACACATGAATCCTGTAAAGAAATGCCTTTATTACTTGTCCTGTCTATCAACTAGAAATGACACCTACTAACTGGCTGAAAGATGTCCCTCTTTTATTTAATTTGTTGTTTGCTGTTTGTTTCTTTCACTCTGTTTACTCTTTAATTTATGAGTTCTTTTACCTGTGTGATTTCTTTCTCCTGTATTAGTAAATCACATTAATCCTCTTATGTTTCTTCATGTGGTATTTCACTTTCATTATCTTTTGGTAAAACTCATATTGTTTCTATATCTTTAGTAAAAGTGGATTTTAATAAAAGATATGTTTAGCTTCATGCTAACTAAAAGTGTGTCCTAGGAATAGTCCTTTGTATGAACTTTTCTATTGCGCTGGTGTAGATGTTTTGTCCTTGGTAACAACCAATTGCTTCGTTTTATTTGTTTATCTCTATCCTATTGTTGTATATAATCTTATGTTGAGAAAAATCCTTTGAATTCATATCCTGCGGGTTTGAAACAAACAGTTTGGAACCAGTATCAAACTGTTTATCCATCTCCTAGTTATGCTAATCACCTGCAAAAATGAAACAACTGTGAATTTGGAAAAAAGGATTTGCAGGGAGGCAAACGAGTTTCAATGAACTGGTGGGTTTTTGGAAGGGGTTTAGACTGCAGTGAAGCTTCATCTCTAATGGGAAAATGGGTTTTATTCTCTTTGGAAAATACGCACAGGTAAGTAAATGAACAAAGTAGCCTAAATTTCATAGTTGAACTCTTAGTGGTTCTCTTATGGTACAGGTGGTTTATTGAATTACTTGGAGATTGTTTGGTGGTTTATCGCATCGCAAAAAGTATTTTAGCGGTTTGGGGAATGGGGGGTGTGATAAAACATGGGATCGCCACATGGAAAGAGAGTGGGCAGATAAAATAGTTTATTTCACACACCCTCCTTGGTTTGTAACTTTAGACGTCGGGGGATGTGAAACATAGTATGGGTCATTAGATCTGCCGATGGAAACCATACAACTATTGGAATTTTTTGTTTTCAAAGATGGTGGGGCTAGGAAATTATTTATATGATGGGGTTAAAATAATAGCGAAGGGTTCTAATATAAAGATGGGTCGGGGTATAATATGAGGGGTTTACGAAATATATTAGGGGGTAGGTTAAAATAGTGTCAGGAATTTAATATGTGAATGGGTTAATATAAAAGGGATCTGAGATTATATATTATGTGGAAGGGTTAAATTAAAGGGGTTGGGAAAAAATAAAGCAGAGAGTTAACATAATATATTAGGAGGAGGGGTTAATTAAAGGGGGGGTCCACTTAATATTTATTTTTGTGCTTTGAAACTTTGGATAAGTGGGTTTGTTGTTTTATTTGAATAATGCGAAGTTAGTGAAGGGAAAGGGGTTTTTAGTGATGGAAATGGGTTTTTCAAAGGGGAAAAACAATTTTTAGGAAGGAAAAAGGATTAGAATAAGGGAAAGGGATTTCAGAAAGGAAATTTGGTTTTTAGGAGGGAAAAAGGGATTTTTAGGATAATGGGAAATGTTACCAAAACATTAGTGATAAGAGATGAACCAATTGATGTTTTCCATAACTTTGAAAGTAATCTACCTACCCTTTATTGATCATAATATTTTTTATTTCCTTTATTGGGTGCATTTGAGCTTGCTAACCCTTTTATTTTCTTTTGATAACAAAACTAACTTATTTCTAACCTTATAACTTCCAATGGCTCAGATTAAACTTATGAGTTCATTTTTATTCTCTACCTAACTACTGATCTACTAATATTAAATGGTTTGGTGAGATCTTTATTCACTATCATGACATGAAATTTATAGGCATGATTTAATCAAGATTAAACAGTATGATCATCATGAATTGTGGCATTTTGAACAAGTTGCACACAATATTATTTTAAATATTAAAGTAAACTAAGAGTAGTGGGATTTGAATGTCCAACACTTTCAAAATTTATTTTTGTTTCTTTTTGTGGGGTTCATACTTTATATCATTTTTTGATCTTCTTTTCTTTTTGTCCTTTGATTATTCTTTTAGGACATATACTCTTTTCATTTTTTAATATGGGAAAACATTTGCAGAAAGAAAAGGTATGTACAATATTACAAGACTAAACATAGCCAATTCAAAATTATGATCCCTATTATTATAGGACCTTGACAGTGGCTCCACTTGGGGATGGCATCTCCTTGTGAGATGTCAAGAAATTTCTGATCAGTGGCCTTGGAACTTTGACTTGGCTTCCAAATTTGCAACTTGTTTTGTTATAAAACCTTTGTGATGAAAATATCAAACTGGAATCAAACCTTTCTGCACACTAAAATATGAACCACTTTGAACTCAAAATTGAAACGCAAACTGAACTCAAACTCGAAAGAATTCTTGAAGAAATGCTCAAAGAACTGAGTTTTATTTGCACATTGCTACCTATCCTATACCGCGGAAACTTATGTTGAATCAGGTAATACAAAAATGAGAATGAAGCCAGTCAAGTAGCTGGAAAAAAAATGGAGAACTTGACTGTCTGTAAGGAAAATCAGTAGTGTAACTTGATTACGTGTCCTCATAACCAAAGTTATAATATGAAATGGCAACCGATGATGTATCTAAGCCTTATAAAGAGTACATGCTTGAGAATTTGAGTTAAGAAGAACCTCCATATACTCTGCCATAGGATCAATAAAATCATGATGTATGATATTTTCTTCTAGGCCTTCAATGACTAGTGGAGTAGTTGTGTTTTCAATATTAAACTTTGAACCCACATATTCATTTTGGTACTTGAAAGCACAATCATTCTCACTGTGTAAGTCAAGAGGTAGTACAATTTCCTCCTGCTTAGGGGAAGGAATATTTTCCAAGAATTCTTGAGGATCTCGGAAATTGTATGACTGAATTTGAGTATTTAAAAGTTCAATAACAGTTTCATATATTTCAACAACTATATCCAGAAAACATGTTTTCTCTTCAGGAATACATTTCCTTGATTTCAAAATGTGAAAGACGGCCTTTAGGAAATCTTCATCAAGCTGAAATTTTGATAACTGATTCCTGAATGTATTTAAAACTTCACAAGATAGAAGGTTTTCCACAAACCTTGTCATCTTGTTTAGTAGGAACTCTAGTGAGCATGTTGAAGAGTTGCCATGAATGCTCAAAAGCTAGGTTCTTTGAATCGTGGAGTTGCCAGGTGAATAATTGCAACTTTCTTTGTATATGATCATTGCCCACCATCAGTGATCAGATCTAAATTTTCATGTACTTTTTTACTGATGAAAATAAAATAGTTCGATCCCCAGTGGAGTCACCAATATGTTATCACTCTGAAATTTCCAAAGAGTTGTTATATGCGTTAAAAAGAAATATCAGAGGTAGCTATCATACACTTTTGGAGATTAGGATCTAGCCTTCCTATTGCTCAGAGAGGACTCTCTCTTAATGATTTAACTTTGTTTTTTTAATAAATTTTAGGCTAGTTATGTATGCTTGTTTGGTTTGGTTTTGATTTGTTGGTGGAATTAATGATTTAGATGGATAGGGGCTTGTCCATTTTCCATTGGGCTATGGAGTCAATATACCATGAAAGCAGAACATGACCAAATTATAAAGGAAGTGTTACAGGGCAAGGTAGTTGAGGAAAATCAGATCTCAAGGCTAAATGGTGAAGTGGTTTTCAATCGAGATCAAGGAGCAGTTAAGGATTCCTTAAACCAGCTAATGAAGGAAGGTAAAAGAGGTCAATCAGGATCAGAGGGAAATTAAGAATCCTCTAAACCAGATATAAGAAGAAAACATAAAAATGTATAACAGTTCAAAAGAAAGTGTATTTAAACAAATTTTGTAATAAAATTCCGGTTATAACATTCAAATTTAGAAAACATGCAAGTTTATGGAATAATTAAGAAAATAACATGAACAATTGAAATATACTTCACTGAAATAGCCGAACACATGCATATTGTAAAGAAATTTGTTAATTACTTCTCCTGTCTGTCAACTGGAAATGGTACAATAACCCTTAGGTAGTAGATCAATTAGCTATAGAAATTTTCATAAATCCACCCTCAATACTTCGAAATGATGAAGTATTTATACAAAAAATTTACCAAATATCCTGTCAATTGACTAGGTTTATTCTAGGAAAACAAATATCTTTACACAAAAAGATAGAGACACATATTAACTGACTCAAATGTTTCCCTTTTTTATTTGATTTTTTGTTTGTTGTTTGTTTCTTTCACTCTGTTTACTCTTTAACTTGTGAGTTCTTTTACCTATGTGCTTTCTTTCTCCTGTCTTAGTAAATCACATTAATCCTCTCGTGTTTCTTCATTTGGGATTTCACTTTCATTATCTTGTGGTAAAACTCAGATTGTTTCTATGTCATTAGTAAAAGTGGATTTTAATAAAAGACATGTTTAACTTCATGAAAAATAAAAGTGTTCCCTGGCAGTAGTCCTTTGTATGAACTTTTCTATTGCTTGTGTAGATGTTTTGTCCTTGGTAACAATCATTGTCTTCGTTTCATTTTTTTATTTATGTCCTATTGCTGTACAAAATCTTCTGTTGAGAAAAATCCTTTGAATTAATATCCTGTGGGTTTGGAGCAAACAGTTTGGAACTAGTATCATACTGTTTATCCATCTCCTAGTTCTGCTAATCACCTGCAAAAATGAAACAACTATGAATTTGGAAAAAAGAATTTGTAGGGAGGCAAATGGGTTCAGTGAACTGGTGGGTCTATGGAAGGGGACTAGACTGTAGTGAAGTTTCATCTCTGATGGGAAAATGGGTTTTATTCTCTTTGGAAAATACGCAGAGGTAACTAAATGAATGTAGTGGCCAGAATTTCATATTTGAACTCTTGTTGGTTCTCTTATGGTGTGGGTGGTTTATTTCATGACTTGGAGATGGTTTGGCGGTTTATCACATCACAAAAAGTAGTTTAGAGGTTTGGGGAATGGGGGGTGCGATAAAACGAGGGATCACAACGTGGTAGGGGAGTGGGAAGATAAAACAGTTTATTTCACACCCCCTCCTCGTTTTTAAACTTCAGACGTCAGGGGATGCAAAACAGAGTATGGGCTGTTAGATCTAACAGCGGAAATCAAACAACTATTGGGGTTTCATGTTTTCGAATATGGTGGGGCCAAGAATTTATTTATACGATGGGGTTAAAATGATAGCGGAGGTTTTAATATAAATATGGGTCAAGGAATAATACGTGGGGTTTATGAAGTATATTAGGTAGTAGGTTAAAATAGTGTCCAGAATTTAATATATAAATGGGTTAATATAAAAGGGATTGGGGATTATATATTATGGCAAAGGGTTAAATGAAAGGGGTTGGAAAAAAATAAAGCGGGGAGTTAATATAATATATTAGGAGGAGGGGTTAATTAAAGGGGGGGTCCACTTAATATTTCTTTTTGTGCTTTGAAACTTTGGATAAGTGGGTTTGTTGTTTTATTTGAATAATGCGAAGTTAGTAAAGGGAAAGGGGTTTTTAGTGATGGAAATGGGCTTTTCAAAGGGGAAAAAGGGTTTTGAGGAAGGAAAAAGGATTAGAATAAAGGAAAGGGGATTTAAGAAAGGAAAAAGGGTTTTTAGGAGGGAAAAATGGAATTTTAGGATAATGGGAAATGTTAGAAAGACATTAGTGATAAGAGATGAACCAATTGATGCTTTCCATAACTTTGAAAGTAACCTACCTACCCTTTATTGATCCTAACATTTTTTATTCCTTTATTGGGTGCATTTGAGCTTGCTAATCCTTTTATTTTCCTTTGATAAGAAAACTAACTTATTTCTAACCTTATAACTTCCAATGGCTGAGATTAAACTTATGAGCTCATTTTTATTCTCCTCCTACCTACTAATCTACCAAGAGTAAATGGTTTGGTCAGATATTTATTCAATAACTATCATGACATGAAATTTAAAGGCATGATTTAATCAAGATTAAACTGTATGATCATCATGAATTGTCGCATTTTGAACAAGATACACACAATATTATTGCAAAAGTAAAGTAAACTAAGAGTAGTGGCATTTGAATGTGCAACACACAAAAAATCTAAGAAGCTGAAAGGGCTAAGTGAAATATTTGATTGTACTTATAAATGTATTGATTATTTTGTATTTTTTGTGATGCAAAGGCAAGTCTCCAATGCAAAGAAAAATTCCAATTTAATACTGAAATGAGTGTATATATTGTTGTAAAATCCTAAATATGCTGAGTCAGGAAATGAGTGGGTGGAAGGCAAGAGACATGCGTTTTCACTTCATATTCTTAGATAGAATGCAAACAGCTAGGAATTGATCTCTATAAATGATGTTATTGTAATATGCATGAAAGGTTAGAGAATGGAAGAATGAGAGAGAGCAGAAAGAGATGTTGTGCAGATCCATAGATGATATGAAGTAGGTTTGAAGGCTGGAAGGGCATCATTGAAGAAGGAGAAAAACATAGCTGATATCCAGGTACACCAACATATGATTTTATTGTAGTGTAAGTGAGTTGGTGCTTCCATATCAAGTTGTAGCTTGATCGATGTCTAGTTGTAGCTGGTTGATGTAGGAGCCTCCTGTGGGTTGTAGCCTGCAGAAAATAGATGGGAGTTGGAGCTTCCTTGCAAGTTGTAGCTTGCAGAATTTGGGGTAGTAGCCTCTTGTAGTTTGGAGCCTGCAGAAAATCAGTTGTGAGAGGGAGTTGGAGCTTGCCTTTGCATCACAACAATAATAAGATGTAGTATTCTCCCTTTATGGGTTTCCACTTATATCTGTTGTATATGTTCTTGATGATTAAGTGTTGATGTGATGTTTTAATCTGTTTGATTACTTGTTGTCCACACATTATGTTTTTTGATCCATTATGTATTAAGCTTCTTATGAAATGAAGGTGTAAATGAGTTAAATGAAAAAGTTTTAAATGTCCATGAATGTATTAAACTGATTCAGCGCCCCGCCCCCCCCCCCCCCCCGAATCAGTTTAACTAAGGGTTCATCAATTGGTATCAGAACCAGTTCCTTCTGTATCAGTATAACAACTGGAAGGAGATCCTAGGTCCCCAAAATGGCTAGCCTAGAAGGATGCTCAACAAATAAAGCCCCATTTTTTATTGGCAGAAACTATGCCTTCTAGAAAATAAGAATGAGGACATACATAATGTCTCTAGGAATATAATTTTGGGCTGTTGTGGAAGAAGGATATGCTCTAAAGGATATTGACATAGAGAAAGAATCAAAGCAAAATTTCATAGCTAATGCAAAATCCATGAATGCACTCTTGAGCGGTCTGTGTGAAACATAATTTATCAAAGTAATGCACAGTGAGACTACCAAATATATCTGGGATACATTAGAAAATATCCATGAGGGAGATAAAAAGGTGAAGATGGCCAAACTGCAAGTGTATAGAGCTCAGTTTTAAAATGTAAAAATGAATGAAGATGAAGATGTAGTAAGTTTCTTCTTAAAGGTTGCAGAAGTTGTGAATAACAAGAAAGCTCTAGGAGAAATAATTAAGGAATGTGTAATTGTACAAAATATATTGATATCTTTACCATCCAGGTTTACCCTAAATTTTTTGCCATAAAAGAAACAACAAACTGGGAAACACTGGCCATGAACCAATTACTAGGAAACTTGACGGGCTGTGAGATGAGACTTCTAAAGGGGAAGTCAAATGTGAGGGAGGCATCCTTTAAGGCAAATAAGTACAGAGAAGAGAAGGAAGGTACATTCTCATGCTCTGATGGAGAAGAGGCCAAATTTGTCAGAAGATTGGAGAAAGGCATGTTGGAAATATTGGAATTGATGGCAAAGGTAAAGACAAGAACAACACCTAAACTGACTATCCATAAGTTCCATGTGTGATTTTATGTGTATTTTTTGTTTAACTCTATGACGAGGGTTTTGTGGAGTTTTGTAGACAGATGAAGAATGTGGAATGTAAGAGCCGTGTGAACTCTGTGTAATTAGTTTTATTATGATTCTGCGTGGGATTGGAATAAATTGATGTTACTGAAAGTCTTTGATTATGCTTAGCCATACCTGTAGTTACCAGCATGATAAATTGCGGTGGAAGATTGTAGTTACCAGCATGAACTCCTGAATGCTAGTAGTTATACGCCTCTGTGTAATGGCACAATTCCCAAATTCGTTTTAAATAATAAAGGTGACGGAACCTGGAGTATGAATAAGTGGAATCGTATAAAGAAACATTGAAGCAGAGTCTAATTGTAATAATACACTGAAAAGTGAGCAGATCTTTTAAATAATAAGGTGGATGAAACCTTGAGCGAAGGGCGGAACCAAGAAGGATGAACAGTGACGGTGGTCTGGAGCTGGACGGTGGGTTTTATCGCACCACCTTTGCAGAGGAAGCGGTATTTGAGCAGTTGGGAGCGACTCCATAGAGCAGCTAACACGCGTCCCTGAACAGTGTTGGAAAAACCACTTTCACTGTGCGCCATCACGCGTTATAGTTCGACCGACGAAGTTGAGCGATATTGATACATACCGTTGATCTGGGAAGATGCCATCAGATGGTGGCTGTGTTCGGAAGGTGTGTGAAGGATAACCTAAGTACTGCGCGCCATCGCGCGTTATTTCCCGTGCAAGTTGCCCGAGCGATATCCGTCGGATCATTAGAAGCTGTGCGATGTGATGTACGTTGTTGGATTTGGTAGATCGTTAACGCTGGGGCCCAGTCCAACTCGCAACTATTGAATGTTAACTCTCATGCCATTTTACCGCGCGATGTCTGTAAGATCAGAGGTTGAAAGAGCGATGAATTATCCACCATTGGATCATGAATGAAGTCGCAAGGTGATAAACAAGGTATGGCGCACATATTGAATTGAGCCATTGCTTATATATGAGGGTCTGGAGCCAAAGGTACGTTATAAATGGTTCAATTGATTTCAAGCTCGAAATATATATATAATGCTATTGTGATGTGCCGCGTGGTCCATGGGTTATATATAGGCCTCGGCTTAATGGGAGGGCAATTATTAATATAAAAAAATTGTGATGAACGTATGTTCCGCTTGTGGAACTCGCCACATCAACAAGACACGTACTATGTACAGAGCGTTTGAATTTGTCCATATTTACAATCAGCTGGTATAAAAAGCTCAGTTACGTGTATGCAGCAGTTACACCACAGCAGAGGACAGAAAAGAAAACAGAGCTGAAAGGAGATAAAACACAGTCACAGAAAAGACAAACACAGTCAAAGAAAAGCGAAAAGACTAAATGAGTTGAGCTGGAATTCTCATTGTGATTTGAATGTAAATGTTTTAATTAATTTTTATTGTTTGTGATGCATTGGAAAGACTCCAGAAGAGATAAAATATCCCACTGTAATATTAAAATAAGCACCTACATCTGTATTTATTGAATGAGAAGATAAAAGGAATGAGAAGACAGAAGCCAAAGAGTCGTGACTGTTCACTCCAAATCCTTTGTGAAATACAAACAATCATATGAGGAAATCTATAAATAATATTAACTGGATATGCATAAGAGAGGTTAGAGAGAGTAAATAAAGAGAAGGAAGAGTATAGAAGTATGAGGCAGAGAAAATTAAGAAAATAAGAGCAAAAATAAAAGCTACAGAACAGAGCTAATATCTGAGGTAAATCAGCAAACATTCAGTTTGATAAATTGAGGAAGTTGGAGCTTCCCTATCAAGTTGTAGCTTGATAACTGTCAGTTGTAGCTGACTGAGGTTGGAGCCTCCTGTAGGTTGGTGCCTGCAGAAAATTGAAGGGAGTTGGTGCTTCCTTGCAAGTTGTAGCTTGAAGAATTGAGGATAGAGCCTCCTGTAGGTTGGTGCCTGCAGAAAACAGTGGTGAGAGGGAGTTGGAGCTTGCCTTTGCATCACAATAATAATAAGATGTGGTTTTCTCCCTTTATGGGTTTCCACTTACATCTTTTGTCTCTGTGTGTGTTTCTTATGTGTTAATATGATTCTTTCAATCTGCTTAATTGTTTGCTGCTCTCAACATAAGAATGGTGTCACATTAATTTAATATTGGCTGCAACATTTTAAGACTGTTCACAAATTAAGTTGTAAATAAGTTTGGTGAAAATTTTAAAAATAAAAAGGCAAAAAGGGCTTATGTATGTATTAAACTGATTCACCCCCCCCTCTCAGTTTAATCAAAGATTCAACAATTGGTATCAGAGCAGGTTCCTTGTGTATCAGTCTAACAACTGAAAAGAGATCCTAAGCCCTCAAGATGGCTAGTCAAGAAGGAAGCTCAACAAATAAAGCACCTTTCTTCACTGGTGCTAATTATGCCTTTTGGAAAATCAGGATGAAAGCATATATAATGTCTTTAGGATTAGAAGTTTGGGATGCTGTGGAATTTGGATATTCCAAAAAGTCAACTGATTTAGAGAAAGAAGCTAAACAAAACTTTGTAGCTAATGCAAAAGCAATGAATGCAATCTGTTAGAGTCGGTCCTTACGGCCCTCCGTCAGAGATCATTTCGCTTTTTGCATATCATTTTTAGGTGTCTCGCTCATTCCAATTCTTTGCATTTCGCTAGGGGCATGCCATTGACTGACGAGGGGGTCTGTTTGTCTTGTGTTTCCTCATGCTTGTACCTGTAGGGCTAATTAAAATTCCTCAAAAATCACTGAAGTTCAGGTCACTTCATTCGTGGTCATAAATGATTAGTTTCGTCAAAAAGAGTCTTTAGTCCTAGAGTCTAGGGTTTTCAGTCTTTGCATACATGTGATAAAAGCCCGCATGCCTTGCGGTTGGTTTCAAAATATTCTCATTTCATTTTTTTATTCTCAACAACATTTGAAGACATTTCTAGTCCAAAACTCTGTTTTGGAGCTAGAAATTGTCAAATTTCATTTTTTGTAATAATTGTGTATTTGTTTCATCATAATAAATTTGAAGGCAGCCTCTGATCTTTGCCAAAGCTAAATGCCAAATCCCTGCAAAAACAACCAAGTGTCATCAGTCCAAGACTCAGAAAAATAATGAAAAGCCAAAGGACAGCATTGTATTAAGTGATCAAATGAAAAAGTGCCAAACATTATAAAAGTGGGTTATGGAGCAAATTTAAAATCAAATCTGATTGTTATGAGATATTTTTCTACACATATAAGCCATGGAAGACAACTCATTTGCACAAATTCCCAAGGCAGAGCTCGAATTGGTGAGTTGAGGGGCGCAAACTTGTTTTTCAAAGCCGTGGACCGGAAGAGGAGGCGCGCTACGCACAAGAGGCGCGCTACGCACTGGGCTTCACCGGCCTGTGCAAATTTGCACGCGCACTACACACATGATGCGCGCAGCGCACTGGGTGAGCGCGCTACGCGTATAATCTCAGAGCCAAAAAATTTCACTCCTGCGTCCAGTTTCATGCCAAAACGCCTCAATCGGCTTGCAAGTAGGTTTTTCACGATTGCTCAGTGAATTTTGGATGTGATTATGGTGTTTTGAAAGTGGAGAAACAATTATTTGATGAGGAGAAATGTGTAAACCCTATGTTTATTTCCAAATTCATTTCTTAAGGGTTTTGAAGCAAATGACAGTGATTGTGTGGGGGTTTGCAAACTTGTATGGTTGATATATACGCTCATGCCTCTACTATCTGTGGTGTCCCTGCTCATTATTTACCTCATCCTCACGCCCTCTCTTTGCCATTACATCACTGCTGTCATTATGATTGCCATCTTCATGTTAGCATTGCCCATTATTCATGTTATGACATAGTCCCATTTTCACTGGTCCACAACCTCCATTGACATTGTCAGAACACTGCTGTCATTGCTATTATCTTACTATGGTTATTGTTGCACTGTTTCCTATTCTCCATGGACAAACCTAGTCCCGTATCCACTTCTCCCATGACAAATCTTAACTAGCATTGCAAAGGTTGTACCCTACACTACAATCTTTTCTACTCATTTGTCAAATCCTCTTATAATCAAAGCAGCGACTGTTTTTCATGCAAACCTATTTGACAGAGCCATTACCACTGTGGCTTGCTTTCCTATGATACTTTGATACATATGTGACATATTTGGGTTTTGAGCATACACTAAAACTTTTGTCTTCACTACACCTATATCAACATATATATTGCAGACATCTTGTTTTCAAAACAATGTCAGAGACGGATTAAACTTATGAACAGGAGTATGCCAGTGATTCCACAGCAGAGGGTAATGTGCCACGGAGGTCTCACAAAAGTGGCAAAAGTGGTAAGCATCTCAGGGAGGAGCCTACTTCTTTGGCTCAATTGCAGGCTTGCCCACTTGCAATGGATTGTTTTCAGCATCAGTCATGTTTCCAATACTGTGAGATGATTTCACAAACCCAGCATCATCATGAGCTAGCTCGTCTATTTGTTCTACATTTACATGATGGCCGTGTAAACCTTGCCGGAGTTAACTTCATTCTGTCACCAGAGACCATTTCTCAGGCCACCGGAATACCAAATATAGGAGAGGAATGGAACAAAAAACAGCAGTTAGAGAAATTCTACTATGAGCCATACATCAAACTTGGGTTTATGAGGCAGCTGAGCAGGGTTTTTCCTTTCAGATTCCTGAAGGATGAGTTTGCACCATTGATGAAACTCATCATTCGATATTTCAGTTGCGAGGGTAGATTCTCGCGTCTCTATGCGTACCATGTCCATTTGTTGATGCATTTCACGAGGGTACGTATGATGAGCATTCCATATTTCATGTATCGCAACATAGAGAGGATGACAATTTTTGTACAGAAGAAGACCCCAGCACAGCAGCATAGAAGTATATATCATTACGCGCTGATCAAAATCATGGTGGTACATCAGTTGACACAGCAGGGCATTACTTGGGAGGATTTCATCTCCCGTGACTTCTTCACAGTGCCACAGCCGCCTCCCGAGGTAGTTCATGATGAGGGAGAGCCTTCACATCAGCTAGACATTCCTGAGATTGAGCATATCAGTGCTCCATTGTATGTGACATACCAGCGAGGCCACAGGGCCTTATTTGCAGCTACACGACAAGTATTATCTCCACCCGGGGTGGAAGGGGTATCGTTGACTTCATCAGCAGCGTGAGTATTATCTCCATCAAGGGTGGAAGGGGTCTCACCTTCTTCTTCAGCATAGGTACAGATCCAGGACAGAGGCAAGAGGCCTATGCATGATGAGGGCCCATTAGGCGGTCGAGACACTGATTTCACATTCATCGATGTTGATGCGAGCTCTCCTAGCTCGAAACTGAAAGAGATCATCCAGGAGAAAAAGGCCGAGAATGACACGCTGAAAGAAAATTTGCAGAGGGCTCAGTGGGTGATAAACTACCTGGAGCAGCGTAACAAACAACTAGAGGATGAGCACATACTTTTAGAGCTGCGGCGAATCCATGAGGATCGACAATTGGCCCGGAAGAGACCTGGTGATATGACACCGGTTGATCGAGATTCTTGCCTCACGCATATTAACATTCATCTGGAGAAGTTTTTGGCAAAGGCCAATAGAGACAAAGACATTCTTCATCACATGAAATGTCATTATTGGGCTCGCATGCATGTCTGCAAGGCAAAAATGAAAATTCTGAAGAGGAGGTTGAGCAATGCACTAAAACGGCGGAAGAGGCCTGATCCACTCTGGATTTTGGCCGAGACTTCGTTGGCTAGGCATGATACATGATGGAGGGTCTTCGCTCCGAATTTGAGAAAATTTGGAGAATTTTTTGTCGTTTTGAAAAATTTTGGTCTCAAAACAGATTTTTCAGCCCAACGCTTAGCGCGTCGACGCAATCGCTTATGATTGGGACACTTGCTGGAGGAAAACTTTATATTTTTTGGTTTTTCATGGTAATTTATGCATGCTCCAGTAGGAACAAATAATTTCATCAAGTTCTGGATGATCAAAAGGGCAAAAAACACCATGAAAATCACCTTTCTGCCACCTTTTGCACCAGCAGGAAGTACTTCTGGGAGAATGAAGTTTTGGAAGGGTAAATGAGCTCCAAATTGAGAAATTCCACTTGTGATGGATATCCAACATCCAGGGATTTCCAACAAGATATCATGAGCTCAATTTTGACTCTGTAAAGTGCCCCAAAAGTAGGCTGAAAGGCGCGCTATGCATATGGATTTTTGGTCAATTTTTCACCTTCCAGCTCAGAATTTCGGCCAGTTGGACCAGTTTTGCTTGTGGATGTAATTTTTGAGTTATCTTGATGTAATATTATGGTTGGCATGTAACTTGGACTCATTTTTACCTATTCTAGATGATTCACTCCTAAAAAAGTAAAAATCAAGTGAAAGAATTAGTTTCCTTCCTTTTAGAGGCAAGTTGTTTGGCTGCCTATATTCTAGCTCCTTGTTTAGAATTAGTTAGAACTGCTCCTAGAAGGAGGAATTCGACCCCTAGAGGTGTGGGAAGGGGTTATGATGGTCTATATGATGTAATTTCTCAATCATTTTCAGAGGTTGGATAGGTTGGACTCTTGGGAAAAGTTTGGCACACTATTGTACATATTTTTCATATTTTGGCTAAGGAAAGATCAGAGGTTTTGCTGCACCTGTTGGGATTCTTGTGGCTTTCAGTTCTTGATGGTGTTTTCTCTCAGTTTATTGTAATTTCTTTCATGTTTAATGTATGCCATTCCCTTCTTATGCTTCTGAAACTAAATGAATGGGTAGATGAGGTTGAATCCATTGTTTCAGTGCTCTGCCTTTAAATTTGTCTAGTTTTACATGTTTTCGCCTGTTTGGAGAGGATCCATGTTCTCCCTTGTCCTCTTCAGCTCCTTGTCGTTCTGATCCATCCATACACCTGATCAATGGCATCAAGACTACTGCCTACCTTGCCCCAACTCGAACTCTGCAAAGATCTGGCCCTATCCCCGGACCCAAAATTGTTTTTCCCATCTTTTCAACAAAAAACCCAAAAAATCAAAATCAAACTTTCCTATCTCTTTACTAGCCTAAAATCAGTATTCGTTATAAGTCATCTCAGCCCCTTTGAAGACCTTTTGCTGAGATAGACCTGGAGAGAGCCCTCTCCTGTCCTCGTAGGGCTAGCTACGAGGCTGAGCGTGGTTTGATGTAGCCTTGAGTTTTACCTTATTTCAGCCTAAGGTAGATTTGAGCGCTAACATAGTGGCGACCATACTGGGGAAGAAAATGGTTTTCTTATTACTGTCATTTGCTATAGACGGAGTCTGAAGTCACGCCAGGTAGCCTTCGAACTGCACATTGCTCTGCGAGTGCATAGTAGATAAAAGCTGCTTCAGTCGATCTCCGGTTTAGCTTGTGAATGTGTCCCTTGATTTGCGAATTCCCCCAGTACGTGTATCAAGTTCAGATCTGATCGTTGATGGTGAACAACGGTCAGACATCGCAAGGCTGAAATCATTCACCTGGCGACTTCATTCACTGAACAAATCAAGAAATCAATGCTTCATGGTGATTTCACTGCAGGGAGATCAGTAGCTGTGAGATTTTCAAGATGGACCGAATCACGAGAAGATATGCTCCCATGAGCCGAGATCACATTCCAGGTTTTCCGAATAAGATGCCCAAGGTATATTGGTCAAGGAATCTGCCTACGTTTAACGATGATGGTAAGAAGGATGCTGCTTTACATCTGGTTAGATTTCACATGCATATTCGCAAGTTGAAGGTGGATTTTCCTGAAGATTGCTTGATGAAGATATTCCTGGCCACTCTGGAAGGTGAAGCCCAATCTTGGTATGAAAATTTGCCACTGGCCTGTATTTATTGTTTAAAGGATTTTCATGCCCTGTTCATTGAAAGATATCAAGTATCTTATCCATCGTTAAATTTAGTTCATGACTGTTGAAAACATGCTTCTAGTTTTATTGAAAGCCTTGAGAAATATTATGAAGATGATAATTTTATGGATGATGAGATCATGGAAGCCCTGTATGAAAATCCATTTCAGCAGCATAAAGATGATCATGAAAATTTGCAGCAGGATCAAGATTTTAGTGTGGTGGAAGATGAAGGAATTTTGCATCTTGACAGTCAACAGGAATTACATGAAATGGATCAGCAGTATGAAGAAAATCTGTATACTCCTTCACTTGAAATCAATGAAGACAATCATTGTTTGAGCAAAAGAAAACAAAAGGTATTATCTCCTCTGTCTAAAGATGATAAAGATCAGCTATTGAAAGGTCATGTTCCAGCTCAAGTTAACACAGATCTGCAGTGTGCACATGGTCAAGAAAGTGACGGTGGACCTTCTTCCTTTTCTGAAAAGGATGACAGTCCTGTAAGCAGCTTTATAGATCAGCAGGTTGAAGATGTCTATATGGATGAAAATGATGAAAGAGAAGATCTTGTTTCAGATCTGTCAATAGAAGAAGACAGCATGCAGGAAAGTCAAGTTTCAAATGCAGATTGTGATAATGTCCACTCAGTCATATCAGATCCAGATTCAGATTGTAATAACCAAACATACCTTGTGTTGAATCCCATCAAGGAGAATTCTACTGTTTAAGTCATCTGGAAAGAAGAAAACAGAGGTATGGATCCAAATGTACTTAGTTCATTAGAACACAGCCTGCATGAGGAGGTAATTCAGTTAGTTCATGAAAAACAAGATGGGATCTTCATTCAAGTAAGTGAAACAGTTCCTTTGGATGAATTTATGGTAGATGATAGAGATATCATGTTTGAGCATTAAGAATCAGCTGAAGTTTCTTTCCTTATGATTGATAATGAAAATCTGGCTGTCCTATCATATGAAGATGACCTATCATATTTTCAGACTACAGAAGATCAGACCATTCAGGATTTCCATTCAGATTCTTCTTCATATGTTTCATGTGTTGAAATTTTTTTACAAGAGGAGATCTTCTCATCTACCTATTCAGAGTTTTTTGAAGCCCAGGGACATATTGTTACTGAAGTACATGATGAAGGAAGATCAGAATTAGAAGCAAAAGACACCTTGTTCTTTCACCATGAGGTAAATCTTCATGTTTTTCAGGATCCTCTGGCAGGTTTGTTGTAGTCAACAGTGAAGGTGTTTATTGCAGTGTTCAGTGATGAAGGAGATCATGGTCAATTATGTTTTTCGATGCCCAGTTACCAGTATCTGTTGTTGACCAGGAGATCTGATCGGGAGAATCAATCAAGAAGGCATCTGCTTGATTGGTTACATTGGCATTTTGATATAGTTTGATGGTATATTATCTTGCAGGAAACACAGGCGGTTATGTACTGCTAGCAAGCTTTAATTTTTAAGTTCAGATCTTGAGTTAGTTTGTCAGAGTCAAGTTTCAGTCAAGTTTCAGTTAGTTTCAGTCCAGTTTTCATTCAATAAATGTGTCAAAAGTTTTTGTATTATCCGTTGAAATAATGAATCCATCGCCCAATGGATGAAGGCACTGTCTGACTCCCCCAGAGATCTGTCGTTCTTGGCCTTTCCTTGGAGCCACCATCCCCATTGGAGCCAATGTTAGAGTCGGTCCTTACAGCCCTCCGTCAGAGATCATTTCACTTTTTGCATATCATTTTTAGGTGTCTCGCTCGTTCCACTTCGTTGCATTTCGCTAGGGGCATGCCATTGATTGACGAGGGGGTCTGGTTGTCTTGTGTTTCCTCATGCTTGTACCTACAGGGCTAATTAAAATTCCTCAAAAATCACTGGAGTTCAGGTCACTTCATTCGTGGTCATAAATGATTAGTTTCGTCAAAAAGAGTCTTTAGTCCTAGAGTCTAGGGTTTTCAGTCTTTGCATACATGTGATAAAAGCCCGCAGGCCATGAGGTTGGTTTCAAAAGATTCTCATTTCATTTTTTTTATTCTCAACAACATTTGAAGACATTTCTAGTCCAAAACTCTGTTTTGGAGCTAGAAATTGTCAAATTTCATTTTTTGTAATAATTGTGTATTTGTTTCATCATAAGAAATTTGAAGGCAGCCTCTGATATTTTCCAAAGCTAAATGCCAAATCCCTGCAAAAAAAACCAAGTGTCATCAGTCCAAGACTCAGAAAAATAATGAAAAGCCAAAGGACAGCATTGTATTAAGTGATCAAATGACAAAGTGCCAAACATTATAAAAGTGGGTTATGGAGCAAATTTAAAATCAAATCTGATTGTTATGAGATATTTTTCTACACATATAAGCCATGGAAGACACCTCATTTTCACAAATTCCCAAGGCAGAGCTCGAATTGGTGAGTTGAGGGGCGCAAACTTGTTTTTCAAAGCCGTGGACCGGAAGAGGAGGCGCGCTACGCAGAAGAGGCGCGCTACGCACTAGGCTTCATCGGCCTGTGCAAATTTGCACGCGCTCTACGCACATGCTATGCATAGCGCACTGGGTGAGCGCGCTACGCGTATAATCTCAGAGCCAAAAATTTTCGTTCCTGCGTCCAGTTTCATGCCAAAACGCCTCAATCGGCTTGCAAGTAGGTTTTTCACGATTTCTCAGTGAATTTTTGATGTGATTATGGTGTTTTGAAAGTGGAGAAACAATTATTTGATGAGGAGAAATGTGTAAACCCTATGTTTATTTCCAAATTCATTTCTTAAGGGTTTTGAAGCAAATGACAGTGATTGTGTGGGGGTTTGCAAAATTGTGTGGTTGATATATATGCTCATGCCTCTACCGTCTGTGGTGTCCCTGCTCATTATTTACCTCATCCTCATGCCCTCTCTTTGCCATTACATCACTGCTGTCATTATGATTGCCATCATCATGTTAGCATTGCCCATTATTCATGTTATGACATAGTCCCATTTTCACTGGTCCACAACCTCCATTGACATTGTCAGAACACTGCTGTCATTGCTATTATCTTACTATAGTTATTGTTGCACTGTTTCCTATTCTCCATGGACAAACAGAGTCCCGTATCCACTTCTCCCATGACAAATCTTAACTAGCATTGCAAAGGTTGTACCCTACACTACAATATTTTCTACTCATTTGTCAAATCCTCTTATAATCAAAGCAGCGACTTTTTTTCATGCAAACCTATTTGACAGAGCCATTACCACTGTGGCTTGCTTTCGTATGATACTTTGATACATATGTGACATATTTGGCTTTTGAGCATACACTAAAACTTTTGTCTTCACTACACCTATATCAGCATATATATTGCAGACATCTTGTTTTCAAAACAATGTCAGAGACGGATTCAGCTTATGAACAGGAGTATGACAGTGATTCCACAGCAGAGGGTAATGTGCCACGGAGGTCTCACAAAAGTGGCAAAAGTGGTAAGCATCTCAGGGAGGAGCCTACTTCTTTGGCTCAATTGCAGGCTTGCCCGCTTGCAATGGATTGTTTCCAGCATCAGTCATGTTTCCAATACTGTGAGATGATTTCAAAAACCCAGCATCATCATGAGATTGCTCGTCTATTTTTTCTACATTTACATGATGGCCGTGTAAACCTTGCCGGAGTTAACTTCATTCTGTCACCAGAGACCATTGCTCAGGTCACCGGAATACCAAATATAGGAGAGGAATGGAACAAACAACAAAAGTTAAAGAAATTCTACTATGAGCCATACATCAAACTTGGGTTTATGAGGCAGCTGAGCAGGGTTTTTCCTTTCAGATTCCTGTAGGATGAGTTTGCACCATTGATGAAACTCATCATTCGATATTTCAGTTGCGAGGGCAGATTCTCGCGTCTCTATGCGTACCATGTCCGTTTGTTGATGCATTTCACGAGGGTACGTATGATGAGCATTCCATATTTCATGTATCGTAACATAGAGAGGATGAAAATTTTTGTACAGAAGAAGACCCCAGCACAGCAGCATAGAAGTATATATCATTACGCGCTGATAAAAATCATGGTGGTACATCAGTTGACACAGCAGGGAATTATTGGGAAGATTTCATCTCCCGTGACTTCTTCACAGCGCCACAGCCGCCTCCCGAGGTAGTTCATGATGAGGGAGAGCCTTCACATCAGCTAGACATTCCTGAGATCGATCATATCAGTTTTCCATTGTATGTGACATACCATCGAGGCCACAGGGCCTTATTTGCAGCTACACGACGAGTATTATCTCCACCTGGGGTGGAAGGGGTCTCGTTGACTTCATCAGCAGCGCGAGTATTATCTCCACCAAGGGTGGAAGGGGTCTCGCCTTCTTCTTCAGCACAGGTACAGATCCAGGACAGAGGAAAGAGGCCTATGCACGATGATGGCCCATCAGGCGGTCGACACACTGATTTCACATTCATCGATGTTGATGCGAGCTCTCCTAGCTCGAAACTGAAAGAGATCATCCAGGAGAAAAAGGCCGAGAATGACACGCTGAAAGAAAAATTGCAGAGGGCTCAGTGGGTGATAAACTACCTGGAGCAGCGTAACAAACAGCTAGAGGATGAGCACACACTTTTAGAGCTGCGGCGAATCCGTGAGGATCGACAATTGGCCCGGAAGAGACCTGGTGATATGACACCGGCTGATCGAGATTCTTGCCTCACACATGTTAACATTCATCTGGAGAAATTTTTGGCAAAGGCCAATAGAGACAAAGACATGCTTCATCACATGAAAGGTCATTATTGGGCCCGCATGCATGTCTGCAAAGCAAAAATGAAGATTCTGAAGAGGAGGTTGAGCAGAGCACTAAAACGGCGAAAGAGGCCTGATCCACTCCGGATTTTGGCCGAGGCATCATTGGCTGGGCATGATACATGATGGAGGGTCTTCGCTCCGAATTTGAGCAAATTTGGAGAAATTTTTGTCATTTTGAAATATTTTGGTCTTAAAACAGATTTTTCAGCCATACGAGTAGCACGTCGACGCGCTTGCTTATGATTGGCACACTTGCTGGAGGAAAAATTTATATTTTTGGGTTTTTCATGGTAATTTATGCATGCTCCAGTATGGCCGAAGCATTTCATCAAGTTTTGGATGATCAAAGGGCCCAAAAACACCATGAAAACCACCTTTCTGCGACCTTTTTCACCAGGAGGAAGTACTTCTGTGAGAATGAAGTTTTGGAGGGGAAAATATGCTCCAAATTGGGATATTCCACTTGGGTTGGATAGCCAAAATCCAGGGCTTTCCAACGAGCTATCATGAGCTCAATTTGGATTCCGAGAAGTGCCCCAAAAGCAGGCTGAAAGACGCGCTACGCATATGGCTCAGGCACGCTACGCATATAGATTTTTGGCTAATTTTTCACCTTCCAGCTCAGAATTTCAGCCAGTTGGACCAGTTTTGCTTGTGGATGTAATTTTTAAGTTATCTTGATGTAATATTATGGTTGGCATGTAACTTGGACTCATTTTTACCTATTCTAGATGATTCACTCCTAAAAAAGTAAAAATCAAGTGAAAGAATCAGTTTCCTTCCTTTTAGAGGCAAGTTGTTTGGCTGCCTATATTCTAGCTCCTTGTTTAGAATTAGTTGGAACTGCTCCTAGAAGGAGGAATTCGACCCCTAGAGGTGTGGGAAGGGGTTAGGATGGTCTATATGATGTAATTTATCAATCATTTTCAGAGGTTGGACAGGTTGGACTCTTGGGAAAAGTTTGGCACACTATTGTACATATTTTTCATATTTTGGCTAAGGAAAGATTAGAGGTTTTGCTGCACCTGTTGGGATTCTTGTGGCTTTCAGTTCTTGATGGTGTTTTCTCTCAGTTTATTGTAATTTATTTCATGTTTAATGTATGCCATTCCCTTCTTATGCTTCTGAAACTAAATGAATGAGTAAATGAGGTTGAATCCATTGTTTCAGTGCTTTGCCTTTAAATTTGTTTAGTTTTACATGTTTTTGCCTGTTTGGAGAGGATCCATGTTCTCCCTTGCCCTCTTCAGCTCGTTGTCGTTCTGATCCATCCATACACCTGATCAAAAGCATCAAGACTATTGCCTACCTCGCCCCAACTCGAATTTTGCAAAGATCTGGCCTTATCCCCGGACCCAAAATTGTTTTTCCCATCTTTTCAACAAAAAACCCAAAAAATCAAAATCAAACTTTCCTATCTCTTTACTAGCCTAAAATCGGTATTCGTTATAAGTCATCTCAGCCCCTTTGAAGACCTTTTGCCGAGATAGACCCGGAGAGAGCCCTCTCCTGTCCTCGTAGGGCTAGCTACGATGCCGAGCGTGGTTTGATGTAGCCTTGATTTTTACCTTATTTAAGCCTAAGGTAGATTTGAGCGTTAACACAATCTTAAATGGACTATGTGAAGCTGAGTTTATCAAGGTAATGCACAGTAAGACTACCAAAGATATGTGGGATACTCTAGAGAATATCCATGAGGGAAATAAAAAGGTAAAGACTGCCAAACTTCAAGTATATAGAGCCCAGTTTGAAAATTTAAAAATGAATGATGATGAAGATGTTGGCAGCTTCTTCTTAAAAGTTGTAGAAATTGTTAACAATATGAAATCTATTGGAGAAACCATACCAAAAAGTATAATTGTGCAAAAGATTCTAAGATCTCTTCCATCCAGATTTAATCCCAAGGTGTCTGTAATAGAAGAAACAGCTCATTGGGAGACCTTGACCATGAACCAGCTATTGGGAAATTTAACAGCATATGAGATGAGGCTCCCATAGAAGAAGCCAAGTACGAGGGAGGTAGATTTTAGAACAGAAAAGAAGAAAGAGGAAAAGGAAGACATATGCTCTTGCTCTGATGAAGAAGAGGCTAAATTTGTCAAGAAACTGGATAGAGGCTCAGGTAGATACAAAGGTAAACTTCCCTTCAAATGCTTTAACTGTGGAAGAGTTGGACATTATGCTGCTAAGTGTCCTCACAAGAAAGTAAGGGATCAGGCTCAAGAATCAGAGAAAAACACATCAAAGAACTGGCAGAAAGGAAAGAAATTCAGCAGAAAATCCTTCTATGCTGAACAAGACAGCAGTACATCTGAACACTCAGATGAATACTCAGGAGAAGAGCGAACCTCTAGATTTTTATTGATGGCCATAGAAGATCTTGAAGGAATATTGCTAGAAGATGAAGAAGAAGGTGAAGTTGACCTTGAGGGGGAGCTAAGAAGTACTCTGGAGGATATTGACAGACTCAAACTAAAATGCAGAAAACAAAAAGAGATTCTCGTCAAATATGTGAAAGAAGAACAAAATTCAGAAGTCCTCATACAGCTGAAGGTAAAGCTTGAAGAAGCCAAGAAGATAGGAGACATGTTACTTCAGCAAATCAAAGAAAAAACTCGAGAACAAGAGAAACTGGAAGAAGAAGTTGTATGTCTGAGGAAGAAAGTAGAAAGTGCTCAGAAGAAAGTATCTACAAATTTCTCTCAAACAACAAGCTCTAGTAAGTTGAACGAAATTATGGATGCTCAAATATCTCCTATGATAAAAACTGGTATAGGCTATGAAGGAGAATCAAGTAAAAACAAAGAAAAGGAAAACAAAGAGATTATTTTTGTAAAAGCAAAGAAGAATGATGAAGAAACTCAAGCAATTCCTACAAAATAAAAAACATGTAATGAGGAAGACAGATATCAGAAGAAACCTCTAATAACAAAGAAGGCAATAAATACTCAGACAACAGAAAAAGGTTCATATACTCCTGAGTTTTTCAAGTTTGCAAGCCATCAAAGGAGATTTTTCCCTCCTATGAAGAATGCCACCTGCTATGTATGCCACAAGCTGGGACACATTGCTGCATATTGTCATACAAGGAGGAGTAATTCAAACCAGCAAAAGATGCAAACATTGAAGAGACTGCCTCAAGCAAAAAAATGGAAAAGACAACCTTACATCAGGTATGCAAATAGTTTCTATGGTTACTATTTTTATTGTAAGGAATTTGGCCATAAAATTATTAAATGTAGAAAGTGTGGACAAAGATTGATGCTCAACACCTCAAGGAGTTTTATGAATCAAAGAAATTTTGTTCATACTCACAATTCTGCAAAAACTATGATCAAATGTTGTATATGCAATCAAGTTGGACATATGCCTTTCAAATGTCCTCTGAAAGGAAGTGATTCTTCATCTCACAAAAGATATCAAACAGAAGGATGCCTTCAATGGAAAAAGAAGGAGAATAAGTGTGACCTGGCTCTAACTGCTCAAGACCTGAAAAGCCAGTGGTATTTGGATAGTGGCTGCTCAAAACACATGACTGGAGACAAAAGCAAGTTTATAACTCTTAATGAAAAGAAATCTGGCAATGTTACTTTTGGCAATGATAAATCAGGTAAGATCAAGGGAAAAGGTTCAGTCAGCATAGAAAATGGCAGAGGAAAGGCCCAAGATGTACTATTTGTAGATGGGCTGAAAGAAAATTTGTTGAGTGTCAGTCAGATGTGTGATAAAGGCTATGAAGTTCTTTTTAGAGCACAAGACTGCGAAGTCAGATCAAGCACAATAGGAAAGACTCTGCACAAAGGTGTTCGAACAGAGAGTAATGTGTACATAGTGAAAGAGGAGGATGAAGCTTGCCATCTTAGCAAACTTGAGGAGTCATGGTTATGGCATAGGAGATTGGGACATCTCAGCTTCGACCATATCATCAGACTGAGCAAGAAGAAAGCTGTTAGAGATATGCCAGAAATAAAAAGGCCTTCAAATACTATATGCAAATCTTGTCAATTGGGGAAACAAACTTGCACATCCTTTAAATCTAAAGATGAGTTATCAACAAGAAGACCACTCCATCTTGTGCACATGGATCTATGTGGAACAGCTAGAACTATGACTCCAAGTGGAGAATTCTACTTCATGCTGATAATAGATGATTTCTCCATAATGACATGGGTTGCTTTTCTCAAGAACAAATCAGAAGCACTGGAAAAATTTAAGATATTCAAAGCATTAGCAGAAAATCAAACTGGGTGCAAGCTAAAATGTATCAGATCAGATAGAGGAGGAGAATTCACAGATTATGACTTTGCAGACCTATGTAATGAACATGGAATAAAGAAACAATTTACCATTGCAGGGACACCTCAGCAGAATGGAGTAGCAGAGAGACAAAACAGGTCTGTACAACAAATGGCCAGAGCTATGATGCAAGAGAGTAACATTACTCAAACCTTTTGGGCAGAAGTTGTACACACAGCAGTACATATTCTAAACAAAGCTCATTTAAGACCTAATAGTGACAAGACACCTTATGAGCTATGGCATGGTAAACCTACATCAATCAAGCACTTTATAGTCTTTGGTAGCAAGTGCTACATAAAGAACAATGATGAAAATCTGGGGAAATTTGATGCAAGAGAAGATGAAGGAATACTCTTAGGATATGCATCCAAGAGTAAAGGATATAGATGCTACAACAAGACTCTTCGAAAAATTGTAGAAAGTATTGATGTAAGATTTGATGAAGAACTCCCAAACAAGACAAGAGATACAGACTGCAGCAGTTCTTCAGAAAATCATGAAGAAGAGGACCAAGATGATGATGAAACAAGCAAGACATCAGAAGCTGCTCAACTGAACTTGAAAACCCCCTCAAGATACACTCAAAAGAACCATCCAGAATATCAAATCATTGGAGACAAGAGTGTAGGAGTGAAAACAAGAAGGCGGCTAACTGAATAGACAGAAGAGGTATACATAGCCATGTTGTCAAAAATAGGCCAAAGAAATTTGAAGAAGCCAGCAAGGACAAGTCTTGGGTGAATGCTATGAATGAAGAATTGGACCAAATTGAGAAAAATAATACCTGGGAACTAGTTCCTAGACCTACTGAGAAAAATGTCATAGGCTCAAAATGGGTATTCGAAAATAAAATGAATGAGGAAGGACATGTAATCAGGAATAAAACCAGACTTGTCTACAAAGGATACTCACAAATTGAAGGACTTCATTATGATGAAACATTTTCTCCTGTAGCCAGAATGGAAGCTATCAGAATGTTCATGGCATTTGCATGCTACCAAAACTTCAAGGTATATCAAATGGATGTAAAGTCTGCATTTCTGAATGGAGACTTAGAAGAAGAAGTCTACATGGAACAACCAGAAGGCTTCTCAGTGACAGACAAAGAAGTTTATGTGTGCAGACTGAAGAAGGCCCTATATGGACTGAAACAGGCTCCTCGTGCTTGGTACTCAAGACTAGATAAGTATCTGCAAAAACAAGGCTTTAAAAGAGGTGGAGTAGATAGCAATCTATATATAAAAGCCCATGAAGATGAAGTTCTGATTGTTGTAGTATATGTTGATGACATTATGTTTGGAAGCAACAGAGAAGAACTAGCAAAAGGATTTGCTGATGAAATGAAAACAGAGTTTGAAATGTCTATGATTGGAGAGCTCAGTTTTTACTTGGGACTGAAAATTCAGCAAAAGAACACAAGTACATTCATTTCACAAGAAAAATACTTAAAAGAAATGTTGAAAAAGTTCAAAATGGAGGACTGTAAACCTGTGTCAACTCCCATGATCATGGGATGCAAGCTATGTGCTGATGATGGATCTGCTAATATAGATAAAAAACTATATAGATCCATGATAGGAAGTCTGTTGTATCTGACTGCATCAAGACCAGACATCATGCTAGCAGTAGGACTAGTGGCTAGATATCAAGCAGCACCTAAACAAAACCATCTTCTGGTAGTAAAAATAATATTCAGATATCTACAAGGAACAACACAATATGGACTTTGGTATCCTAAAGGCAAAAGCTTCACTTTAACAGCATACACAGATGCAGATTGGGCCAGCTGTGTGGATGACAGGAAAAGCACAAGTGGAGGTGCTTTCTATCTAGGAGAAATCATGGTGGCATGGCTAAGTAAGAAACAAACATCTATATCTCTATCTACAGCAGAAGAAGAATAAATAGCAGCAGCAACGTGCTGTACACAAGTCATGTGGATGAAGCAAACCCTCCAAGACATGAAGGTAAGCATTGATGAACCTATCTCAATCAAATGTGATAATACAAGTGCTATAAGTATATCTAAAAATCCTGTGCTTCACTAAAAAACTAAGCATATCCCAATCAAGTATCATTTTCTCTAAGAACAAGTGGCTCAGAAGATACTAAAACTGGAATATGTACCAACAAAAGAACAGACATCTAATATATTTACCAAACCTCTTGCTAGAGAACCATTTCAATATTTGAAAGATAAACTAGGGGTAGTATCTGTAGATGCTACTCTATGATATAAAGAGAAAGCACAGTCTCAGGGGGAGAACAGAAATGATAATATCATTCCATGGGGAGATCAGCCAGCAAGGAAAGCATGAATCAGGTCCTCAGGATCAAAGGATTAAGGCAAAAGAACACCAAGTTATTATCCTAGAGTTGTCTACATTATTCAAGCATGAAAAGGTCAATTACAGAGCAAAAGCATCAGTTTGAATCCAATCATACATCTCTGATTAGATAAAGCTGATACAATTTATTCTATGAAGTATCATTATTCTCACTTTTAGCTCTATACAAGTGAAAGAAGTCTATGCGTTTGAACAGTGTATATTCAAATTCGATAATACTCAAAGTGTTCTCTCAAAAATTCTTATACATCAGTCTGGAGTAGCATGGTACAAAGTCAGCAGAAGAGGGCCTAAACATAACTCAGAGAGAGGAAATGCAAAAATAAAACTAGGAAATGAGTAACCCTTTGCCATTGATGTCAAAGGGGTAGGAAAAGAAGATAGGCAGAGGAAGCATTAGATTATTGGTGGAAATGTTTCCATCAATGCCAAATGGGGAGACTGTTGGAAATATCGGCATTGATGGCAAAGGTAAAGACAGGAACAACACCTAAACTGACTATCCATAAGTTCCATGTGTGATTTTATGTGTATTTGTTGTTTAACTCTATGACGAGGGTTTTGTGGAGTTCTGTAGACAGATGAAGAATGTAGAATGTAAGAGCCGTGTGAACTCTGTGTAATTAGTTTCATTATGATTCTGCATGGGATTGGAATAAATTGATGTTACTGAAAGTCTTTGATTATTCTTAGCCATACCTGTAGTTACCAGCATGATAAATTGCAATGGAAGATTGTAGTTACCAGCATGAACTCCTGAATGCTAGTAGTTATACGCCTCTGTGTAATGGCACAATTCCCAAATTTGTTTTAAATAATAAAGGCAACGGAACTTGAAGTATGAATAAGCGGAATCGTATAAAGAAACATTGAAGTGGAGTCTAATTGTAATAATACATTGAAAAGTGAGTGGATCTTTTAAATAATAAGGCGGATGGAAACTTGAGCGAAGGGAGGAACCAAGAAGGATGAACAGTGACGGCGGTTTGGAGCTAGACGGTGGGTTTTATCGCACCACCTTTGCAGCGGAAGCGGTATTTGAAGAGTTGGGAGCGATTCCATACAACAGCTGACACGTGTCCCTGAACAGTGTTGGCAAAACCACTTTCACTGTGCGCCATCGCGCATTATAGTTTGACCGAGGAAGCCGAGCGATATTGATACATACCATTGATCTGGGAAGATGCCATCGGACGGTAGCTGTGTTCGGAAGGTGTGCGAAGGATAACCTAAGTATGGCGCGCCATCGCGCGTTATTTCCTGTGCAAGTTGCCCGAGCGATATCCGTCGGATCATCAGAAGTTGTGCGATGTGATGTCTGCCGCTGGCTGTGGTAGATCAGTAACGCTGGGGCCCAGTCCAACTCGCAAATATTGAATGTTAACTCTCGTGCCAGTTTACCGTGTGATGTCCGTAAGATCAGAGGATGAAAGAGCGATGAATTATCCACCATTGGATCATGAATGAAGTCGCAAGGTGATAAACAAGGTATGGCGCACATATTGAATTGAGCCATCACTTATATATGTGGGTCCGGAGCCAAAGGTATGTTATAAGCGGTTCAATTGATTTAAAGCTTGAAATATATATATAATGTTGTTGCGATGTGCCACATGGTCCGTGGGTTATATATAGGCCTCGGCTTACTGGGAGGGTGATAATTAATATAAAATAATTGTGATGAACGTATGTTCCACTTGTGGAACTCGCCACATCATGAACAAGACACATACTATGTACAGAGCATTGGAATTTGTCTAGATTTACAGTCAGCTGGTATAAAAATCTCAGTTACGTGTATGCAGCAGTTACACCATAGCAGAGGACAAAAAGGAAACAGAGCTGAAAGGAGATAAAACACAGTCACAGAAAAGACAAACATAGTCAAAGAACAGCCAAAAGACTAAATGAGTTGAGCTGGAATTCTCATTGTGATTTGAATGTAAATGTTTTAATTAACTTTTATTGTTTGTGATGCATTGGAAAGTCTCCGGAAGAGAGAAAATATCCCACTATAATATTAAAATAAGCACCTACAGTTGTATTTATTGAATGAGCAGATAAAAGGAATGAGAAGACAAAAGCCAAAGAGTCATGACTGTTCACTCCAAATCCTTTGTGAAATACAAATAGTCATATGAGGAACTCTATAAATAATATTAACTGGATATGCATAAGAGAGGTTAGAGAGAGTAAATAAAGAGAAGGCAGAGTATAGAAGTATGAGGCAGAGAAGATTAAGAAAAGAATATCAAAAAGAAAAGCTACAGAACAGAGTTGATATCTGAGGTAAATCAGCAAACATTCAGTTTGATAAATTGAGGAAGTTGGAGCTTCCCTATCAAGTTGTAGCTTGATAGCTGTCAGTTGTAGCTGACTGAGGTTGGAGCCTCTTGTAGGTTGGTGCCTGCAGAAAATTGAAGGGAGTTGGTGTTTCCTTGCAAGTTGTAGCTTGCAGAATTTAGGATAGAGCCTCCTCTAGGTTGGTGCCTACAGAAAACAGTGGTGAGAGGGAGTTGGATCTTGCCTTTGCATCACAACAATAATAAGATGTGGTTTTCTCCCTTTATGGGTTTCCACTTACATCTATTGTCTCTGTGTGTGTTTCTTATGTGTTAATGTGATTCTTTCAATCTACTTAATTGTTTGCTACTCTCAACATAAGAATGGTGTCACATTAATTTAATATTGGCTGCAACATTTTAAGACTGTTCACAAATTAAGCTGTAAATAATTTTGGTGAAAATTTTAAAAATAGAAAATGAAAAAAGGGCTTATGTATGTATTAAACTGATTCACCCCCCCCCCCCTCTAAGTTTAATTAAAGATTCAACAAGGCATAGGTAAGTAAAAAGGTAAACTTCCATTTAAGTGCTTTAACTGTGGAAGAGTGATGCATATTCATATAAATGTCCTCATAAGAAAACAGAGAATTAGTCAAGAGGGAAATAGAAGACCAATTTCAACAATAGGCCGAAAGGGAACATATTTAATAGAAGAAAATTCTATGCCCAACAAGACATCAGTGCATCTAAGAGCTCGGATGAATCCCCCAATGAAGAAGGAACATCAAAATTCATTTTGATGGCGAAGGAAGAGCTTGAGGAAGATCTCTGGGAATTTGAAGAAGAAGGTGACGTAGATCTTAAGGGGGAGCTCATTAGCACCATGGAGGAAACATACGGACTTAAACTTAAGAGTAATAAATAGAAAGAGATTCTTATGAAATATGCAAAGACAGAACCAGATTCATAAGATCTTATTAAACTGAATATTTAACTAGAAGAATCAAGGAAAATAGAGGATATTTTGAGAAGAGAAATAAAAGAGAAAAAGCAGGAGTGAGAAAAACTAGAAGAAGAAGTGGTAAGCCTGAGGAAGAAATTAGAAAAGTCCCAAATTGAATTGACTATGAGTATTTCTCAAATGAAAATCTCTAGACATTTGGACAAAATTCTAAGTGCTCAAAGACCTCCTCATATAAAGGCTGGGATAGGCTATGAAGGAGAAACCAAAAAATCCAAGGCAGAAGATAACAAGAATATAATTTTTGTAAAATTTGTAAAGGATAGTGAAGCAAAAAAAATGGGATCCAAAGAATTAGAAACAAGAAAACCATGTTATATAATGAAACAGACAAAAACATGTAGCAACCTCAAGTGACAAAGGAAGAAATCAAGAAATAGTCAACTGCAAAAGACACATACACTCCTCAAGATGAATTGAACAAATTCAGAAGATGTCAAAGCAGGTTCCTTCCCCCTATGAGAAGCATCACTTGCTTTGCTTACCACAAACTGGGACATATTGCGGCATACTGTAAGACAAAGGAAATCCAATCCAACCAACAAAATATGCAACAAACAAAAATAATACCTCCAACAACTCTCTCTGCCAGAGACAGATACTACTTCCATGGGTATTTTTTTTGTTGTAAAGGATTCGACCATAAAGCCATGGAGTGTAGAGTGTATATACAGAGACTGAAGTATGGAAATTTAAGGGGAATTAAGAATAATGATGGATTCACTCATGTACACAATCTATTTATAAATACAATCAAATGTTTTAGCTACCATTAAAATGGGCACAAGTCTAATGAATGTCCTCTCAAAGGCTATGATCCATCTCCTCAGAAAAGTTATAGAGCAAATAACTACATGCAATGGAAAAGGAAACTAAATAAATGTGATCTGGTTCTAATTGCTCAAAATCAGAACAATCAATGGTATGTGGATAGTGGGTGCTCAAAACATATGACTGGAGACTGAAGCAAGTTTGTAACTTTTGATGAAAATAAATCTGGGAATGTAACATTCAGTAATGATAAAGTAGGGAAAATCAAAGGAAAAGGCACAGTCAACCTGAATAATGGAAGAGGAGAGGCTCAGGATGTACTGTTTGTAGATGGTCTAAAAGACAATCTGCTAAGTGTTAGTCAACCGTGTGATAAACGCTGTGAGGTCCCTTTTAGAGCCCAATATTGTGAAGTAAGGTCAATCACGATAGGAAATGCCTTGATCAAAGGTGTTAGAATAGAGAGTAATGTTTATATATTAGAAGAAAGGAATGAAGCATGCCACATCAACAAACTTGACTAATATTGGCTATGGCATAGAAGATTGGGACATCTAAATTTTGACCACATCATCAAATTGATCAAAAAGGAAGTTGTCAAAGATTTTCCTACAATAAATAAGCCACCAAATACCATATGTAAGCCCTGCCAACTGGGAAAACAAAATCGCACAACATTTAAAGATAAAGACCAACTATCTACAAGTAAACCCCTTTAGCTTGTACATATGGACCTGTGTGGACCTTCAAGAATAAATGCACCAAGTGGAGAATCATATTTCATGTTGATAATCGATGATTTTTCTAGATTAACATGGGTGGCATTTCTCAAATACAAATCTGAAGCATTTGAGAAATTTAAGATATTCAAGGCACTGGTACAAAATAAAACTAGATGTAAACTAAAATGCATCAGATTAGACAGAGTAGGTGAATTCATAGACGATGATTTTGTATACCTGTGTAATGAATGTGGGATAAAGCAACAATTTACAGTTGCAGGTACACCTAAATATAATGGTGGAAAAGAGACAAAACATGTTAGTAGAATAGATTTCCAGAGAAATTATGCAAGAAATAAACATTCCCCAAACCTACTGGGAAGAATTAGTACACATACTTGTGTTGGCAATATGATGCAGAGTGTTGTCCTTGATGGCAACCCACTTGATGAAGATGATGGAAATCTACTTGATGAAGTTGTTCTTGATACTTGATGAGTTTATTAATGATGTAAATCTGATGTTCTACAAGTAGTACAAAAGTTGCAGAAGAAAGAAATATCAGTATGTGCAAGAATAATGATGAAAAGTGTGTGTCTCAAGGCATACGCGGGTTTGTCTAGAATAAGTAGTGTATGCACGCGGAAAAGAACATGCCAAGTCGTGTATGGTCAAATGCGCTCTAAATATGTAAAACCAGGGGTTACTACCATGATATTGACCCATTGTATTGAGCGCTGGTATGTCTATGTGATCCTGTCCATGAATACCATTGGAAGTAATGTGGTTTTGGCTCATGGTATTGAAAAAGGGTAAACCTATATAAGGAGATGAAAATCATTGTGCAAGGAGTGTGCATGAGTCTGGGTTTGGCATGGATACATCTCTCTGAAGTATGTCTCAATGGAAAGGGTAACAGTTTGATGATAGATCTGAAAATGTGATCCACCTATGAAGAAAATGATGATGAAGAGAATCTAGATCTGAAATGTATTTGTATCTTCTAGATCTGTTTGTGGAATGTATAGATCTGAGATGAGGCAAAAATCTATCTGAAGTGAAGGGTTAAATTTGAAGTGAATATCTGATCTGAAGAAGTATGCAGCTCTGTAATGGTTGAAGATATATACGCTAGTTTATTACAGAGGAAGCGCGTATATACGCGGGTTTTATAAAGCGAAAGCGCGTATGGGTTGTGAAATCAGTTCTGAAGTTTGTGCAGAGGTATACGTGGGTTTATATGAATGAAGGCGCGTATATACACCGGATCAGTGAAAGGAAAGCGCGTATGACAACTAGGGTTTGCTGAAGTATGAAGTATGAAATGTTTGATCTGTTCTACTGTGTTACTGCTATTTGTTAATGATGTGTTCTACAGATCTGGGCTGTCTGAAGTTATAAGTTTCAGTTTGATGTATGATTGAGCTTAAATGTGTGGAGTGGGTCCAGTCTGAAAATATGATGAAAAGTGGCCTGCAAGTTGTTCTCTAAAGAAAGAGTTTGGATCCAGTGTGAAAATTGATGAAACATGGTCCATGGTGGTGCTGAGGGTTATAGCCTTCAGTCAGGGGGTTGTAGCTCCCTTCCAGGTGAGGCTGGTAAATGAGAGCAGGGGGTCGTAGCTCCCTTCCAGGTGAGGCTGGTAAACGAGAGCAGGGGGTAGGTGCTCCCTTCCAGGAGAGGCTGGTAAATGAGCGCAGGTGGGTGCCTGCGTACTGGTATGAGTCTGCGCCAGTACATAAGTTGTAAGATATTTTCTTTATAATAAAATATTGAAGGCTGAGCAACGTCAGTGGTGGTTTTCTCCCGACTTGGGTTTCCACCTAAAATCCTGGTGTTCATGTGTGATGCTTATGTGTGATGATTTACTCTGTTTACTGCACATGTCTACTGATATATATAATCATCTGATGAATGAATAAATGTAAGGATCTAAGTAAAGAATTAATTTCATATTAAGATCTCTGTACATACGCGAGTTTTGTGAAGGGTATCCGCGTATATACACGAGTATGGTTCAGTAAAGTAGCGTATGGGTTTTAGAAGTAAGAAAAAGTAAAAAGTTTGAGTAAGCCCTAAATATTGATTCACCCCCCCCCCCCCCCCCCTCTCAGTATTTTTCCCAACAATTGGTTTCAGAGCAGGTCCTTCTGCAGAAGCTTGATCGCTTGAAGGAGATCCGTCACCATGGGAAGGAAGCAAAAGAAGAAGGCTACTCAAAAGGAGATATCTCAGAATACATGTACAACAGAAAATGAAGAAGATAAAACAGGTACTGATTGTTGTTCTTGTGATTCACCTTCTTGTGCATGTAATAGTGAAGATAGTGAAAGAAATGTTATGGATCTAGAAGAAGCTCTCAAGATTAAAGTTGAAGAACTACAAAGATCATCTAATAAGAAAGAATCAATCTACAAAGAGATGGTCTCTCAAATGACAAGACAGATAGAAACAATGAATGGTCAGATGGAAATGTATCAAAAACGGATAGACAAGTATGAAAGGTTTCATGCTTATGCATCCAATCGAATTAAAAGACTAGAAGCAGAAATCAATGATCTAAATGTAGATCTCGAAATATCAAACAAGAAGAATGTAAGACTTGAAGCTGAAATCATCACTCTCAAAGAAGATCTGGAAGATTCAAATAAGAAGAATGAAGAACTTGAAGCTGAAATCATCTCTCTCAAAGAAGATCCGGAAATATCAAATAAGAAGAATGAAGAACTTGAAGCAAAAGTCATCTCTCTGAAAGCAGATCTCGAAGCATCGAATAAGAAGAATGAAGAACTCTTACAAAATTTTGAAGAACAAGAAAATGGGTTGAAAGAAGAGATTCTAAATCTGAATGATCAAGTAGAAAACAGAAGAAGGAAAGAAGAAAGCATGAAGAAGCAATGCCAAGGCTTGGAGGTTGAGGTAAACATTCTCAAAGGTAAATTAGAAGAAAAAGATAAACTTTTGAGGTTTCAAGATAGTACTAATATTCTGGACAATATTCTTAGTAGACAAAGGTCTCCTTCTATCAAACTTGGTCTTGGTTTTCATGAAACTGTTAAAGGAGAATCTAATTCACAAGGAAGTGCTCAAGATTCAAAGGATGTCAATACAAAATCTGAAGTGTTGAAAGAAGCAAAGGGTCAACCGACAATCATGAACTCTCAAAGGAAATCATTCAATAATGTTGAATGCTTTAAATGTCATAATTATGGGCATGTTGCAGCAAATTGCAGAAGCAGATCATTTCAGTCACAATCAAACATATTCTATTCAGAAAGGTACTCTGATAGCTTCAAGGGATATTGTTTTTCATGCAACAAGTATGGTCATAAAGCAGTTGATTGCAATAGAAGGAAGAATAGAGAAACACACTATGATCCTTATGCTTACTTCTCTGGTCACATGAGATGTTATTCTTGTAACAAGTATGGACATGTGGAAAAGGAATGCAGGATGAACAGATATAAGAAGTTGGATAAATTCCAGCACACAATTAGAAATTTCAAGCAAATTTGGAAAAAGAAGGAGGACCGGTCAGAAACATAGGGAATATTGACCCTACTGCAGTCATCCGATTCTAAAGCTTACTTCTCTTAATGACTGCAGAAGTGATGTGAGATACATTATAGGGATTAGTAATGTATCATCATAGGGGGAGCAATGTATGATGATTCTCATGATTGATTTGGTTATTCTGGTTATGTGTATTTCTGACAGAGCATCTGATGTGAAGAAAAGAGGTACAGGTGGTACTCTTCAGGGGGAGATGAAGGAATGTGAAAGTTTCCATATTTCACTTTCCATATGCGGGATCTGTGAACTAAAGTCGTGTATACACGCGAGTTACAGTGGATACAATCGCGTATACATTTATGATAAGAAAATTTTGCATGACAGCTGAAGATCAGGAGTACAAGTTCATGGGGAGCATCAGTCTAACTGTTAATGATTGTATTATTGGCATTGTATCTGTTTATTTCTCAGTTCTAACTGATGATGACATGGTTTCTTATGATGAGTTTGTGGATGAGTCCTAATTTCTTTTTGCTGAAGAGTATTCTTTGCACACATGGAAGAGATAGAAGTCTTATGATTCAGAGATAAGGACAGATCATACTGAGATTGTTGCTGATAACTTGCTTTTGAAAGTGTTCAAATTGCACAAGCTAAGGAGGAGCCTTGGTCACATGGAAAGGGTACTTGAAGCACATTTTCAGGGGGAGCATTAGCCTTGCTGAAGCATAATGCATTGTTGCAATTATGATGGTTCTGAAATATGGTCTCTCTCTTGAGGTCGTTCTGGTATTGGTCATAAAAAGTCATTTTTGTATTTTAGGTCATGTTGAGACCCATGATGTAAAATTGTAATATTCAGTCATGTAAGGACTTGTTCAATTTGTAAACCCACTTGGTTGGGTAGTTGAGTCAAAATGTGTAAACCCACTTCGTTGGGTAGCTGAGTCAAAATGTGTAAACCCACTTGGTTGGGTACTTGAGTCTCATATGTAAATCCACTTGGTTGGATCTTTCATGTAAGTATGATTCCTTGGTGATAGGAAGGTCATAGAGTCATGTACTTCATTGAAAAATATGTGTGAATATTCGGCATGAACTCAGGGGGAGCATGGTAACTTCAATGCACATCAGATCTACAACACTCTTCTTTCGACATGAGGAGAAAAACCTTGTATTGGTATTGATCCGCCCTTTGCCCTTGATGTCAAAGGGGGAGATTGACATGGTGTTTGAATAAGGGGAAAGAATGTCATGGTATTTAAATAATGGTTATGCTTCATGTATCTATCTGTTGTGGTGATCAAACACAATCGTGGTTGCCATCAAGTCCAAAGGGGGAGATTGTTGGCAATATGATGCAGAGTGTTGTCCTTGATGGCAACCCACTTGATGAAGATGATGGCAATCTACTTGATGAAGTTGTTCTTGATACTTTATGAGTTTATTAATGATGTAAATCTAATGTTCTACAAGTAGTACAAAAGTTGCAGAAGAAAGAAATATCAGTATGTGCAAGAATAATGATGAAAAGTGTGTGTCTCAAGGCATATGCGAGTTTGTCTAGAAGAAGTAGCGTATGCACGCGGAAAAGAACGTGCCAAGTCACGTATGGTCAAATGCGCTCTAAATATGTAAAACCAGGGGTTACTACCATGATATTGACCCATTGTATTGAGCGCTAGTATGTCTATGTGATCCCGTCCAGGAATACCATTGGAAGTAATGTGGTTTTGGCTCATGGTATTGAAAAAGGGTAAACCTACATAAGGAGATGAAAATCATTGTGCAAGGAGTGTGCATGAGTCTAGGTTTTGCATGGATACATCTCTCTGAAGTATGTCTGAATGGAAAGGGTAACAGTTTGATGATAGATCTGAAAATGTGATGCACCTATGAAGAAAATGATGATGAAGAGAATCTAGATCTGAAATGTATTTGTATCTTCTAGATCTGTTTGTGTAATGTCTAGATCTGAGATGAGGCGAACATCTGTCTGAAGTGAAGGGTTAAATTTGAAGTGAGTATCTGATCTGAAGAAGTATGCAGCTCTGTAATGGTTGAAGATATATACGCTATTTTATTACAGAGGAAGCGCGTATATACGCGGGTTTTATAAAGCGAAAGCGCGTATGGTTTGTGAAATCAGTTCTGAAGTTTGTGCAGAGGTATACGCGGGTTTATATGAATGAAGGCGCATATATACACCGGATCAGTGAAAGGAAAGCGTGTATGACAACTAGGGTTTGCTGAAGTATGAAGTATGAAATGTCTGATCTGTTCTGCTGTGTTGCTACTATCTGTTAATGATGTGTTCTACAGATCTAGGTTGTCTGAAGTTATAAGTTTCAGTTTGATGTACGATTGAGCTTAAATGTGTGGAGTGGGTCCAGTCTGAAAATATGATGAAAAGTGGCCTACAAGTTGTGCTCTAAAGAAAGCGTTTGGATCCAGTGTGAAAATTGATGAAACGTGGTCCATGGTGGTGCTGAGGGTTGTAGCCTTCAGTCAGGGGGTTGTAGCTCCCTTCCAGGTGAGGCTGGTAAATGAGAGCAGGGGGTTGTAGCTCCCTTCCAGGTGAGGCTGGTAAACGAGAGCAGGGGGTAGGTGCTCCCTTCCAAGAGAGGCTGGTAAACGAGCGCAAGTGGGTGCCTGCGTACTGGTATGAGTCTGCGCCAGTACATAAGTTGTAAGATGTTTTCTTTATAACAAAATATTGAAGGTTGAGCAACGGCAGCGGTGGTTTTCTCCCGACTTGGGTTTCCACCTAAAATCCTGGTGTTCATGTGTGATGATTTATTCTGTTTACTGCACATGTCTACTAATTTATATAATCATCTGATGAATGAATAAATGTAAGGATCTAAGTAAAGAATTAATTGCATATTAAGATCTCTGTACATACGCGAGTTTTGTGAAGGGTATCCGCGTATATACGCGAGTATGGTTCAGTAAAGTAGCGTATGGGTTTTAGAAGTAAGAAAAAGTAAAAATTTTGAGTAAGCCCTAAATACTGTTTCACCACCCCCCCCCCCCCCCCCCCCTCTCAATATTTTTCCTAACAAACTGTTCATATTCTCAACAAAGCTCATCTCAGACCAAATTGTGACAAGACTCCATATGAATTATGGCATGGGAAACCGACGTTAATCAAGCACTTTAGAGTCTTTGGTAGCAAATGTTTCATAAAGAATAATGATGAAAATTTGGGGAAGTATGATGCAATAGATGATGAAGGAATATTTTTGGGATATGCATCCAAGAGTAAGGGTTATAGGTGATACAATAAAATAATGCATAAAATTGTGGAAAGCATTAATGTGAGATTCGACAAACATCTACTAGAAAGAACTAGAAGCACAAACTGCACCAATCCTCCAGATGATCATGAAGATGAGAATAAAGAAAATGAAGAACGAAGCAAGAAAATGAATAATGGAGCAAGACAATAGAATATACAAAAATAAACTCAAAAGGACCCTCGAGACACACTTAGAAGAACCATCTTGAAGATCAAATCATTAGAGACAAGAGTGTAGGGGCCCAAACAAGAAGACAACTAGTTGAAAAACCTAGGAAGTATACCTAGCCATGTTGTCACAGATAGAACTAAAGAATTTCGATGAAGCCAGCAAAGAAAAAAGTTGGGTAAATGTTATGAATGAAGAATTAGACCAAATTGAGAAGAAAAAGACCTGGGAGTTAATGCCAAGACATGCTGGGAAAAATGCCATTGGCATAAAGTGGATATTCAAGAATAAGATGAATGAAAAAGTTCAGGTAATCAAACATAAATCCAGACTTGTATGCAAGGGATACTCTCAAATCTAAGGACTTGAATATGATGACACATTTTCCCCTGTAGCAAAAATGGAAGAAATTAGAATGTTTTTCAATTTTTCATGCTATCATGATTTCAAGGTATATCAAATGGATGGAAGTCTACCTTCTTGAATGGAGATCTAGAGGAAGAAGTCTACATGGAATAACCTGAAGGATTTTCTTTAGCAGATAAACATGAATATGTGTGTAGATTAAAGAAAGCCCTTTATGGTCTCAAACAAGAACCATGTTCATGGTATTCTAGGCTGGGAAAGTAATTTCAATTTCAAGAAGGGAGGAGTAGACAACAACCTATATATAAATCTCGATGAAAATGAACTCTTAATTGTAGTAGTATATGTAGATGACATCATGTTTGGTAGCAACGAGGATGAGTTAGTAAAAGGATTTGCAGAAGAGATGATGTCAGAATTTAAGATGTCTATGATTGGAGAGCTTACCTACTACCTAGGACTTCAAATTCTACAAAAGAACTAAGGCATATTCATTTCACAAGAAAAATACTTAAGGGATATGTTAAAAAGATTCCAAATGGAAGATTGCAAACCTTTGTCAACTCCCATGATCACTGGATGCAAGTTATGTGCTGACGATGGATTTGCAGATGTAAATCAAAGACTTCACAGATCTATGATAGGAAGTCTGCTATACCTAACTACCTCTAGACCAGACATTATGCTGGTAGTAGGACTTGTCGCAAGATATCAAGCACCGCCAAAAAAAAATCATTTGCTAGCAATCAAGAGAATATTTAGATACCTGTAAGGAACTACAGATTATGGCCTATGGCATCCAAAAAGAAAATAATTCACATTGACAGCATATACATATGCAGATTGGGCCAGCTGTGTGGATGACAGGAAAAGCACAATCTGAGGTGCATTTTATTTAGGAATACATAGCAGTAGTAGCTTGTTGCACACAAGTAATGTGGATGAAACAAAATCTCCAAGACATGAAGGTAAGCATCACTGAATCTATCTCTATCAAATGTGACAATACAAGTGCAATAAGTATATCGAAAATCTAGTACTTCATTTGAAAACCAAGCACATCCCAATAAAGTACCACTTCCTCAGAGAACAAGTAGCAGAGAAAATAGTAAAGATGGAGTATGTACCAACAAAGGAACAAAAACAGATATATTCAAAAAACCTCTTGCTAGAGAACCATTGGAATATCTAAGAGACACAATAGGGGTAGTGTCTCCATATGATACTCTCTGATATGATCAGAAAAAAAAAAAAATGATGATGGAAATACACCAGCAAAGGCTGCAATATGAGGAACATAAACAGTGCAATAGACAAGTGATAGTTAGTATCAGACAAGAAAGCATCATTTCAGGGGGAGGGCAGCCCATAAAAATTGTCATAGAAGAGCTAGAGCTATGAAGCTGGTAAATATATATGAGTATGGTATGGTACAGGTCCTCAAGATTAGAGTATTATGATATAAGTACATCAAAAATTCTAACACATATCACCTCCATCAAGCAGTAAGGATTATAAGTACAAAAAATTCTATGGTGACATGCCCTGCATTCATGAAATCTCAATCATTTTCAAAATGTTCTCCCAAAAAATATTATACACTAGCCTAAAGCAACACATTATAAAGTCTAAAGAAGAAGGCTTATAAAGTTGGAAAAGAAAATGCAAGGTTATAAACTACACTGGGAAATGTGCAACCCTTTGCCATTGATGTCAAAGGGAGAGGAAAGGTAAGAAGAAGAAGAAAGGATCTTCTTAAAAGCAAGCAGAGGAAGAAAGACACCTCTCAGAATGAAAGGGTGAGGAAGTCTTGGAGAAAGTATTGGAGTGTTGGAGGAAGTGTTGCCATCAATGCCAAAGGGGGAGATTGTTGGAAATATCATCATTGATGGAAAAGGAGCGCAAAGGAGTAGCGCCTGAACTATCATTAAGGCAATAATTCAGTAAGAAAACATAAAAGAGAGGTAAAGGAGCAGTAGAAAGGCAAGGAGAAGCATTAGACCATCAACAAAGGCACCAAAGGCCAAAGGAAGCAAAAAGGAAAAGTCAGCAAAGGCAGCTAAGAAGCAAAGGTATCAAAGGAAGTTAAGAGAGAAAAGGAGCAAAGGTAGCAAGACATCAAAGGTAGAATCATGAACGTATTGGACAGAGTCATGAACATGTAGTAAGCGTGATAATCCCAAGTCGGAGTGAATAACAAATAGAAGAACAAGCTCAGGAGAGATCAACGCTTTTAATAAGGGGCAAAGAAAATTGTTTCAACGCACAACAAAAAGCAATCGGATTTGCAAGACACAAAAAGGACTATAGATCTTACACAATCCTCTATTTGATTGAATATCATATTTACCACATAATAGAAATAAATCTAATTTGCAAGTAGCAATGAGGACCGTAGATCTTGCACATATTAATGGTGGAAGATCATATCACAACCATGAAGATGTCGCATATTGTAGGGTATAATGTTTACGATTAAGACTTCGCAAGTAAAGTTATTTAACTTGCGATGTGAAGTGGATCGGCAAGGATACAAGCATGGACCGTCGGATCCAACGAAGACCAATGACGGAGATCGAAACCGCAAATTGCAAAGTTTAGTGTTTAAGTGTCAAGGCCGTCGCAGGGTAAGTTATATTATGTGCAATGCGAAGTGGAGAAGGGATACGTGTTGACAAGGCAGAGCAAGGAGTGTGGATCATTAGATCATGTGGCAGATCCATGATGGACAGCCAATCTCGAGTTTGCACATTGCAAATGTTAGCGGATAGCGCTAAGGATTTGCAAGGTATGTTAATTTGTTTGTGATGCGATAAGGATAGAAGTTTGTGATGCGGTGAAAGGGAGGAGCCACGTGTCAGCACTGCGCATTAGCGCACATCACATATTTATGTTTTTTTATTAAGGTTCACACGGTAAGTTATGTTGGATGCGATGTGATGCGATCACATATCTTACAAGATAGGAAATACGTTTATTGCTAAACGTAAAAAGTTGCAGGCAAGCGAAGTGTGATGTATTGTGATTGGTCAAGTATTGTGGGACCTGATAACCTTTGTTCTGTGCATATATAAGATATGTTTGTTGTGTGCATTCTTTTTTGCTTGAGGGGTCCTAACCTAGGCTTAGTGTGCAAGGTTTTCCAACAAACCCCTATACTACTAGCCCTTTCGGCAGTGACCTGCTTTCGTAGGTCAAAATATCACCCGAAGTAGTATGGGTGGGTGTTGGAACCAGGTTTCTGCACCCTGAGAAAGGATAGTAAGGAAATTAGAGCTGCGTTTGGTCTTGCGATACCCAGATCACCTTATACTGCACATATCCAAGAGGGTTTCTATCCATGTGCACTAGATCTATAATTATATATGCTTCTATAACAGTAATCTGGTAGCATATAAACATAACTGAATCGATCAAAGTACAGAGACACACTTACAAAGAGCTTTGCAGCTTAAACACAGAAATACACAACACAATAATTACCAATAATTCATGCACATATTACTCACAGATTCAGTACTTCATCAATCCTTCTCATTCATTCATTCACCAATTATCCCTTACAATTCCCTTCCCAACCTGCGCACATAGCAGCAGGGTCCACACACAGCTGGAATTGGATCTCCGTGCACATATCTAACAGGATTCCATTCCCCAAAACGAAAACAGATAGCTTAAACAACAATTCACATCAATAGCTCATCATTCTTGTCCTTTACAATACAAAATGCTCTGCTATTTATAACAATCTAACCTAGACTTTCCTATGATATGCAAAACATGGTTTCAGAACCTTGGTTTACCATTTTACCCATTACAAATATGTTCGGGGCTTTGACCCACTCCAAAACCCCTCTTCTAGATTAAATCTAATAAAAAATATCCAAAAATATCCAAAATGGACCAATTTTGTAGCTTATTAGGAGACCCTATTCCAACAGTCCCCCAACACAATCTTGTGACTCGTCTCGAGTCACTGTGGTGGTGCGGCTTCGACCTACGCGAGTAAGGTATTAAGAGAACTACTGAGATGAGGGAGTAGTTCCTGACTTTGGGTAGCAGCATTCTATGCAAGATCGACCATATTCTGGGAAGGCGGATCTTCAGCAGCCGTGGTAATGCTTTTAAGAAGCTGATTAAGTTGCTTGGTTGGGCCATCAATGTCTTCTGTTAACTGGACGACGGAGGTAGTCTAGGGCTTTAGATGCTCGGCCATGAGGTTTTGTTTATGCCAGAGGTTTGCAATCTCATCTAGGAGATCATTGCTGGCTTTTAATCATGCCAAGCACTGGGCAGGTACCAAGGTAGGTAGCATAGCGTTGATCCGTTCAACAACTTCCTGATTGATCTCTTGGAGGACTAGATCACGCTGGACCTGAGTCCAGAGCTGTATGGCTGACTCTAGAAACTTGGCCACTTTATCAATTTGTACTGTAATTGTGGTTGTTGCATCTATGATTTGGGAAATATGCTAGGCACAGACTTCTGGAAGTGTGTTGGGCTGTCAGCTGGCCTGTAAGGCCACAATCTATTGTTCCAACTGAGTTCTGATATTGTGTGTTTCCAGCTGAGAGGCTTTGAGAGAAGCAACCAATTTTTTGACCTTATCCTGAGATGTATCCTCAACCGAGATTTCCTCTATGATTTTTGTGCAAAGCTGATGGATCACAGTATCAAGCTCCGCCTATTGAGATATAGTCTAGATCAAGTCAGCAGCCTGCTTTGTAATGGTGCGCTAGGATGTAGTAAGCTATTGGGTTGTTGATTGAGTGCAGTGACTAATCTGCTGGGTGATAGCGTGATTGAGGATTTCTAAGGCTACTTAGGGCAGCTGAGCCAAGTCTAGCTGAATTCTTGTGGCTTCCAGGGGCTACGTGCTAATCAAGGCATAGTTAGGGATACCCTAGAGATGAGTGGCCTCCCCAAGGGGGGTCGAGCTGTTGTCGACTGACAGGGATTGTGCCTAGCCTCTGCTAGTGAGGGGTTGATCCATTTTGATTTGAAAAGCACGGAGGTCGTCCTGTAGAGAGTCGACCCCGGCCTTCCACTGGGGTACAATAAGTGCCCACTTATCCTCCGTAGCCATGGTGATCGCGTCCGCAATCTGCTCCAAGTCCCCATCCGTTAGTGTGACCGTCACATCGTAGTGCTCGCGATGGGCATGATGTTTCTTCCTTGGTCCTGATGCAAATGCCCCTATCCTCTTAGTGCCTGGAGGAGGGGTGGTAGCTGTATTTACAGGGGCTGGAGCTGTATTAGGTGGGTTACCTCTGGGCTCGACTATAACTGATGCTGGTGTGTTGGGGAGACCTCTTTTCTAGGCGGGGGGCCATAGTGAGACCAGTAGGTCAATTTCTTCATCGGCTACCATATAAGGAAATTCTGCCCATGTCTTATTGGCAAGGCTACGAATCTGGACCTGGTGCACGATGATTTGGAATGCGGCAATATGCTTGTATTTGTTGTATATGGTGGGGAATAACTGGGGATAGGAGTTTATGGAAATGGCGACACTGTTATGGAAGAGGACCCAAAAGACTTGTTATCCTCGACGCGCTGCTTATCCTTAGAGTCCCAAAAGTGAGCATACTGAGCGCCTTCGCACATCCCAGCAGGGAGCTTCGGAATGACCGACTCCTCTAGTTTGTCCTAGGTGACTAGTGCTATTAGGAATAATAGCCACGAATAGAAAAAAGATGTCCCGTGCTCCTGAGATTCATGGACATTAGTGAGAAATTCATCGCACAATTATTGCACCCAATTGAAAAACACACCCTTCGAGCACTGTCCAACTAGCTGGATTACATAGGTGGGGATGGTCGCAACCTGGCACCTCCGCATTAGTTTGCAGGCTAACAGTCGAGTGCCCATCTGCATAGCAAGGTCGTTGATGGTTTGGATCACAAACCCCCGCTGATTTCACTATACTGCATACGTCTCCCGGACAGATAGAGAGGTAGCGGCTTCATACTTCATTCTGACCGTCGCTAGCGGGTGAGACCCTTGCATCAGGAGGCCCGTAATTTTGTGGATCAATGTAACATTGATAGGGACCCTTTCGCAAATCCATAAGTAGCCATTGTGAATGAGGGAGAGTAACTGGCGAGCCAACCGATCTGTGATGTTGTACCGGCCAAAGTGAGGCATACGAAGTAGATTCAGAAGTCTAGAGCCTGCCAAGCCACATACCCAGCGCTGAGGGACGACCGTGATTTGAGCATCCTCATGGATTGTATCAAAGTATAATGCAGGGGCCAATTTTTGGAAGGCATCATAGTCCGCCAGATTGTGATCATCAAACTTGACCTCATGGAGGCATCCGCAGGGGTCGCCAAGGATGGGAACGTCTCCTGGGGTCAGCGGAGTTTGCAAGTAGGTAATCAATCCATCCAAGTTTTGCATGGTTCATTTAGATGGTCTTCATGGTCGAACGAAGGGGGGTAAATAATTAATCGAGTTAGCCAGCAGAGCACCCTAGTCAAACGAAGGGGGGTAAATAATTAATCGAGTTAACCAGGGGGGTCTTTTTGTAGCTTGAGGGGTTATCGCTAAGCTTTGTGCTTTCTCCTTGCCTTTCCTTGTGGTCCTCGAGGGAGGGACTTCTTCTAACTTTGGCTCATCCTACAGGACCTCTTCTACCTCAGGCTCAGTTGGGGTAGAGGTTTTGGCAGCAATAGCCGGCATCCTTGCACGAAAAATGAATTCTGGCTGTGGGTGACTACTAGCTGACAGAGGAGGTTGACCAGACATGAGAGGGATGTCATAGTTATGAAAATGTTTTCTACTCAACTGCTTCCATAAGACGCTTAGGGTAGGCCTGTTAGGTAAATGAGCCAATACTGCTAACTGGACTATCGTGCCCCCTTTTAAATACTTTCCATCGAATGATAGAGGGAGATCTTTTACTCGGGGCGGGTTTCCCAAGGAATGGTAAAAACTTCCCATAACTCGACCTACTGAAGGCTCGGAAGCTGCTTCTCTCAATAGTAACTTATACTTTTTACCAGAGGGTACAGTTCCAATGGCTAGTTGTCGCGTCCCCAGTGATCTTGGCGTATTTGTCATGCTAAGGTTACCTAGTTGTGATAGCTGCCTGTCTTCCCCCAACATAGGCTTGATTCCTAAAAAGCTCTTGGCCCAAGTCCAAGGGACATTTATCCTGTGTTCTACTAAGGCCCCAAGGGGGGCTATCGGCGGAACCAACCACCCGATCCCTAACTGTGCTGCCGTCGTAGAGGTGGCCCGATGCATGGGACCACTACCTGCTGAACCTACAGATGTCATGGGGAACCTATTACTTACTTGTGGGTCATCCTGGCCCTCTCTCAGGGTTAATCCGCTGTAGTTGTTCAGGCCCAAATATATTTTAGTCCTTTCCTCTGGGACCTTAAAGAGGGATTCCTTTGTGATACGAAGACAACGTAGCATAGAGGCGTTTCCTAGTTGGGTCTGCCAATCTTCTAGTTCCTTACTGGGATCCTCAACATCCTCCTCGTAGCATGGTATGATGTCCTTGGTTAGGTTGTCCCTATTTCATGCTGTTAATTTGTAGATATAATCCCCTTCTCCCTTCTTGGGTATAGGTTCCGCATAACATTTTCCTTCTACCAGGTCTAGTGGCACAACGACCCTTGTGCCCTTATTTTCAAATATCATGCTGCGATTTTTGAGATTGATGATGCCCCCCATGTCTATAACCCAGTCCAGTCTGAGGAGCACAGGGTAGGGATCCGCATCTTCCATAAATTCTATTATTTCAAAATCATCCAGGACCCTCACCCCTGCAATGTTCGCCTTGACTTTTGGTAGCCTTCCTAGTGGAAGGATTTTTTGTTGATTTGCCATTCAAAGCTGGATGGTGGGTTTCTCCAGCTTGGGTTCCCCCATGCGTTGCCAAGTGTGCTTAGGTAGTATATTTACGTTCGATCCGAGGTCTAAGATAACTTGGTTCATCTCATCATTTCTGATCTGGATTGTCGGCCACATTTCCCTGCCAGTGTGTCTCTGAGATTCGTATAACTTATGCACATCCTTAATGTCGGGCGATAGGGTAGTGCGTGTTGCATAACTTTCTAGTAAAGTATGCAAACTTCGTACTGCCTGGGGGTTGCGCAGCAGCCTCATGCATGCCTATAAGAATGGTTTAACCTTCTCAGCTACTTCCACATCTCCCAGGTGTGTAGAGGGTGAAACTTTAATCTCAAGGAAGTCCTTCCAAGCTCCCATAAATGTTTTCCTTGCTTTGTCCAGGTCCAGTCCTTCTTGGTTGCTAACTTCCCTACGGATTAGTGCGTTAGTTTCTTCTTTCTCCTGAGTTCCCCTAGTCACCAATCCACTGCATGTTACCACATTTACCTTTGTATCCTTACCCCTTAGCTCGGTCAAGACCCTTCGCACCTTCTGCGCAAATCGAAGCTCCTTTCCCTATATCTTTGCTTTTAGGGTTGGACAATCTTCCAATGTATGGCCCAACTGTCTGCAATACCTACAAGGATGTTGTGAGGGGTTCGAGAAATCCTTCGCAAAATGCCTCGTGTCACCACAGTTATAGCATATTGACTGGCCCTGACTCAGACCTATGCTTCCACTTCGGCTTCCGTTCTATCTTTCATGGGGGAAGTCACCACCACCCGATGGGGTTTTTGGTGAGGGGGGGTCTCTTGGTGACTTTCCCAAATCCATTACTTTATTATAGATCCAAAAATCCTGCTCCTTCCGGCACCAGTGTTGCTTTGGTTGAGAAACATGGTTGCCTACTGCGTGACCTATTTCTGTGTCAGCCCCTCTTCTTTTCTCTTGTTGTAGATTCTAAAGCTCCTGGTGCATAGCCTCAAGCTGCACCTAGATATGCTATACCTCTGACACATGATCTTTTAGAGGCATGGCTTCTAATTTCATAGTAGCTTCCAAGGCTTTAACTTGTGAGTCAAAAGCCTAGCGACCCATAGGTATGCTTAGGTGAGGGAGTAGCATGGCGATAAACCATTCCGTAAGCTGTTTGTCATCGCACTGAAATTCCCCTTCCCTAATAGCTTTTTTAGGTGTTGATCTGCTTCCCATATAAACTCAGTGGCTCCCTCCTTGAAATATTTTAGTTCTGCTACTACCTGGGAGTAGGATTTAGGTTTCTGAAACTGTTGTTTCAGAGATTCCTTAATGTTTTGGATAGTTGCAGCCTCATTTTGTGAAGCGTACCCCATATACCAGTCCAAAGCTCTTCCATCAAAGGCTAATGATAGCTGCGCTTTTTTCATATTATCACTTACCATACCCTACGCAACCCATACCGACTCTACCACAAACCAAAACCGCTCCATGTCCTCATCAGCCGAGCCTCTAAAGGTATGTAATTTTAAGTGAACAGACATGGTTTCCTAGGGACCCGTCGTAGGTTCCCTTCTCCAGTATTCACTTGTCAGTACCTGATTCCTTTCTCAAACTCCTTGTGTCCTGGCAATGGAACCATTTTTTGGCTTGAGGGGTCCTGACCCAGGTGCGGTGTGCAAGGTTTTCCAACAAACCCCTATACTACTGGCCCTTTCGGTAGTGACCTGCTTTCGCAGGTAAAAGTCTCACCCGAAGTAGTATGGGTGGGTGCTGGAACCAGGTTTCTGCACCCTGAGAAAGGATAGGTAAGGCAAGCAGAGCTGCATTTTGTCCTGCGATACCTAGATCACCTTATACTGCACATAGCCAAGAGGGTTTCTATCCATGTGCACTAGATCTATAATTAAATATGCTTCTATAACAGTAATCTGGTAGTACATAAACATAACTGAATAGATCAAAGTACAAAGACACACTTACAAAGAGCTTCACAGCTTAAACACATAAATACACAACATAGTAATTACCAATAATTCATTCACATATTACTCACAGATTCAGTACTTCATCAAACCTTCTCATTCATTCATTGACCAATTATCCCTTACAATTCCCTTCCCAACCTGTGCACATAGCAGCAGGGTCCGTAGACAACTGGACTTAGATCTCCGCGCACACAGCCAACAGGAGTCCATTCCCCAAAACCCAAATAGATAGCTTAAACAACAATTCGCATCTATAGCTCATCATTCTTGTCCTTTACAATACAAAATGCTCCACTATTTATAACAATCTAGCCTAGACTTTCCTATGGTCTACAAACCATGGTTTTGCACCCCTGGTTTACCCTTTTACCCATTACAAATATGTTTGGGGCTTTGACCTGCCCCAAAACCCCTCCACTAGATTAAATCTAATAAAAAATATCCAAAAATATCCAAAATGGACCAGTTTCACAGCTTATTAGGAGACCCTATTCCAACAATTCTATTATGAACTATGCATTGTTTGATTGCTAAACCTATGTATGGTAATAAAACTCGAAAATTATAATTCGTTGTGTTAAAAGGGATTTTATGTGGGCCATAACCCACAGGTCACAGTGTTGTTTAAAATTGCAGTTTTGTGTTGCATCAAGTGATAAATTGTGGGAAATATAACTGCAGAAACATAAAAGAAAAAGGGACACCAAGCAAAAGGGGAAAACCATACAGGAAATCTAAGAAGCTGAAAGGCCTGAGTGAAATATTTGATTGTAACTGTAAATGTATTTATTATTTTATATTTTTTGTGATGCAAAGGCAAGTCTCTAAGGCAAAGAAAAACTACAATTTAATCCTGAAAGGAGTGTATATATTGTTGTAACATCTTGAAAATTCTGAGTGAGGAAATGAGTGGGTGGAAGGCAAGAGTCATGCATGTTCACTTCATATTCCAAGATAGAATGCAAACAACTAGGAAGTGATCTCTATAAATGATGTTATTTAATATGCATAGAGAGGTTAGAGAGTGGAATAATGAGAGAGAGAAGATAGAGATGTTGTGCAGATCCAGAGCTGATATGAAGCAGCATTAAAGGCTGGAAGGGCAGCATTGAAAAAGGAGAAAAACATAGCTGATATCCAAGTAAATCAACATATGATTTTATTGTAGTGTAAGGGAGTTGGTGCTTCCATATCAAGTTGTAGCTTGATAGATGTCTAGTTGTAGCTGGTTGAGGTAGGAGCCTTCTATGGGTTGTAGCCTACAAAAAATAGATGGGAGTTGGAGCTTCCTTGCAATTTGTAGCTTGTAGAATTTGGGGTAGTAGCCTCTTGTACGTTGAGGCTTGCAGAAAATCAGTTGTGAGGTAGTTGGAGCTTGCCTTTCCATCACAAAAATGATAAGATGTCGTTTTCTTCCTTTATGGGTTTCCACTTATATATTTTGTCTATGTGTTTTATGATTAAGTGTTGATGTGATCTTTTAATATGTTTAATTACTTGTTTTCCACACATTATGTTTGTTGATCCAATATGTGTTAAGAAAGCTATGAAATGAAGGTGTAAATGAGTTGAATGAAATTTTTTTAAATGTCCATAAATGTATTAAACTGATTCACCCCTCCCCCCCTCTCATTTTAACTAAGGGTTCATCACACTAATGGAATCAGCTAAATGCTCTCTTCTTGAAGAAATAAAATGTAACACACATCAAAGGAAAGAATGGAAAATAGTAAATAAAAATAACCAAGCCCACATGCTTCGGATCCAAATCACACAACTTGTAAAGAAGTTAAAGCCTGTTAACTATGAAAGAACCACACATAACCTTCTTCAAATCTTTCATAAAAATAAGTTTAACGCATCTCATGACAACCATTTCGTTACCCTGCTACAAGATCTAGAACTTCAGGTAGTCAAATGATAAATCACAAAGGTATTGATATGGGAAAATGCATAATTGGCACAATCCTTTGTATTAAACTTTCAAATAGAAAAAATACATCATGGATACCAAATCCAACCCCAGATAATGGTGACACCAAAAGGTCACATTCTATGTCAAAATTTCTCAAAGCATCGCTACCTAACATCTACTAGAAAACCCTATTAAATACATATTCTCGACTCATGGCTATAATATAAAATACAACAAAAGTTTATCTTAAGCCTCTTAGTTGTTAAAAAAAGACTAAACAAGGGTTCATGGCCGAAGTCCTGATCTTCACATCCCAGCTATTCTTCTACGCTCTAAGCCCAGCAAGGACAACTGATCTTCTAGCACGAGATCGACAAAATTTGTTGAGTTGTCTTGACCATATGCGGTAAACCAAGCTAAAGTTGGTATCTGCCTTGAAAGTGAAGTAACACTCACTATTACAAGGATCATTTCTGTACCAACCATCTCCAACTTTGATTAATACTTTTTCCTTATTGAGTTACCTTAGGAAGGAGAACATATTAGTTGCAAAGGCAAATATGATATAAAGCCTATTAAATTAATGATTAAGTTCATATATAACCCTTGATATGAAAAACATGAAAGGAGTGCAGGAATGAGTACAATTTTGGAAGGAGTACAAGAATAAATAGGCTCCAGGGCTTAAACAGAGGCTTAGGTAGTGTGCTCAAGGTAAGATAGAGGTTAGAAAGTAGGACAATTCTACCAACCAACATCCTCCCATCCCTATCCTATTTTGCATCCTCACACAACCTTACCTTCTGCAAAATCGAACATGGAGACACCCTTCAATCTTGTATCTATATACCAATTCCGACCTTCAACTTCTTTAGCTTCCTAACTCGAGCCTTTTTAAGTAGTTTGACCACTTTCCTTTAATGGCGACCATACTATTTTAAGGTTAAAATTTTCCACTTTTACTTATCGCTTTCTCTCGTGCACATCCACCTTCAGCTCAGTATTCTTCTAGTGCAACATTGTACTTTGTTCCTTTATGGCCTAGTTCAGTACTTCGAGTCCATAAATTCATTGCTTCAGTTCCTCAACCTGATTATGCAGAGAGAGAGTAGGATCTTCTCTGTCGAACTCCTCCTGTGCCAGATTCTTTTCAGCAGTCAACTCAAAACAAGTGCTGGTATCATCAAGGCCAACATCACCTTGCTTGTCAATATCTTTCATATGAATATCACATTGTGTTTAAGCACTCCGCGCTTCGTCATCACCTTGACCCACCACCGGGTCTTTCCCTGAACTCGCATCTGGTGTCTTCAAGATATTTCTTTTCTTCATTTTATCAACTAAAACTAATAGAGGAGTGATATCTTCCTCCTTTATGTAACCTGCACTAAACACTATGTGAACCGCAAAATCTGCAAGGAGCGAAAGATTATCTTCAATTTGTGAACTAGGCTGGGAATCATCTACATATATTGGAGAGGTTGACGAAGTGTGGCCTTCTTTTAAGGAGGTAGACCTATTTCTGATAGATCTTCTAATTATTCTTTTTATAGGGAAAATGGTTTCAACTTTGGATTCTTTCTTTTCTCCCTACACTAGCTCCTTAGACCGAGTTTCCTTCTCCTTAGTCTTTCTAGTTTATGCAGTTAGGGTTTTTCTCTTTTGTTCATACTTCTCCTTTTTAAGCGTGCCCTTCTTCTCCAACGACTCCACCATTATCCCTTCTTGGAACTCTTTCAAGAATCCTTCCCAAGTCATATTTTTCCTTTCTAACTCCTTTCCAACCAAAATTGAAATTAACCCACGATGATATAAGTTAAATCCAATTTGGATTTCCTAAATTTTCTAGACACCCTTGGACATCTTTTCTAGACTTTCCAGTAAGAAATAAGGGAAATGTATTAGATTTTCTAATTCAAAATGTAATAGCAACAGTATATGGTACAAGTAGGTTAGCGAATACAGACCTTCACAAGTCAGAAACTTTTGAAAAATGTAAAACAAACGTTTCCACTTTTCTATCATGGAATTGTGCTATAAACTAATCTTCCAATCCACCTTCTACTTCTTATCGAGCATGAATCTACGTGAAGCCCCCTTTTCCATCTTTCCTTTCTTAAAAGACTACTCACCAATAGCCACTAATCCTGCAGCCTACGAAATGGATTTCTCTGTCACTTCAAATTCCAAATAACCTACCTTAGCTCTACTTCCATCAAAGGTTCATGAAAATTCTATTGCTACGGCTGAATTGAAACCATCAAAATTGAGCAGAAATGGGATAAATCATGATTCCTGCAACATAGAAAAACTATTCTTGTACTCGGTCTTCTGTTCCATTTCCATTACAAATCACGATTCAATTCGAAAATGTGCCACCAATGTTCAAATTCACTTGATTTCTCAGAATTCAGAAGAGTTACTCAGCAGGGAGTTTAGGACCCTTGTTTGAAAGAATTTGAAATTTCTGAATTAACTGAATTCTACTATATCGGTCATTCCTCAAAGGTCACACTCTCATCATGAAAATCTCAGTCTTGGAAAAGATGCAATAAAGCCTAATCTAACGTGCATGCATCAATGATGATTGGTAGAGGGAGGCAGTTATGGAGAAGCTTTGTTATAAAAACAACACAACGTACTATGTAGGATCGGATCATCATTAATTGTTGACAAGGCCTTAAAGGTGAACACATGATTACGAGAAAATTTCACACACATCCTCCAATCGAGTCATGATTTATTATAAGGTACACATGATACTTATATAAAGATAATATTTCATAACTAAATTCCTTTATACTTAAAAAAAAAAAAAAATTCCTAATTAGTAATGATGAAACAAAGACTAATAAAATGTAGAGGAAAAAAATCATTGCATGCCATAATTTAAAATAGTGTAGTCATTTATGCCTGAACAAGTTCTTTGGATTGAATAAAAATAAATTTCCTATATTCTTGAACCACATTCTTGCTTCAAGCATGGATTCCTATACCAGACATTCCCGAACCATAATATAAATTCTTGCACTCAGGAGACCTTGGTTCCTGAACTAAAACACACATTCTTGTATTGAAGACTATTGTTGTACCTGCACTGTAACACATGTTTCTGCATTCGGGAGCTCACAACGTCTCGTATTTGCGCACCCGAAATTCAAACATTCTTGCAATGAAACATACATTCCTGTAGTGAGGAATATCACTTCTCCTGAACCCAAAGGTGTTGCAACATATCTAAAGAAAAAAATGTTTCTAATAAAATGAAATTTACATGCTGAATCTTGAAATATTTGCAGAATTTCCAAATGAGGTCTTATTCTCTAGTTTTTGGTATCAACACATTCCTTCTGATCTTATTCATGAGTTTTTATGAGATCCTAAAATACAGTCCATGAGGGAGAAAAGAAGGAGGATAGTGATATTTTTTTTAGAATGTGAGGGAAATTCAATGGGCAATTCAAGATTGAGACCAATCCAAGAGGGACATAAGAAAGAGCGACATGTGAAATTTTTTCAAGGGAAAATAGGGAAAAACAAAGTCGGATAGGGACAATCTCTTTTTAAGAAAAGGGAGGTCAATATCATAGGATAAAATAAGAATTACAGTGGGAATAAGAATAAAGGTATAGTTTCACCTCAAAATATACCTAAAATAGTGTTAGACCAAAAATAACTACAATGGGAATTGAGTGTTTCTTGCATAAATATTTCTCTGTGAGATGTCCCGAACTTGGATTAGGGCTCGATTCCTACACTGAAAACCCTAAACGATCAAGAAACATTCACATTTTATTAAAGATTGATCTTCCTGCCAACATGCTAGTTTTTAGGCTGATCCTTCTATGATCATGTCAGTAAACTGATTTTCACAACTAGAGGCAAAAGGTTTTTTCTTTTTTCTTTTTTTTTTAAATTTTTGTCATTTTTTTTGGATATTATTTTTATTTTATTTTATTTATGGAAAATAAAGAATCAAATTTGTAATAGGTTGGCACTGCCACCTACCATCTATAATTCAGATTACTGATATACTTGATGCATGAAGTTTTCCTTTGTGATAGGCTGAAAATATACTTTAAGACTATGTCCGTTGAGAAGGAATACTAATCCTTGCTCATCAGTAATTTTAATTTCTACTGCCCCATTTTCAGAAAATTTAATCACTTCGTAAGGTCCCATCCAGCGTGTATGGAATTTCCCTTTAAAATTTTTAAATCTAGAGGCATAAAGGAGTACCTAATCACTTGGATGGAACTGTTTCTTTCTGATAAAATTTTCATGCCACTTCTTGCGTTATTGCTGAACTAACACATTTTGTTGAACAACATCTCTTCTAAACTCATATAACTCATTTAGCTACAGTAGATGTTGTTTTTTTTCTTCTAAGGGATGTAGTCCCAATCAAACTGTAGTTCGAAAAGTTTTTATCTGATATTCAATTGGCATAAGGACTTTTTTCCCGTATACTAGCTCATACGGTGTGCCTCGTGTTGTTCCAGCAAGTGGTTCGATAAACCCATAAGGCTTCAAGAAATACGATATCCCAATAATTCCTATGAAAATTTATTGTTTTGGTGAGGATGGATTCGATCACTTTATTCGTAGATTCCACCTCGCCATTTGCTTGCGGGTGATACATTGTTGATTTCTTGTGTCGAATTTTATATTGATCCATAACACCCTATACCAGATTAGAGACAAACTATGGTCCATTATCAGTAAAAATCTCCCTAGGAACACCAAATCTTGTAAAAATTTCATTAAAAAAAAAATCAACAATAAATGTTTTCAGTAGTGAAAGAAATAGCTTTATCCTCTACCCATTTTGTAACAAATTTTGTACAAACAAAAATATACTTTTTATTTAAAGATGTTGGATTTATTGGTCCTAAAAAATAAATATCCCATTTTTCAAAGGGCTCAATCATGACCGGAGGATCTAGAGGCATTTCATTGGCTTGGACAGGCTCGCCCATTCACTGACAGCTATCACATTTCTTGACATATTGTTTGGAATCCTTAAACAAGGAAGGCACAAAATAGGCAGCTCATAAGATCTTGTATGCAATTTTCTTAGCAGCGAAATGGGCCCCTTAAGGTTCATCATGAGTAGATTTTAGAATTTCAAACACTTCATCCTCCCTTACACAGCTACAAATGATAAGATCTAGCCTAGTGTAAAAGAGCTCTCCTTGGATCCATCAATACAAAGCACTTTTCTTAATTATATTCCACTTTTTAAAAGTAGATAAGTGAGGAGGTGTTTTTCCCATTTATAAATAACTGGTTATGTTAGAAAACCATGGGGAATTTTTTGAGACAACAAAAATATGTTCATCAAGGAAATCATCTTTTACTGGAATTGCTTCACTAGGTTTATTTAGACTAGAAAGATAATCAGCCACAACATTAGATTTCCCTGGTATATAAATAATAGTAAGATTAAATTCTTGTAATAACAATAAATACCTAGTCACTCTATCACTAGTCAATGTTTTATTCATTATTTTATAGAAGAATGGTTTGTATGCACAATTACTTCATATCCTGTAACATAGTGTTTGAATGTATTAATGGAAAAAATCACGGATAAAAACTAATTTTCCATTACTGTGTAATTTAATTCAACAGGTGACAAGTTTTTATCGATGAAGTAAATAACATAGGATTATTAGTTTTCTTGTTGTCCTTAATTCGTGCCAATAGTTGTATCATATGCATCAGACGAAATAGGAAATGGAAGGGAACAGTTCGACCCTCACAGAACTAGTGTCTATACCAAATTTTCCTTATGTGCCTCAAAAGTTTGTTCGCAAGCCATAGTCTAAGAGAACTTGCTATCCTCCCTACAAACAGACAAAAAAATGTCCCTCAATCAAGCTAAGAAGGATAATAAACTATTGCCAAAGTACTACGGTCCTTACAAGGTGTTGCAAAAGATTGGTTCTATGGCATACATATTCGAGCTTCCTGGTTCTTCTCTAGTGCACCTAGTTTTCTATGTTTCATGCTTAAAGAAGGTTATAGGTGACAAACTTCCAGTTCAAACAATATTTCTAGAACTTTACGAGGAAGGAAAAATCATATTGGAACCTAAATCAGTCACGGAAAAAAGAACTCGATAGCTACGAAATCGATCAATTTCAAAGTATCTCCTCAAGTGGAAGAACTTACCCACTTAAGGTTCCACATGGAAGGATGAGAATTTTATAAAGAAGCATCCAAACCTACTCAAGTGTTGAGGAAAACACTTTTTTGAATGAGAGGGGCATGCTAGATCCCTATATTACCAGTGTAGTCCCTTATTGTTGTTAGTGTAACCCCCTTATTGTTATTGTTGTACCCCTATAGCCCCCATATTGCTATTATTGTTCGCCATAAAAGCCACTATTGTTATTGTTGTTCCCTTACATTATTATTTTTAGGCTAGCTAGGATTATATTGTGACCGTACGGACTCCTATATATAGAAAGGAGGTTTTTTCATTTGTATTATCCAAGAATTTTTCATTTATGTAATGTAAAGGAGGTTGCCCCCTTGAAGTGGTTAATTTATAAGGTGTGGATCTCTCTTTTCTTCTATTTTTGGAGTTGGTTTCATAACACATGCCACATGGAGTTTTCATGTCAGCTAAGGGAAGGATAACATGAAGTGGGAACTGATTACGAGGAGGAGGGGAATGATAGGCTTGTGTGGGGCCAATGGTCTAAATATGGAAACCTTGTTCCAAATCCAAATCACCAGTATGCTCCAAGACCGCTTTGATTTAGAATAAAAAGCATACTTTGGCTCATTTACTCTCATTTTATTTTTCATTTCAAGATTTGTTAGCAAAGGACAAAGACAGGAGACCCTGAGGAGCTTCAATCCATGCTCGATTTTTGCATGTTGTCCGTGCTACAAGAAAACATGCTACTGTTACATGAAGTTTCCAGGGAGGCCACAGAGTGTTAGAAAGTGGAATTCAAGCCACCATCATAGTATATTAGCACCCCAAAACCATCCTTCAAGTTAGAGATATCATAATTGTAGAGGTAAGTGGCCATCACTCCCATCAAATTGTAAGAATTTACATGGTAGTTTGCACACAATCAAGCCATAATTCAGTAAATGAAAGGGTTTTTTAAATGAATAGGGGGTAAAAAAACTATATTTTGTGTAAATTTAAAAGCTTTGAGGCCCCATATCACATTGCCTTTGAAAACAAGCCATAAACAACCACCTATCTAACTCAGTCACAAGATGGGGAAAGGTTTCAATAGAATGGAGCCCACATACATAAAGAGAATTAGGCTACACCCTCATGTGGTTGACCTCTTCAGAAACCGCCAATGGTTTAGGTTCTTTGAGCTCCTTAAGGAGTATGATGATGAATTGGCTCGAGAGTTTGCAGTCACCTTGCACTCTCAAGCAGATGATAGCACCGCCATAGTGGTAGGAGGACTAGAAATTTCCATAACCCCTAATCTCATTAGAAAAGTCACCATCTTACCTTTAGGAATCAAATGGAACAAAGAGGATAGAGTCTCTAGTACTACTTCTAACAAGAGTTTCTTCTTGCCCAACGAGGAATACATTAAATATAGGAATGGGGTAATAAGGGAGATTCTTCCTTACCCATGGGATGAGGTGGCTTACCATATCATGAAGTATATCTCTTGTGAGGGCAGACTAAGTGTAGTTTATGGATACCATTTTATATTATTTCACGAGCTGAGGTCTAAATGGGACCTACCTTTAGATAAGAGGCTGAATATCTCATATTTCCTTCTCTATTAAATCAAGATATGAGTCACAGTGTTAGGGAAAGGAAATATAAACACCTAGGTCATCATGGTCTCATCAAATTCATAGTGGAAGATTCTCTAAACAGACTCAACGTCCCTGTACCTTGGTACAGTTTCATTGACATGGAAAAAAAAGCCTTCATTGGGACACAGACCATCACCCCTGGAGATACCCCTTCCTCTAGCCTTGAAGCAAAGGTGCATTAAATCAAGAGAACAATGGACTCAAAGGACAGAGGAGGAGGAGAAAATGGAGACAGAACCTGAAATCACAAAATACGTAGGAGAATAGAAGAAAAGTGACGAGGAGGAAGAGAAAGAATATAAAGAAGAAGAATAAAAATAAGAAGAAGAGGAAGAGGGAAATATAGAATAGGATGAGATTCTAGACCCCAAGGTTACCACTAAAATCTCTCCTAAGCAAACCAACCTTTCAGTAAGGAACACTAAAAAGGAAGTGTATGCCAATTTACCACTCTAGGCACCCCTATGAAAGAAGAAAGGAAGAAGGAGACCCCCATGTCTTTCAATACCAGGAAAAGCACCAGGCTGAGATAGGGGAGACCTCAAACTCTAACCTGGAGCCCCATCACAATTTAGGAGTCACCTAATAAGAAATGAGAAATAGGGCTAGAGGAGGGAAATATTCAAGAGGTCACTTCACCTAAAAAGACACCTATGACCTACACAAGAAGTCACTCCCCAAGGCTAGAGTCCCTAAAGAAAATATAATCACCAACTAACCTCCAAGGAGAAGGAAAGTAGGAGCTACAAGAAACATAGGGTATGCAATAGGAAAAACATAGTGTGTTACAAGAAACCTAGACAATATTACAGGAAACTCAGAATTTTCTATAGGAAAGAGAAAAATGTACAAGCACTAGTACAAAATGGCTAATTAGTTACTAAAAAAGACTAAAATTTTCATATAAACGACTATTTTTTGGTCGATGACCAATAGTAGCTAATTTATAGTATCTTATAACGCCACCAAATTTTGATCGTTTTTAGCTTAGTCATTAATTGGTTATCTCAATTTTGTTGTCTAGTTGTATATTTGGTCATTAATTTAGTCACTGATTTAGTTATTGATTTGATCATTAATTTAGTCATTTATTTGGTCATTAATTTGGTCATTGATTTGGTCATTGATTTAATCTTTGATTTGGTCATTAATTGTTACAATTAATGACCAAATATACAACAAAATATATTACTATATGATCACCTGAGAAAACCAATTAATGACCAAAGAAATATGACCAAAATGTTGGCCATGTTATAAGACACTGTAAATTAGCTATTAAGAGTCATATATATGCAAATTTTAGTCATCGTTTGAAACCAATTAATGACCGAAGAAATATGACTAAATTTTAGTCGTGTTATAAGATACTGTAAATTAGTTACTAATAGTCATATATATGCAAAATTTTGTCATCATTTGTAGTCACAAATTTATCATTTGCAATAGTCATTTATTCATTATATAAATGACTAATTTAGTAGTTTATATTCATTTCATTTACTTTCATTAATAATCATTATAAATGAATAATTTAGTCATATATTCATTTTATTTATGTTCATCATTAATCAATATAAACTACTAATTTAGTAGTTTTAAATTGATTTTGTATTCATTATTAATCAACAAAAATTCATTTGTATGATTTAAAAAATGACATACAATGTGCATGTTCATCTAATATGAAAACACAAAGTCGCATATTTTCATTACAACACTAAACAATATCAAGTGAAACTATAAATAATTTCAACCACATAAATTATATTATATGAAATGTTAAAGTATTACAATATCATTTTCCAACTTAATATTGGCTGGACTACAATTTACACATGAAATGGTGTTTCATCACTTCAAAACATTATCGTTGTGTTTTCAAGGCATTGTAGGTGAATTCACCAACTCTGAAGACTTGACCATCGGTATTTATATGTGCCTTATGTACGATATTGACTCCAAGAGTATCACTGGACCAGTTCTCCTCTCTCTCTTTTTGCATTTTTCGCTCCAATGTTATTGCTCCCCTCTTTTTTCAATTCATGTTTCTTACCATTAATACTAAGTTCATTTTCTGAAAACAAAAGAAGATACAATGCAGGGTGTAAAACATGAAAGACAATGAACACTAGAATGTAAACTAAATTAGAATATAAATAGTTTATACGACATATACCTCAACATCAACAATGCCAAAGCCATTTTTCCTTGTACAAGTAAGAAACTAGAACAAATTTTCTTCATTGGGGTGATAATTGCCACTATAATGTGGCCAGATAACTTGTATAAACAAAGCAAATAAAATATGACCATATATAGAAAATAACACCTTAGTAAATTAGTATTCAACTTTCAAGGAAAGCTTAGGAACAATCATGTCAACTAAGTTATATGCTAAAAATCTCAAGCTGTAGATAACTTGTGAAAACAAATAATCTTAGGTGTGATGTTTAATCCTTGTTGTTTTATTCACAACAACATTTCATTTTCTAACACATGAACTTATTCAAGCATATAAACAACATGTACTCAAAGAACAACATGAAAGTAACTTTTTCTTATAGTCATGAAAATATTTTAACACAAAATAGCTATAAGGATTCCAATAACTATAGTGCAATACTAATTTCATCTTCAAGCTTTGGTTGTTGTTTAAATGGACATGGTACTAAGTATTTTCAATTTCATAGTTACAAGACAAAAAAAATTCAAAAGAAACGTCCAAAATACAATCAAAAAATAAAGAGAGGATATTTTTTATTTTTTTACCTGTCCACCGATGTCGTGTCTGGCATTCCTAAAACATTTGCTTGCCCAAAATAACCATGAGGTGAAATAATAAAAACATTAAAAACCATAGGAATTCCTACTAGAAACATTTCCAAAGTCGATGGCTTGGGTGTCTAAGCGATCTCTAAGCAAATGAACCATATCCAAGACATGATATGCATTGTCTCCCAATCCTTTTTCCAATCACATTTCCCGTAACCTGGCCACAACAGAGTGAAGTAACAATCAAACAAAGACATTGACATTTTTTTTATCTTTTCTATCTATAAAATTTGAATCTGATTTGTTTCATTCACATACTAGTTCATATTGAAAGCCTCCCTGACATATGATAAAGTACAAATCAAATAGGACATCAAAAAAATTGACCTGAATGAGGCCCTGAAACAATTTCTACAATATCAATATTTTTCTTGTTATGATATCTTGGGTAGAAAAAAAAACATATCTACAAAATAAAAATGCAGATATTACTTCTCGTAAAACTTTGTATATGGTGTGTGTTAGTGTCTCGTGATTTGGTAGATTGGTAAATCAAACGACAGGGTATCATTAGACTAGTCTTTGGAGTCCTAGGACCTAGCTTTCCTGGACTCAAAGAGGGCTCTCTTTATGTGTGAAGGATGTGAACTTGTTTGCTTTAGATAGTTGATTTTAGGCTAGTTGTTAAGTGTAGGTTTGTTGTTTGTTTTGTTTGGGGTAAGATGATCAAGTAGGATAGGTGGAGTGAGAATTTCTCAAATCAATTTGGAAATGGAGTCTATGAATTCATTGATATCTCGATAGTGAATCGGGGTACATCATAGGGAAAATCTAGTGTAGTCAATGGATCTTTAAGTTTATGTGTGAGGTGAAATGGACATTCAGTTTCAGAACCAAGGTAGGGCAAATGGAAGTTAAGGATCAATTTTCAAATACCTATGAAATAGAGAGATATTAAATAAAGATAAGCAAAAGATACTAGTTATGAGATAGGGCTCACCATTTACTCAATAACAATACTTTTAAACAAATACACATTCAAGATGTACAATCAAATGGAGAAAATGAAGTAAGACAACTTATCTAACTTTAATGGTTCTACTTTCAATATTTGAAAACATATAAGAGACAAATAGCATCAATAAATCAAGAGGGAACACCTAAAAATCATTCATTAAACTATAAAGAACTTCACAGCAAACTGATAAGCATATTCAAAGGGCAAGATCGGAACAAGACCTCTTTAACTTAACCTATCAATCAATACATCAAAGAGAGATTTCAAGACAGATTTTAGATAGTATAAAAGAAGTAGGGCTTACCATGAATCATGTTTGTAAACTATAATATTAATCCAATAATGAAATAGACAAGCTTAGATGGGCCTAAGGAGTAGCTAAGAATTCCTTAAACTAACCTAGCAGAACAAAACATGAAGACAATAACAAACAGGAGGACTGAAGTGCTCAAACAACATTTATCATCCTATACTCTTTTGAGCTATTGCAATATAGAAAGATGGAAATATGGAAAATAATAAAAACATGAACAAATGAGAGATATGATCCTACAAGCAAGCCTTCATCACCATCAATCAAGGAAAATCATCCATAAGCTCCACAACAATAAACTATTCTTCAACTTCCAAAAACCATGTATTTCTCTTAAACACATCAAGTCCCCATGTTTACAATGAATCCTCATGCTATATATAACAAGCAAGGAGGAAGAAAGCCTAAGAGAGCATCTAGAAGTCTATTGGCTAATCAAAAGTATCTATATTGTCCTTGAGGCCTTGCAAGGCCCAAGGCACAAAATATCTAAACAAATATATTTTTTGGCCATGTATAGTAATTAAATTGACTTTGAGGCCCTAACAAGTATATTAAAACTTGATAAATGCACATTGTGCCTTGTTAACCACAGGAGCGCAACACACTATATCAAAATTTGAATTTATGCCAGGAGCGCAGCATAGAGACAGGAAAAATAGGCCTTCTTGCTGTAATATTTTGAAGGCCTTACCTACAACGAAAAAGGCTCCGTGATGGCTCGTTGGAAAGCCATGAAGTCTACTTTCTAGATCTACCTTTGGTTCTCCAATATGACATCTGAAACCTATCCAAAAAAAGTGAAAATTCCAATATTTCTAGAAGCAGAGCACATGCTCTGAAAAGTGGGAATAATGGTGAAAAAATGAGTGTTTTTGACCCTTTTGAGGGACCAAAACAACTCCAATTGTGCTGAAACTTTCTAAGAATACTATATGAATGATGATGAATCCATAAATGTGAGCCTCTTCTCTTGAAGAAGCCCTGGGAAAAAACGCAGCACAGGGTGTGTTGCGCTCCTAGCCTCAAAATTTGCAAAAAACAGAAAGTTGTTCAATTTTTCCCAAAATTGGTGGATGAGTACCTCATGGGTCCTGGGAGACCTGTAGAGTAGCTTGGGACAAAATTCCAAGGCTATCTTGGCCCTTTTCCTCCTTTAGCCCCTGCACCTCATTTTGGGCAATTTTGAGTTTTTTCCTTGCAAAGTGGTTGCTTTGTGCATAGTGCTTAGTCATTCTCCTTTGCAAGTCCAAGTATTTTTTGGCCTTCTCTAGCTTGGCATCAAGATGTATGTTGGCCCTCTCAAGCCATGATTCCATATTATGCTCCATTTCTATTGCAAGGAGGTCATAGAGAGGAAGTTGCTCCGCAAGGGCTGATTCTTTCTCCCTTTCTCTTGCCAAAGCCTTTCTTAGACCCATAGTTCTAGGCCTCTTTCTATATTGACCATCCTCATCCTCACTTTCTTCATAGGCACCAATGAAATCTTCCAATTTCACCTATGCTCTTTGAGCCTCTTTCTGGTATTTGAGCACCCTTGTTTCATATATGGCCTGCTGGCCACTCATTTGTTTGTTCTGCATCTGCAAGAAGTGAATGACATCCTTAGACATTTCTAATTCAATTTCCAAGTCCCTGATCTGTGCATTCCTATCTTGTAGAAGGGATTTTGCAATTCTTGTTTCATTTTCCTCATCACTGTCTATGTAAATGAGTCCAAACTCTCTTTCCTCCTCATGATTGTCTTCTTCCTCTTTCACTTGTTGTTTAACTTTGTCAATCATTTGAGTTGAGGAGGATGGCATGGCCCCTTGCCCTTTGGAGGCAGTAAACACATGCCTCTCTCCTCTTTGATAGGTAATGGGGAAAGGTGTAAGAAGTTTCACTTGAAAACCTTGATCATTAGTGACCTTAGGACTGCTTTTTTCCTCATGGATGATCTTTGTGTGTGCATCTTTTTCACCTTGCCCTTAACTGCCTTTTTGAGAAGCATTTTCACTATCTCTTATGCCATCATCACTGTCAAGACCCTTAGGACTGTCATCCTCTGTTTTTGCAATTTTATAGGTCTCTTTATCATTTATTGATACATCTTCATCTCCATGACTGTCCTCTTCTTCATCTTTTGACCCACTGTGTTCACTGTCAAACTCAGCCTTTGTATCACTGTTTGCACTTTCTATGGTGTCATTGTCATAGGCAATCTCATTAGTCCCTCTTTTACTTTGATGGTCACTTTCTTCCTCATTAAGTGATTTTTCTTCACTTCTCTACCCATTGTCTTCTCTGTCTTGCATGTGGTCTTCACCTTCAATCTCAACCTCTATTTCATAACTTTCATCATTTTCATTTTTGCTATGCTCACTGTCCTTGTCTTCAGAATTTTTTCCTTCACTATCATGTATACTGTCCTCTTGGATGGATTCTTCTTCTCTATCTATTTCATTACCCTCATCATTGGGCTCATGGTCTTCATTGCACTGAAATCACTTTCAAACTCTGTTTCTTGGCTGATTTTCCATCTTTTTCACTATCTTCTTTGTCCTCTTTACTACTTTTAGATGCCTCCTCTCCACTGTCCTTTGTATTTTCAGTGTCATCTTCTTCATTGTCTACTACTTGTCCTTGACTGTCATTAGGCTCACTATTTTGGTCTTTTTCTATCTTAGTGTTTTCAAAATTATAAGTTGCCTATGTCCTTGTATCTTTGGAGTCATTTTCTTCATCATTTGGCACACTGTTTTGGTCTTTTTGCTCATCATTGGGCTCACTGCTTTCATATCCACTTTCGTCACTTTCATCTCTACTTTCTTCTTTTTCATTGCCTTTATTACTTTCTCCACTTTCATCTTCCTTTCCTTCACTACTTTCTTCACCTTCATCACTGCTTTCTTCACTTTCATCTTCCCCTCCTTCACTACTATGTTCATGTTCTAATTTCTTAGGAGAAGGTGAAAGAGGGAGGTTTATTTGAGGAGATGATTCATGTGAAGAGTATGAACCAAGGTTAGTGGAGGGTGATGGAGGTGTGTGAGGAGGAAGTTGAGATGATGATGGCAGACATTGCAGAGGGATAGGCTGTGGAGTTGTGAAATCATCATGGGCGATGAAAACCTCCCATGGGATGACTTTTTGTTCTAGTTGGTGTGAGACAATCACTTTGATGAGGGAATGATGAAAAAGTCTTGACATTTGTTGGGATAGAGGCCTCTTTTGTATAATGGAAGACATTTTCTTAATACTTTTACAAAGGTAGTAGGGAAAATGTAGTAGCTTGGTTCTGGTAAAATGCATGAGGAGTCTTATGTGGTAGGAATAGACTCTAGAGAACCTACCCTTACAGGTGAAGTATTTCATAATGATATTCATTAGGGGAGCATATCTATCTAAAAAATGAGAAAAGGGGAACATGGTTTTGTAGTCAGCTTGACAACTTGGTTTCAAGAATGGGTGATAGTGGCTTAGGTCCAGATATACTTGTTTGAACCACCTTTCTCCCATGCAAGGTATTCCAGTGGCCATAGAGATGGCATTGGTGTTCAACTCAAACTTCACTACAGCTAGGTGTACTTGGTGGTTATGAAGGTTTAGGGAAAAGAGCTTGGTCAACTGAGGGTGACTCTGGATCCTCTGTACTTTCTCAAAAAAATCATAGCATCCTACTTCTTGAAAATAGGAAATTATAGTAGGAGAGGCTATCAGTAATTCAATGCTTATAGGATCAAACCTATTTGGCTTCCCACCCTTCCTCTACTGCACTTTAGGCCTTTGGTTTGTCTCACCACTGTCAACATTTTCTTCTCCATGCATTTTATCCCTCACCCCTGCCTCAAGACCCTTTGAAAATAATTGACACTGCTTTTGGAAGGATGTGAAAATGGTGAATGAGATGACGAGGTTGCAATTAGGTCAAGGCTCAGTAGTGTGGAGACCAAGTACTATCTTTAGGATTTCACTTCCTTCTCTAAATTCACCCTTCAATTTTCTTTATAATTCTACCTTTAGGAAAATAGTAATATGTGGGAAAAACTTAAATACCTTTCAAATATCTCCACAGATGAAGCAACAGGCTCAAAAAATATTTTGGGCAAGACGGGCACCTCCTGCACGCGTTGTCAGGCAGCTCTTGAATGTACAAGAGTGCAACAGGTCACCTCCTGCACGCGGGGTCAGGCACCTCCTGAACGCGTAGGAGTGTAGTAGGTCACCTCCTACATGCTGCATTGTGCCTCCAGCACGTAGTTGGGCAGCTCCTAAAGAGATAGTTTTGTGTGTGCTCAGGCGGTCCTGAATGTGCACGAGCACAACGCGGGTCAGTCGGGCGCCGCCTGAATGCAGTGTCGGATGTTGAGCTTTCCAGAAGTCATTTAAATAGGTGGGAGCATAGCACACTAGCCCTACATGAGTATTTGGGTGCCTTTCAGGCGGGGTCTGCATGGCTGGGTGCATAGCGAAAGTGTCGGGCCCAATATGCATGTAGAGAGGTCGGGCAGAGTCTTGCACGTTGATATTTCGAGCGAAGCCTACACATTGAGAGGTCCGGTGGATTCTGCACGTTGATATGTCGGTCGCAGTCTACACGAATGTTTTTCTACAGGCGCACAGTGCCTCTGCACAAGAATGCAGTTCCCTTCGGGGGAGTGTATGGGCAATCTTGCATAGGAGCCTAGTACAATTTCTCAGGAGTGCAGCACCCAAAAATTCTACCCGAAAACTCTGTCTAGAATTAACTTGTTAACCCTAAATTCCTTTGCAAATAACCAAATGGTGTTGGGAGATGCTGCTTGGGTTATTTTTATACCCATTTTTGAAAAAATTAAAGATAAAAACCCACTTTACTAAGGTTATTTTTGGTTCTCCCTTTTTCTAATGTGCCCTTTTTTCTATTGCAAGTAGTGTCACAAAAAGCAATTTTTTTTGGTCCTCTCATTTATTTTGGAGTTTGGCACTTTCTTCAAGCCCTTGGCAAACTGGTGATTTTGTTTGGTTTCTTCATTTTTACATGTTGAAACAATGCATCTCTGTCCCTTTTTGCCTTCTACATGGATAATTGACTGTAAATGAGATTTTGGCCTCCTTTACACTAATACCTTTGCAATATTTCCCTTTGGTGTAGTGAAATGATGCTGTCTTAACAAACCCTAGAAATTATTCTCTGACATAATCTTCTAATCTCTGCCTGTAGTTACCAAGGAGGCTTTTCACTCTGACTTCTTGTTTATTGAATATTTGATTTGTGCACTGTTTTGCTCATGGGCCACTGTCTTCAGGATCTTATGCATGGGCTCTTTGATGGGTAGCACTTTACAAAAAAAAATTCATGAGACCATGATCCTCTTTGTGAACTTAAGCCTGTTGTTGGGCTAGAATTTTGAATTACGGGTAAATCACGCTTCCTTAGATAGGTGCTAGTCTAGAACAACAGGTAAAAGAATATATGACTATTTCTCCTAACTAAGAATAGATACACAGAGAGGATTAGAAGGTTACCTGTGATCCAAGCGCTTATAAATGGCTCCTTCCATTGCTTCCGTTAGAGCTTCAAATTCAAGCGGTTTGTGTGGAATGCTTCCTGCAAGAAAGAACACTGAAACAACATAAGATGCAATAATATAGATATCTATTCAAGTTATTTTGTTAAATCATTAAAGCATAAACCATATACATTACCTAAGATCTTGCAATATGGAAAATCAAAGCCAATACAGATGCACATAGGGAAAAATAAGTTGTATTCTTTATTGATGATAGAAGGAGAGGTTACAACCAAGTGACTGATTTGAAATGACCCTTCTAGCAACGTCCCAAAGCCTCATCACAGTATAAATATTTCCAGTAGCAGCTACTCAAATCTAGCTCTCAATTGAAAATTCTCCAGCATTTCTATACTCAAATTCTTCCTTCATAAGCACTCAGATCTGTGCTCAATTTATAGATGAACTATAGTTTGTTTTGCAATCAATGACTTTCCAATAATAGGCAAGACATGTTCCCAATCATGTATATGTCAAATGGACACTTGGATTCGAAGCTTGACACATGTGAACTCTTCTAGAAGGCACTAGCCAAGTGGAGATTCCGGAACAATGAGAATTTCGCTCTCAATGTGACCAACGCACCTGTGAATGTCGAGAAGTGCTTTGCAGAGAAGCCTTGCATGGGGCTACCTGCATATGCAATGCACTTAGGCCCCTTAGAGCCTGCGTTGGTGAGCTCTCATATGCTATATAATCAACTTCAAACCTTGGAAACGTTTGCTTGATGAAAGTATTTCTTGATTTGTCTTATTTTTTGTCATAGGGCATGTAGCAACTGAAATTATAGGGAATGATAGACCCTTAATCATTGGTCTTGGAGATGATGTCCAGTTAACTAGGTCATTGGGAATGGTGCCAAAATTGACTTATAACACCTATTGTATCTTTTCTCTTGCTCTGGATGCCTTTTGAGGGGTTTTTTGGCTTCTTCCACTGTCTTTCTGCTACTAATAACTATTATAGAGCATTCTTGCAGAAATGCTTTATCATAGTTAGATTGTTCTTTTGCAGGCTCTAATGCTTGATCAAGGAGATACCTTTGGAGGCTTTTCATGTCTTTGGACAATGATAAGTTCACCCTTGTTTTCACTTGACTTTACCTTTGAATATTTGTAGATATAGTCAACTTAGAACCATGAAAATGCATAACCTAGGAGACCCTATATGACTTATTGGGATGTCCTTTGGAATAGGTCTTTGATTGAAAAGCTTGAATCAGGGTTTGGAGGTGAAGATAGGGTTTTTACATACCTTTATGCATTGCCATCCTAGACAACTAAAAAAACTTTGATTTATCTAAAGAGCTTTAGAAAGGGAGTTTTAAAATCACCACTGCTTGAGGCACTTTGTGAGTAGGGGAAAAACTTTGGGTTACTTGGCAAACCAAGGTGTGAAAATAGAGGGCTTAGGCAAACAGGAAAAGAGTGTTAAAGGTAGAGGTGTCAAACATAGTGAGAGTGAGGGACATCAGTCCATGATTTGGTCTTCGGGGAGTGATAGGATGGCCAAGGCATGGTAGAGTAGTGGAAGAATGAAAAATTTACCCTGAGGATAATGAAGGCAGTGAGATTTATAGAACTCACAAGATATATGAATTTTGTTTCTAGAAATCTAAGACAAGCACTTAGTTATCTAAACAGGTAAAAATTACTGATGACTAATAGTGGCTCCACTTGGGGAGGGCAGCTCCTTTTCAGGAGGTGTCCATAATTTCAGATCTCTTGGTTTATGAAGACCAGTGCCTCATCCATTGGGCATATTTTCTTCTTTTCTTTTGCTGCTGCTTTCCCTGAAGTAGTGATTTTGATAATTTGAAAGCATGATTAGCTCAACTTCACCTCTACGTACCCAACCTACTTTTCTAACATTTTCTCTTCCTTGGGTGCACTTGAACTGGCAAACCCATTGACATATTTTCTTTTGAAAGTGAAGAAATAAACTATCTGCTTCTACACTTATTTCTTCCAAGAGTTCATATTATGCTAGTGAACACTTCTTATTCTCAACCTAGTCTATTTGACTGTCAACATTAAGCAGTATGACAAACTTCATTCTCTAAGCTATTTGACAATAAATTTAAAGCATGAATTGAACCAGGATTAGAAAATCTGATTCATCATGAGTCGTCGCATCAAGACAAATTGCACACAAACTTTATTTTCATAAGCAAACAAAACTAGAAGGTGTGAGGGCTATGTTTCATCATTTTCTAAGCATCCCTATCGTTCTCTTTGGTTCAGATTTAAGCATGTGGAACCAATATCTTTCATTCATATTCTATTTTCTTTGACAAGTCAAGCTTCAATTTTTGGACCAGCATTCTTTCACTAACTTATCAACAATAAATTTAAAACATGTTCAGTCGTGATTAGGCTAGATGATTGAACAAGACATTCTTTTTGCACCAATAGTGGTATTTAGGCGTGTACACTTTCAGTACTACTATTTTTTGGGTATGGGGTTGTACCTTGTTTTTGAATCTACCCTCTTTTCTATTCTTTTCTACGTTTTTGTGTTTTTCTCTTTATGGCTCTTTCTTGACAATGGTATGTACAATGAGTGAAAAATTAAAGCTAAGGATTTTTACAGCAATGGTGTTTGAGAATCTTGTCCTCAAAAGGATCTCCTAACATTTTTTGTCCATTCAGCTCTTGTAAATAGAAAACATAGTTACCTCCATTTGACAACATGGTATAAGGATTATTCCAAGAGTTTTAAAAAAATCCATGTCCTCCTTGGTGTTTCTTCTTTGACCCTTGCTTCTCAAAATTGTTTGTGTCAAAGACCTTCCTTAAGTAGGAAAGGTATTATTTATTATCTTTAAAACAAATGATGAAGTCATCCATGTATACCATAGTGAAGAAATTAAAAAGTGAAGGCACAGTTTTTCGGAAGGTGTCTCCAACACTCTCTAGCCCAGGAAGTATTTGGCTAAACTTGCAATTGTCCCAAGGAAACTTGAAAAAGTCTTTGAGCTGATTGATCTGGAGTGGTATCATTTGATGGTAACCTGAAGAACTATCATGCAATGAGATTTGGTTAGAAACTCATACCCTTTGTAAAGTATGATCTTTTTTGGTAAAAAGGTATTTGTTCTTTTGGAAGGGTTGATCTAGGTACCTAAAGTCCATACATAGCCTATGCCCCTTTGCCTTCTTTCTAAGTGACCTCAACTGCTCAAGGTTTTCCTGATTATTTTTGAAAGGAGGACGTTTCAGAACAATGTCTGTGTTACAAGGTTTTAGACTAGCTTGCCTACACACATAACCATTCTAAAAAAATTTGCACAGTCTTATATTTCTTTGTTTTGTGTGTAGTGATAAAATTTTAGACAACTTGATCATTTTAGGTTTCTTAAGGTTATCCATGCTATATTCTTCTATATCATCTTTAGTAAATATTTCTTTGGGATCTATAGCAATATTTGTGGAAATTGACAATTTTTCTGAAAGGGAAAAATTCTTGGATGATGAAGTATCTATGTAAGGCAAAAGCATAAGATTATCTTGCTCCAGATTCCCAAATATTTTTGTTTTGTGAAGGTATTTCATTTCTTATAGATTGGAAAAAGGAAGAAGTTTTGTTTTTGTGGTTTGTTTTTCCTTTGAGCAATCTGATTCATATCCTAAACTAATTTTTGTTTCTGACATTTCATTTTTAATTTGTAGAAAATGAAGTTCATTTTTATCATCGTGTGGTGTTTCAGGATCGTGATAGTTTTGACTGTCGAACTCATCATAGAGGGACTAATTTGGTTGTTGTAGTGTGCCTAGATCTTCCTGATCTTCATTGACTTTTTCATCAAGGTCATTTTCATTTTACAAGATGAATGAGTCCAAGACTGAATGAAGGGAATAGATAGGGGTGTTGTTGGGTCTATCTAGGCTACTTACCATATACTTCATGTGAGATTCCTGGTAGAGTCTCCTTGTTTGGTTAAAAATCGGGATGGTAGCATAAGACATGTCAAGTTGGAGGTTACCCAGAAGCTTGGATCCCCAAGATTGGGAAAAAAGCATGCCATATTTAGGGGGAATGTCAGCTACTACTATGTCTATGGGATTTGTGTCAGATTGACACACAAATATTTGATTAGGCCTAAGCACTTAAACCTGCCTGAATTGAAGGAATACATATCTTTGTAGGGCTAGGTTATTTCTAGGCCTAATCTCTCCATCACTACCTTTGGCATGAGGTTGTGAGAGGCACCAGAGTCTAGCATGGAATTATGCATGATTTTTTCTTGTATGTTTAGGCTAACATAGAATGGGGGAATGGCTCCTTCTTGGTATTTTATATCTACTTCGGGTCCAAAAAATAGCTCTGGTTTTTCATCTATCAAATTCAGAGTATTGGTATCATTTCCTATGTTTAGAACATTCATAACTTGAGATTTTTACATATCCTGAGATGCCAGTTCAGTGTTAGGTGTGGTTATTTTGATTTTAGCAATCTCTCCTTCAAAACTGAAAGGTACTTGAGTTTTGGACATATATACATTAGTTTTATCAGCCATAAATTTTTCTACATTTTTTAATTTTCTAATTTTGATTTGGGGTTGGTCAACAAAGTTTTCTCAGGGCCACTAGTAGAGGTACTTGGACAACTTGTGTCACCACTTGGTTGGCTAGTTTTGTCTTTGTTAGGATCAATTTTCTTAGCCATGGTACTGTTATTGTTTGCTGTTATTTTAGGAATGTTTTTGGGGGTTTTCTTCACAGTAGTGTCTGAGTTGTTTTTCTTGGAGTTGTCTTGGTTTTTCTTACTCCTAAGATCATATTGCATATGGACTTCCATTATGGCATTTTCTAATCTCAATTCGTAGTCTTCGAAATCTTCATAGATTGTTTCATCTTGGTTTGAGGAGAAAAAACCTTATTCTTCTTCTATGAGAAAAACATCACCCTCGCTATTAGAGCCTATTAAGTTTAGATGACTTTCATCTGGTTGTTCAATATCTCTTTCCCCCTCATCAACATAGTTATCTTGGAAGGGTGGCCTGATTTTTTGATAGTTTTCCCTTTGTCTGGTTTGGGATGGGTCTCTTCTAAAGTTCTGAATCTGGTTTCTATTTTGGGGATTTGGTTGATTGTCCCTAGGGGGTGCTCTTTCATTTATGCTTATTCTCTCCATCATTCTTTCCATGGTTCTAATAAGGTTGTCAATATTGGAATTAGCTGAGGAGATTGAGGGCATGGTGTCATCTTTGTAGGTCACCCTCTTTTCTGATCTTAGCCTAGATCATTTTTCAATTAAGTTGGCCTCTACACTTATAGCTCCTTTTTGCATGTATTCTAAGGTTAGGGGCTCTCTTTCTCTTAGCTGATAGGCCATGGTAGGGACAAAACCTTCCAGGAATTTAGCTAAGGCTAGGCCTAGTGGAGGTTTCATGTTTGGCAGTAGTGCATTGTAAACACTATTGAACCTAGTGCAATAGTCTTAGACACTTTCCCCTGTGTTTCTTTTAAGATTTCTATATTCCAAGAGGATATGAAGAGGGTTTTTCTTAATCTCCCATTTTTTTATGAAAGTTTCGTAAAGGGAAGGGAGATCGTGTATGTTGTTGGGAGTAAGGCTTTTGAACCATTTCTTAGCTTCTCCTCCTAGGATTTGGGCAAACATCCTCATCTTCATGGTTTCCTCTTCTAATTCCATGTAGTCAAAAGCATCATTAATTCTATCTACATGTTGTTGGGCAGTGGTAGATTCTGCCCCAGTGAAATGTGGGATTCTAGATTGGTAATAATTTGGCAAAGGCACTAATGGTTATGGTAAAACCAAGGGGACATACCAAGCTGCCATGATAGGAGCTAATGGTGGATTTACAAGTGGAGGATTTGTGATATGAGATGGAGTGGTTTGCACAGTGGAGGTGTGAATGGGTATGGTGGAAGTAGTCAGACCAGTAAATTTATTCTGAGCAGACTTGGGGTGAAAATAGCCAAAGTGGTGGAGAGGTTGGAAATCAGGTGGTGTGGAAGGAGAAAATTCTCCGCTAGGACTCTGCTGCAAGTCTATGGGTTCAAGATTGGTATCATCAACTCTACTTTGTGACTTGGTTCTGAAAAGGTTTCTCATATGGTGCAAGTCAAAATGCGGATCTTGCAAGGCTATAAGATGTTTAGGTACAAAGCTTGCTTTGTGAATAGTCCTATTAGTAGTTAAGTTTCCAGTTTCAGAAGTTTGGCACAAAATATTTTTTGGGTCATCAACTATAGTAGGAGGGTTTGGGTCTGGATGAGATCTAGTATTGATTCTTCGCGAAACCAGATTTCAAACTCAAAATTTAGAGAGGCTGAAATATTTTGAACTTTTTCAAAAAAATTACCTCTTTTATCTTTGTTAAACTCACACAGTGTGTGACTAGGATTCTAGACTTCCTAGGGTTGATTCTACACAATCCTATAAGAGTCGAGGGACACTAGTAAAGATAGAAGGCCTACTGGAGGCTAGTGGAGTCACCAGGTGGATATTTTTAGTTTTTTTGAAGATACGTGTCTATGGTCCAACACGAATACTAACAAAAAGCCAATATAAAAAATTTTTGGGGTTTTTTGAGTTTCTATATGTAGCCCTAAGGTTTGTGAGAGTGTCCTATAGCTGAGTCATCATCTTGCTAGGATGGTGAGACAACCAGATTATACTCTTTGGCTATTAACTTGAGCTCTCTATGATTTGATGAAGGTTTCTGAAGTCCTAAGGGCTACTTAGATTGTCACTGACATCAGAGTTTGCATCATGATCACCATTATGTTAGTGATAGTGATGAGATAGCTATAAATCATAGGATATTTTTTAATCAAGGGATTCTGGAGTCCTAAGGGGTACTTAGATTGTCACTAACTTAGAAGGTCCCACTGTGATCGCCATTATGTTAGTGTCCCGTTATTTGGAAGATTGGTAAACCAAATGACAGGGTAACATAAGACCAGTCTTTGGAGTTCTAGGACCTAGCCTTCTTAGACTCAGAGAGGGCTCTCTCTATGTGCGAGGGATGTGAACTTGTTCACTTTGGATAGTTGATTTTAGGCTAGTTGTTAAGTGTAGGTTTGTTGTTTATTTTGTTTGGGGTAAGATGATCAAGTAGGATAGGTGGAGTGAGAGTTTATCAAATCAATTGGGCAATGGATTCTATGAAGTCATTGATATCTCGATAGTGAATCAGGGTACATCACAGGGAAAATCTAGTGTAGTCAATGGATCTTTAAGTTTATGTGTGAGGTGAAATGGACATTAAGTTTGGGAACCAAGGTAGGGCAGAGGGCAGTTAAGAATCCTTTGTAAAATACCTATGAAACAGAGAGATCTTAAATACTGATAAGCAAAATATACTAGTTATGAGATAGGTCTCACCATTTACTCAAAAACGATACTTTTAAACAAATACACATTCAAGATATACAATCCAGTCGAGCAAATGAAGTAAGACAACTTATCTAACTTCAATGGTTCTACTTTCAAGATTTGAAAACATATAAGAGACAAATAGCATCAATAAATGAAGAGGTAACACCTAAACATCATTCATTAAACTATAAATAACTTCGAGGCAAACTGATAAGCATATTCAAAGGGCAAGATCGGAACAAGACCTCTTTAACTTAACCTATCAATCAATACATCAAAGAGAGATTTCAAGACAGAGTTTAGATAGTATAAAAGAAGCAGGGCTTATCATGAATCATGTTTGTAAACTAGCATATTAATCTAATAGTAAAATAGACAAGATTATATGGGCCTAAGGAGCAGCTAAGAATTCCTTAAACTAACCCAGCAGAAGAAAACATGAAGACAATGGCAAACAAGAGGACTAAGGTGCCTCAAACAACATTTATCATCCTATACTCTTCTGAGCTATTGCAATATAGAAATATGGGCATATGGAAAACAAGAAAAACATGAAGAAATGAGAGATACATAACCATTAACTAAACTCAGGAATCTTGCAAGCAAACCTTCATCACCATCAATTAAGGTAAATCATCCACAAGCTCCACAACACTAAACTGTTCTTCAACTTCCGAAAACCATGTATTGCTCTTATACACATCAGGTCCCCATATTTACATTGAATCCTCATGCTATATATAACAAGAAAGGAGGAGGAAAGCCTAAGAGAGAATCTAGAAGTCTATTGGCTAATCAGAAGTATCTATATTGTCCTTGAGGCCTTGCAAGGCCCAAGGCACAAAATATCTAAACAAATATATTTTGCGGCCATATATAGTAATTATTGACTTTTAGGCCCTAAAAAGCATATGAAAACTTGCTAAACGCACATTCTGCCTTGTTAACCACAGGAGCACAACACACTATGTCAAAATTTGAATTTAGCGAGGAGCGCAGCACAGAGACAGGAAAAATAGGCCTTCTTGCAGTAATGTTTTGAAGGCCTTCCCGATGTTGGAAAAGGCTCCGTGATGGCTCGTTGGAAAGCCCTTGAATTATAATTTCCAGATCTACCTTTGGTTCTCCAATATGACCTCTACAACGTGTCAAAAAAGTGAAAATTCCAAGACTGCTGGGAGCGCAACACACGCTCTGAAAAGTGGGCAGAATGGTGAAAAAATGAGTGTTTTTTACCCTTTTGAGGGACAAAAACAACTCCAATTGGGCTGAAAATTTCTAAGAATACTATACGAATCATGAGTCCAAAAATGTGAGCCTCTCCTCCTAAAGATGGCCTAGGAAAAAGCACATCATAGGGTGTGCTTCTCTCCTAGCCTCAAAATTTGCAAAAAACAAAAAGTTGTTCAAATTTTCCCAAAATTGGTGGATGAGTGCCTCATGGGTCCTGAGAGACTTGTAGAGAAGATAGGGCCAAAATACCAAGGCTAGCTTGGTCCTTTTCCTCCATTAGCACCTGGGCCTCATTTTGGGCAATTTTGAGTTTTTTCCTTGCAAAGTGGTTTCTTTGTGCATAGTGCTTAGTCAATCTCCTTTGCAAGTCTAAGTCTTTGTTGACCTTCTTCAGCTTGGCCTCAAGATGTATGTTGGCCCTCTCAAGCCATGATTTCCTATTATGGTCCATTTCTATTGCAAGGATGTCATGGAGAGGAAGTTGCTTCGCAAGGGCTGATTCTTGCTCCCTTTCCCTTGCCAAAGCCTTTCTTAGACCCATAGTTCTAGGCCTCCTTCTAGATTTTCCCTCATCATCCTCACTTTCTTCATAGGTGCCCATGAACTCTTCCAGTTTCACCTATGCTCTTTGAGCCTCTTTCCGGTATTTCAACGCCCTTGTTTCATAGATGGCCTTGTAGGTTTTAACGCTAAACAGAAATTATCTACACACGAATCTTATAACAAAAAATAAACATTAGCGAGAGCATAAAACATAAAACAGATAAACACAGAGATTTTCCCCTAGATCCCAAATCGGGACGACCAGCTTGATATTTCATTATATTCCCTTTAGTGTTACAACACATATATATACATGCCGAAGCATACATAAACCCTAATCTATTAACCCTGGATTAGATCATAGTTCCCTTGATCGGATCTACAAAAATACAAGGGGATGAAAACCATCGTACCCCAAAACCATGTGCAAAACCATGCACAAAACCATGGGTGCAGATCGCCCACCAGAAATTAAGGACCAAAAAATTTTCGCCAGGGCACTGCCCTGGACCCCGACAGGGGGGGCTACCGCCCCCCCTGCGACCCGCCTATTGGGCACGTGATTAGTCGTGGAAAGAATATAACACATACCCAACATTCTCCCACTTGTTGTTTTCTTTCCACAGGGAGCCATAGAAGATATTAGTCACTGGCCCAATTCTTCAACACCCATTGTTTCTCTACACCAAGAGAACTTCTGAGTGCTCACAGACTTTGTTAATGCATCTGCAACATTCTTCAAAGTGTCCACCTTTACCAGCAACACCCTTTTAGCCTCAACCATATCTCTAACAAAGTGATATTGAACATCAATGTGCTTTGTCTTTGAATGATAAGCAAGGTTCTTAGCCAAGAAAATTTCACTTTGGATATCACACTCTATCCTTATAGCTTGCTGTACCAACCCCATACTTGAACACAATCTCTGCAACCAAATTTCTTCCTTACTTGCATGAGTGGCTGCTATGTATTCTGCCTCTGTAGTTGAAAGAGCCACTACATACTGTCTTTTACTCATCCAACTGACTACGCCTCCAAATAGGCTAAACACATACCCACTTGTAGATCTTCTTTGGTCCAGATCTCCAGCCCAGTCTGCATCAACAAAACCATGAATGTACAACATTCTTTCCAATCCTGGTCTTCCCTGGTAGCACAAGCCATAATCACTAGTGCCACGTAAATATCTGAAAACCCGCTTCACTACTGTCCAATGCTCCTTCCCTGGGTTTGACATAAACCTGCTCAATACTCCCACTGCATGTGCAATGTCTGGTCTAGTACAGACCATTGCATACATCAAGCTACCCACCGCACTTGCATATGGAACATGGGACATATACTCCTCTTCTTCTTGTGTCTTGGGACACTGTTCATCAGACAGCTTTACGCCTACAGGAATAGGAACATTCACCGGTTTACTATCCTGCATATTGAACCTCTGCAATATAGTCTCGACATACTTCCTCTGGTTTAACCAGAGCTTCCTTTTTGCCCGATCTCTCTTAATTTCCATGCCCAAAATATAGTTTGCAGCACCAAGATCCTTCATGTCGAATTTGGAGAACAGTTGGGTCTTCAAATCTTGGATAATTTATTTGTCATTTCCAATCAACAACATATCATCCACATACAAGACAAAATAAATAACATGGTCACCAATTAATTTAAAATAAACACAGTGATCCTCCTTGCTTCTGGTGAAGCCAAGTCCCCGTATATAGGTATCAAATTTCTGATACCACATCCTTGGTGATTGTTTTAACCCATACAGAGACTTCTTCAACCTGCACACCATTTCTTTCTTACCCTTCACCATAAAGCATTCAGGTTGCTTCATGTAGATCTCCTCTTCTAGATCCCCGTGAAGAAATGTTGTCTTCACATCCATCCGTTCTATCTCAAAATCAAATGCAGCAGCAACAGATAAAAGTAATCTAATAGAAGTAACTTTGGCAACAGGAGAAAAAATATCACCAAAATCAATTCCCGGCACCTAGGAATAACCTTTTGCTACCAACCGAGCTTTTTATTTCTCCACCTTGCCTTCTACATTCATCTTCTTCTTAAACACCCATTTTCTCCCAATGGGCTTCCTTCTAGCCGACAACTCCACCAGATCCCATGCCTCATTTTTGTGCAAGGATGCCATTTCATCAACCATGGCCTCCTTCCAGAGTTTTCCATCCTCTGAATCTACTGCCTCCCTGACAGTTCTGGGTTCATCATCAGTTATAGTTAAGGCAAAACCTGAACAGAAAGCAGATGGACTATACCTTTATGGTTGCCTTCTTTCCCGAACTGATCTTCTCAAAGTTGGAGTTTGTGGCTCTTCATCTTCTGAGTCTTCTTCTGTTGTAGAGTCTGATTCATCCTCCTTTAGCTCAAACTCTATCTTCTCAGGTTCCTTTGGTATGACTTCATGTTTAACAACATCTTTCACCTCTCTAAACACCACATCTCGACTATACACAACCTTCCTTGTTTCCGAGTTCCAAAGCTTGTAACCTTTTAAACCATCCTTATACCCAATAAAGATGCACCTTTCAGATTTATTATCCAACTTGGTCCTTTTCTCCTTTGGAACATGTACACATGCATCACATCCAAATACCCTTAGATGTGAAAGAGAGGGTTTCTTACCAGTCCATACCTCATGTGGAGTCTTATCCTCCAACACTGATGAAGGTGATCTGTTAACCAGATAGCATGTAGTCTCCACTACCTCTGCCCAGAATTCTTGTCCTAACCCGGTACCACTGAGCATGCTTCTTGCCTTTTCCATCAGTGTTCTATTCATTCTTTCTGCAACTCCATTTTGCTGAGGTGTGTATGGAGTAGTCTTCTGCCGTGCTATACCACACTTCTTACAGAACTATTCAAATTCCTTCTTGCAGAACTCCCCACCATTATCTGTCCTCAACACCTTTATCTTCTTCTCTGTCTGGTTTTCCACCAGAGCCTTAAATTCTTTAAATTTGTCAAAGACTTCAGATTTCTTCCTCAAGAAATATATCCATATATTCCTTGAGAAGTCATCTATGAATGAAACATAGTACACAGACTTTCCCAGTGATGGAACTGACACAGGTCCAAACACATCACTGTGCACAAGTTCTAATATCTTGTTCGCCCTCTTAGCACCAGAAGGAAAACTCACCCGATTCTGCTTCCCATATACACAATGTTCACATAAATCAAAATCCAGAGAGAAATTAGACATACCTTCTACCATACCATTTCTATGTAGTATCCGAAGGCCCTTCTCTCCAATATGTCCAAGCCTTTGATGCCATAGCATGGTCTTTTCTCCAGAGACAGCTAGGCTTTCCGCTCCACTTTCAGGAACCACATAACTATTACACCCATCAATAACAGTGCTACCTTGTAGCTTGTACAAAGTTCCAGTCCAAACTCCCCGCATTAATACCAGTGCTCCCCGAACCATCTTGCAGGCATCTTTCTCGAACACTGTTTTTACACCTGCATCATCCATCTTGCTTATAGAAATCAGATTTCTGGCCAATGTAGGAATATGCAGAACACCAGGAAGTGTTCTAATCCTCCCACCTTGCAGCTTCAGCTTGACCTTTCCACGTTCGACGATTCTGGCCTTCCTATCATCCCCTAGGAAGACATCACCACCATCATATTTCTCATACTCGTAAAACCACTCTCGATGGGGAGTGAAGTGAAAGGATGCACCTGAGTCAATCAACCATGACTCATGATCTACATGTGTATTTGAAGAAGAAGCCAAATACACATCCCCACCTTCATCCGAGGTGGTTTTTGCCTCTGCAGAAGGAGCATCATCAGATCCCTTTCCTTTATCAGGAGCTTTAGATCTGCAGTCCTTTTTGTAGTGCCCTTCCTTTCCACATTTCCAGCATACCTTTACAAAATTTCCAGGAGATTTAGATCTCCCTCTAGATTTGGATCTCCCACTCGAAACCTTATTCTTGTTTCGTTTTTGGGACGTTCCTCGTACAGATAAGGCATCTCCATTCTGGCCCTCCATATTTCTCCGTCTCATTTCCTTCGACAGCAAGGCTGAGACAATGTCATCAAAATTCAAGGTAGTTGTATTGCTACCTATTGCAATAACCAGACTGTCCCACGAGTCTAGTAGAGAACACAAAAAACTGATGCACTTATCTTCATCTAATATTTTAATATCAATAGATGACAGCTGACTTACCATAATATTGAAGGTGTTTAGATGCTCTGTCACTGAGTCTCCATCCTTCATCCTCAGGTTATACAGCTTTTTCCGCAGGAACAACTTATTCACCAGAGACTTAGATTGGTACAAAGTCCCAAGTTTTTCCCACAAATTCTTCGCCTTAGCTTCCCTAGATACATTCAACAATACCGAATCTGATATACACAACTGTATTGTGCTCTTAGCTTTCTGATCCAGTTTCCTCCAGTCTTCATCTTACATTGCCATTGGTTTAGTACTTGGATCTACCGTGATCCATTGACCTTTATCCACCAGCAGATCCTCCATCTTGAGCTTCCACAACTCAAAAATCTGACCATTAAATTTCTCTATCTCTATCTTTCTGCCGCTCACCATCTTCCTTTACCGTAAGAATCGATCCTGCAAATCTCCCACTGAACAGGGTCTACCTCGAGCCTGAGCAAAAAAACCTCAGTAGCAAAGGTGTCACCTTGAAGCCGAAATAGCTTCGATACCAGATGTAGGTTTTAACCCTGAATAGAAATTATCTACACACGAATCTTATAACAGAAAATAAACATTAGCGAGAGCATAAAACATAAAATAGATAAACAAAATATTTTCCCCTGGATCAAAAATCGGGACGACCAACTTGATATTTCATTATATTCCTTTTAGTGTTATAACACATATATATACATGCCGAAGCATACATAAACCCTAATTCATTAACCCTGGATTAGACCGTAGTTCCCTTGACCAGATCTACAAAAATACCAGGGGCCGAAAACCATCGTACCCCAAAACCATGTGTAAAACCATGCACAAAACCATGGGTGCAGACCGCCCACTGGAAATTGAGGACCAAACTTTTTTGTGGAAAGAATATAACACATACCCAACATGCCTGCTGGCCACTCATTTGTTTGTTCTACATCTGCAAGAAGCTAATGACATCCTTAGACCTTTCTAATTCAATTTCCAAGTCCCTGATCTATGCATTCCTGTCATGTAGAAGGTAGTTTGCAATTCTTGTTTCATTTTCCTCATCACTGTCTATGTGAAAGAGTTCAAACTCTCTTTCCTCCTCATGATTTTATTCTTCCTCTTTCACTTGTTGTTTACCTTTGTCAATGATTTGAGTTGAGGAGGATGGCATGGCCCCTTGCCCTTTGGAAGCAGCAAACACATGCCTCTCTCCTCTTTGTTAGGTAATGGGGAGAGGTGCAACAAGTTTCATTTGAAAACCTTGATCATTAGTGACCCTAGGACTTCTTTTCTCCTCATGGATGATCTTTGTGTGTGCATCTTTTTCACCTTGCTCTTGGCTGCATTTTTTAGAAGCATTTTCACTATCTCTTATGCCATCATCACTGTCAAGACCCTTAGGGCTATCATCCTCTATTTTCACAATGCTAGAGGTGTCTTTATCATTTCTTGTTACATCTTCATCTCCATGACTATCCTTTTCTTCATCTTTTGACCCACTATGTTGACTGTCAAACTCAGCCTTTGTATCACTATTTACACATTCTATGGTGTCACTGTCATAGGAAATCTCATTAGTCCCTCTTTTACATTTATGGTCACTTTCTTCCTCATTAGGTGAGTTTTCTTCACTTCTTTGCCCATTGTCTTCTCTGTCTTTCTTATGGTCTTCACCTTCAATCTCAACCTATGTTTCATAACTTGCATCATCTTCATTTTTTCTATGCTCGCTATCCTTGTATTCAGAATTTTTCCCTTCACTATCATGTATACTGTCCTCTTGGCTAGCTTCTTCTTCTCTGTCTAGTTCATTACCCTCATCATTGGGCTCATGGTCTTCATTTTTTTGCCCACTAAAATCACTTTCAAACTCTGTTTCTTGTCTTCTTTTTCCATCTTTGTCATTGTCTTCCTTGTCCTCTTTACTGCTTTCAGATGCCTCCTCTCCACTGTCCTTTGTATTTTCAGTGTCATCTTCTTTATTGTTTACTTCCTCTCCTTGACTTCCATTTGTTTTCTGACTGTCATTAGGCTCACTATTTTGGTCTTTTTCCAGCTTACTATTTTCGAAATTATAAGCTTTCTCTGTCCTTGTATCTTCGGAGCCATCTTCTTCATCATTTGGCCCACTGTTTTGGTATTTTTGCTCATCATTGAGCTCACTACTTTCATCTCTAATTTCTTCACTTTTGTCTCCACTTTCTTCTTCGTCATTTCCTTTATTACTTTCTCCACTTTCATCTTCCTTTCCTTCACTACTTTCTTCACTTTCATCTTCCCCTCCTTCACTGCTATCTTCATGTTCTGATCTCTTAGGAGAAGGTGAAAGAGGGAGGTTTATTTGAGGATATGATTCATGTGAAGAGAATGAACCAAGGTCAGTGGAGGGTGATGGAGGTGTGTGACGAGGAAGTTGAGATGATGATGGTAAACTTTGCAGAGGGATACACCGTGGAGTTGTGAAATAATCATGGGCAATGAAAACCTCCCATGGGATGCCTTGTTGTTCTATTTGGTGTGAGACAATCACTTTGATGAGGGAATGATGAAAAAGGCTTGAAATTTGTTGGGATGGAGGCCTATTTTGTATAATGGAAGAAATTTTCTCAATAATTTTACAAAGGTAGTAGCGCAAATGTAGCAGCTTGGTTTTGGTAAAATGCATGAGGAGTCTTATGTGGTAGGAATAGACTCTGGAGAACCTACCCTCACAGGTGAAGTATTTCATAATGATCTTCATTAGGGGAGCATATCTGTCCAAAAAATGAGAAAAGGGGAACATGGTTTTGTAGTCAGCTTGACAACTTGGTTTCAAGAATGGGTGATAGGGGCTTAGATCCAGATATGCTTGTTTGAACCACCTTTCTCCCATGCAAGGTATTCCAGTGGCCATAGAGATGGCATTGGTGTTCAAATCAAACTTCACCCCAGCTAGGTGTACTTGGTGGTTATGAAGGTTTAGGGCAAAGAGCTTGGTCAACTGAGGGTGACACCAGATCCTCTGTACTCTCTCATAGAACTCATAGCATCCTACTTCTTGAAAACAGGAAACTATAGTAGGAGAGGCTATCAGTTCTTCAGTGCTTATAGGCTCAAACCTATTTGGCTTCCCACCCTTCCTCTGTTGCTCTTTAGGCCTTTTGTTTGTCTCACCACTGTCAACATTTTCTTCTCCAGACATTTTGTCCTTCACCCCTGCCTCAAGACCCTTTGAAAAGAATTGACACTGCTTCTAGAAGGATGTGAAAATGGTGGATGAGTTGGCAAGGTTGCAATGAGGTCAAGGTTCAGTAGTGTGGAGACCAAGTACTAACTTTACGATTTCACTTCCTTCTCTAAATTCAACATTCAATTTTCTTTATAATCCTACCTTTATAAAAATAAGAATATGTGAGAAAAACTTAAATACCTCTCAAAATATCTCCACAAATGAAGCAACAGGCTCAAAACATATTATGGGCAAGACAGGCACCTCTTGCACACATTATCGGGCAGCTCTTGAATGTGCAGGAGCGTAGTAGGTCACCTCCTGCATGCGGGGTCGGGAACCTCCTGAACGCGTAGGAGCACAATAGGTCACCTCCTACACATTGTTATGTGCCTCCTGCACGTAGTTGGGCAGCTCCTGAATGGATAATTGTGTGTGTGCCCGGGTAGTCCTGAACGTGCAGGAGTGGAGTGCAGGTCAACCGAGCACCTCCTGAATGCAGTGTCAGGTGTCGAGATTTCTGGTAGTCATTTCAACAGGTGGGAGCATAGCACACCACCCCTGCACGAGGAGGTGGGTGCCTTCCGGGCAGAGTCTGCACAACTGGGTGCATAGCGAATGTGTCGTGCCCAGTTTGCACGTTGAGAGGTCGGGCGGAGTCTTGCATGTTGATATTTTGGGCGGAGTCTACATGTTGAGAGGTCGGGTGGAGTCTACACGTTGATATGTCAGGCAAAGTCTGCATGACTGTTTTTCTAGAGGCGTGCAATGCCTCCGTACAGGAACGCAGCGCCCTTCGGGGGAGTGTTGGGCAGTCTTGCATAGGAGAGCATCACAATTTCTTAGGAGTGTAGCACCCAGAAATTCTATCCAAAAACTCTGTCAGCAATTTTGAAAACGTTTTAACCCTCAATTCCTTTGCAAATAACCAAATGGTGTTGGGAGATGTTGCTTGGGTTAGGTTTATACCCCTTTTAAAAAAAATTAAAGATAAAAACCCACTTCACCAAGGTTATTTTTGGTTCTCCCTTTTGATAATATGCCCTTTTTTCTATTGCAAGTAGTGTCACAAAAAGCAGTGTTTTTTGGTCCTCTCATTTATTTTGGAGTTTGGCATTTTTTTCAAACCCTTGGAAAACTGGTGATTTTTCTTGGTTTCTTCATTTTTACATGTTGAACCTATGCATCGCTACCCCTTTTCACCTTCTGCATGGATAATTAACTGTAAATGAGATTTTGGCCTCCTTTACACTATTACCTTTTCAATCTTTCCCTTGGGTGTAGTGAAATGATGCTGTCGTAACAAACCCTAGAAATTATTCCCTGACATCATCTTCTAATCTCTGTCTGTAGTTACCAAGGAGGCTTTTCACTCTGAATTCTTCTTTATTTAATCCTTGATTTGTGCACAGTTGCGCTCAAGGGCCACTACCTTTAGGATATTATGCATGGGCTCTTTGATGGGCAGCACTTTACAAACAATTTGTCATTAGACCATGATGCTCTTTGTGAAATTAAGCCTGTTGTATATTTTCTCTTGTTGTGGATGCCTTTTGAGGGGTTTTTTGGCTTCTTCTCCTATCTTTCTGCTGCCAATAACTATTATAGAGCATTCCTACAAAAATGCTTTATCATAGGTAGACTATTCTTTTGCAGGCTCTAATGCTTGATCAAGGAGATACCTTTGGAGGCTTTTGATGTCTTTCGACAATGATAAGTTCACCCTTTTTTTCACTTGACTTTACCTTTGAATATCTATAAAAATAGTAAACTTAGAACCATGACAATGCATAACCTACGAGACCCTATATGACTTATTGGGATGTCCTTTGGAATAGGCCTTTGACTGAAAAGCTTGAATAAGGGTTTGGAGGTGAAGACAGGGTTTTGACATACCTTTATTCATTTCCATCCTAGACAACTAAAGAAACTTTGATTTATCTAAAGAGCTTTAGAAAGGGAGTTTTAAAATCACCACTACTTGAGGCACTTGGTGAGTAGGGGAAAAACTTTGGGTTACTTGGCAAACCAAGATGTGAAAATAGAGGGCTTAGGAAAACAAAAAAAGAGTGTTAAAGGTAGAGGTGGAAAACATAGTGAGAGTGAGGGACATCAGTCCATGATTTGGTCTTCGGGGAGTGATAGGATGGCCAAGGCGTGGTAGAGTAGTGGAAGAATGAAAATTTTATCCTGAGGATAATGAAGGCAGTGAGATTTCTGGAACTCACAAGATCTATGAATTTTGTTTCTAGAAATCTAAGACAAGCAATTAGTCATCTAAACAGGTAAAAATTACTGATAACTAATAGTGTGTTCTTAAGCAGTTTTTCAAGATGTTCCTCCACCTTTACCAAAGTGAATTGTAGCTTGGTTAAACTATGTATCCTTTCATTGAGCATCAATTTCTGCAAGATAAATGTCACATATTATTCTTTCCCATTTCTCATCATGCTACATATGATAAATTGAAAGTCACATAAAACCAAGAGAAAACCCTTTTCTAACCAAAACAAACAAACAAACAGTGTCTCTAATAAAACTTCATTATAATATTAGAAAATGAAAGGAGAGTGAACCATTTTTGTTGTTTGACTTCACCTATTTTTTTTATGAAAGTGCTCGATCTTCAAGAACCAACAAATGTGAGGGAAGTCGTAAATGTGAAAAAAATTATGCTGACCTAGTTTGTAGACTTCTTCAAAATGATGTGAATGATGCCATTTTCGGATGTGATAAATCTCATGATAAGAAATGGCATGTATTCTAATAAATTACATTGCAATGACTACATGGGCCTCCATGGGTTATAGGTCTTTAGTATGTTAATCTTGATGATGAAAGAGAGATGGCAACGGTAAGTATGGATGGTCCTAGTTTGTATGGTGGATATCTTCAAACCAAGGTCGTCATCTCAATGAACCTAGGTTTTGACATGGTAAACCCAGATCTGGTCTTCACCTAGTTTCTTTCCATCATACTTTGTCAATAATCAAGAGGAAATAATGGTCCTTCAACTTATAATAGGGTTTCTTTTGAGGTTATAAATAAAGCTTATCCAAATCAAATGGATTTTTGGGCTCCAAGAGATATGGATAATTTAAATTATAACAATTATTTGTTTTTTCCCAAGATTCAAATGTAAGGATACATTTTGTGGATTTTACTAATAAATAGAATGAGAGAAATGATCCATGAGGAGAATCTATTCGTCATTGTGATTAGGAAAATACTCGGAGATAATAAGACTATTTAGGTTCAAATCAAAGATGGTGTTCATTCTTGTAGCTCCTTAGTTGTTGGTAGTTTTTAAGGTATGAATTTCAGTTCTTCAAGGGTGGGGTCCTTCAGCATAATTGCATCTACCTTGGTCATGTCACCCAAAAGAAAAACATAATCAACAAAAAGTAAATATGCCATGTTTGAGGAAGATCCTATTTGTATAGTTGTCAAGCTTATAGTTCTTTTTTACTCTGTTATAACTCTATTGAGACCACCTACTCTATCGTAAAAAATGGCAGAGGAGACATTAGTCACACCTACCCATGGTCTCTTGTAGGCATGATAGACATTAGTCACACCTACCCATGGTCTCCTGTAGGCATGATAGAAGAATAGGCTGAGCCATTAATCAGAATTTCACATATATTGAGGAAAGACAATTCATTATCTAGTTAACCAATTGCACATTGAACCTTATATGGATGAGTATCCCTAAATAAAGACAATTTTCTCTATCATATGCCTTGGAAATACAAACTAACATCACTTGTAATTTTTTGGTTTCATGTTATAATCTCCTTCTTGGGAAACTCCTATTTCGTAATGGATTTGTTTCCCAGGAAGGATGCAAAAGTGTTCTAATGACTTGGAATCAGTTTAGTGGATTTTGACCCTACATGACCAAGGAACTCAGGTGCCTTGGGCACATCAACAGTAGCATCCTCCAATGAAAATAGTACAGTCTCCAACCTAGAAACATCAAAATTATATATAGTTATAATTCATAATCACAAATGACCATAAACTATAGCAGTCCTTATTTAAATTCAAACTTGAATAAGAACAAAAACAAAATTTTACATTACCCTTCAGTAAGTTGTCCTTGATTTAGCAATAAAGGCTCATAATTCCATAAATGTGTAAGTAGATTCCAAAAAATATCAATTTCAACATATTTCCTGAAAAAAGAATCTAATATCCAAAGTGAAACCATAGTTGAATGGAACAATGGTGCTTTAAGGTCATCTACACAAAAAGTTACCTCCTTCAAATCTCTCACACTGGATGGTATGTCATGCAAAATTAAGAAAAATTCAAGGAAAATTTTCGCCTTCTCTAAAATACATAATGAAAATGCATGGAAGCTTTGTAAAGGAATGCACCTATAATATTTTTTTATTGCCATTTATCCTTTTTCCTAAGTTGAACCTCAATGAGTTCTGAAATCAAAGTTCTTTGAGAAGAATGTTCTTATAGTTGAAATTCAACATTTGCAGTCTTCCCACCTCTGTCACCTGATGAGTATGAATTATTAATCTCTCTTATGTCATTATCCATAACATTTCTTTCACGGACACATGATTTTGCAAATAAAGGCTTTTCTCCAGCATAAGTCCTTGTCAAAATTTCATCCCTCATACCAACTGGCATCCAATCAGAACTGCAACCTGAAATCAGACATGCACCTATTTGTCTTTTAATTAGGATGTGAATGGTGGAATATTTTCTAGATCACTCTTAGCATATGGCATAGGCTGAGCCCTCCCTCTTATTCCCTTGCCAAGACCTCCCTTAGGACCAAGAGTCAAGGGGCCATCATCAGAAGCTCTGTGTGTTGAAGCGCTTGGAATAGAGTGATTTCAAATTGAGCCCCATCAACAATTTGAGCATTTTGACTGGTAAATCCATGGTCACCTGGTCCCATATGGGTTTGTGGCCCTTTAGTCCCACCCATATGTGGAAGTGAACCCGTCTGTGCACCTGCCATGTAAGGTGGCATTGCAGGTCCTCTCACACCATGATCAAGCAGCGTCACAAGTCTCTGACCTGAATGCCTCATATTGGTACCTCAAGAGAGGCCTCCCTGTCCATGTAGTTCTTACACAACATCCCGATGCACTTCCTCTATTTTCTGTAATGTTCCAAAATTTTATGGAGCATTAAATTTATTTTTTTGCTTTAGGAGGAGAATAAATGTGTAAGAAAACCCATTGATAATAAAAATCTGAATAAGGAACCCTTATAATGTGAAAGGGGATCAGTAAAGAACTGGATTTCACACCCCATGTGTGAAAAGAGAAAATTTGCAGATGGATAATTCTAGAAGAGGCCAAGTTGACTGCATAGACTAAGAAGATAAGGTTCACTTGGTGGGCCAGCGCAATTTGCATGAGGAGGAGATCATTCTAGAGAGGAAACCCTAACGTGTGGGGCCCATGAAAAATCACCCTTCACTTGTTTAAAAGGAGAATGAAGCAGCCATTCTCATTCATGCTTTTGATTATCATTTTGCTTGTCTTCTCAGACAAGATGCATTCTCTGGTTGTTTAGCTGAGATGCAGTGCTGCTAGCACTGGGTGTTCCCAGGTGGTAATCCCATCTCTTCCATAGAGTAGCTCTTGGAAGAGCTTGTTCTTCATATTCCCCATATTCTATATTGAGGCCAAAGCATTTCATTCAGCTCCAATGTAGTCTCTAGTGGTGCTTGATTTGTGTTGCTGGGTGTTGCAGGCGAGGGTTCCTCAACACTACTTCCAACATTGTATTTCAGACAAGGGAGTCTCCATTCCTTTGGGATATCAGTGAGGGAGTTATTGATCTTCAATCCATCATCTTTGGCATCAAGCCAATCATTTCCATCAGCAGAAGAGCATCCCTCTTCCTTGACTACGCAGTTCATAGAGAGCATTTGCAGTGAGGGTTGCAACATTTTAGTGGGTGGTGAGATCTTCTATGAAAGGATCAACCTTTCATCTAGAAGATTGAAAAAAGGAGTTATTTAAGCAAAGGCATCATATTCAACAAGCTCCTTTCATTTCCAGTTTCTATTGAGTTGCAGCAGCTGCCCAACAACTCCGGCATTTTGGTAAAAATGCCATTTTGTCTAGTTTCCATCCAATCCTTTTAGAGGATTGTTGTATTGTATTTTCAAGGGTTGAGACCTTGCTCCCCATTTCTTATTTGAGCTTACATTTTTGTATCATTCATGTTTATGTATTTACTACTGCAGTACCTCCATAGACTGTGCAATCTTAGTTGAGAATAAACTATGTGAGCAATGCTTTCATCATTCTTATGTACATTGTCTCATTGAGACTCTTTGGCTTACTTTAAGTGAGAGATTTCTAAAGAGTTTGTCTACATTTTCTGCTACACATATATTTACAAATTTATTTCATCTTCATATGACATGGCTCCTTAGAGATAACGCTGTCATTTCTTTTGTTGAGAAAAGTGTTGTTGTAGCCCTCTTCATTGGGCCCTTTTCTGAAGATAACAGGTGAAGGAGGCTTATCTTAAGCTCCTACAGATATTTGTTCTAAGTCCACTCTTGGATTTAAGCTCTCAAAGGACATATTCAAGAGATCCTAGTCCAAGGATCAAATCCTACAGCCTCCATTTCTGGAAGTTGTGTTTTCCAGGCTTGGGTTGCTAGCCATTCCTACTAGGAAATTTCACATATATGTAGATAGAGTTTGCAAAGGGCCAATAAGCCTTCGGATCTCACAATTATTTAGAAGGTGACATATCTGGTAAATGCCCCCATATTCCATCTCTGCCACAGACTTGTGATATTTCTGAAAAAGGAATATTACAGTGGTATCAAAAGAAACTTTCTTGGCTCAGCTTGTGGATTTCAAGCCCAAGAAAGAAGAAGAAGAAGATGATGAAGTAGATGAGCTTAATCTCATATATTTTCAGAGAAAATAAGAGCCTCCCTAAGGAGGATATGAAAAAAGAAGAGGAATAACCCTGCAGTTCCTATTCTCATCAAGAAGACAAATAAATAAGCTAAAGAAAAACTCCATCCTTTGGAGAAGAAAATGAAAAAGGGGATAAGCTTACCCAACTTCTTCCTAAATCTATACATATGATTCATGAAGAGTATGAGGAGATCTAAAGAAAGTATGGGGAATTTCCTAGAGGGTTTGATTCAAAAGCAAACTCTAGATTGGAGGAGTATGAGCATGCAGCTACACACCATCTTGTACAGCGCAGTCACATGCTCAGGATTGTCGGAAGAAAGATGGGAAGAGAACAAGAGGTTGCTAGGAGGGAAACCATTAGTGATTTCTTAAAGGAGTATGAGTCTCAAACTCAGAAATTCGGAGACCATCTCAGTTTTTCAGAGTTTTGCAAGATGAAGGTGAATGGGAAAGAGTAGCAGGATAGATTTCATATATCTATCTTTGAGGGTTCACCCGTATGTTTAGCCAAAGCTTGGGTTGAAGAGTTAGAAACCTTCTTGCAGTAGCACCAAATACCGGAGGATGAAGCCATTAGAATTGCAGTGCTGCATTTGAAAGGTAAGGCTTTTGCCTGGTGGATTTTTGAATCTTTTTCTTTGAGAAATGTAAACATTGCATCCTATGCTAGTTTCACTAAGGAATTAGTGAAAATATTTGATGGAGGGATTCATGAAACACTCATGGTGGAGAAAAACGAGGAAACTCAAACAAAACCCTTGCATGGTAACGCAATACCACATCAGGAGGCTGAAAACTTGCACCATACTTTTCCATAGAAGGAACTTTCTTCTCACACTTTTGAGCAAAAAGGCATGGGGGTCTCTTTTTCAAAGGGGGATCAAATCATTGGGAGGTTTCCCACTCATTTTGTAGATATTGAGGGCAATGGAGCTGTTATATCTGGAGTTGATCTAGTGCCTCATGCAGAGGAAAGAGGAGCTCTTGCTCCACATAGAGGGATGCTTGCATCTTTGCAAGGAAGTCCCCAGGATCTCATGTATGGAGTTCAAGGCACATCTAATGTTTTACCTGTGCCATTATTGAGGAGGTGTGAAACCAAGGAGACACAAGGAGGAAGTAGGGAGAAGACCCAGCATCATGAGATGACGAGTATACATCCCTATTAATTTTTGGAGGTTGATACACCTGAGGAGGTGATTAGATTGCACAGTGGAAGCATGGAGAGCTTTCTCCATTCATATATTTAGTCATCCCTTGATGATGATGTCTCATTGCATGGAGAATTTTTTCTGGGAAGACCACTAGATCAGCAGAGGAGGATGGGTGCTTCACATGTTGAGTCATCAATCATTGATTTCAAGAGGGTGGAAACCTGGGAAGAGCTTGATACAGCGCTAGGAGTCTGGGGTAGACTCAAGGAGGGAGAGAGCATTCTCTCAACATAATTAGTAGCCACTTCCATTTCAGATTCTGTGCTGTGGAAGAAGTAGCTGGGGAAGGACGACAACCTTCCAACTTGCATATTTGGCATAGGAGATTTCAAAGAAGAGGATTACCATGTGACAACTACTCTTCATGAGAGATCATTAGCGCTGTCACTTTGGAGGATGGATCCATATTGGAACTCCCAGTTGTTAGTGGAGTATTCCAAGGATATTTTTACTTGCATGATCTTGGATGTCCAATTTCATGAGGAGGCATATTTAGTTAGCGATGGGGTCATATTTTATCATGGCATGATTTTCTTTCCTAGAGCTTCCAAGCCCAAGGAGAAGTTGTTACATGCAGCTCATGAGGAGTTCCTTTTCAGTCCCACTTATTCTATGGGAGCATACCACACCTTCATGGAGGAGTATTTTTGGATGGGCTTTGAGGAGGATATATGTCAGCATATGAGCAGATGCATGGATCACATAGAGATGGAGGAGAGACATGACTGTTTGAGAGAGTTAGAACAGCCTCCTCTTTCCACTTTGAGGATGAGAGGAGACACATTTATGAGCCATTCCATTTGTATGATCAGAGAGTATGGTGAGGGTATTCATTGTTGTTTACATGATAATTTATATGATGTATGTATATGTCCCTTAACCATACATGTGCAGGATGATGCTCCAAGGAGGAGAACTCTTTTTTCTAGACCACATGGTTTATATGAGGCCATAAGCATGATTGATAGCCATTCCCTAGGAGGACTTAGGGAAGAGATATATTACAGAGGACACACTACTTTTACACCTTGTATCATTTACTTCCTCCATACTTATGAGGATATTGGAGCAGCAGGCATGTGGTTGAGGAGCCACTCATTTTATTAGTCTCCATTGCAGTTGAGGGTTAAGCTGCGTTGGTTGCACTTGAGGGACCATTGTCCTTCACATTTGTTGCACATGGTAGCAAGCATGATTCTCATCTTTGCTCCCTATGGTTCTACTGTTGTTTTCTTTATGAGGAGCATGCTTGGGAGGGAGACACATTGTGTGAATATGTCCTTTGAGGGAGAAATTCCTCACACTTTTTTCACTACATGTTCTAAGGGAAACATGGGATATGATATGGTCACCTTGATAGCACATTTTTCTCGTTATGAGGTGAGCCATATGTTAGAGGAGATGCCACATGATGATGACTTCCAACTCATTATATATGGAGAAACTTGGGCCAGCTTGATTTATAGCATTGGGGGAGAGATCTTTGGGGGTCTAGTCTTCATCTTGCCACTTGAGGGAAAAATTATTGCAGCCCATGGGCAGCTAGCACTCTACACTTATCATAAGTGGAGAGATGGACATCGTGAGGTAGGCTAAATTTCTTACCATGTGCATATTTTCATCCCACCTACTTTGCCAGAGCCAAAGGTGGATGACAGCTTTAAGGAGTTGCCTAGCTAGAAGGTGACTCATTTTGCATGGCTCATAGCTTGGAGATGGGGGATCCATATAGAAAATATAGTTCCCATTTTATTGTAGATTCCATTCTTCAAGGGGACCTCTAGACATCACTTTGTTATCCTCTTGAGTATTTCACCTTTAGATGAAGATGGCTTGATAGCTGACTTACATGCTGAGGAGGAGCATTGTGGAGATTTGATTGATGAGATGGCATCACTTTCCTTGGAGGAGATCATCATACAGGGATGCTAAAGGGAGAGGAGAAGAGAAGAACTCAGTCTATCCTTGCAGTTGCTTGAGGGCAAGCAATCTTTGAGAGGGGACGACTGTAATGTTCCCAATTTTTCATGGAGAAAATTGGAACATTAATTTTTCCATTTTTATATAGGAGATGAATAAAATGGGTAGGAGACCCATTTCTTTCTTGGATAGAGAATAAAAATCCTCTTGGCATGAGGGAGGATCACTTTTTGAGCTTGATTTCACACCTCCATGTGTGAAAGGGGGATTTTGCTAGAAGGCTAGGTCAAGTTGACCAAGTCAAACTACACAGTAGCATGAGGTGGAGAGCACATTGTGGGCTAGCGCAGTGGGATAAGGAGGGAAGATTCTAGAGGAAGTAAAACCTAATGAGTGGGGTCCATTGAGATGGAGCTCACATTTTTTAAAAGGAGGGCGAGGCTACCATTGCAAATCATGTTGAGTATTATTCATCTTTGGTCCGGTAGACTTGCGGCAACATCTTGCTGGTTAGCAAGAATTGCCGAGGGAATTCTTGTTTAAGATTTCCTCTCCTTCTTGAGTAGCTCTTGGAGGATTTCACCATATTCCCCATATTTAGACAATGAGGTAAAGTATCATCCATCTTCATCAAGACAGTTCTAGGTGGAGTTTGTGCAGTGTTGCTGGGTGTTGCTGGGGAGGTTTTCCACAACACCATCCTTGGCTAGTTTTCTAGAGGAGGGAGCTTCCATGTCTTTGGGAGATCATCAAAGGTGGTTTCTGAGATTATTCCACCATATTTGGCATCAGGCCAACCACTTTCCATCATATGCAACGCAGTCCCTTTCTTAGACAACGTTATTCTTGGAGAGCATTTGCTGTGAGGGGTTTGTAGATAGTTGGAGGGTGAAATATTCGGTGAAAGAATCAGTCTTTCACTTTAGATTTATCATTGGAGGAGGCCATTTCATATTGAGGATCTCAATCAGCCATTTCCTCCTATTTTTTTTATGAGTTGCTGCTGCCCAGCAACTCTGGCATTATTGTATTTTTCCATTTTGTACATGTATTGTAGTCAATCCTTCTAAGGATTGTTGTACTAGTGTTTTCATGGGTTGAGAGCTTTCTCCCCCTTATTTTTTGAGCTATCATTGCTATATCATTATATTTCCATTTTATATGATGCAATTTCTCCATATGGTTGTGTAGTTTTAGCCATGGTTTTCTTCATGTAGCAGTGTGCTCTCATTTTCATGTACAAGATTCATTAAGGCCTTCATTGCCTAACGTGAGAGATTGAATCTTCAAGCATTGTAATATTTTCTGCTGCAATACACATTATTGGCTATTGTATCTTCATATGTGCAGGCTCATAATGTAGTAAACCCATTGTATGTTCATAGATTGTTGCAGCCCTATTCATTGGGCAATTCCTGAGGGAGGAATTTCACATATCTATAGACAGAGTCTGTGAAGGGCCAAGTAGCCTCTAGATCTCACCCTTCCTTGTGAAGGTGAAATATCCAGAAAATCCCCCCACAATCTATCTCTGGAATAGACTTGTGATATTTCTGAATAAGGAATATTGCTGGAGCTCCAACTTTAGAATATCTCAAGATATTCTCATTGTTGTAGCAAGTTCCTGAAAAAGGACCATTACATTTTCTTGGGGCCCTCAAATTTCTTCCTTTGTTGCCATCCATTCCTCCTCGGATTAATCAGATCCTTCAACATGAACCTCAGTCTAGAGGGAAGCCCTTGGTTACTGGACATTTTTGTCATCCTTTCGAAGTAAGCATCAATATGTTCCTTGGCCTTTGAATGGTCAATCATATGACCAATAATGCTCATCAGTTTTCATAAAGTTTCAACGTTTTCCTCCTCTGGATGCTAAAATTGACCAATTAATTTCTTGATGCATGCATGCATAATTCTTTCATTCAATATACTTTCTTTATAAACCTCACCAATAAACCTTATATTTCCTAGCATTCGTCATCATGCTGCAACCTTCTTCTCCCATCTTTCTTCTGCTGAAAGGTTTTTTCACCATGATCTTCTTCTTTCTCAGCCTCAACCTCTTTTCTTTCATATTTTTCAAATTCTTCCTGACATTTTTTTAAAATAACTCGCTTGAAAACAACCTTCTCATTATCTTCATAAAATTTCGGTATTCCTGCAACAAGCTGAAAACTAAATTTTGCATACACTTCACAAAAAGCCAGCTACATCAAGGATTTGTAAAATATTTGAGATATTATACCATGAAGACATGATGCCAAGTCAATGTTAACTTTTTTGACCTGTTCAAAAAGTTTCTCAAATTTTTGGGGCATTAATTTATTAAGGATGGATTTAATTTGTCTTTGTTTCAACTGATCCTCATCAGAAACCTTACCCACTTCATATCAGTTCTCTGATATATGAATTGTGGGACGAGAAGGATGTGGAGGAGGAATCAAACCCTTTTGCGAACCAGAATCATGTTGCACCTATCAACATTAGAATTATTTCTCACTAGTCGAACTTGTGGAAGTGGTGCTTGCACATAAGGCCCTCCAAGAAGGATGACATTCATACTCATCTGTGTTGCACAGGTATTTATTGCAAAGAAAGTATTATAATCTTGGCCAGGTTGAAACACAATAGAGGAACCACTAAGAATTGTATCCATCTGCATATCACAGCCATCAGCAAAAGCATCCACTGGCTTCGCCCATCTATCATCATCAAAACTGGCCATATTTCTCCCACGAAGTTCAAGTAGATAATTCCCACTTAGCTGCCTATCAAGTCCTCTTGCAATGCTTTCTAATGCATCAACCTCTCCTACATGACTTGTAAGTGCTTGGGAATTTCCAAGTAATTCAATAATGTCTAGACAAATTTCAAAATTATTTGGTAGATCTTTGCACTGGTCCTTGATTGTCAACAAAAAATCTCTGGAGTAATTTCTATCTCCTGAACATTCAGTAACTAAAATAGCTACTTGATTTATAGGATTTGAAAGCTTAGCTGCATCTTCCTAGTCATCCACTTTTTTCAGTACCTGCTTCTCAAGCTCTTTTGAATAATTCTTACTCTTGACAACATCAGTTACCATTTTGGATGGTTCTAGAAGGTTCACATCTTCCTCCTTCTCCTCTTGAACCTTATAAGCATTATATAAATCCCAGTGGGTGTTGTGTAACCAGCTCCAAAAATAGAAGAAAAGAGATATCAACGCCTTAGAAATAAGCCACTTCGAGGGGGAAACCTCCAATACATTACATAAATGAACAATTCTCGGATGATACAAATGAACAAAACCTCCTTCTATATATAGGAGTCCATGGGGCCACAATATAATCCTAGTGGGGCCATAATGTAATCCTAGCCGACCTAACAATAATAATGTAAGGGCACAATAATAACAATATGGGGGTTACAGGGGTACAACAATAACAGTAAGGGGGTTACACTAACCACAATAAGGGACTATACTAGTAATATAGGGACCTAACATGCCCCTCTCCTTCAAAAAAGTGTTGTCCTCAACACTTGAGTAGCTCTGGGTGCTTCTGTATAAAAATCTCATCCTCCCATGTAGAATCTTCAGTGGGTAAGTTCTTCCACTTGATGAGATACTCTGAAATTGATCGATTCCGTAGTTGTCGAGTTCTTGTTTCCATGACCGCTTCTGGTTCCAATATGATTTTTCCTTCCTCATCAAGTTCTGGCAATATTGTATGAACTGGAAGATTTTCTCCTATAACCTTCTTTAAGCATGAAACATGGAAAACTGGATGTACTCGCGAAGAAGCAGGAAGCTCCAATTTGTATGCCATAGTACCAATCTTTTGCAACACCGTGTAAGGACCATAGTACTTTGGCAATAATTTATTATCCTTATTTGCTTGCTTGAGGGACATTTGTTTGTATGGTTGTAGCCGTAAAAATACCCAATCTCCTACATCAAAACTTCTCTCGCTACGATGTTGATCTGCCTGTTGTTTCATTCGATTTTGTGCCAAATTCAGGTTATCCTTTAAGAGTTGGAGAACTTCTTGCCGATGCTCGATGTGATCTTCCACTGCTTGAACCTTCGAATTTTCCCTTAAAGATGATGTGATGGATGGTGGATGATATCCATAAAGTGCCATAAATGGGGTCATTTTTGCTGCAGTATGGAAGGAAGTGTTATACCACCATTCAGCAAGAGGTAACCACTTGACCCATTTTGTTTTTTTATCAGATACAAAACAACGAAGATATCCTTCCAAACATTTATTTACGATCTCAGTTTGACCATCAGATTGAGGATGATAAGATGAGCTATGAGCTAATTGAGTACCCAAACAAGAAAATAACTCCTTCCAAAAATTTCCAGTAAAAATGGGATCTCTGTCGCTCACAATAACCCTTGGGCTTCCATGTAGCTTTTGAATTCTGTCCATAAATGTAGTAGCACCTGTACTTGCTTTAAATGGATGAGATAATGCACAAAAGTGTGCATACTTGGTAAGTCTATCAACTACCACCATGATGACACTCTTTCCTTCGGACTTAGGTAAACCTGTGATAAAATCCATTGAAATCTCCTCCCAACGTTGACTTGGAATGGATAAAGGTTGTACAAGTCCCGGGGTCTTAATTGTCTCAACTTTATTCTGCTGGAAAACCAAACATTCCGTCACAAAATTTTGAATATCAGATTTAAGGCCATCCCAAAAAAATTCTTTCTTCACCCTGTGGTAAGTTTTTAAAAATCCTGAGTGTCCTCCTAAAGGAGAAGTGTGCAATTCCATAAGAATCTTTTGTTTTAGTTGGGAATTCTTACAAAGATATAAGCGATCTTTGTACCATAAGGAATCATTTTTCCAACTAAATGTATCAGATGTACTAGGATATTGCTACAACTTTTGAATGAGTGTCCATACATCTTTGTCCTTCTTCCATTCATCTCTTGCTTCGGTTATCCAATCTGGTTGGATAATAGAAATGGCACAAAGCAATGCTTCCACTTCTTCATTCTTTCTTGAGAGTGCATCTGCAACAACATTAAGCTTTCCTTTTTTGTAGATTATTTCAAAGTCATAACCCAACATCCTTGTGACCCATTTTTGTTGCTCTTCTGAAGATAGTCTTTGTTCCAAAAAGTGTTTAAGACTATCATGATCAGTTTTTACCTTGAAGTGTCTTCCCATTAGGTAAGTTCGCCATTTCTTTAGTGCATGCAGTATTGCTAACATTTCCTTCTCATAAATAGGTTTTTTGTAAATACTTTCCTTTGATTGGACGACTTTCAAAAGCAATGGGTCTTCCTTCCTGCAATAAAACAACACCAATTCCATTTCCTGAGGCATCACATTCCACAATAAAGGTTTTTGTGAAGTCTGGCGTAGCTAAGACCGGTGCTAGGCACATTGCCTCTTTAAGATGTTCAAAGGCCTTAGTTGCTTCAGGAGTCCATGGAAATGCATCTTTCTTCAATAATGTTGTTAGAGGTGCTGCTATTCTCCCATAATTCTTAACAAACTTGCGATAATACCCTGTTAACCCAAGAAATCCTCCCAACTTCTTTATGGTTGTGGGGACTTTCCATTCCTTAATGTCTTTAGTTAGGGTCTACTTTAACACCCTTGTGAGATACAATATGACCCAGATATTCCACCTCTTGTACTCCAAAGAAACATTTGGATTTTTTTGCATACAATTGTTTCTCCTGCAATAGTTTGAGCACCCTGTCAACATGTTCAACATGATCCTTCCAAGACCTGCTGTAGATTAGTATATCATCAAAAAATACTAGCACAAATTTTCTAAGCAAGGGTTTGAAAATGGAATTCATCAACCCTTGAAATGTAGAGGGTGCATTGGTAAGGCCAAAAGGCATGACCAAAAATTCATAATGACCCTCATGAGTTCGAAATGCTGTTTTTGGAATATCTTCAGTCTTCATTCTAATTTGATGATATCCTTAATGAAGATCCAACTTGGTAAAATAAATTTCTCCATGTAATTCATCCAATAATTCATCAATCACAGGAATGGGAAATTTATCTTTAATGGTGAGCTTATTGAGCTCCCTATAATCCAGACACATTCACCATGATCCATCCTTCTTGTGTACCAATACTATAGGAGCAGAGAAAGAACTTTGACTAGGTTGAATTATACCCGCCTCTAACATTTCTGCAATCATACGTTCAATTTCGCTCTTTTGGACATAAGGATATCTATAAGGCCTGATGTTTGGAGGAACACTTCCCGGAATCAAATGAATAGCATGATCATGATCATGAATAGGTGGGAGTCCTTTGGGAGTTTCAAACACCTTGGAATGATTGTCCAAGACTTGTTGGAGATCTGCAGAAATAGATGATTTTGATGTCGGAACTTCTAGTGAGCATAATTGTGTAATTACGCCTCGTTGTTTTTTCTTTAGAAGCTTTGTCATGACATTAGAGCTTATTATCCTTCCCGGCTTCCCTTCAATACCCCGTAATTCGACTTCCTTTCCTTCTGAAAAAAATTTCAAGAAAAGTTCTTGAAAATTAAAAGCTACCGTCCCCAAAGATTGTAACCATTGTACTCCTAGTACAACATCAGCACCTCCCATAGGAATGGAGAGCATTGGACTAGTCAATACATATTCCCCCATGGTTAGCTTGATATTATGGCATTTTCCAGAGCAATTTATAGTTCCTCCATTTGCAACCATCACTTGACATTCTGGTGCTGGGTATAGGAAACAATTTAATTCCTTGGCTACCTTACAATGAATAAAATTATGGGTGCTACCCGAATCAATCAACACTATTACCTTTTTCTTCTTGATTTGTCCTTGTATCTTGAGAGTTTGAGGAGTGGTAATTCCTGCCAGTGCATTACACGATATGGTCGGATTCATTTCTTCCTCTTCTAGGGTTGGTTCCCGGTGTATATCCTCTTCTTGTTCATTTTCTTCTTCCTCTTCACAATCTATGTAAAATAATTTCTTCTCAGCACACTTATGACCTTTAGTGTATTTGCTATCACAACCGTAGCAAAGCCCTTTTGCTCTTTTTTCTTCCAATTGTTGTGGTGTCAACCTTGTAGGTTGTGGAAATCTAGGCATAGCAACACTTCCTTCTTTATAGAAGTGAGTGGTAGGCTTCCTTGTCGCCATAACTTTACATTCAATTTTTCTTGCCAACCTGAATGCCTTCTCCAATGAATCAGGTTCCAAAACGTGAACTTCATGTTGGATGTTATCCTTTAAAGTACCTATGAAGAGATCAATCCCGTGTTCCTCTGGAATATCAGTTACCCTTATATTCAATTTTTGGAAGTCCTCAATGTGCTCCCCCACTAAACCCTTTTGTTTGAGATTTATCAATTGGCTAAAGAAGGTGTTGCTCTTGGTATCCTCATAATGTGCTATCATTTCCTCCGTAAAAATTGACCAAGTGACAATTTTTTTACGGGAGCAAAGCCATTGATACCATACAAATGTATTTTGTTCTAAATGTAAAGTTGCAATGCGTACCTTTTGTGTGTTTTGTACATTATGGAGATCAAAATATTGCTCCATCTGTAGTATCCATGTTACAGGATCCTTTCCATCAAACTTCCTCATATCCATTTTTGGAATATGGTGGTTCTTCCCTCCAATAGTAGAGTTTATGAAATCACGATTAACATTTATTTTGTTCTCATCATGAGTTTCCTCTACTATCTTTTCACCATTAGGAAACATTTCTTGTATCAACCTTGTCAAACCTTCGATGTCTACTTTTAGATCCTTCTTCATGTTTTCCATGTTGTCTTTCAATTTTTCATCGATCTTAGCTTCCATGCCCACTGCTATGCCATCCATATTAGCTTCCAAACCATTCATCTTAGCTTCCACGCCTTTCTTCAAACCGTCCATCTTAGTTTCCATGCCTTTCTTCAAAACTTCCATTTCATTTTTTGTTGTTCTTTGCGAGAGCGAAATTTGTTGCACTTGCTATTGTAATTTTGATATGTCATGTTGACATTCTTCGTCTTCATGAGTCATAGTAGAGCCTTCTAAAGGCTTAATGGGTGTTGAATTATTTTTTGGGGCCATTATTTAGAACCCAATACTGATATATATTCTACAATATGCCCTTGGAATCAATTCAAATTGATTCTTCAAACAAGAATTATGAAATTTGGAAAAAAAATACACACCTTTTTCTTTCTTTTGAGGAGCTCGATATTGAAATTGGATTATCTCTGTGATTTTGGCTCTTCAATATCTAAATTTTGGTACCAAAGTAGCGCTTTGAATTATCTTTCGAATGCCATAGGTCTGACCTGATTTGGATTCTCCAAGACAAAGTTGTGTCCAATCTCCCACAATGACCTAATTATGGATTGGTTCAGTAGAGCAAACTTGTACGACTTGCCACGTGCCACTGTTTTGTCCTTTGTCTCTGAAATTGATAGAAAAGAAAATAAAGTCCGTGTAATTGCGACCACTTTTTACGGCACTCCAATCCGATGCCCAGAGAGAGAGTTATTGAAATTTTCCCACGATCACCTCTTTGAGATGAAATTCAGGAGCCTGAAAAAGCACTACCTTCCGCAGATCATATCTCCAAAAATATTGCAAACCAAGCTCTGAAATTTTTTGAAGCATTTTCTCAGGATTTCAGCTTCACATCATAGGAATTTCAGATTCTGAAACTTCGTAGAAAAAAAGTTATAATGCAAATGCCACGATGACCTATTTAGGAGCCTGAAAACAGACCTAACTTCCATAGATCATATCTCCGAAAATATTGCGAACCAAGCTCTGAAATTTTTAGAAAATCTTCCTCAGGATTTTGGCTTCACACCCTAAAATTCCAAATTTTCCGAAAACTTCGTAGAAAAAATTTATAGCGAAAATTCCACGATGACTGCTTGGAGCAGCCGAATCCCCGTAATCCAAAGCTTTGATACCAAATGTTGTGTAACCAGCTCCAAAATAGAAGAAAGAGATATCAACGCCTTAGAAATAAGCCACTTCGAGGGGGCAACCTCCAATACATTACATAAATGAACAATTTCTGATGATACAAATGAACAAAACCTCCTTCTATATATAGGAGTCCATGGGGCCACAATATAATCCTAGTGGGGCCATAATGTAATCCTAGCCGACCTAACAATAATAATGTAAGGGCACAATAATAAAAATATGGGGGTTACAGGGGTACAACAATAACAATAATGGGGTTACACTAACAACAATAAGGGACTATACTAGTAATATAGGGACCTAACAGTGGGAGCTGCAGCATTTTCCTTATTGGAAAAATCCTTCTTTTTCTTCTTCTTGTTGACAAATACTACCTTGGCAGCATCACCAATATTTGCAACATTATTCTTCACAAAAACATTGGAAGAAATTTTATTCTCCTTTTCTGTCAATCTAGCTACTAAATCCCACTTGCCTTCACTTTCAACAGGAAAAGATGACACCTGAAGTTGAGGAGACATTTCACAAATATCACTATTAGTGGTGGATACTTGGCCCTTATCTTGTGTGTCAATTTCCTTCACATTGGCAGTTTAAACTTCCCCAAGTACTTTAGCACTATCATGGTTAACCATACCTTTGTTTCTATATCCAGAAGATTGTTTGCAGTCAACAACTTTTTTACCAGATAGAAAACCTGGTTTTTCCTCCAAAATGGCCATATTAGCTTTAGGGAGGGCTGTTGTAGCTTCTGATTGTAATTCCCTTTCAGAAACCTTGCTTTTATTTGATTTTTACTGCTTATATACAACTAACACTTCACCCTTTTTCTCTTAGAGAAGATTTTGATCAATAAATATTGTGTCATTTTCATGTGTAGCCAATTGAGATGCCAACCTACTATCATGCATTCCATTGATTTTTCTCTCCCCAACATGCAAACTAGATTTTTCTTTTCCAATGACAGAATTAGAAAAATAAGTCAGCTCTTTGTTTATTTCAGCATCAGGTGAACTTCACAACTTAGATGGGGAATCAGAAACCACAATAGTCCCATGCTCAGGATGGAGAACATTTCCAAGATCTTTCTTCTCTATAATTACAGAATTAACAAAATTATTGCTCCAACTATGTCTAACATTATCACTTGTTGATTCAGATTGTTTATTCTTCACATTTCTTATTGGAAATGTCATTGATGGCAAAGGAGATGGCAAAGGAGGAGCACCTAAAACAACAACAAGGAAAAGAGAGAAGCAAAGTAGCAGAGAGATAGAGGCAGAAGAGAGGTAGCAGAGGCATTAAAAAAGAGCAGCAGAGTTAGCAAAGAAGCAGAGAGCTATTCAAGGGGCAGAGTAGTGAGGACAGAAGGAGGGCCATTTATTTTGAAAAGGGGTTTGGAGTGAAAATCTGTAGAAACAGATTAGTGTTGTAGAAGGGCCACTTGGCTTGAGAGCTGAAAAGACAGAGTTGGAGTAGGTACAGAAACCAGAGATTTCTATAAGTATTGTCGTTGGTTTATATGAAAGTGTCCTCTCAGAATTATATGTGTTGATGGATTGAGAAATTGTATGTTTAACTCTGTACATTGGGTTTAGAAATGTAATTCTACATATGATTGGTTAAATTAGTGTGGATTATGGTGTGTGAGGTTATATGGAAATGTTTTTTTGAACCTAGTTAATATAGTGGGAATTTATGGTTGAACCTGCGAAGGGAATTGTGAAATCGGTTGATGGCACAGTAATATTGTATTTGCAAGGGCCATGAGGGTTGGAGATGGCCAAATTGAAATCTCAAATTGCAGGCATCATGGAATTAGATCGACAGAGCAGTGTGGTGAGAACGAGGCACCAGGACCTGTAAATGGGCCTTGGTGATGCAGCGAGATTATATGATGAATTGTTGAGTGGTTCACTGTGTAGGAGGAACGTCGTGTTAATATATGGGTGAATTAAAAGTTAACATATGAAAAGGCGAAATTGAAATAGAATGGAAGGAAGTGGAACCATGTGCTAAATGGAACCATGAGCCAAAGAACAATGAAAGTGGTGTTTGAGTCCAAAACCAGCGGTGTCGCGCAATTGAATAGTGGTAAATAATTTTTATGAAAAAAATGTGATTCCACAAAGTGTTTGACGCGTGTCCATAAGTGGTTTGGAAAAATAATTTATATCGCGCAATTTCGGAGGATTAACTCTCGTGCACCTAAATTGTGTGATATTGCACTAGATCTGTCGGATTGAGCTTTGGGGTGCGATAAATTATGCGCCGTCAGATGTGAGCAGTAGTTTAATCGCTGGGACCCATATATATCACATGTTGTTGTATGAGTAAGCCCCGAGCATTTTAAAAATGCGATATTCATTTATATCCGTTCGATCAGTGGTTGGAGAGCGACAAGCTTGGAGTTGTCAGATGGAGAGTTATGTTAGCCGTGGGCCAAGATGCATTGTTAATGTGGTGAGATGGTTAATGAAGGTAATTCCAAAGGCGTGGTTTTGGTTATAACGTTCTAACATTGGTGGATGGATGTAATACATGTTAACATATTATCGCTGATATGAATTATCACAAGGCGCGCTTATAAAATTGGTATATGTTAGTATGAACGTGTTGTGGGACCCATAACTGTAATATAGTCGGAGTTTCGTATGAAATACCATGGAATATGAATATAGCACAAATATGTTAATAAAGGATGAAGACTTATAGTTGACATATATATATATATATATATATATATATATATATATCTGTGTGTGTGTCTGTGTGTGTGTTGGGCAAAGATTTATTGTTGGTTTAATATATGTTGGAACCAATATATAATATAATTTGATATACGATCGAATTATATAAACCTTGATGAATGTTTGATATGCGGGTGAATGGAGTTGTGGGCCCAAAAGTCCCTGTTGATATATGCATTAGTCTGTTGGTTTAACAAAGTCAATCGATGAACTTAAACCAAATTTAATGCGTTGTGGGGCCATATCAATTATGTTGATATTCTAACTTAAACCTAACATTTTTGATAGAGTATGAAAGATCATTGTATATGCGTAGTGGGGTCCACAGTGAACCATCACATTGGCGGAGAACAAGAGACGCAAAGACACGAACAGTTGAAAATTGTGATTGAGCGATTGAATGTCAGCTGTCAGATTTGATGAAGGATGGATGGCGGATACGTGAGTCGCTTTACAACTAGTGGGGCCCTTCATTCATCACATCGGTGGAGATCTGATGGCCAAAGGCACACCGAACTATTGGAGGATGCGATTGCGATATTGCGATCGCGATGAAGAATGTGGACCCGATATGTTATGGACTGTTATTTTATGTGTTTGAGTTCCGGATTTAAGGACAACAAAGTGGGCTAGCATTCAATTGATTAAAGGTTGATGTGCATATGAATATGCGTAACTAAACTTATAAGCAAAGTATGGGACCCCGTTAGCCCTTGCTTCATATATATGCACCATTGTATAATATTTACATTATTGATGATGACTGAAGCCCGGATGTTTAATTCACCGCATTGGATGAAATAAGTAATTGGAAATAATGGTGGGCTAGACTTATGTTGATGATTAAGCCAAAGCAAATATTTATTGGGCGCTTCCATAAAATGAACTCTTGATACAGGATTTTACCATAGTGAGGGAAAAAGAAAGCTTCAGCATTAATATAGCTGCTAGATTTAAAACATAAATTAGAGATGCATTTTTATATGCACAGTGAACTTGAAGAATGTGGGTCTGATAGGGGTACATGCACAAGTGCACACAATTGGAGTGAACAGGAGAGTAGACAGAACACTTACATGACAGCAGCAGAAAAGACAAAACCAACAAAGGCAAAGGCTAGAAAAAGCGCTGAGTGAATTTGATGTATGTAATTGAAAATGTGAATGTAAATGTTTAATTGATTTTATATTGTTTGTGATGCAAAGGCAAGTCTCCGGAGGAAAACAAAAATCCCACTGTAATATTGAAATTAGTACATATTGTTATATTTTTTCTGAATGAGATGGTAAAAGAAATGAGAAGGCAGAAGTCAAAGAGGCATGGTTGTCCATTTCAAATTCCTTGAGGAATGCTAACAGTCATTAGGAAATCTCTATAAATAATATCTCATAGATATGCATAGAGAGGTTAGAGAATGCAGAAATGAAGCAGTGAGGCAGAGAAGGAGGAAATGATAGAGAATCTGAGAAAATGCAGAGATGATGCAGGGCAGATATGAAGGCTCGTGCATAGCAGTGAAGATGGTACAGAGCAGAGCTGATATCCTGGTAAATCAGCAAGTGTTTTATGAAAGAGTGAGAAAGTTGGACCTTCCCTATCAAGTTGTAGCTGACTAAGGTAGGAGCCTCTTGTAGGTTGTAGCCTACAAAAATATAGCTGGTGCTTCTGGGCATTTGACTCATTCTCTGTGATAGAAGTCATTGTAGTTCTGACTTGGTAGGAGCCCTGGAGTGTTGGAGTCATACAGAAATAGTTGGGATTTGGAGTTTCCTTGAGTTGTAGCTTGCAGAATTGAGGTAGGAGCCTCCTGTAGGTTGGTGCCTACAGAAAATCAGTGGTGAGAGGGAGCTGGAGCTTTCCTTTGAATCACAACAATAATAAGATGTGGTTTTCTCCCTTATTGGTTTCCACTTATACCTGTTGTCTATATGCTTGATGATAATGTGTTGATACTCTTTTTTATTCTGCTTAATACCTGTTGCTCATTAATTAAGATTGTTGTTCCATTGTATGTTAAGTAGATCACAAAATGTTTATTTGAATGAGTATAAAAGAAAAGTTTAAATAAGAACATGATTTCATTAAACTGATTCCCCCCCTCTCAATTTAACCAAGGTCCA
>CM076578.1:1234826777-1234883069 GCA_034641835.2 Pinus albicaulis | reverse complement strand
TATATATATACATACACACATATACATATACATATATATGTAATTTTTTATCCTTGTATAAATATTATATTTCAAAGTACCTACAATAGAATTCCTTAATTCCTAATAACTTTTTAAATACCCCATTTATATTTGAAGGCAATCCAAGAGAAAAGAAGTTACAATATTTGATAACTCAAACTCAAAAAGTAGAAAATAAATACATTAAATAAAATTCCATCAAACAAACTAAGACTATAGTTGAAAATAATTAATATTATATTGTATTAATGGAGAAATGGTTATATGGTTGTAAGGTAACTCCTTAAGTTAGGATTAGTTCCTAGGTTGTAGGAGTTTGTTCCCAACTCCCTATTCCCTTGTGATGTATTTATTTCTGTATGTATAGTGTACGCTCCAGTTTTTGCAGTCTCCGGGTGCAATACTCACCTGTGAGCTACCTTATTATTCAATTCATTTTTTTTCTTTCCAGTTTTTATCATGATATCAGAGCTCAGACCGGGTGAGCCTAATTTACCTTTAGATCCTTAGTGGCTATAAAGCCTTTTTGCTACAGAGCCTTCATGGCAGATCCTTCATGGCTATAATGCACATAGGAGCCTCAATGCTCTAGGTGGTCTACAAAAACACCTCACTCATAGGAGAAACTCAGTTACTCATAGGAGAAACTCGTTTTTTCACATGTCTCAATTTACTGAGCACAAGCAGATCAATGCGATTTTCAGAGTAGCAGTAGCGTTGATCAACATTATTTTCGGAGCCATAGAAGCGTCAATCAGTACGGATCAATGCATCCTTCGGGGTCTTTCCAGTGTTGTTTTACATTTCCTTACTGAGATTTTTCTTAGCGCATATTTTTTACTGATAAGAGTGTTGACGTATTTTATGGTTCTTCTCGAGAAATTTTTCCTAATTGGTGGAGGATCTGACTAGCAGACACAAAATTTTTCAGATCAGTGATAGATCTGAGTTGCAGACACAGAGATCATGCCATATAGATGGCATATCTATGATCAGGTTCTGGTACGTGTTAAAAAAAATTGTAGCTTGTAATTGTTCACTTGGTTAAAATCAACCTAATATCGGAGGATTTGGAATCCGATCAGTCCAAAAATGAACAATTTTACATAAACTTATCTCAACAAGACTATCAAACTTGATGGAACCAATTATACCAATCGGAAATTCATGCTACAACCATTGCTTGAGGGAGTGAGCATGTGGCCGATTTTCAGCAGTGATGAGTAGAAGCCAAATATTGTAACAAGTGTAGCTGCACTCATACAAGATTGGGATAAAAGGGAGAACAAGGCGAAAGTTTTATTGAAAATTTTTGTCAAAGACAATATTAACCCACACATCAGAGATGGTAAATTGTCCCCTGAGATATAGACAATGCTCCATAATATATACCAGACACAGAACATCGATCGCCTCTTGTCACTCAAAGGAGGGTTGTTTTCGATGAGGATGGAGGAGAATGAATCTGTTGCTAGATTCATTGCAAGGGTTAAAGACTTGAAAGACAGATTGGGTGACATCGGAGAGAAGGTGTTTGATTTTGATCTTGTCACAATAACTTTGAACAGGATGACGAATGAATACCCGATTTTCATCACATGATTGTTTGCATGGGATAAAGCCCCTTCATTCGAAAAGCTGAAGGGAATTCTGTTATAGGAAGAAGGGTGGGGGAAGAATTTGAGACCACAGAATGTCGATGTTGCTTTCATGGAGAAAAAGAAGCCATACAAAGGGAGACAACCACAGCAAGAGAAAGGTAGTGGCACCTTTCAGAAGAGACCATTTAGAGGTATGTCTACAAATAAAAATAGTAATTTTTCTGGCATTAAATGTTTCTACTATGGGAAAACCGGTCATCAAGCTAAGTTCCATTTTAAGAGACATGCAGATGAGGCTAGAAATAAATATAGAAATCACACAGGACACTTTGCAAATGAAGGTCGCAATCATGATTTTTGACTGCTTGTAGTTGATTGTGCTCTTTTAGCTTCTAAGGAGGATGAGGCCAAAATATGGCACGTTTATTCTAGCACATCTTCACATACGACAGGTAATAGAAGTTGGTTTGAGTTTTTGAAGAAACTAATTGTGGAGCTAAAATTTATCTAGGTGATGAAAAAGGTTATGAGATTAAGGGGTATGGTGATATTCCGGTGATGTTGCCTAGCGATGATATCAAATATATTAAGAATGTGATATATGTACCTAGGATCTAGAAGAACTTGATCTTTGTGTCAATAATAACGGATCAGAACCTGCAAGTTGAATTCTTCAAAACATATTGATTCATAAAGGAAAATAAGAAGGAACCAGTTGCATCAGGAGTGTCAGTCAGAAGCCAATATTTATTGAATGTGAGGAGCATGCCACACCAAGCTCTGTTTTCAACAGATTTGACAGCCGATAATCTTTGGCATAAGAGATTTGATCATATAAACCTACAAGACCTCATGATACTTCAAAGGAAACGTATGGTTGATGGAATCCCTGCTTTCCATAATGTTCATTTATATTATGATCAATGTGCATTAGGGAGAATGCATAGAGAAGCCTTTCCTTTGAATTTTGATAGGAATAAAAGAGATATTCTAGAGCTTTTGCATACAGATGTATGCGGAACTATGCAGACTAGGTTGCTAGGTGGTGCATATTATTTTTTACCTTTTACTGATGATTGCACTAGATTATCTTGGGTATACTTTATCAAAAAAAAGATCTAGACATTTTAATGCTTTAAATAATTTAAGAATATGGTGGAGAAGCAGACAGGGAAATTCATAAAAATTCTCCTCTTAGATCAAGGGGGAGAATACAAGTTGGGAGATTTCATGAAATTTTGCAAAAATCATGGAATTATTCAACAATTCAAAGTGCCTCACACTTTGCAGAAAAATGGAGTTGCAGAAGGAAATAACATAACCCTTGTGGAGTGCAAACAAAGTATGATTCAAGGTAAGGGTTTATCCAATAGTTTTTCGACTGAAGCAATCAACACTACTGTTTACTTGAAAAATATGAGGCCAACTAAATCTCTTAATTTTAAAACTCTTTTTGAAGCACTTTATGGATATAAGCCAACAATGAACCATTTAAGAGTTTTTGGGTCAAATTCCTTTGCCCATATACCCAAGGAAGATAGAAAGAAGTTAGATCCCAAGGCCATGAAATGCATCTTTGTGGGATATTGCATTGAATTTAAAGCCTATAGTGAGGATGATCATATTTCATGAGTAGGTTGAGGAAGGAAAGGAAAATAGTCTTGGAGAATGGAACATTCCGATTTTGATGGAAAAAATTAGTGAGGATAATCAGCAAGAGTAGCAGCAATAGAAAGAGGAAGAGACAGGTGATGTAGTCAGTAAGTCAAGCCCGCAAAGGTCTGAAGCATATAGATTTGAAGTGAGTCCTCTATCGAGAAGATCAGGTAGGTAGACTTAACTACTAGCCATATTGAAAGACTATGATTTAATGTCAAACATTTTAAATGTTATAGAGCCCACAAATTATAAAGAAGTTAGTCAATCTCATGAGTGGACGGTTGCAATGAATGAAGAATTTGAATCTATTATTAGTAATAATACTTTTGAATTAGTTGAATTTACTGAAGGAAAAATACCCATAGGTTGTAAATGGATTTACAAACCTAAATTTAATGCAGATGGGAGTATAGAAATGTTTAAAGCTAGACTGGCAGCAAAGGGTTATTCATAGAATTAAGAGAGAATTTACTTTGAAGAAACCTTTGCTCTTGTAGCCAAACTGAATAATATTAGAATGTTAATTGCCTTAGCTACAAAATATCAATGGAAGCTACACTAGCTAGATGTTAATTCTTCATCCTTAAATGGTGATTTAAAGGAAGAGGTTTATTTAGAGCAACATGAAGGGTTTTTTAAGCAAGGGTGGGAACATTTAGTGTGTAGATTGAAAAAGGCACTATATGGTTTAAAACAAGCACCCAGGTCTTGGTATGAGAATATTGATTCATTTTTCTTACAGCACAGTTTTCATATGAGTATGAATGATCCAAACCTATATACCATGTATGATGAACAAAGGGAGATTATTTTGATTTCCTTGAATGTGGATGCCATGATTATAATAGGAAATGCAGATGCATTAATAAAAGAAATACAATTGCAGATGTCACAATTTTTTGAAATTAAATACCTCAGAAGTTTATATTATTGTTTGGGTCTGGACGTTTGGAGAGACTTTGGGCAGATTTTTCTTACTCAAGGGAAGTATGTCAGAGGGCTGCTAAAAAAGATAAGGATGGAGCAGTGTAAGACATCATCAACACATTTGTAGCAGAATATGAAATTATGCAGTGGCGATGGCTCTAAGGAGGTGGATTCCACTTTGTATAGGCAGCTAGTTGGTAGTCGGATACATCTAACTAAAACTAGGCTAAACTTAACATACTCTATTAGTGTGCTAAGCTAGTTCATGTCTAAACCTCTTGAAATTCCTTAGGCAGTAGCAAAAAGTGTGTGGAGGTATCTTCATTGTACTATTAATTGTGGTATTTTATACACTCATACATCTTATGTTACTTTAGCAGGTATTTCAGACTCTGATTGGGCAAGTAACCTTGATGATTGGCGATTTATCATACGTTATGATTTTAGTGTTGGATTTTGGGTCATAGCATGGAGAAGTAAAAATTAGAGCACTGTGTCTTTATCTTCACCTGAAGGCGAGTACCAAGCATTATGCCCAACAACATGTAAAACTACCTGGTTGAGAAGGCTTCTCCATGATACAAGAAAAGAGCAGAAAGAAGCAACTATCATTAAATGTGACAAACATAGTTCCATTAAGCTAGCAAACAATTTAATGTTTCATAAGAACACGAAACACATCGATACTCAATTTCATTTTGTTAGAGAAAAAGACCTATCAAAAGAAATATTTGTTGAATATTGTAAAACATGTGACAATATGGCTAATATTTTTACTAAGCCTCTTGGGGAAGTGAAGTTTGAATTGTTTAGAGGGATGTTAGGACTACGTGATAATCCTTTCTACATTAAGGGGGGAGAGTTGAAAATAATTAATATTATATTGTATTAATGGAGAAATGGTTACATGGTTGTAAAGTAACTCTTTAACTTAGGATTAGATCCTAGGTTGTAGGAGTTTGTTCGCAACTCCCCATTCTCTTGTGATGTATTTATTGTTGTATCATTCATTAATTGGATGTAGAGTGTACGCTCTAGTTGGTACAATCTCCAGGTGCAATACTCACATGTGAACTACCTTGTTATTCAATTCGTATGAGTAACAACCAAATGAGGCAAACTCAATTCTACAAAATATCATTGAGTGACACAATGAGGCATTGAATCAATACTTCTCAGCTATTTACAATACCCTAATTGACGTCAAACCATGTGTTGTACTAGGAAAAATGTTCCCTTGCCCTTGTCTTTGACTCTGGCATTTGTATATGGGGCTATCTCAATACTGGTCGCAAATGGCCACAGCATGTTCAAAGGTGTGGATGGCTATTTAACTTAACATCTGAACTTAAATTTGATGGTAATGATGTAAATTATTTTGTTTGGACGAAAATGGAGTTCTTTGGTTTAAATCTTGGAATGCAAAATCAATATACGTTAACGGTTTCCCTTTGTGTAATGAATTTCACCTTCGTTTTAGGTAATAGAAATTTCAGCTTTCCTGCATTTAAGAGAGTGAGTAACTACTGAACAATAAGAGAATTAGACAGATATTCATTAAATATGATCTTGAAACTCTTTTGTGAAAAGCTAACTTTAATATAACTTTATTAGAATTATAAATTTGATTTATATAATTTTTTTCTTAAATTTATATTTAAAAAAAAAAATTAAATAAAGAAAAATTATATTTTCAACAAAATTTTATCATTATATACCACTTAAAGTATGCTTTCTTTAAATATATGTTCACATTATAAAACACAAACAATTTACATATAAAAATTAAGTATAAAATAATATTGAGCATTTTTTTTTATAGATAAAATTTATAGTTTATGTGTGAAAAAGCTTAGTCATTATTTTTAATTTAAATAATTATTATTATATAAATTTGGGAAAATTATCAAAAAAATAAATAAATATAATACTTCTATGAATATATCTTTAAGGTACTTCTTGAATAATAATAGGTTTGGGTAGTCCATGTTATAAGAATTAGTTAGAATTGAGATGGGTGAGGTGCATTTATTTACATTAATGAGTTAATTGAAGAGTAAATTGAGAGCGCGATCTATTATTTTTTAATTATATTAAGATCATTAAATAAACCGCTTTTTAAACACACCATTTCAAAATAAATCATAAAAGATTGCTTAGCTAAGTTTTGACTTAAGTCTAAAACTTCACACAAATACATATCAAAAATTTATCAAATCATATACTTTATATGGATTTAAGAATATTACAATAGTGAATAATTCTCGCAGAATTTTAAAATAAAATATCTATATAAACATATAAAATAAAGTTTTGTTAAATCAACCAAGTCAAATAGAGACACTTTTTATCATTTTTATGAAATAATAACAAAAATAAATCATTATAAATATTGAACCAATGATATTACCGAGTAGAAAAATTGAAAGGATGTATTCATGAATATGCCTATCCCTTGGTTTGAACATTGATATAACTTATAATAGCATGGAGTTGTAAAATCCACACAGTAATTACTTCCATTCACATAAAAAAAAGTTATTTCCTCACTACTATCTTCAGTATACTAATATATAGATACATCAGTCCATGAAATTATTTACTAAACTCTTGTGTTATATATTTCCATTCACTATATCAACACAATTCTTAAACTATGCACATGATTATTCTTATAATTTCCAACTTAAATGATCATCCTAAACAATAGTTAGAAGGAATAATTCTAATACTAAACAATAATTAGGAAATCGAAATAGTACTCGAGCTTACTAACTTTGAGTCTGCATACATTGTAATGTCCTGCCAAGGTTGAATGTTTTAAAATATACTATGTCTTTGAGTTCGATGGTCCCGTTGGAATTCCCACCGTGTTTGAAATTAATATACCATGTACCCTTACAATGATAATTGATATTGTAATAATGTAATAAGGTCTTTTTTTCAGTCCTTAGATTTATCACTACATATAATATCCATTACGAAGATTGAATGCGGGTACAGTTGAATGAGGGGTTTATCAATAGTTTTTAATATTACATATCTCGATTGTTGTGTTGACCTCCACCTATCCCATGCTCTGATCTTGGGCAACTATGTTTGTCTGATCCTTATCCTTGGGAAATCGACAATGCCGATGCAGGGGAGGATTTTTAGGGTAACCACTGACCCGATCCTTTTGTCTGTGTTTTATTTCTCCTGCCGCCGAGGTCAGGATTCGGCTCTACAATTTTTGGTTCAATATCATGTTAAACTTTAGGTAGTTTCCTATGTGATACAATGTCGCTAACGGAATGACCATGCTGCACTAGTCTTGCAGATCCATGGAGGTACTGCAGTGCATTTTATTTTAATCTTTACTGGCCATTACATTAGGTTTAATACCTACAAATTAATTTTTTCTAAATTTGTTTTCCCTTTGCAACAATATGGTAGTATGAGGAGTTGTGATGTTGTGTTCTTCTTTGTAGGTTCTCACGATGCTGCAAGGATTCAATTCTGTTGCTGAGAGACATACCAACTATGCCTTTACGAAGCCTACCAGGCCTTCTTAGCACAACAAGCATAGCTTTTGACAGTATTTATATTACGTTATGTTTTATATTTAACTTTGGTTTTTGTTTTTGTTTCATGGCCATAACCCCTTAGCCATAGTGGTGAATGTAGGGTTTTCATGCGAGTTGAGGGAAAAATTCAAGACCTTCTCGAGAGCCCCGAAAGGTTCCATACCGGTAGGCTCTTTTCACACTTAGTGTTAAGGTTGGGAATCTGTTAGCTAGGTTTACCGGTGTTTGTATCTGCAGCCACCCGTCTGTCTCCGGCAAAGACTTCGGGCTTTACTATCATGATACTTTCTCTACTTAGCTATGAATTTACTTATTTACTAGTTACTGTTTACAGAAGGGTTCCACCCTGGCTTGGCCCTCTTTGCAGCCTTACTCAGTTTTCTATATATTTAAATTGTATTGTAACTATTAAAATAGAAGAAGGACCTCGTTCCTCAAAGTAAATTATGGATGTATTTTATTTAGGGACTACCAGTCATTTTACTGCTACTCTATATTTTATCTAATGGCTCCTTTTGCATGTATTTAGTTCTGACATCACATTTGTCTTCTTTCTCATATTTATATTTTAGTGAATAAAAAATGTAAAAGGTTTATCCTTCATAAAAAATGAGGACTGTCTTTTCATCAATTTCTAGACTCTACAGTCATTTAATTTCTGGTTAATATCAACCTTTACTGCGCATTACCTATTCTAAGAGATACTGGAATATTAATTTTTTTTCTTCTGCACAATTTGGCTTATTATTTTCATTTCATACTAGTGTTTTTTAAGGAATATTTAAATACATATACTCATATATCTCCTGGGTTAATGGATAAAGGGATGTGAACCCAGACACATAACTCAGGTTTGGGTACTAAACCCACTGGCCTAAGCCCATGAAAAATCTTTCTGCATAATAGTTCTTATGTATGTGTTTTCTTGCTACACTGTTGACTATGCTCATTGTAATGTAACCTTAATGTTCTTATATCACATCAATTTTATATGTCAATACTTTTGGGATATATAATACTAGGTTGTTAAACAGAATATCAATTTATCATAAGTTGGAGTTACTGAGTTGTTTGATCATACTCCTTTCATTGTAACCTTTCATTTACTATTTACAGTGGAAACTACTTGTGACCATTATAACAGAGATTAGTTTGTAGATATGCCATATAGTAACACTACCTGAAATAATTCTACTAGAAAATAAAATATAATTGCAACTTACAGTAAACATTACCTGTAACAATTATAACATTATATTAAGGCTTATTCTTGATATTATCAATGTTTTAGCCATAAATTCAAGATACTTATGTACCTATCTCAGAGGATTATTCCAGTAACTGATGTTCTTCCCAACCTTGAGTGAGGCTATCAAGTCCTCTGCTCCCCCTTTTCTCCTCAACATGGCCTAGGTAATTTCTTAGGACAAGAAGTTAGACCTTAGGATTAAAATACAATCTTTACTTCTCTTGGGTATTTCCTGAGCTCCACTGGTTTCCAAACTAGCTCTGGATAACTCATAGCAACAACCTATTGCTAAAACTTAGCATCCTTTCTGCAGAAAACCCCTTCCCTTCTTAGGATTTTCCTTTTAATCCTTCTTGGGAAGGTAACTGTCATAACTGCCTCAACCTTTACCCTAGGTCCTTGGAAATCATTTACGAATCAGTTACTTTACCCTTTTTACTCAAGGAAATTATTAATTAATTCTTTTTTTTTTTTTTTAAAGACAAAAGATAATATATTAAAGTATAGTTAATGAATATCCTTATTCGTTACTCATTCAAAATGTGCCATAATAAGTTTATATACCAATAAGTAAATTAAAACATAGTGTTACATCTTCCCCCACTAAAACAAACACTATCCTCAATGTTATTTGATCACTGAGAAAAACTTCGGATAGGCTTCTTGAATAACATGCTCATCCTCCCAAGTAGCCTCCTCACGGCAATTTAAAGCGCTTCCACTGCACTTTAACTTGAAGGATGACTCACCTCCTGAGAGTTATTTCTCTCTGATCTAGAATATGTTGTAGTTCTACCAGGAACTTGCCGTCCAGTTCTACCTGCATAACAATTGTCATAATCAGTTCAAATGAGAAATCTACTTTTCATACAAAGGTAATACATTTTTGACTTGCATGTATACCCTTCCAATGTATCACATGTTTTGTATCATGTATGTAACGCTTCAGTAGTGATACATGAAACACATTGTGTACTAATATATGGCTTGGTAGGGCTAGACGATAGGCCACCAGTCCTATCCTTTCCAAAATCTCTAATGCTCCGCAATATCTAGGAGCCAATTTGGCACAAGAATTCCACCTCGATGTGTTATTTTTTGGTTTATTTCTAAGATAAACATGGCCCCCTACCACAAAATCCCAGAAATTTCTTTTCCGATCTGCATAAAAAAAATTTCGGTCTTGGGATGCCTTCAAATTTTGCCTGATATTCTTTACTTCCCATTCCATCTGCTCTAGCATGTCTGACCCAAGCATCATCTTGTTTTCTGGACCGCTCCAATTTATAGGAGTTCGACATTGTCTTCAGTACAATGATTCAAAGGGGTTCATCTTAAGCGATTCTTGATATCCGTTTTTGTAGGAAAACACAACCAAATGTAGGTATTCTTCCCATTTCGTAGGTTGTTGCATCACGTACATGTGCAACATGTCTTCTAAAACTTGATTCGACCTCTTTTTTTTCCCATCTGTTTGAGGATGGTAGGTAGTACTAAATTATATTTGCATACCCAAGACAATAAATAATGTCTTCTAGATTGGTGATGTAAATTTTACATCACGATCTGAGATGAAAATTCGGGGAATACCAGATAGTCTAAAAATCACTTTCATGAAGATATCAACAATTTGTACTGTCTTGTAAGTTGACTAGATGGGAATGAAATGAGCCACCTTATTGATTCTATGAACTACAAACATAATTGAATCAATGTGTCTTTTGTTTCTGGGTAGTCCAGTGATGAAATCGAGGGAAATGACTTCCCATTTCCATTCTAACACTGGGATAGGCTAAAGAAATATTGCGAGATGGTGATGCTCAACCTTAATTTCTTGTCATTCCAAGCACTTGGTCAAATATTCTGCAATGTCCTTTTGCATCCCTGGTTAGGAATAGTATTTCCTAATTGCAATTAGCATTTTCTGATATCCGGGATGTCCTGCATAGGAACTCCTATGATATTCATCCAAAATAATTTTTTTAAAATTATTTTGATTAGGGATATACATTCTTTTCCGGTAGACTGGGAATTGCTTATCATTGAGTTCATAGTCTGACTATTTTCCTTTCTCTTCATCTTCTTTTGCTTGCTGCCATAAGAACTGATATTCAGGGTCTTTCTTTGCTGCCTCCATATTTTATTCTTGAAATTTGAATTCAATTTGATTAAAGTAAAGCTCATAGATGCCATGTAGTTTCCTACTTAAGGCATATACCACCTGGTTATCTTTACCTTTCACGTGTTGAATATCAAAATCGAACTCACTTAGGAATGTGTTCCATCTTGCTTCGAGAGCATTCAGATCAAATTTTTTAAAATAGCTAGTAAAAATGCTATGATTAGTTCTCAACATGAATCTTTTTCCTAATAGATAGTGTCTCCAAGTCTGAAAGGCATGCACCACTACAATTAGTACCAAGTCATAGGTGGAATACCTCTACTTATGATCCTTTAGTTTTCTAGATTCATATGCTATGACTCTTCCTTCTTGAGTCGAGACCACTCCTACCCCCTCCTTACATGCATCAATGCATAATTCAAATTCTTTACATGAATTGGCCACTTTCACAACATGGGTAGTAGCTAACAACTCTTTCAATAACTAAAAACTGTTCTAAAATTCCCGAGACCACTTAAAGACTCATCCTTTCTGCTGCAGCGAGGTAATGGGAAAATATATTTTACAAAATCCATTGATGAATCGTCGGTAGTAGCTAGAGAAACCCATAAATGAATGTATGCTTGCTACATTATTTGGAACCTTACATTCCATGATTTTCTTAATCTTTTTAGGGTCCACAGAAATCCCTTCAGCAGAAGTCACGTGTCCCAAATACTGGATCTGCTTCTTGAAAAATTCACACTTACTAAACTTAGCATAGATCTGATGTTGTCGTAACATGTCCAACACCATGCGTAGATGCTCCTTGTGCTCTTCCACATTATTGGAGTAAATTAATATATCATCAATAAAAATTAAAACAAAGTTGTCCTAAAATGGGTGGAAAATTCCATGCATTAAGATCATAAGGGTTGTTGGTGCATTGGTTAACCCGAATGGTAACACCATGAACTCAAAATGTCTGTACCAGGTATGGAAATATTTTTTGGATTGTCTTCATCCTTAATCCGGATCTCGTGATATCTTGACCTTAAGTCAATCTTAGAAAACAATGTAGCTTCTTTTACTTGATCAAACATATCGTTAACGCGTGGTAATGGATACTTTTTTTTAACATCAAATTTGTTGATCTGTCGATAATCCATGCACATTCGCATAGTACCGTCCTTCTTATTCACAAACATCACTGGTACTCCCCATGGGGACATACTGGGCTAGATGTAACCTTTATCAATCGATTCCTACAGCTGCACTTTTAATTCCATTAATTCAAACAGTCATTTTGTATGGAGCCCGAGACATAGGTGTTTCCCAAGGTCTTAATTCTATTGTAAACTCTACGTCTTTTTTGGTGGCAATATTAGGATTTCCTCGGGGAATACATCTCGAAAATATTGTACTATAGGAATATTTTCCAGCATAAGGGTCTTGTATTTGGAATGGGAGAATCCTACCTAGATTGAATAGAGTTGACACCCCTTCCTTATGCATTTACTCAGTTGATATGTTGTAATGGGTCATAAATATAATGGTTTCTTAATTCCCTGCAGTTCTTGACGTGTACCATCCTTTGATTTGAAATAAATAACTTTATCTTTGCAGTCCACTAATGAGCAATGTTTCTCCAGCAAATCCATTCATGATAAGATATCATAAGATCCCAGAGGTAGAATGTTGAGCTCTACAGTTATGTGTTGGTCTCCAATAGTCAACTCGCAGCTTGATACTTTGGCATTGACTCCTCTTCTTTCCCTTATAGCCAGCTAAAGTAGCCAAGGATTCTTGAATTTCTGATTCTACAATTTAAAGTTTTCAACAATACAGGGGTGTATATAGCTCAAACTGGCCCCAGGGTCAACTAAAATATAAACTTATTGGGTTTGTAGTGTACCTTCTAATTATATCATAGTTGGCTGAAAATCCTCTTGCCGATCCTCTACAGTAGCATTGATTCTAGGTATGTTTCAAGCTACATCTCCCATAGTATATGCCTCTTGTAGGTTTTCTGTGACTGAATTTCTCCCTCGATGAGGAAAAATCTTGAAATAATGTGCCTCCCGACAACCCCAATGCTACAATGGAGGTTTTTGGGATTGTCCAATTTCGGGTCTACTATAAGCTTTAGTATACCGCTCCTTTCCTGCCCACTTGGTCTTTCGTTGACTCTTCCCATTATATTTATTTATTAGATTCCTTGCAGCATTCCTATAATTTCTGAATATGTTATTTCTAAGATTGGTAAAGCTTTTCTGTCCATTTCAGGGCAACCAACCTTTTCTGGTTTCTCCCATTGATTTGGATTGTTGATAACACATCTGTGCTTTCCTTATCGCTTCCTCCATGATTTTTGGGTTTACAAAAGCAATCCTCTCTTTCATGTGTATCAACAAGATGCTCAAAAACTGCTGCACTTTTTCCTTTTCATCGTGAAAATAAGGTAAATATCTTAATAATGAAGTAAATTTTGTAATAAATTCATCCATAGACATCTGCCCCAATTTTAGATCATGGAATTCTCAGGATTTTTCATCATAGAATCGTTCAGGCAGATACTTATTTTTGAAGAACTACTGAAACTCATCACAAGTTACGTTCTAATCTTCAACTCCATGCACGTTCTTCACTTCTTCCCACCACAATGTAGCTTTATCTCGTAGCTGGTAAATGGCTAAACAAGCTTTAACTTTGTTGTTATATCCGTACACTCAAAAGTACTTGTTCATGTTTATTATCCATACTTCTGCCATTTATTCAGCCTCTCTCTCGAAGGTAGGAGGCTTGATCTTCTGGAATGTACCCTGTAATTCCACTTTTTGTTTACTCAGCTCTTTTTATTATGAAATATTCCCAGATCCAGCTTCATTTTAGGTTCAACTTTTATTACTCTGTTGCATTCGGCTTCCTTCGATGTTGTCATGCATTGGTTGTCATTGTTTTCCTTCTCCCTGAGTGTCCCTCTCAGGGTTGGGTTGTGCAGTGGGAGGATTTTGTCTATCTGAAATAATTTTTAATATCCTTTCCTACTCCCTCATTAACCTTTAATTATCACTCTAAACCTTAATAATCTATGTTTGAAGTTGTTGAACAGTATCAAGTAATCTATTTTTCTATCGTTGTTGTTCTTACAACATCCTCCTTATTTTCTGGTGCTGCTCTATGCTTAATTTCATCCACATTTCAGGATTGACTTCAGGATTGGTCATAGGATGGGTTTCCCCCATGTTCCTAGGTGTTTTATGAATATATCTTCTCCTGATAGTAGCTCAATGCTAATTTTCCATACTGCAAACAATTTTCAACAATAAACATATTGAAAAACAAACACCCATGTTATTGTGTCGGCCCATATGGCGCTAGCGTGTAACCACGCTCTAATACCACTTGTAACATCAACACAATAATTACTTGCATTCACATAAAAAAAAAGTATTTTCTCGCTACTATCTTCATTATACTAATGTATAGATACATTAGTCCATGAAATTATTTACTAAACTCTTGTGTTTCATTTATATATATTTCCATTCACTATATCAACACAATTCTTAAACTATGCACATTATTATTCTTATAATTTCCAACTTAAATGATCATCCTAAACAATAGTTAGAAGGACTAATTGGAATACTAAACAATAATTAGGAAATCTAAATAGTACTCGAGCTCACTAACTCCGAGTCTACATACATTGTAATGTCCTTCCAAGGTTTGAATGTTTTAACATATACTATTTCTTTGATTCTGATGGTCCCATTGGGATTCCCACCATGTTCGACATTAATGTACCACATACCCTTACAATGCTAACTGATATTGTAATAATGTAATAAGGTCCTTTTTTAGTCCTTATATTTCTCACTGCATATAATATCCATTGCGAAGATTGAATGTGGGTACAATTTTATTGAGGGGTTTATTAATAGTTTTTAATATTACATATATCGATTGTTGTGTTGACCTCCACCTGTCTCGCGCTCTGATCTTGGGCGACTCTGTTCATCTGATCCTTATCCTTGGGAAGTCGATGGTGCCGATGCAAGGGAGGATGGTCAGGGTAACCACCTACCCTATCCTTCCGCCTGTGTTTCATTTCTCCCGCCGTCGAGGTCAGGATTCAGCTCTGCAATCTTTGGTTCATTCTCATCTTAAACTTTAGGCTATTTCCTCTGTGATACGATGTCACCGATGAAATTACCATGACGCTCTGATCTTGCAGGTCCATGGAGGTACTCCAATGCATTTTCTTTTATTCTCTGTTGACCATTACATTAGTTATAATACCTGAAAATTCACCTTCTAAATTTGTTTTATTTTGCAAGAGTATGGTAACACGAGGAGTTGTGATGCTCCGTTCTTCTTTGCAGGTTCTCTCGATGCTCTAGGGATTCAATTTCGTCACTGAGCGACATACCAAATATGCATTCGAGTATCCTACCAAGCCTTATCAGCACAACAGGTATAGTTTTTCTACAGTCTTTATATTACGTTATGTTTTTTATTTAGCTTTGGTTTTTGTTTTTCTTTCATGGCCATAACCCCTAAGCCACAATTATGAACATAGGGTTTTTGTGCCAGTCGAGGTCGGAATGTAGGACCTTCTTGAGAGCCCAGCAAGGTTCCTTACTAGTAGGCTCTTTTCTCAGTTATTGTGCTAGGGTTATGAATTTATTAGCTGGGTTTACCGGTGTTTGTAACTATGGCCACCCCTCTATCTCCTGTAGGGACTTGGGGTTTTGCTATCGTGATACCTTCTCATCTTAGCCATCAATTTTCTTAGTTATTGGTTACTGTTTACAGAATGGTTCCACCTCATTTTGGCCCTCTTTGCAACATTACTCAAATTTCTGTTTATTTAATTTGTACTGTAAATATTAAAATAGAACAAGAACCTCATTCCTAAAATTGAATTCTGGATGTAATTTATTTAGGGATTTTCGGTCATTTTGCCACTACTCTATATTTTATCTAATGGTTCCTTCTGCATGTATTTAATTCTGGCATCAGAGTTTTCTTATTTCTCATATTTCTATTTTAGTGAATGAGCAATGTAAAATTTTTATCCTCCATAAAAAATTAGGACTATATTTTCATCAATTTCTAGACTCTACAATCAAATACTTTCTGGTTAATATCAGGCTTTATTGTGCATTACCTTTTTTAAGAGATACTGGAATGTTAATTCATTTTCTTCTGCACAATATGACTTATTTTCATTTCCCACTAGTGTTATTTAAGTAATATTTAAATACATATACTCATATATCTCTCGAGTTAATGGCTAAAGGGATGTGAACCCAGACCCATCCCTCAGGTCTGGGTACTAAACCCACTGGCTTAAATGCATGAAAAACATTTCTACATAATAACTCTTCTCTCTGTGTTTTCTTACTGCTCTTCCATATTCTTGGATTAAATTAATATATCATCAATTAAAATTAAAACAAAGTTACCCAAAAATGGGTGGAAAATTCCATGCATTAAGATCGTAAAGGTTGTTGGTGCATTGGTTAACCTGAATGGTAACACCATGAACTCATAATGTTCATAACAGGTATGGAAATCTGTTTTGGATATGTCTTCATCCTTAATCTGGATCTGGTGATATCCTGACCTTAAATCAATCTTATAAAACAAATTTCTAGCTGCCTTTACTTGATCAAAACAAACATTTATGCGGGTTAATGGATACTTTCTTTTAACAGCCAATTTGTTGAGCTATCAATAATCCATGCACATTCACATAGTACCATCCTTCTTCTTCACAAACATCACTGGTACTCCCCATGGGGACACACTGGACCGGATGTAACCTTTATCCATCAACTGTGTAGCCACATTTTTAATTCCATTAATTCAGGCACACTCATTTTGTATGGAGCCCAGGGCATAGGTGTTTCCCCAAGTCTTCATTCTATTGTAAATTATATGTCTCTTTTTGGTGGCAATCGTGGGATTTCCTCAGGGAATACATCTCGAAAATCTTGTACTATAGGAATATTTTCCAACATAAGGGTCTTGTCTTTTGAATTGGAGAATCCTACATGGATTTCATAGAGTTAAGACCCCTTCCTTATGCATTTACTCAGTTGATATGTTGTAATGGGTCGTCACTCTAATGTTTTCTTAACGCCCTGCAGTTCTTGATGTGTAACATCATTTGATTTAAAATAAATAACCTTATCTTTGCAGTCAACTAATGACCAATGTTTCTCTAGCCAATCCATTCATAATAAGATATCATAAGATCCTAGAGGTATAATGTTGAGTTATATAGTTATGTGTTGGTATCCAATACTCAACTCGTAGTTTGATACTTTAGCATTGACTCGTCTTCTTTCCCCTATAGCCACATGAACTAGGCAAGGATTCTTAAATTTCTTATTCTATAATTTAAAGTTTTCAACTATACAGGGGTGTATATAGCTCAAACTGGCTCAAGGGTAAACTAAATAGAAACAGATTGGGTTTGTATCTTATCTTCTAATTCTATCATAGTTGGTTTAAAATCCGTTTTCCGATCCTCCAAAGAAGCATTGATTCTAGGTTTGTTTTGAGCTACATCTCCCACAGTATATGCCTCTTTCTAGTATTATGTCACTTCATTTATCCCTCGATGAGGAAAATTCTTGAAATAATGTGCCTCTCGACACCCCCGACACTACAATGGATGTTTCTGGGACTGTCCAATGTCATTTCTTCCAGAAGCTTCAGTATGTCACTCCTCTCCTGCCCACTTGGTCTTTGGTTGACTCTTCCCATTCTGTTTATTTATTATATTCGTTGCAGCATTCTTGTAATTTCCAGTTCTATTATTTCTAACATTGGTAAAGCTTTTATGTCCTTTTCGGGGCAGCCAACTTTTTCTGATTTCTCCCATTGATTTGGATTGTTGATAACACATTCATTCTTTCCTGATCACTTCCTCCATGATTTTTCGGTTTACAAAATAAATCCTCTCTTTCATGTGTATTGGCAAGCTACTCAAAAACCGATGCACTTTTGCCTTTTCATCGCGCAAATAAGGTACATATCTTAATAATGAAGTAAATTTTGTAATAAATTCATCCATAAACATCTGCCCCAATTTTAGATCACGTAATTATTGGGATTTTTCATCGTAGAATCGTTCAGTCAGATACTTATCATTGAAATACTGCTGAAACATACCAAGTTATGTTCTCCTTCTCCCTCAGTGTCCTTCTCAGGGTTGGGTTATGCAGTGGGAGGATTCTGTTTATCTGAAAGAATTTTTAGTATCCTTTCCTGCTCCCCCATTGACCTTTCATAATAGCCCTAAACCTTAAGAATCTATGTCTGAAGTTGTTGTACAGTATCAAGTAATCTATTTCTCTGTCATTTTTGTTCTTCCAATATCCTGCTTGTTTGCTAGTGTCGGTCTATGCTTAATTTCACCCACATTTCGGGATTTACTTCAAGATTTTTCATAGGATGGGTTTCCCCCATGTTCCTGGGTGTATAATGACTAGATCCTCTCCTCATAGTAGCTCAACGCTAATTTTCCATACTGTACACAATTTTCAACAATAAACATACTGAAAAACACCCATGTTGTTGTGTTTGCCCATCTCGCCACAACATGTAACAACACTATGACGCCACTTGTAACATCAACATAGTGATTACTTCCATTCACATTTAAAAAAGTATTTTCTCGCTACTATCTTCATTATACTAACCTATAGATACATCAGTCCATGAAATAATTTACTAAACTCTTGTGTTTCATTTATATATATTTCCATTCACTATATCAACACAATTCTTAAACTATGCACATGATTATTCTTATAATTTCCAAATTAAATGATCATCCTGAACAATATTTAGAAGGACTAATTTTAATACCAATGAATAATTAGGAAATATAAATATTACTTGAGCTAACTAACTCCGAGTCTGCATACATTGTAATGTCCTTCCAAGGTTTGAATGTTTAAACATATACTATGTCATTGATTTTGATGGTCACATTGGGATTCTCACCGTGTTTGACATTAATATACCACATACCCTTACAATTCCTATTGATATTGTAATAATATAATAAGGTCCTTTGTCAGTCCTTAGATTTCTCACTGCATATAATATCCATTGCGAAGATTGAATGCGGGTACATTTGTATTGAGGGGTTTATTAATAGTTTTTAATATTACATATCTCGATTGTTGTGTTGACCTCCAAATGTCTCGCGCTCTGATCTTGGGCGAGTTTGTTTGTTTGATCCTTATCCTTGGGAAATCGATGGTGCCGACACAGGGGAGGATGGTTAGGGTAACCAGCCAACCCATCCTTCTTCCTGTGTTTCATTTCTCCCTCCGCTGAGTTCAGGATTCAACACTACAATCTTTGGTTCATTCTCATGTTAAAATTTAGGTGATTTCCTCTGTGATACGATGTCGCCGACAGAATGACCATGCCACTATGGTCTTACAGGTCCATGGAGGTACTCCAATGTGTTTTCGTTTAATCTATGTTGGCCATTACATTAGTTTAATACCTGAAAATTCATTCTTTATAAATTTGTTTTCCCTTTGCAAGAGTATGATAATATGAGGATTTTTGATGCTCTGTTCTTCTTTGCAGGTTCTCTCGATGCTCTAGGGATTCAATTCCGTCGCCGAGTGACATACCAACTATGCCTTCATGCAGCCTGTCAGGCCTTCTCAGCACAACATGTATAGTTTTCGACAGCTTTTATATTATATTATGTCTTTTATTTAGCTTTGGTTTTTGTTTTTCTTTCATGGCCATAACCCCTCAACCATAATTGTGAACATAGGGTTTTCGTGCCAGTCCAGGTCGGAATGTAGGACTTTCTGGAGAGCCCCACAAGGTTCCTTATTGGTAGGCTCTTTTCTCATTTATTGTGTTATGGTTATGAATTTGTTAGTTGGGTTACCAGTGTTTGTAACTATGGCCACTTCTCTATCTCCTGCAAGGACTTGGGTTTTCCTATTGTGATACCTTCTCAACTTAGCCATGAATTTTCTTAGTTACTGGTTACTATTTACAGAAGGGTTCCACCCTGGCTTGGCCCTCTTTGAAACATTACTCACTTTTCTGTCTATTTAAATTGTATTGTAACTATTAAAATAGAACAAGGACCTTGTTCCTAAACTTGAATTCTGGATGTATTTTATTTAGTGATTTTTGGTCATTTTACCACTACTCTATATTTTATCTAATGGTTCCTTCTGCATGTATTTAATTCTGGCATCAGAGTTGTCTTATTTCTCATATTTTTATTTTAGTGAATGAAAAATGTAAAATTTTTATCCTTCATAAAAAATGAGGACTATCTTTTCGTCAATTTCTAGAATCTACAATCATATACTTTCTGGTTAATATCAGGCTTTACTGTGCATTACCTGTTTTTAGAGATACTGGAATATTAATTCATTTTCTTCTACACACTCTGACTTATTATTTTCATTTCCCACTAGTGTTCTTTAAGGAATATTTAAATACATATACTTGGATATCTCTCGGGTTAATGGCTAAAGGGATGTGAATCCAAACCCATCCCTTGGGTCTGGGTACTAAACCCACTGGCTTAAGCCAATGAAAAATATTTCTGCATAATAACTCTTCTGTATGTGTTTTCTTGCTGCACTGTTTACTATGCTCATTGTAATGTAACCTTAATGTTCTGATATCATATCAGTTTTATCTTTCAATACTTTTAGGATATATAATACTAGGTTTTTAGACGTAATATCAATGTATAATAAGTTGGATTTACTTATTTGTTTGATCATACTCCTTTCACTATAACCCTTCATTTACTATTTTCAGTGGGCACTACTTGTGACCATTATAATAGAAATTAATTTGTAGATATGCCATATAGTAACAGTACCTGAAACAATTCTAACATAAAATAATTTATAATTTCAACTTACAATAAACACTACCTGTAACAATTATAACATTATAGTAAGGCTTATTCCTGTTGTTATTAATGTTTTAACTGTAAATTCAAGATACTTATGTACTTGTCTCAGAGGATTATTCCAGTAACTGATGGTCCTCCAAACCTTGAGTAAGGCTATCACATCCTCTGCTCCCCCCTTGCTCCTCACCAGGGCGTAGGTAATTTCTAGAGACAATAAGTTAGACCTCAGGATTAAAATCCAGTCTTTGCTTCTCTTGGGTATTTCCTGAGATCCACTAGTTTCCACACCAACTCTGGATAACTCCTAGTAACAACCTATTGCTAAACCCCAACATCCTTTCTACACAAAACTGCTTCCCATCGCAGGATTTTCCTTTTAATCTATCTTGGGAAGGTAACTATCAGAACTGTCTCCACCTTTACCCCAGGTTCTTGTAAATCATTTACCAATCAGTTTCTTTCTCCTTTTACTGAAGGAAATTATGAATTAATTCTTTTGTTTTGGAGAAAGTCAAAAGATAATATATTAAAGTATTGTTAACGAATATCCTTATTTGTTACTCATTCAAAATGTGCCATAACAAGTTTATAGACCAATAAGAAAATTAAAACAGGTTTTTTTAGAAAATTTTATTTAATATTATTAGGTAAAAAATTCATTTATTTAAAAAATTTAGATGTTTTCTTTACCCAAAAGGAAAATACTAAAAAAATATAATCTTAAAAAAAAAAAATAAGTAAAAAATTATGTTAGATTGATCAATATAATTTGAAAGTTTTTTCTTTTTTGGGTTGAATTTATAATTTTACTCATGCAAAGAAATGAATAATTAAATAATTACTCATTTATCATTATCATTTATACACATGTTTAGGGAATTAATATTTTTACACTAAAGGTGTTGTTATGATGGATTTGGTTGGGAAGATTCAACCAAGAGGTTCAATTATGATGAATTTGGTTGGGAAGATTCAACCAAGAGGTTCAATTCGTTCTCCTCTATCCAATTTTTTTTTAACAAGTTTTCAAATACAACAGTTACAAAGTTGGGTGAAAACCCAACAATTAAAAAGTTGGATCAAAACCATAGTTACCAATTTTGGTTGCATGACACCAAAAAATTGAAAGTTCCTGAATACATATGTTTAATAATTTGTGATTTTTAATAATACGATATATTAAAAAGAGTAAAAATTATTTGAGAGAGTAAAAATTAGTTTCTAAATTAAAAATTTAAGAAATGTTTTATATTAAAATAATAATATTTTCAAAATTAGTAAGTTTGGTATAATCAAATTAAAAGTAATGAAGAAGAGTAAAAATAAAATTAAAATTACTAAGTTTCATAATATAACATTGTAACGAGAAAACATAAGAGATGAAGGAATACCGCCACCATGAACTAGGGTTTGGTGTTTTCTGAGCAAGCTACCCCTGACAGACCTCCTACCCTAGCCATGGGGCCCTTTCTTCTTGTGGAGCGCAGACAGGTTAACACATGAAGGACAACAGTGGGGGGACTGTGGTTCCCCCCTGCTCTGGTTCTCCCTCAAATGGGGTGGTGGCAAGGACAGACAACAAGCATCAGCAAAACTCTGGCTCGTTCCCTAACCCAACTAGGGTGTCACTCACAGTGAAAATGCCAATCGCAATCGCTAAAGATGAAACAAAAGTCACATCCTCCAAATTCATAGCCAAGGCCACTACAAGAACCAATATCAAGCTCTCGGCTCATCGAATCAATGGAAAAATTGAATACATGAAGGATCATGTAGTGATAGGAAAGTTCATGGGTTTTTGGCCGACAGAAAAATATCTCCTCAGTTGGATCACCTCGAAATGGAAGACCAAGGGCCATATAGATCTACAGCTATGTGGAAAGGGCTTATTCAATGAGATATTCATTTTCATCGGAGACAAAAACTGAATCCTGGATGGTGGGCCATATTTCTTTAACTTCGCAAGTCTATACCTGTGTAACTGGGTCAAACGCTTCAATCCGGAAAAACAAGACTTTAGTTGGGCTAGTTTTGGTCAGGCTCTACACCCTTCCACAAGACTATTGGGATGAGATATCCCTCCAACACATTGGCAACTCTCTGTGTGAATTCATTAAAATAGTGGAAGAGACAAAGATCAACAAGCATGTAACCTATGCAAGGATATGCATATACATGAATCTTACAGCATCTTTTGGTCATCTAACTTATTATCATTAGATGGACCCAAGTACACCATGTAAGACCAATTTTACCCTAACTAAAATTGCTTTCACTATGTGAAATAACTTAGTAAAACACTTTTATTAAGTTATTTATGGTCTAAATAGGAAACCCCAAAAGGAAATAATAAACAAAGCTATATTTGTTTATATTTCCTCAAGGAATAATTAGTTAAACATCAATTTAATTATTATTCCTGGTCATATTTAACCCAAAACAAGGAAATCAATTAAATAAATCATTATTTATTTGATTATTTCCTAGGAATAAGTTATTTAATCCTTATTTAAATAATATTCCTAGTTAAATTTGACTAAATCATTTATAAATAATTAAATAAATCATTATATATTTAATTATATTTCCACCATTTCCTTAAAATAATAAATAAATCATTTATTTATTTATTATTTATAAATAAAGGATTTGACCCAAGTCATAAATCCTTTTCCCTCCAACAAATATAATAAAATATTACTAAAAGGTGGTTCTAGAATTTGGTTAATAATATTTTATTCATGCACCAAGTTCTAGAATGCCCTAATATTTTGTTATAAATAGAAGGGTTTTCCCATTCATTTGTCACCTTTCATTTTCATATTAGATCACTCTGGATCTATACTCTTGGTCTGACTTTGAGCCATTATCATTGTCACATTCTCCATCATTTGCTTTATGAGCTCCCTTTGAGTTCTATGTTTGTCTGGGTTTTCTACACCAACAAGAGAGAGAAATTTTAGATCTGAAACACTGAGGACTTTCAAGAACCCATCCCATCGAGGAGAATTGGAAACACCTTTCTTGTTTTCCTCTCAGGTGCCTTTTAATATAAAAATTCTTTCAAAAATATTGTTCTTGTCTTGTCTATTGGATGCATGGAGAAAATTTTCATTTTTACTGCTTAATGTCTTTTTATGCATAGATCTAGAATTGGGCAGCTTTGTTTGGATTATCTAACTAGAAATTTGAAGATATTGGCAGCCATAATTGATGTTAGGGCTATTTGTTATGCATATCTAAAGTAGTCTTTTTCTGACAAAAGATTCATACTAAAAATTGGCGACTCCACTAGGGATTTCTTTTGCGACCGCTGTCACTTTATATATTCCTGCATATCCAGTTATTTCATACCCTAGGGTTTCTCTCTAGTTTTTTTTTCTTCCTATTTTTATGGTGTTTTTAACCTCAAAAACCCTCAAACATTCAATTTTTTAACTTACGTGTGTTTCTGGCCCTATTGCGCAGGTCACAAACATTAGCCGCAGCTGAGACAACAAATTTTTCTGAAATCTGCCACCGAGAGACTTGGATCTGCAGGTTTCACTTATCGGCCCAAAACCTGCGACCTGGCCTATAAGGCGTACCTTTCTGCCCCAAAACTGTGACCTGGACCGAAAAAGGTCAGAACCTATGACCTGCACTTTTTTCTGCACTTTTCCAGCAATTTTTCGTGGGTTTGTCTGAAGCTTCTGTCAGGATTTTCCAGCCTCTGTCTCCGCCTGTTTAGACCTATTCCTGATCTATTTTACTCAACTAAGTGGGAATCTTTCCCCCTAGGGCTTTAGTACCTTGCACGTTTTGTGGAAGAGTTTTTTCTGTTTCAGACGTCTGAATTTTCAGAGTTTCAGCCTTCTTCTTTTTCGATCTGATACCTTATTTTTAGATCCCTTTTAAATCATCTCTTCTCCCTTTCAAATAACCTCATATAGTTTTTTTTGGGTTTGCCTCTAGGGTCACCTCCTTGTCCCTTCTACCTTTAGCTGATTTCCTCCTTTGTTGCAGCAACCTTGCCTCTATCTCTTTGCTGTTTTCTGCACCTCTTTTCAGCAGATTTCTCCTTTAGATCCCTTTCCCTCCTGACATTAGATATATTAGCCTCTTTTTAAGTGTGTTTTGATTAGATTTTTTTCCCTCTTTTAGACTATTTTTGAGAGACCCACCTTCTTGGGTTAGATCGCTGCATTGTTAGCTGTTAATTTTCTATTATTTCAGCCTTATTTATTGTTCTCTGCAAATTTAATTTCAGTTACGCAGCACACTTTTTCTTTTACTCTCAAAATGTCTAGGTTTAAAAAATTAAAATTAACACATGCCACACACCAACCCTAAGTGGAGAAGAGCCTGGTTAACAATGCTAGGCAAAGACTTTAAAATCAATTGACATTGCACCTCTCTGCCCTTGTTTCGACATCGTCATCTTTTGATTCTGCACCTCCCTTCCTTTGTTGGTCCTTCTTATTCCCTTTTTTCTATCATCATTGCGCCTCCAAGGCATTTATCCCAGAGACTTCTTGGCCTTCACCCTTAGTTTCCGGTTGGTCGACTTACTCCTTCCCGCCGTCATCGAGTTAGTCCTCCCCCGAGTCTGCACTCCGACTCTTCTTCTGATTCTTCGGGTTCTCCCCCTACTTCTCGTTCTACCCTTGTTACCTTCACCATATCTAGTTCATGGCCTAATGCTAGTAGCAACCCCGGTCCTACTGCTGGGTTTGTTACTATTGGAACCACCACGGGAATTACCTCGACTGTCCCTTTTCTCCCTATATGGTAGGTCTCAGTCTCCCCGATTTCAATCAGTTGATCAATGATCCTATCCACCACGATGTTAGTTGGCTTGCTATGCCAACCAAGCTCCCCTCCGACATTCCCAAGTTCGCAGGCCTTGCTAGTGAAGACCCCTCCAACCATATTTGATGTTTCCACATGTGGTGTTCATCCAATTCCATTACTAATGATTCCATCCATATTATATTGTTCCAACACACGCTTACAAGCGAAGCTTCTAAATGGTATGTTGATCAGACTGCCTCTTCCCATACCACCTTTGCGACCATTTCCCAAGCCTTCTTATCTTATTTCTAGATCCCTCTCCAATACGACACTGATACCAAACTCTTGACTTCATTCCATCAATCATATTTGACTCGCCTTTCTGCCCATGTCCAGGAATGGCAGAGAAGAAGGAGCTTATGTCGAGCTCCCACCTTTGAAGATCGGGTCTACATGGACTGGTTCCTTCGCTCTCTCTTACCTACCATCGGAAAATATGTCGCATCTCAGTTCCCCCAAACTGAAAAAGCTGCCCTCCAAATAGCCTTGAAATATGACCTCATCTATGCTCAATCTGGTTATGTTTATACCGTCCTTCCTGACCTCCCTAGACCCGGTGGTGCTAACGCCTCAGGGGAATCTAACTTTGCCGACGGTATTGTTGGAGCTCTTTTGCATACCTACACTCAACCTCATATGGGCTATGGTTTCCCTGCAGGAGGGGCTAGCACCTCCAGCACTTTTCCCCCTCTAGGTAGCATGTATCTAGGATATGGCATGCCTCCTCCCTTTTCCCACTCTCCTGTTTACCTCAATGTTTCCCCTCCTAACCATTATTCTTACCCATAGCCTGGTGTCCCAACTCCTCCAGCATTTGTACCTCCACCTCCCTTTCCTTCTCAACCCCCACAAACACCACTACTACCTCCTCCACGACAAGTATTTGCATAGCAAGGCACGACTAATCCTCCTTCTTCTCAAAGAAAGAGGAAAGGAAATCAAAATCAATCTACCCCTGGTAATCGTGGATCCAATCCTCCAAGCATTGATTCTAACACTGCTAACCAGCCACAGGGCTCTCAGCCCAAGCTGGACAGGCCTCTTCACACCAATAAGCCTTGTTCATGTTGCAGTGTTTACAATCATTACACTCATGATTGTCCCCTATTACCACAGATGCAGAAGATGTGGGAGTCTCAGGCTACATTGCGTGAACAGCATGCCTCCCCTCCTGTTCCCCCCAATGTGGCTACTTCTCAACCAACCGTGTTTACCGATCCTTTCCCTTAGCAAGGATTTGTGGCTACTAAACCACCTCATGCCCCGGTAACCACTCAGCCTTCCCCTTCTAGTTCCTCCGATTACCAGATTCTCATGATCTCTTCTGACCAACCTCTCACTGTCGATCTTAACCTTCAAACTTGGTCTCATCAGTACCCCACGCCTCTCATTCCGTCTATCCCCGAGTCACCTTCTTCAGGTCCTACAGAGCCTCTTTCAACACCCAACGGTCCTTTGCAGATCCCTCAACCCAAATTTGAGGTCCCTATCAAAGTTCCTAAGGGCCCATTATGCCGAAATGTTGCTTCCGGTCGAGCTGCTCATTCGTATAGTGTAGTAGATGATTTGGCATAGTATCCTGCCACCATTTCAACACTGGAACTCTTCCAGTCATGTCCTTCTCAAAGGAAGGCTCTACTATCTGCCATGGGTGCTATAGATCCTGCTGATGACCAATTGATTGTTTTCGACGCCTGTTAGTGAAATCATCCTCCCCTTCCTGCTTCCGTCGCTTTCCAAATCCCTGTCAAAATCTGGAACGCTAATGTGTCTTAATGTATTATTGATGAGGGGGTATCTACATGTGTGATGTCTGCTTCGGTTTGGAAACAACTCAGATCTCCTGAGTTGGCCCCTTCCATAATCACCCTTCGTGTGTGGGATGGCCATGCCTCCTAGCCCATTTCCCTATTTCGTAACTATCCTAGCACCCTTGTGGGCAAGACTGTTTTTGTTGACGTTGAAGTCATCGATGACCCTCTTGACAATAACATTCTTTTGGGGTGTAGCTACACCTATGCTATGTCTGTTGTCCCATCGACAGTCCATCGCAAGATGTTTTTCCCTCATAATGGAAATATAGTCACCTTCGACCAATTGACATATCATGAGCCAAAATCTCAGACCTCCCCTAAGTCCACCATCTCTTCTGCAACCAATAAGAAAACTATTGATTCTTTGACTAGTGTTTCCCTCAGCGTCTACAAAGACTCCTCCTTTCTTGGAACCTTCCTTGGTCTTCCTCATCCTCCTATCTCTGATCCCAGCTTAGCAAATGTTTGCATGATGCAATCATCTCGGGCTGACCTTAAGTGGCCCGCTTCGGCTAGTCAGCAACCTCAACCTTGCCTGCCATAACCCGCTCCTATTCCTTCACCTTAGCTGGCTGAACCTCTTCCGCCTAGCCCTTCCCATCCATCTAGTAATCAGGAGCCTCTATACCCTCATGGGTCGGCTCCCCCAAGTCTCAACCATATGGGAGCAGTCCCTCCTAGCCATTAGCCCACCGGTCAGATACCTTTCCTTGCTCCCCCTCCTAGAGTTTATTCAGTCCCCATCATGGCAACCCTTTCACTCCCTAATTTGACCCTGGGAATACCTGTCTGGTTTCTTACTCCTCCAGCCTAGACCCCACCAGGTCACCCCAAACCATACCTTTCTTTGACATTGGTTCAACCGATTCCCTTAGCTTCTTCCCTCACTACAGTGCCACCAATACCTCAACAAGACCCTTCTCCTGTTATGACAGCTACCGAAAAAAAAGGAAAAGCTCGCAAGAGGGCATCCAAAGACAAGGCTAATCCAACTAACCCTACCCCTCCTCCACCTACCAAGCCTTGTGCCTTGTGTGATGGCATCAGTCATGCCACCCATACTTGTCCCAAGTTACCCCATATCAAACCAATGGTTAAAGTCACGTTCCCAGAGTCTATGGTCCCTAAATCCTCTGTTTCTTTCTCGTCCATAGTCAAGAACCCAAAGACTTTTCGCACCAACAAACCCTGTGCTCTGTGTGGTGTCCATGGCCATTATTCTCACCATTGTCCTCACCTCACGCATTACTGAGCCTCGTTAGAGGTCATTCGCGAGTATGAGGTTGAAAAAAATCAATATTCCTCTCCCATCCTCATGCAGTATGTGTCAGGCCAACTCGAGGATCCCCCTACTACCATTGATATTCCTCCCCTTGATGTTGAGATGATGAAACTTGCCACCCCCCTCCTATACCTATCATCATCTATGCAACCCTTGGAGTACATTCCCTCTGCATCCACTCCGTCTATTTTGCTTGATCCCCCTTCAGCAAAATTCTTGGGCTCCACATCATTTGACCATCTTTTTACTTGTTCTTCTGTCATCCCCCATGACAATATGTATGTGAGCCTTTGTTCACATGCTGATGATTTAGGTATTTTTGCAGTGTCATGTGGTTTCCTCGACCTTTTCTTTCCCACCCATAACCAGGCTAATACCATCCGTATCTATGATGTTCTCTGCAGCATGAGCTCCATCTATTCCTCCCATAGCCCTCATACATCACCCTCTAGTCAGTCTATGAGTCATAGCCATCCTACCTAGACTACTCCCTCCCATAGTTGTCATTTGATGTCTACTCTACACTCACGTTTCCATCATTATTCTTCCTCCTCCCATTTCTTGTTTTGTGACACTATTTCGCAAGACCTCCCATCCACACATTATATTGGCTATGTTGACGGGGCAAGTTGCTATTCCCGGAATCTAGCCTCAGTAGCTTGGGTCATCTTTACCCCCTTGCATACCCTCATTCTTTCTAATGGGGTCTATATTGGTAATCCCACCAATAATCAAGCTGGATATGATGCAGTACACGGCCTCTTAGCCAATGCCCTCTCTCATCGCATCCTCCATCTACACGTTCATTTATATTCCCTGCTTCTTGTCTTATAACTCAATGGTGTCTATTATGTGCATAACCCTATCTTTTTTAGACACTATTTACGAGTGAAACTTTTGATACGTGAATTTAGCTTCATTACTTTCAATCATATACCTAGAGGAAAAAATCACTACGTAGATAGCATTGCAAACCATATTCTAGACTTGCATTTATCACACACAAGAGAATAACATTCCATATCATCAAAAAAATACATATTCATAATATATATCATATAAAATATTTTTAGAGTCCATCTACTCTAATACATCTAACATGCCCATAGCATGTTACAGAAAAAAAAAACTCAAAACTGGGGGGCACCACTTACCCCTACATACCCACCAAGGGGCACCACCTGCCCTACATCTAATCACTCTCTGGAGGATCTCGAGCCAATGGCTCTGCTCCCGTAGCTCGTAGATCATGCACAATCTGACTGACCATCACCATGCGCCGCATGACACCTCGCCATTCTGAGGGTAGCCCAATACATAGCTCTATGTATTGGTCGTCTAAGTCTTGCCAACCCCACTCCGAAACACCGGTCAGCAGCCCCTCACATCTGTGACAGATGCTCTCTAGGAGAGCAGTCATATCCTCATTCTGTGACGTTCTTGATCCACTAGCACCTGTAGTTCCTGCTACTGTGGGTCATCCCATATATCCGACCGATTTTACCGGAGCTATATCTGCATACCAAAAGTATAAGGATCAGTATCACATATACTATTAAAAAACTTTAACATACACATAAAAGATTAGTTACTTGTCACTTACCATCAGGCCCCCATACTTTCCCAAGCGGAAGTGGCAAGTCCGGATCTCCACAATAACTCATCCCACTATAGGGATAGTCGTCTATGTATAATGACATCTGATCCCAATGGGCAAAGAAATCTGTTCGGAACACCCGCCCGACCACCCCTCCTCCTCCTCTACATAGTAAGTGCCCCCAATGGTGCATCTTGGGTTCCCTCGGACCCCCATGTAGTAGCGGTACACGAGGTCGCAAGGTTGGGATCTTCTTGAAAAAGAAGGAGCACAATACAGTCCCATACGAGCAATCATGGTTCACTTGTCACTTGCAAAGCGACAGCTATCATTTCAACGACACCAACATCATTTGGGCCCACCCATAGTAGGTCCCGCTCAACACTAATTCCACAATCATCATCTGCCCTCCAATGATGTGATGGAGTGCTTGGCTGCTCAGGATCCACAACACTGCTGCCACCACTGCACAAGTCTCTAACCTCTCTAGATCCCCAATCAATATCTGAGTCCCTTTGACTTGGAGACCTGGTCGACAATGTCGCTCTACAAACTCCATAATGTTACGCCCTCGTGGTAACACTGGATGTGTATTTCCCACTATCCCTAATGGTCGGAGACTAGTCAAGAAATACAAATCATGGACTGTCAACTCGATCTTGTGCCCCTACACTATAAAAGCCTCATAATATAGATCCCAATAACTAACAATTCGGGCCAACAAGGGCTCCCCATCTCTCATCAATGGGTTCTCCACAAATTTCATAACCCCAAACCTTGCCAGTGCACGATGGACACCCTGATCCGCTTGGATTTCTAACCGTAATGTACCCAGGTCTCTTTCTCTCCACTTGATCAATATATCCACCATATCTGCACAAAAAAATCATATTTTTTAGTATACATATAGGAAAAACTGAATTCAATAACAAACAATCTGACTCTCTGCCCACAACAGCACTGAAATCACCTCCATCTGACAGGTCGCACTTTTTGGCCAAATCCTGGGACAGGTCACACTTTTCAGGCCCAAACCTGCTTCCCAGGTCGTAGTTTTAAGCCCAAATAGTGTGACCCGGCCGTGAAATGAGGGATAGTCTGTTCCTGAGATTTGGAACCCTAATCTAAACTTTCAATCCATAAAAAAGAAAGAGTACGATTAGGCCTCTTACCTGCAACTAACGGATCTCAATTCCAATGGTTGGTTTTTCCACTACGATCACCACAAGATTTAGGGCCTTTTCTCCTCTCCACATTCACCATAGCTACACAAGAAAATGAATGCATTTGGAGGGAAAATACCTTATTAGAAGAGAAACCCCTAATTTCTCTTTCACCCGTTGTGACCAAACCGTAGCCCCGTTTGACACACTGTTTGCACCATTGGAAAGCTCTCACTGAGCACTCAAATGGGTATCTGTTAGTTTTTCATGATTTGATACCTCAATAGGACACATTTTCTCCATGGAGGGTCCATTCACCTCTCCTTCAAATCGGATTTCCTCAATTACAACACTTCTATTTGGGGCACCACTTTGCCTCCCTACTTGTCCTTTTTCATGTTGATATTCTTCATGAGCTACCCTCTTATACTCATGTTTTTATGGTCCCCCATTGGACCTTTACTATGTGGCAGCACCATCGATTCGCCCTTGTTTAGAGCATCCGAGTTGAGTCATCATTGTATTCATAGAGTCTATCCCGAGTCCATTTGTACCCGCTATAGTCCTCCATCCTTCATTGCTTGGTCCCTCTCTCATGTCGCACATGACGGCATTCAGTCCCACTATCCCCTATCCCTCCTGATATCATGTCTGTTGCTGCCACGTCATCCATGCCCTTTAGGCTCTAACAAGGGAAGTTGTCCATCTATCACTCACTATCCCCCATTTCATCATCATCATCAGTGTCAATCTGTCAGTCGCTCTACTATTTTCTCTCATGCCTTAGTTGCAGATCCCTTATTGCCTCACCTACGGCGGACCTCCTTCTATCAACATCAGCTCATTCACTCCGGAAGACAGGTCTAGAGGGTGGCATACTTTGGTTCCAGCTTCTCCACTTGTTCGGTGCCTCAGATTAGGCAAAGGGATTTCTCATTACCCTTTGACTTGATTGTTTCTCCATTCCAGCTCCTTTCAGCATGATCGAGATCTGTATACTTGATGGTCCAGTGATACAGCAGTAGCTATTGGTGATTCTCGGGTGTGTGTGAGATGTCTCAACCCTCATGAGGAGGTGGCCCTGCAGGTAGCCCCCCACATGCTCGGATGACCTCTTCATTGCAGCCTTTGATGTAGCTCCATATATTTGATGATGATGGCCTTTGCCGCTTGCAGCACGTCTTTGATTTGCATGTATCGGTCAGATTTTGCGAGCCCTTCCCTGTTTATAGGGGGCATTTGAGTTGTATTTATATCTCATGTACTCAGATATTATTGTATAAGTCCTAGTTGTTATCACAGGCATAGCATGTATATTGGATTCCTCATTATATCTTTTATCTGGCTCATTTTTATGATAGCATGTACTTTATAGTTTGATTCCTTGTTTATTGGATGCACTATTCTTTTGTACTTTGTCTCGACGGGCATAGGTATGCCTCCCCCGCCACCTCTAGCATAGGTAACCTCTCATAAAACAAGACTTGTTGCACCTATAAGTCTCATCTCCTCAGGGTCTAGTTCTTTAGCGCTTTAGACTACCTTACATTTCTCTCTCTGACTTCTCTTTTGATGTCTGGTGATTGAGTTCTTACAACGTACTTCGATCATACAATTTTCTCCTAACACTTGTACGTTGGGGGTCAATTTGTTACACCATTTTTTTGTCATCTAACTTATTATCATTAGATGGACCCAAGTACACCATGTAAGACCAATTTTACCCTAAGTAAAATTGCTTTCACTATGTGAAATAACTTAGTAAAACACTTTTATTAAGTTATTTATGGTCTAAATAGGAAACCCCAAAAAGAAATAATAAACAAATCTATATTTGTTTATATTTCCTCAAGGAATAATTAGTTAAACATCAATTTAATTATTATTCCTGGTCATATTTAACCGAAAACAAGGAAATCAATTAAATAAATCCTTATTTATTTGATTATTTCCTAGGAATAAGTTATTTAATCCTTATTTAAATAATATTTCTAGTTAAATTTGACTAAATCATCTATAAATAATTAAATAAATCATTATTTATTTAATTATATTTCCACCATTTCCTTAAAATAATAAATAAATCATTTATTTATTTATTATTTATAAATACAGGATTTGACCCAAGTAAAAAATCCTTTTCCCTCCAACAAATATAATAAAATATTCCTAAAAGGTGTTTCTAGAATTTGGTTAATAATATTTTATTCATGCACCAAGTTCTAGACTGTCCTAATATTTTGTTATAAATAGAAGAGTTTTCCCATTCATTTGTCACCTTTCATTTGCATATTAGATCACTCTGGATCTATACTCTTGGTCTGACTTTGAGCCATTATCATTGTCACATTCTCCATCATTTGCTTTCTGAGCTCCCTTTGAGTTCTATGTTTGTCTTGGTTTTCTACACCAACAAGAGAGAGAAATTTTAGATCTAAAGTGCTGAGGAATTTCAAGAATCCATCCCATCGAGGAGAATTGGAAACACCATTCTTTTTTTCCTCTCAGATGCTGTTTAATATAAAAATTCTTTCAAAAATATTCTTCTTGTATTGTCTATTGGATGCATGGAGCAAAACTTCATTTTTACTGCTTAATGTCTTTTTATGCATAGATCTGGATTTGTGCAGCTTTGTTTGGATCAGCTAACTACATATTTGAAGATATTGGCAGCCATAATTGATGTTAGGGTTATTTGTTATGCATAGCTAAAGTGGTCCTTTTCCGACAAAAGAATCATACTAACAATGAACATTGCAAAGTCTCTCCCTGCTGAGGTAAGCCTGCTTCACGATGAATATGAATGGATCCAAATAGTAGATTATGAACATGTACCCTTCAGATGCAAGAAATTCCACTAGCATGGGCACCTATTCAGAGATTCCCCCCTCAATCAAGGAGCTGCTCCAACTAATGACTCCATAGATAAAGACACTGAAGGGTTCACGAAAGTCACTAGAAGGAAAAGGAACACCAAGAAGTCAAATACGAACAAGAGAAAAAATTCCCCTACATCAAGCAACAAATTTGAGGCCCTCGCTCAATTGAATGAGAATGAGAATGAAATCCCAAGAGACTCTGATCGACCCCTGCAAGAGAAACCTGAGACTTTGGAGACTCAATAAACCAAAATCCAACTAGATGCCTTTTTGCTACCCCAAACCTCATCACACATAATGGAAAACTCAGAAAAAGGAAAAAGCGCAGTCCTGGAATGAAACCTTGAAGCAATGGAAGAAGAACTAGAGAGAATTGACTACGGGGACCTCAACATCATGGGGTTGGAAGACGCATGCAAACGGAAAGAAATTCTATTGGTACCATTGCAAAAGATCCAAAAACTAGAGGAATTTATCCTTAGGGCTCAATAGATACCATCCCTTGGTATTTAGAGTGGCACACTCTTTAACACTAAACTCATTCTGAAAGTATCCCGAAAATGAGGAAGAAAAACCGATCTTCAGTGACTATTCAACATCGGCAAAGAGCTAGTACAATCAGGGAGATATCCCAAGTTAACAAGGTTTTACTCTGTAATCCCCAACACCCCTAAATGAAGGTCATCTCATGGAATATCAGAGGGCTAAATAGTCCCTCCAAGCACAAGATAATCAAGAAAATAATTACTGAGGAAAACCCTATGATTTTATTTATGCAAGAAACCAAATACTCTAGGTCAACTCTGGACACAATCTTCAAAAGACATTGGAAAGGCTGTAACACCCTCACCGTTGACGTTAGTGGAGCTTTGGGAGGAATAGAGATTATCTGGAACCCCCACTTGATCACCATAGAGAATAGTCATGCACATTGACACTTCATTCAAGCTTCTTTCCATCTTATTGGAACTAGTGTTCATGGACATCTCACAAATGTCTACTTCCCACACTTAGTACAGCGAAAAACAGAGCTCCTACATAGCATAGTGTATCTCAACAACCAAAAAAATTACCCTCTATGGCTGATAGGAGGAGACTTCAACATGATTACAACCCTTCAAGATAAGAAATAAGGAAGAATGCATCTTGATATGGAGAGTACCAAATTTTAGGATTTCATCCAAGGAAATCATCTAATATATCTTCAAACATCCAATGGCATCTACATTTGGAATAATAGGAGGAGTCGATCCCATCAAATTGCATCTATATTTGAATTATTCCTCATCACAAAAGACTTCATCCAGCTGGGAGAAGAGCTCGTAGCAACCATCATTTTTACCTCTAGCTCTGAACATTGGCCGATCCAACTCCAATGGCATAGACCTGACACTGCCACACATAAATGTTTCTTCTTTGAAAAATTTTGGCTCAAACATACAAGGTTCAAAGACCTTATCTTAGATTGGTGGGCTTCCCTCAATCCACCCTTGGGTACAAAAATGTTTTAGTTCCAACAATAACTGAAGATGCTCAAAGGGAGACTAAAACTGTGGAACAAAACCACCTTTGGCAGCATCTTCAAAGACCAAAGAGATCTAGAAACACAAATGCAACATCTCCAATAGAAAATCATTTTAGAAGGAAGAGATCAAGGAAAAGACACTAACAACCCAACTTGAAGAAAGAATAAGTCAAGAAAAAATTCTACGGAAACATAAATCATGGATATGCTGGCTCAAAGAAGGAGAACATGACACAAAAATATTTCACTGCTCCACTATCCAACATAGGATGCATAATAGAATCAAAGTCCTCAAGAATCAAAATGGGGAGTTTATGGAAAACCATGAGGACGTCACTGAGGAATTGCTCAACCACTTCAAGGACATCCTCAATGAATCCAATACCCAAGGACAGAAGGCCATTGTGAAAATCACACAGAATATTCCAAAATTGGTCAATGAGGATCACAACAGGATGCTGCTCAAAGCCACAACACTGATGGAGGTCAAACAAGAAGTTTTCCAATTAAAAGAAGGAAAAGCCCCATGGTCGGATGGATTTACCACCAACTTCTTTCACTTCTTCTAGGATACTATCAAAGAGGAATTTTGGGGCATAGTGGAGGAATCATGGAACACTCACTAGATTCCTCCAGCTCTCAATACAAATTTCCTCACTCTCATCCCAAAGGAAGACAATGTAGCTTCCCCAAGTAAGTACAAACCCATAGCACTCTGCAATGTAATTTAAAAAATTATTTTCAAAGTTATAGCTAATATATTTAAACAGCTACTTCCCATGCTCATCTCTCCAGAGAAAAAAATATGTCTTGAGGGCAAGAAGATCCTTTATGGAATCATTCTAACCCATGAAGTCATACACTCCTTAAAAATCTCAAAAAATCCTAGCATGCTTCTCAAAATTGACCTTTCCAAGGCCTTCTAGAAGCTTAGCTAGAACTACATATAGTAAGTTCTTCTAGCCTTTCACTTTAGTAAAACTTGGGTTCAATGGATCATGAGTCTTATATCCTCTCCCTTCATCTCCATCCTGGTCAATGGAATCCCCTTAGCAACATTCAAACCCTCCAGAGGTATAAGGCAAGGAGATCGTCTCTCACCTTTTCTCTTTGTTCTTATGGCCAAGGGATTGGATCGCCTGATCAAGAGCTTTGTTCAATCTCATGACCTTCAAGGTATCCCCTTACACAATATTTCCCCCATTTACCAACAACGATTTGTGGATGATAACATGATCATGGGTCACCCCTCTATGTAGGAATATTGCACCCTGAGAATGCTTCTTGACTGTTTCTCCGAAGCCTCCTGAACCACTGTTAACCCTGAAAAGTCTCAAATATTCTTTTTTAACATGCCTCTTGTCACCCAACGCAACAAAGAACACATCCTTGGCTTCACCACAGCCAATCTTCCATCAAAGTACTTGGGAGCTCCTCTCATGGTCTCATCTATCAAGCATTCCTCTTGGAGAGAGCTGCTAGACAAAATAGAGACTAGATTGTCCACCTAGACCCACCGCTCTCTCAATATCATACTACACCTGGTTCTCATCAAATGTAGTCATAAATATCTAATAATATACCTCTTTTTAGTTCTGGTTGCATAAAAATGGGTCCTCAAAGCCATCTGCAACCTTCAACAAACCTTCCTCTAGGGGGATCTAAAGACAGGGACAAATGGGCGCTAGTCAAATGGAAAGAGGTATGCATGCCAAAAAATCAGGGAAGTTTGGGTCTAAGAGACCCAGAGCACAACAACAATATCATGGGCACAAATATATCATGAAAATGGGTCTCCAAGCCACATACACTGTGGGCGACCCTATGGGCAACCAAACATGTTGGAAACTGGCCCAAGGAGGAACTAATCAGATGCAACATTTCTCTTGGAGGATCCCAAATCTGAAAAGAATCCAATAAAAAAAAACATCTTATCCAAACCAATAGATTTTGGGAACTGTGTGATGGATCTAAAGGATAGATCTAGGAGGATTCATGGAAGAAAATGCCTAACTTATGCTCAATCTTCACTCACCCCATTTGGAACACGATCATACATATAAGAGAACAAAATTGTGTCCAAGATTTTTCGATTACAGAAACAACAGAAGGTTACAAGAATTGGCTCCACGCAGACAGATGGAAGGTAGACTGGAACAATGAATAAGACAAAGATATTTGGGAGGAATTAACTAAAGGGACAATCAGAACTCGGCAACGGCTAGAAATTCTTTGTTGGGGCCATACTCCAAGTGGTAATTACTCAACAAAGGAATCATACCATCTCATTCAACCTCCAAAACCTGGCCCAATAAATCAACTATGGCAGAAGATATGGACAGCTAAGCTTTGGCCCAAAGTAGCCACATTTTTATGGCTGCTAAGTAAAAGACGCATCCTCACATGGGAGAACCTTATGAAGAGAGGCTTTGTGGGTCCTTTGAGGTGTCCACTATGTCATAATGACATAGAAACCATCGATAACTTGTCGTATCTCTGCCCCATATCCAACACATTCTAGGACAGGATTGAGATCCTTTGCAGAAGATCCAATCGAGATCACCACTGTTAACCCTAAAAAATCTCAAATCTTCCTTTTTAACACGCCTCTGGTCACCCAGCACAACATAGTGCGCATCCTTGGCTTCACCACAACCTCTCTACTGTCCAAGTACTTGGGAGCTCCTCTCATGGACTCAATTATCAAATATTCCTCCTGGAGAAAGCTGCTAGATAGAATGGAGACTAGATTGTCCACCTCGACCCACTGCTCTCTCAATATCACAAGACACCTATTTCTCATCAAATCCATTCTTCAATCTCTTCCAATATACCTCTTTTTAGTTCTAGTTGCACCAAAAGGGGTCCTCAAAGCCATCCGCAACATTCATAGAACCTTCCTCTCAGGGGGATGTAAAGACAAGCACAAGTGGATACTAGTCAAATGGAAAGAGGTGTGAATGCTGAAAAATCAGGGAGGATTGGGTCTGAGAGACCCGGAGCATAGAAACAACATCATGGGAACTAGTATTATGGTGGAAATTGGTCTCCAATCCACATACACTATGGGAGACCCTATGGGGAGCCAAATATGTTGGAAACTGGCCCAAGGAGGAACTAATCAGATTCAACATTTCTCTTGGAGGATCCCAAATCTGGAATGTAGCCAGTCAAAAAAAACATCTGATGCAAACCCATAGCTTTTAGGAACTGCCCGATGGATCTCAAGCTTGATTTTAGGAGGGTTCATGGCAGCAAATGCCTGGCATATCCTCGATCTTCCATCGCCCCATCTAGTGCACGGTCATATAGGAAAGAGAAAAAATATGTGTCCATGACATTTGGACTACGGAAACAACTCAAGGTTACAGGAATTGGCTCCACACAGATAGATGGCATGCCGACTAGAATAATGAACAACAAAAATAAATTTGGGAGGAATTAACTAAAAGGAGAATCATAACTCAACAAGGGCTAGACATTCTTCATTGGGGCCATACTCCAAGTGGTAATTACTCAACAAAGGAAGCCTACCATGTCATGCAACCTCTGAACCCTGGCCCCATAAATCAACTATGGAAGAAGATATGTACAACTAAAATTTGACCCAAAGTGGCCACATTTTTATGGCTGCTAAGTAAAAGATGCATCCTCACATGGGAGAACCTTATGAAGAGAGGCTTGTTGGGTCCTTCGAGGTGTCCACTATGTTAGAATGACATCGAAACCATCAATCACTCGCAGGATCTCTTCCTGATATCCAACACATTTTGGGACAGGATTGAGATCCTTTGGAGAAGATCCAATCGAGAACGAGGCAACATCACCAACACCATTAGCAGATGGCATGAAAACCCCTAATCCAACAATCTCTTAAATTGTCTCTGACAGCTCATTCTAGGCCTGCTCATATGGAACCTCTGGAAAGAACGAAACAATGGGATTTTCAAAGATAATGCTTTAAACCAAGAGCATATTTGAGCCAAGCTACACAACAACTTAGAAAAAACTCTCACCATGGCTCACTTGGGGAAGGATGAATTCCCAACTACCACAGTTGAATGCACCATCTAGAACAATTGGCATTTTAGTATTGAGACCCCCATGGAGAACTACCCCTAAGAACAAGTAGGATCAACTCTGTTGAACATTAGAGTCCCCCCAGGATGGTTTTTCAAATGCAACTTCGATGGCTCCTCCAAAGGCAACCCTAGGGAAGCAGGATTTGGGGAAAACTTCAGAGACTCTAGTGGAAACCCCCTACTTGCCTACTATGATAACCTAGGGTGGGATAGCAACAACTCTGTGGAGCTAGACGGGATTATATAGGGTATTTCCATAGCCATTGAGCTATAAATTTTCCCACTGGAAATGGAAGGATATTTGCAACTCATCATCCAAGCGACCACCTGCATCCTCCTTGGCTCTTCTTAATCAAAGGTCTCTACCAAATGGAGGCTCGCAAACCATATTAATCACCTGGAATAGCTGCTACAACATCACAAGGCCATCACATTCCACCATGTGCACAAAATGGAAAACACCTTAGCAGATCTCCTAGCCAACAAAGGAGTGGATTTCCACTCAACGATTTTCCACTGTAATGTTTCCTAGATTCACGATGACATCCTGTGCAAGCATTGCCACACTCTCCTCCAAAAATATCAAACTCTGCTAGATGCAGGTGACATGCCTCGAATGTGCGAGGACAACTCCTCTCATGCTCATGCTAACGACGCCCTACAAGCGCAACTCTAACCTGATTCCGACACTCAATTTGTTAATCATTCATAATGGTGCTCTGTTGCACCTGACCTCTTGCCACACTTTGTATCACATAGAGCCTTACTTGGACTATCCTTCATCGCATCTGCAGGCGTAACACTATCCCTCATCACATCTATAGGCATGGAACAATCCCTCACTGAATCTACGCTCATGCCACACATCTTCAAAAGGCACTGAAGCTCCCCATTCTGCTATCTCTCTACTACTCCAGTCAGAATCTAGAGACATTTATGTTTATTCCATTTCCATCTTACCGTTGTTCCAGCTTCCCTATGCTCTCCCTGCTGCATGCTCCCCCTAACATGTGCCCCCTGTTACGCTCCCTCTTGTAATGTGCTCCTACCACTGTAATCGTCCTCGCTTTGAGCCCCTTGAAGCGAGCTTCCCAGCTAAGCACCTCCCTGCTAATAGCCCCCCCCCCCCCCCTTTTGTTCTCCTCTACTTTGCACACTATTTGTGGTGTGCTCCCCCACTGTGTGGCCCATGATGCATGACCCCTTGTTGCACACAACTCCTCTATGCACCTCTGCTGTGCGTTATCCAGCTGCGCATTTCCCTAATTTGGCCCTAACTTCCCTTCCTTTTCCCATTAGCTTCTCTTTGGCCCCAAACTAGCATCAAAATCCCACCAGGGGCAGCCAAAGTGGCGCATTCTTGGGGCGCTATCACCGTGGTCAAGATCAACGTTTGGAATCCATTAAAGGTTCCTCTTCAGGCAACCACGATAGGGAGGCCACTTAAATTCTTGAAGGCACTCAGGAAGAGACTGTCTTAACTCCATAGAAATTGAGGGGTAGAAGAGGCCCCATGAAGTCTACCATAGCGCACTTTGAGCTACCCACTACATGGAAAACCAATTCTCTCCCTATTCATGAGCCAGCGGAGGAGGAGACAAACATCTGGATCATGGATTCGGATAGATTTTGGACCAAATTTTTAGATGTAGAGTACCTTATTGCTCCAATCATCTGTGTAGCCCCACCGAAGCTCATGTGCGAGCCAACGACTGAGGAGGAGACCATTGCGCATGAATATGGATGCCTCATTGAGGAGGAGTACCCCGCATGAGAGTATGATGGAGGCACACCATGACTGTGTGGTAGCTCGATTCTTCTCTATGTTTTGTCAACTTAGTACATACTATAGCTATTTTGTCTTTATAAGTGTTATGGAACATTTTGTAAAACAATACTGTTTGACACTGTTAAGGGGTTGGTTTCCTCCTAGGAGGTAGCCCCAAACCCATTCTATTTTGAAAAATACCAAGGCTTGGATTGGCTAAGCACTGCTTGCCATCTCAGCTCACAACCCATCTAAAGTTTCTTTTATGATATAATATAGCTTAGCCTAACTTACAAAAAAACAAATATAACATTGTAACAAGAAGAGTAAGTTTTATATTTTAAAAGTTGTGAAAATTCTAAAACACATTTTTATTTTTATTTTTTATAGTATTTTTTTATTATAGTGATTATAATGTTTGCAAATATTATTACTACAAAATGAGGATTTTTACTGTAAATTTATATTTGAGGAAAGAACCATTATTTCAGAAAAACATTTTATGTGGTTCATCACAATGATTAATTTGCACACATTTATTGTTGAGTAAATATGTACCTGATAAAGGTAATTATGGATAAATAAAATTCTTATTATGTAGACATCAATCTAAACCTACTATTAATAGTGAATATGTCACTCTTTGCATTGGAATCTAGCGTTGATATTTGTAACTTATATTATTAGATTTTACTTCCATGTTTTCTTACTTAATACAAATAAATTTTATGCAATTTTCTTCTTGTTATTTCTAAATAATCTTAAATAAAGACAAAAGGCTAATGTTGCACATAATTTTCTAAAATTTCTTTATAGTTATGAATGTAATCTTATTTCATTTCAATTTAAAAAAAAAAATCCGTTATAACTTTTAAGACATATATTGTAGAATTTTTTTCATGTGAAATTCAAAAACAAACATTAGAAAGTTGTAGATCAATTATACTTTGTTGGACAACATTTCAATCAGTGCCACTACAACTCGAGGAACACAACCCATAAATTTCCTCCCGCCACAATTTTTTTGTTTCTAGAGGCACTTTCAGTATCCTTTCTTGCAAAATATATTGCATATTATCCTTCCTTGTAGGATTCAATGTGGCTTTAAGTGGAAGTTTACCTTTCCTTCAAAATATATTGCATATTATCCTTTCTTGTAGGATTCTATGTGGCTTTAAGTGGAAGTTTATTAAATGGTATTTTTTGTCATTTAGATTATATGTGCAATCACAAATATTTATTTCTATATATTTTTTTTTTGGTAAAAATATATATGGGCATGGTCGCTTCTTTCTTTGTTACTTTAAACCAAGGAATGAGATAGAATTTTTGCAGTAGAATATTTATATTTGTTGTATTTTCGAAAGTAGAAATTTTAACAAAACCTTAATTTATTATTTTCAAAAAAGTATAAAGTTTTATAAAAATAAAATAAAATAAAGAAAAAGATAGAATTCTTTCCATAAAAAAATTATTAAAAAACATGTAAAATGCATACAAATTTACATATGAGAAATTTACAACATTTAATCTTATTCTTTATTTCAATGTTTTTTACTTTCTTACTTTCACATTTCTCTATAATATTTGTTTATTTCTTTAAAAGTTCCCTCTCATAGTTATGTTTTTTCCTATACATATTTATAAATTCTATTACATTTTAATAAGCTAATGCTATGGCTTCATGTTATAATAAAAAAATTATCTACAATGAGTAATTATTATATTGTTGAGCTATCACAATACAATTTTGATTATGTTTTTTATTTTATTTTTTATTGCAATGTATAAATAAATTCAACCCAACTACCTTCAAAATCATTTCATGTATACATTCAATAATTTTCATCAAGTCCTTAATCATTTGTACAAAACAACACAAAAATAGTATTGGAGTTTGAACATGGTATTTCACTTGCAACATATTATTCGTAATTTTCAATTATTGTTGAGGGGGATATATATTGATGATTTCTTGTATGGAAAAGAAAAGATTAATACAAAATTTTGAAATTATTTGTAACATATTAACACCAAAGGTGTTCCTATAATGGGTTTGGTAGGCAGATTCAAGTAATAGTAGAGGCTCAATTTCATGTTCCTATGTCTAACAATTTTTGAACAAGTGGGAAAACACAACAATTAGAAATTCAGGTCAAAACACAACAATGATAAACTTTCAGATTATTTATGTTTCTTGGACAATAGTTCATTGAGTGTGATTATTAGTGATTGACGTAATTACTACTTCTTTTGCAATATTCATGTCTTGAAGAACACCAGAGGAAATTTCTTCCCATTCACATGTAACACTCAAAGGCACCTAACACTCATAAAAGTAAAAAAAATATTATTTTCCATGCCACAAATGTTACCATTCTACATTGAACTTGCAATCATAACTTATAACATCTAACCCTATGTTCCTTATAGTTTTTTTTTAGCACTTTACATTTATTTACTTTAACAAATTTTGTCCTAATGCCTAAGGTTAACACTGTACATGGATCCTTAACTTATTCTCCATGATGTATTCATTTAATTCACAACATCACTTCACCCTTCCCGACATTCATGAGCTCTTTACATCTCTCATATACTTGTTGTGAATTTACACTTGTACTCCTTGCTTATTGAATATCTTGGGTTGAGTTTCTGGTGGTGGTTGAAATAGTACAACGCCATTATGGTAATCCAACTATGAACACTACTTGGGATTTGGCTTGAGGATTAAGGCACATATGTCAACCTACATGCCATCCAATCCCTCTCTCATCGACGGTGATGGAGAACTTGGAGAGAATCCGTAGGAAGTAAAACTTCATGTTCCATTCACATTCCTCATTTGTCGCACTGACCTACCTCTGCAGTTAAATTGCTCATGCACAGACCCGTCTGGTACCTATAACTGATGCTACTACTAAGGGATTTGCAAGTCGACCTCAACATTATCACTTGGGGTTCTTGTAGCCGAAGAGGTTCCTGCTCAGGAAATCGAGGTGGTATGATCTCTTCTTGCCGTGTTAACTTATCTTGTTTACTATTCTACTCTGCGATATGAATTTACCATAACCAACTCATTTACCCCTTTTTGGTAAATAATAATATCTTTGTAGTTCGAGATTTATGGTTCCTCTGATCGGTTCATTCACTTATTTAACACAGGTACCACGAGGAATCCTCATTTAGTCTCTTTTATATGCGAACTTATCTTACCCTTATCATTTTTACTATTTGGGAGTCTATTTTAATTTTCCTTTTTGTTATATTGTAGGTGTGTTTCAAATCAAATACTTCATTCTAGTTCATGGACGCCAACTCCTGCTCCCTTGTCAGCTTACAACACAAATGCCTCTTCTACAGGTATTCTAGATTTTCATGGGTTTTCTACACCCTCCAGGGTTGGCTTAGCAAGCCTCGCTTCTGGAAGTTAACGAGAATATAGGAATATTCATGGAGAGATTGTACTCTTAATGTATTAGACTTATGCGAGTAGAAGCTTTAAGCCTCACAATATTTTTTTTATAAATTTTCGAGAAAGATCTTCTCCGTCCCGAACGTTCTTTTTTTTTTTTAGTAATAATAAGAAAATATATTCAGGGCTATTCTGAGTTCAATAGTTAAATTTTATGAGTTTTTCCTGAAGTTTACTGTTAAGCTCGTCTAGTGAATCTTTATACTAATTTACATGATTATACACAGTTATCTACACTGTTCTAATGTTTTTCCATCATTTCCTTCAATACAATAGAATATTACAGTTTTTTTCTTTTACCAGTTCACATGTATAATGGATTGAATCTGGCTTTACACATGACAAAGAATATTCCTGTTATGATAGAAATTTTATTGCATTCTTCTTTTCTGAGTAATGGATTTTAATACTAAATTGTTTTCTCGCTATTTTTATATTAAAAAAATTAGCTTACTAAATCATGAATTCAGAGTCTTAGAATTTTTGCTGTTAAGAGTGAAATATTTTTAAGAAGTAAGGTCAGTCTTCATGGGGTTTCTACATAATGAGAATTCTTGATTTTTCTAACAGGATTTGGTTGGATGTTTAACATACTGCGATGTTACTAAAATTGTTATTTTAATAATATTTCCTCAAAATATTAGAATTTATGTCTTCTTTTATATCTATTAGCGGTGAATGAACCACCTTTGACTCTTTGTCCGTGTATAGTCAAACTCAGAGAGATGACAGGTCTCGGGTTGGGTTTATTCCAGAATCCCAAGACCAACAGTCCTCTCAGTTCTTTCTACAAATCAAGAATGAAACACACTCTACATAATTTAACTGCTTATATATTTCTGCCCATTTCGCAGTTCCTTAGTATTTACAATAAAACAACTAAACCCTCAATATTTTTCATTGTTAACAAATATATGTATAAGTGTTGATTTTGATATGATTCATTTAAAAATAAAAAGAGGAATATTTTACAACACTTATGCTATCTATTTTACAGTCATTATTTTTTACAAAATTGGTAAAACTCATAACAAACAGTATATCTCCTCAAATTCTATCTAAAGTTTATATATAGAATTCTCTATCTTAATGATTCTTGTACATCCACATAACAACAATTATTTTAAAATGAAGTAGTTACAGAAACAATATAGTGATTTATCTGAAATTCTTAGCTTATTGTTGTGGTCCTCTGAACCTTCAAGAAAGGCGATTACATCCTCCTCTTGGCCCCGAGCTCCAGTCCTGGATGGTACGGGTTAACAGTCAAAATTTATTTTCTGACCTTAGGACGCCCAGTCCAGTCAGTGCCAAATATTTTTTCAGGATTGCTGAGTATTTTCCACTGGTCTCTACCAGCTCTGGAAATCCACACTCTCCAATTCCTTAGTACAGAATCCCTACTCATCACTGGGATTAGTCTCTTATCCCCAGAGGAGCAGGTAGTTGTTTCCAACTATCCCTAAACACTTTCCAATTCTTGGAAACATTTACCATCAAATTTTTATTTTTATGAAGCTAACTCTCTTAACTGATTTATTATATATAAATAAATATGAGTAAAAAAAATAAATTTTCAAAAAAATAATAGTAATTCCAGTCTTTTCCATGACACAATAATAAAAATTGTCTTTTAACTAGTTAAATACTAGTTATCCTTAAATGAAGTTGTCAGAACTTCCCCCCTGGAAGTAACACTCTCCTTGGTGTTTTCACTCTCGCTCTGAAAAGAGTTCTGGGTAAGCTTCCCGCATGAATCCTTCATCCTCCTAAGTAGCCTCATCTAGGTTGAAGTGCTTACATTTCACTTTAACCTGGGTTTTGACTTGCTTTCAGAGCATGATTTCTCTTTGGTCAAGTATGTGTTGTGGCTCGATCAGGAACTCGCCATCCGGCTCTACTTGCAACAATAAAATTTCTTGTCAGATTATCATAAATAAATCACATTGCAAGTTAGGATTTTTTTTATCCTACCTCTATATTTTTCCAATGAATTACGTGCTATGGATCATGGACATAACGTTTCAACAGGGACACATGAAAATACATTGTGTACTTGAATGTGGCTAGGCAAAGCCAGCCGATAGGCCATAGGTCCTACCCTTTCCAAAATTTGGAAGGGTCCACAGAACCTAGGAGCCAATTTGGCACAAGAGGTCCATTGTAAAGTACTCCTTTTGGGTTTGATCTTCACGTACACATGGTCTCCCACATAGAATTCCTGATAAGAACTCTTTTTATATGCATAGATATTCTAATGATCTTGTGCAACCTTTAGATTTTGTCTTATCTTATTTACTTCTAATTCCATTTTAGCAAGAATCTCGGGTCTCAAGATTGATTTTGTCTCAGGGCTACTCCAATTTATGGGTGTACGACACTGTCTCCCATACAAGGCCTCAAAAGAACTCATTTTCAGGGACCCCTGATAACCATTGTTGTAAGAAAATTCAACAAGATGCAGATAGTCTTCCCATTTAGTTGGATGTTGCATCACATACATGCACAACATGTCTTCCAACACTTGGTTTACTCCTCTGTTTGACCATCAGTCTGGGGATGATAAGTTGTGCTAAATTTTATCTGAGTTCCCAGTCCTGAAAACAATGTCTTCCAGAATGCAGAAGTAAACTTAACATCCCAATCTGAGATAACTATTTTTGGAATTCCATGCAGCCTGAAAATTTCCTTCATGAATATGTCGACTATCTGCACAGTCTTGTAAGTAGACTACATAGGTATAAAAAATGCAGATTTACTCATCTGTCCACTACCACCATGATGAAGTCATTTTTCCTTTTTGTTCACAGTAATTATGTAATGAAGTCTAGGGATATTACCTCCCACTTCCATTCAGGTATTAGTATGGGATGCAAAAATCCTATGGGATGTTGATGCTCCACCTTTACCTGTTGACACTCCAAACATTTACTTAAATACTCAACAATGTTTTTACTCATACCTAGCCAGATTTTTGTCTTTCTAATTGCAGTCAACATTTTCTGGTATCTTGGGTGACCTGCGTAATTACTGCGATGGTACTCATTCATTATAAGCTCTTTTAGATCCATACGATTTGGCACATACACTTTACCTCTAAAAATTAGCAGCTAATATTCATTTATGTAATACTCAGATGTACTTCCTTGCTTTCTGTTTTCTTCCATGTGTTTCCAAAAAATTTAATATTTTGGACCTTTTTGTGCTTTTTCCCTCACTTGTTCCAAAAATTTACTTTCCAGCTGATTATAATACAGCTCATATAAACCATGTATTTTTCTACTTAAAGAATCAGCTACCTGGTTTTATTTCCCCTTCACATACTGAATATCCATATCAAACTCACTTAGGAAGGCATTCTATCTTTCCTGTCTTGAGTTTAAATCTGCTTGTTTGAAGTAACTAGTCAAACGGGTATAATCTGTCTTTAACACAAACTTTTTACCCAGCAAGTAGTGTCTCCATACCTGGAGCACATGTACTATGACTATTAATTCTAGATCATACACTGAACACCTTTGTTCATGATCCTTCAAATTTCTCATTTCATACGCCACCACTTTTCCCTCCTGAGATAGAACTGCCCCAACACCTTCTTTACTTGCGTCTGTACACACCTCAAATTCTTTGTTGAGATCGGCTACCCTTAATACAGGTGCAGTGGTCAAAAGTTTTTTCAGCTTTTCAAAACTATTTTGACATTCAGTAGTCCATTTGAAAAAATTTCCTTTCCTCTGCAAAGAAGTAATAGGAAAAGAAATTCTGGAAAATCCTTCAATAAATCTTCGGTAGTACCCAACCAATCCATAAAGGATGTAATGTCTTCCATGTTCTGGGGTACTTTCCATTCCATGATTGTTTTGATCTTCTCTGGATCAACAACAATTCCTTCTACTGAAATATCATGGCTTAAATATTGAATTTCTATTTTGAAGAAATCAGATTTGTTGAACTTAGCATACAGTTGGTTTTTTCTTAGCATTTCCAGCACAATCCTCAAATGTTCCTTATGCTCCTCCTGATTTTTCAAATAGATCAAAATATCATCTATAAATATAAGTACAAAATTATCCAGGAAAGGATGGAATATTCCATGCATTAATCTCATGAAGGTTGCTGGTGCATTTGTTAACCCAAAGGGTAACACCACAAATTCGTAGTGTCCATACCTGGTACGGAATGCTGTCTGGCAAATGTCTTCATCCTTGATTCGAATTTGGTGATATCCAGACCTTAAATCTATCTTGGAAAACACCATCTCCCCCTTCACTTGATTAAACAGATCATTAATCCTTTGTAAAGGGTATTTGTTTTTTACTATTAACTTGTTGAGTTGCCTATAATCCATGCACATTCATATGGTTCCGTCCTTCTTCTTCACAAACAGTACCGGTGCTCCCCAAGGGGACACACTTGGATGAATGTAGCTTTATCTAGCAGCTCCTGTAACTTCATTTTTAGCTCAGTTAGTTTCGGTACACTCATTCTATAAGGCGCCCTTGGCATAGGAGAAGCTCCTGGAATTAACTCTATGGTGAAGTAAATGTCTCTCCTTGGTGGTAATCCAGGAATATTTTCTGGAAAGACATCCATGAACTCTTACGCCATAAGTATATTTTCCATCATAGGTGATGTTTCCTTGGAATCTGCATACCCCACCTAAATAACATATAACTGGCATCCCTTCCTTATACATTTATTCATTTTGGATGTTGTAATCAGGAATAACTGTATTGGCTTCTTCATTCCTTGAATTTCTTTACGTGTTCCATTGTCCATTATGTAATAAATAATATTTTCCTTATAATTGACTAAGGTCCAATGCTTTTCTAGCCAATCCATGCCGAACAAAACATCATAGGACCCTAATGGTAGAATGTTCAGATCTACTTGTAACTACTGTTCTAAAATTTCCAAAGTACAGTTTGGAATTTTGGCAGTTACTTTCCATTTTGCTCCAGTGGCTAGGTATACCGGCCATGAAATTTTAAATTTATGTTCTTTCAATTTACAAATTTCCACCATTTTGGGACTAACATAGCTTAGACTTACACCTGGGTTTACCAAAATAGAAATAGATTGAGTTAGTATTTTACCTTCTAGCTCAATCATTGTTTGTTGATAATCTGTCTGTCGGTCCTCCAACACTGCATTGATACGAGCGATGTTTCACACCACATTTCCTACTATATAAGCTTTGTGCAAGGTTGAAACTGTGTCATTTCTTACTCGCTGTGGACAGTTTTTGTAGTAGTGTGCCTCACCACAACCCCAACACTGTAGAGGTGGCTTGGTCACCTGCCCTTGCTTAGGTTTACTGGATGCTTCTGTAGCTTTTATTTTTTTGGCCATCTCGTTCTCTGGTGATTTTTTCCAAACTATTTGCTGACAGAATTACATGTAGAATTCTTAAAGTTACTGCTTTTCACTCCTTTGAAGTTTGAGTTTTTTTTCTGTCCTTTTCTTGGCTGCCAACTTTTGCCACCTCTACCTTAGACTTGGACTGCTGATAGCACATTCGTGCCTTACAAATGGATTCATCCATGGTTTTGGGATTAAAAAACTCAATATGATCTTTCATATGGGTTGGCAGGCTGCTCAGAAATCTCTGCAGCTTAGCCTTTTCCTCTCGAAGATATGGAAAATATCGTAACAAAGAGGTAAACTTGGTGATATATTCATCCATGGTCATCTATCCCAGCCGTAAATCATGAAATTATTTAGCCTTTTCATAATAGAATCATTCTGTCAAATACTTATCTTTAAAGTATTGCTGGAACAATTCCCACGTGACATCTTGTTCATCAATGCTACGTACATTATTTACTTCTTCCCACCACAAGGTGGATTTCTCTCTTAACTGATATATGGCCAATCTGGCCTTCAGGTTTCTGCTACATTCATACACCTAAAAATACTTGTTCATGTTTATTAACCATGCCTCTGCAACCTATTCAACCTCACCATAAAATGCCGGTGGTTTTATTTTCCTAAATTCCACATGAAGCTCTACTTTCTGTTTCTTAACCTATTGCTGATTTGACAAATTTCCAGATTTTTCCTCATTGTAATTTTTATTCGTGCTTCACTGGGATGGGCTTCTTTCCACTCTGTCAGTGGTGTTGTGTCTTGTTTTCTGCTCATCCTCTTCGTGCATGCCTCTGTCAGTACTTGGATGTTCCACTTCTTGGTTTTGCTTGTCTGACAAGATCTTTAAAATATTTTCCTGCTCTTGCAGTAATCATTCATTGTCTTTTCGAACACAAACCATATCCTCTGGTAGATGTTGTACTGTGTTCAACAAGATACTGGTTTGATGTTGTTGTTCCTCTAGTAGTCTACTAGTTTGTCGATACTGATCAAAACTTAACTGAACCCACATTTATGGGTTCATAATTGGTTGAGCTTGGGTTTCCCCAGTGTCTTGGGGGGTTTGCTGTGTTGTTCCCCTTCTCATGATATTTCTACTTTACTTCTAACTCCCTGTGCATCATTTTTCACACATCATGATTTTTTAGTTGACCCTTAGGGTCCCAGCGTATGATTGCTGCTCTGATACCACTTGTAACACTCAAAGACACCTAACACTCATAAAAGTAAAAAAAAAAATATTATTTTCCATGCCACAAATGTTACCATTCTACATTGAACTTGCAATCATAATTTATAACATCTAACCCTATGTTCCTTATTGTTTTTTCTTAACACTTTACATTTATTTACTTTAAGAAATATTTTCCTAATGCCTAAGGTTAACACTGTATGTGGATCCTTAACTTATTATCCATGATGTATTCGTTTAATTCACAACATCAGTTCACCCTTCTCGACATTCATGAGATCTTTCCATCTGTCATATACTTGTTACGAATATACACCTATACTCCTTGCTTATTGAATATCTCGGGTAGAGTTTCCGGTGGTGGTTGAATAGTACAACACCATTACGGTAATCTAGCTGTGAACAGTACTCAGGATTTGGCTCGAGAATTAAGGCACATATGTCAATCTGCTCGCCTTCTGATCCCTCTCCCATTGATGGTGATGGAGAACTTGGAGAGAATCTGTGGGAAGTAAAACTTCTTGTTCCATTCGCATTCCTCATTTGTCGCACTGAGCTACCGCTATGGCTAAATTGCTCATGCATAGACCTGGCCGATACCTCTAACTGATGCTAAGGGATGTGCAGGTCGACCTCGGTGTTATCGCTTGGGGTTCTTATAGCTGAAGAGGTTGCTACTTAGGAAATCGAGGCAGTATGATCTCTTCTTGCCATGTTAACATATTTTGTTTACTGTTCTTCTCTCTGATATGAATTTACCATAACCTACTGATTTACCCCTTTTTGGTAAATAATACTAGCTTTGCAGTTGGATATGTATGGCTCTTTTGATTGGGTCTATTGGGGTTCCCATGTTTTGGCCAGGTTGACAAAGACCAAAAGATGAGACAACATAGAACCACTTTCAGACCTTAGGATCTAGCCCTCCTAGGTCCAGAGAGGGATCTCTCTATGATTATCAAAGGATAGTGAAAGGTCTGGTAAATTCCCCTTGCAGTCAATCTCTGTGCTAGAAATAATTTGTTCTCACAGATCTAGAGCGGTTGAGCTTTGAGTGTTAGAATTCAAATTTTGCAAACAGCTTTGTTTTCTTATGTCAAGGTTGAAAATGTCTTTCAACGGTTTGCGACTCGAATATGCTCTTGAAGGCAGTTCGAATTATGTTGCATGGAAGGATCGCATGGAGGCAGTATTAGAAGATAATGGTCCGAAGGAGTTCGTAGATACGGATGTCCAAAAGCCCACTGATCCTGCTGAAGTCGAAGTATGGCAAAAGAAGATGGTGAAATGTCGAAGGATCCTTGGTGAGGCAAGCCAAGGATCATATTGTATCCAGCCTTGATGGAAAGGCTACTCCATATTTAATGTGGAAAGCTTTGACGGATCTATTCCAGAGTAAGAGTGACCAAAGGAAGCTGGCGCTCAAAGATAAGCTCAGGAACATCAAGATGGAGAAGGGCGACAGTGTCGCCAAATACCTCACGAAGTTCACTCAATGCAGAGATGAGCTGGGAAGTGTGGGGGTGACTGTCGAAGACGAGGACATGGTCGACCTGGCTCTCCTTGGTCTTCCGAAGGCTTTGCACTCATATCAAGATAGTGTCAATGGTCAGGAGAAGCTACCGGGATGGGAGCGCCTTTGGGCGGATCTCATGTAGGAGGAGATAAGGAGGACTACTCGAGATGGATCTTCATCAAAGGGAGCTGATGAAGAAAACTGCGCTTTGGTGGCCAAAGCAAAGAAAGGGAAGGGTAAGAAAACCTCTCATTCTGGTGCAAAGGGCAAGAAGAAGGATATGGCGAAAGTGAAGTGTTTTCACTGCCATGATCACGGACATTATGCTACCAATTGTCCAAAGAAGAAGAAGAACAAGCAAGCGGAAAGATCTGCAGATGGAGAAGCTTTGGCTTCACAGTTCGAGCTTGACTTTTCACTGATCGCATGCTTGGTTTCAAGTGTGATGGGATCGGTGTGGTTCTTGGACAGCGGTGCGTCATTTCATATGACGGGAGATCGGGAGTTGTTCTCATATCTGGAGGACAAAGATTTGGGTGTGCACATCGAGATGGGCGATGATGGTAGATACAGTGCGACTGGTATCGGTACCATATCCTTTCAGAGGGAGTCTGGTAAACCCTTTGTATTGAAGGATGTCATGCATGTACCTGGATTGAAGAAGAACTTGATCTCTATGGCAATGTTGGAGGATAAGGGGTATGATGTGGTCTTCAGTGAAGGAAAAGCCTTCCCGCGCAGTAAGACTACTGGAGAGACCCGGAAGATAGGGGTTCGAACCAAGAACCTTTATCAAACAGTGGTGTGTATTGTCGCGCAGCCTATGGCATGCAAGGCGGAGAAGTGGAGCGGGATGATGAGGCGAATCGGTGGCAGTGAGATTGGGCCACCACCATGGAGCTTTGAAGATTCTCATAGCTACATTCTCCACTGGTTTGACACCCTTGCACGCGTATCACAGCAAGGGGTGTACTTTAGGGAAGTAGTGAAAGCCACTTTCACGAAGAAGGATAGTCGCGCCAAGGACGTATCTGAGAGAAGGATGACAAACGTGGTCCTTTTCGCAGAGCTTCGACAGAAAGCACAAGTATTATGTGATCTTTGTTGATGATTTCTCTCCAGTGGGGCCGGATCTCTTCTTAGTTGCAGAAAGAGAAGAGCGATACATTCGCGAAGTTCTGTGAGTTTAAGGCACTGGTCGAGAAGGAGTCGGGGAAGAAGGTGATTGCTCTAAGGAGTGATAACGGTGGTGAATTCATCTCGCTGAATTCAAGGAGTTCTGCAGCGCAGAAGGGATTCGGAGAGAGCTCATCGCACCCCATAACCCACAGCAGAACGGGGTGGCTGAGCGGAAGAACAGAACGATCGTGGGTGCTGCACGGGCGATGTTGCATGATCAGGGCCTACTCCTTCACTTGTGGGCTGAGGCATGCAATACAGCAGTGTATGTGCAGAACCGTTGTCCTCACAAGGTTCTTGGCATGAGTACACCAGAGGAGGCTTATTCTGGCAAGAGGCCTGATATTTCCCATTTGCGGATTTTTGGTTCTCCTCTCTACATGCATGTGACGAAGGATGCGAGAAGGAAGCTGGATCCAACTGCTGAGGTTGGAATATTTGTGGGGTACACTGATACACCTCACAACTATCGGGTGTATTTGTCAGACAGTCGAAAGACTTTTGTGCGACGGGATATAAAATTTCAGGAGGAGAAAGCCATGCAGTGTTCGCTTGAGAGGGAGCTACACTTGCATGCAGATGAGGAGCTGTTAGTTCCTAAGAGGAGCTCCTGATGTGGATCACGCGCAGGAGGTTCAGAGGTGGGAAGAAACCACCTGTGCAACCGCCAACCATCGCAGGGCGCATGCGCACTGGCGTAAGCCGAGCGACCGGCGTGGATGCAGAGAGAAGGTTGTAGCACCTCACCTACAAAGACAACAGACATGGTGAGAGACAACACCGGACGAGACATCGGATAGTTGCCCGTGAGTCAATGTGCCAGACGAGCCATCCCTTGAAGCCGTGGAGGAACCCGCATGGGTTGATGCCATGATCGAAGAATATGATTCGATCATCAGGAACAGTGCATGGGAGATTGTCCCAAGACCGGTTGGGAAATCAGTTGTAGGTTCGCGATGGATCTACAAGGTGAAGCAGGCGGCTGAGGGGAGTGTGGAGAAGTACAAGGCGAGATTTGTCGCCCGTGGCTTCTCACAGATCGAGGGGATTGACTATGAGGAGACTTTTGCACCTGTCGCAAGGTACTCTTCCATACGGACGATCCTTGCTCTCTCAGCGCAGATGGGGTGGCACATTCATCAGATGGATGTGAAGACTGCGTTCCTCAATGCAGTTATTGAGGAAGAGGTGTACATAGAGCAGCCTGAAGGTTTTGAGATCTTCAGCAGTGAGTCGCATGTGTGCCGACTCAAGAGAGCACTGTACGGGCTGAAGCAAGCACCTCGTGCTTGGTACACTCGGATAGACAGCTACTTCACCTGGCTTGGATTCTCCAAGAGTGAGGCGGATCCTAACCTGTACCAGATTGTGGTGGAGGGGAAGCTGTTGATCATCGTACTGTATGTAGATGATCTGATTTTGACTGGCGATGAGCAGTTGATACTTTCATGCAAGGAGGACCTTGCACGAGAGTTTGAGATGAAGGACTTGGGGCATCCTTCATTATTTCCTGGGATTGGAAATTTGGCAGCGCAACGGAGGACTGTTTGTTT
>CM076578.1:1234801036-1234826677 GCA_034641835.2 Pinus albicaulis | reverse complement strand
CCCCTTACAATGTTTTTGCTGTGCTTTTATAACAAGGATGATCCTAGGGTCGACTCAGGAGGTAGGTGCCCATTGAATGTTACATTTAAGCATAATAATGAATGCAGGGCCGAGGCCCATCCTGCTTGAGAATGTTGCATATTTATTCCGCTCTCCTTTTTGTAAGAGAACGATCTGCTTCAGATTTGATTTCGACATTTTGGGCTTGTTGTACTCCAGGTGATTTGAATTCGGGAAAAGATAAGCTACTAGGAGGGTCTGTCTCATAAATGCCTGAGTTGTCTTTGAGCTGTAGTTAGATGGAAAGATCCTTCAAGGGCATTCTGCATAATAAAAACAGTATGGATGCCTTGTCCTGGACGAAAAACACTTTGCTGACGGAAAACCCTGATATTACCTTTGTCTGCGCTTGGGGTCCGTGATCCTCTGTTCTGCCTTGTTGAAATGAATAAACTGGATGGAGGTCAGCATGGCCCTCCATGCTTCTTTAATGCTGCCGGACTGTCTGAAATGAGCTTCAGTCAGTGAATTTAATTATCTCAGGGCTCGAGAAGGCATGAAGGCGTTGTAGGAAGGTGTACTTTCTGGAGTAAACGCGCCCTGCTTTTAGGTGGCACAATCATGACTTTGCAGGTGCGTTCTTAATCTTTGAAGGGTGCTTGAATCCTTTGACTTGCGGGGTTGTCACTAATTAATCTTTCACTTACAGGCTCAAATCCTTTAAACCTGTCTCTGCTATCCCGTTTGGCCGCTGAATGGCCTCTCTGTGCTACCTGCATAGTGAAATAAACTCATCAAAGAGCCCGGGCAGTGGTGGAGAAATGCATTGGAGGTGGAGAGATGGTGGAGCGATGGCGGAACAGCGAAAAATGGCGGAGAAATGGTCGCACAGTGTAAAGCCCAAAGATTACCGTTTGGGCGAATTACACAGGAAAACACAAAAATAATGAACGGATATATGGAGTGGGACCCGATGGAGGCGGAGGGTGATTTAAACCTGAACCGTCAGATCTTGGAGGAATGGACGGCCACGATGCAATCGCACCATCGCGATCGGGGCGCACAGCACAAAAGTTCCGATTGCGATTGAACTTGGAGATGCGATTGAACCAGGACCGTTGATCTGCGAGACGATGGACGGCTGTGATTGAATCGGAGGGGAAACAAGAGGACTTGCGATCAACGATCGGAGCGCTGTTGCGATTGAGCGCTGTTGCGATTGAGCGTAGACCGTAGATCTGGGCGGAAACGAACGGTGGAGATTTAATCGGAAGGGAAACGCGATCGGGAGAGGACTGTGATCGGAAGCTGCGATGACCGTCGGATCACGGGAAGGATGGACGGTCAGGATTTAATCAGAGGGGGAGAGAAGGCGGGGAGCGACGAGATCTGGGCCATTGGATCTGGATGGATCAACGGCCAGGATCAAATCGGAAGGGAAAACAAAAGAAAAGCGATCGCGATCGGGAGGCCCAATGCGATTGAGCGATAACCGTTGATCTACGGGACGATGGACGGCTGCGATTTAATCGCTCAATCGCAATCGGGGTCGCACAAAATGGTTTGCGATTGCGATCGGGGAGGGGCTGCGATTGAGCGCAGACCGTTGATCTGGGAAGAAACAGACGGTGGGGATTTAATCGGGGCACGCAATCGGAGGAGGAGCAGAGGGGCTTGCGATCAGCGGAGGGCCGTCAGATCGCGGGGCAGATCGATGGCAGGGATGCAATCGGGAGACGGGAAAAAAGACTTGCGATCAATCAGAGAGGGTGTTGCGATTAGCGCGGGACCGTTGGATCGCGAAACGAATGGATGGCCGAGATTCAATCGGAAGGCTTCAATCGGGGGGCGGACTTAACATGTTCCGATTGCGATCGGGAATGGGTTTGCGATTGGCGCTCCGCCGTCGGATCAAAACGACAGATCGACGGTGAATAACCTGCCGCGGGACTTAACGTTATAAATGGATCGCATCGGGGATTTTCAACGTTACAAAGGGATTTCTCACCCGCCCGACTTCCGATTGCGATTAGCACCTGGGACTTAGGCGCTTGGTCCCGGCGCGGGGTCATGTGTGGGGAAGTGGTTAAGGGGCTTTGCGGAAAGGTGCTAGGCCTTATAATAAGGTCGGAACATGGGTTTTGGCCCTTTTAAATGGATTTTAAAGGGTTTTAAAGGGGAACGATAGAGGAATAAAGGGGAGAAAAGGGAAAACAAAGGGCAGGGGAAGAAATTAGAAGGGATCTTGGGGGGATTTTGGCGGAATTCGAGGAGTAAATTGGGAAAAAGAAGGGGAGAAAAAAAGGGGGGATAAGAAGAGGTTAAATGAGGGAAAAATAAAGGGGGAAGGGGGGTCTTTGGGCATTTCTTCATCAGCAGAGAGGCTTTAAAAGGGGAATCAGCAGAGGGGAAACCATCAAAGGATAAAGGGCACAAAGAGGCTTCAAGAAGACTATATTTTCAGGGGAAATGCATTCCTTGAAGACTCAACAACAATTCAGCCCCCTAATTGCTTGTCAAAAATTTCATAGGGGGGCTAACAGGGTCATTCACTTATTTAACACAGGTACCATGAGGAATCCTCATTTAGTCTCTTTTATATGCGATTTTTTCTTACCCTTATCATTTTTACTATTTGGGGTCTATTTTAATTTTCCTTTTGGTTATATTGTAGGTGCGTTTCAAATCGAATACTTCATTCTAGTTCATGAAGGCTAGCTCCTGCTCCCTTGTTGGTTTACAACATAAATTCTTCTTCTATAGTTATTATTGATTTGCATGGGTTCTCTGTACCCTCCAGGGTTGGATTAGGAAGCCTCGCTTCCGAAATTTAACGAGAATGTAGGATTATTCATGGAGAGATTGTGCTCTTAATGTATTAGACTTATGTGAGTAAAGGCTTTAAGCCTCACAGTGAATTTTTATAAATTTTCGAGAAATATCTTCTCCGTCCTAAATGTTCTTCTTTTTTTAGTAATAATAAGAAAATATCTTCAGGGCTGTTCTGAGTTCAGCACTTAAATTTTATGAATTTTTCCTAAAGTTTATTGTTAAGCTCGTCTAGTGAATCTTTATAATGATTTACATGATTATGCACATTTATCTTCACTGTTCTAATGTTTTTCCATAATTTCCTTTGATAAAATAGAATATTACAGTGTTTTTCTTTTACCAGTTCTCATGTATAATGGATTGAATCTAGCTTTACGCATGACAGAGAATATTCCTGTTATAATAGAATTTTTATTGCATTCTTCTTTTCTGAGTAATGGATTTTAATACTAAATTTTTTTCTCGCTATTCTGTTATTAAAAAAAGTAGCTTACTAAATCATGAATTCAAAGTCTTAGACTTTTTGCCATTAAGAGCGAAATATTTTTAAGAAGTAAGGTCAGTATTCATCAGGTTTCTACTTAATGAGAATTCCTGATTTTTCTAACATGATTTGGTTTGATGTTTAACATACTGTGACGTTACCAAAACTGTTATTTTAACAATATTTCCTCAAAATATTAGAATTTATGTCTTCTTTTATATATGTTAGCAGTGACTGGACTACCTTTGATTCTTTTTCCATGTATAGTCAAACTCAAAGAGACGACATATCTCGAGTTGGGTCTATTCTAGAATCCAAAGACCAACAATCTTTTCGGTTCTTTCTACAAATCAAGAATGAAACACACGCTACAGAATTTAATTTCTTATACACTTCTGCCCATTTCACAATTCCCTAGTACTTACAATAAAACAACTAAACCCTTAATATTTTTCATTGTTAACACATATATGTACAAGTGTTGATTTTGATATGTTTCTTTTAAAAATAAAAGGACGAAGATTTTACAACACTTAAGCTACCTCTACTAAAATAAAAAGAGGAAGATTTTACAGCACTTAGGCTTTGTCTATTTTGTAGTCATTTTTTTTTTTTGCAGAATTGGTAAAACTCATAACAAACAATATATCTCCTCAATTTCTATCTAAAGTTTATATATATACTTCTCTATCTTAATGATTCATGTACATCCACATAATAGCAATTATTCTAAAATGAAGTAGTTGCAGAAACAATATAGTGAATTATCTGAAATTCTTAGCTTATTGTTGTGGTCCTCCCAACCTTCAAGAGAGGTGATTACGTCCTCCTCTTTCCCTCGCGATCCAGTCCTGGATGGTATGGGTTAATAGTGGAAATTTCTGTTGTGACCTTAGGACACCCAATCCAGTTAGTGCCATAAATTATTTTTTCAGTATTGCTGAGTGTTTTCCACTGGTCTCTACCAGCTCTAGAAATCCACACTCTCCCTTTCCTTAGTACGGAAGCCCTACTCCTCACTAAGATTAGTCTCTTAACCTCAAACGAGTAGGTAACTATTTCCAACTATCCTCAACTACTTTCTAGTTCTTGGAAACATTTAGCATCAACTTTTTACTTTTATGAAGCTAACTCTCTTAACTGATTTATTATTCATAAATAACTATGAGTAAAAAAATAACTTTTCAAACAAATAATATTAATTCCAGTCTTTTTCCTGACACAATAATAAAAATTGTCTTTTAACTAGTTAACAACTATTTATCATTAAATGAAGCTATCACATCACAAATTTTAGTTTTTCTCAACTCCCATGCACATTTTATTGCAGTGTGAAACAATTCCAGCCATAAAACTTCTGATCCATATTTTATTTCTCTCAGAGAAACAAGTCCAACCATAAACCTCTGATCCAGATTTTTGTTTCCCTCAACTCCCAATTCTAGCCATAAAACTTTGGATCCATATTTTTGTTTCTCTCAACTCCCACACAGTTTTAGAATTGTAGTTTATGATCCCATATATTGAATTTATGTTTGAATTAGTAAAACCAATTAGTAGAATATTAACAATAAAAATTGTTGTAACATCTTCGTTAAGATTAACTAGTATGTATTAGTTAAATGAAAATTATTATTTTACTTATGGTAAAAAGACTTGAGACATCATTTTGGATAAAAACAAGAAAATCAATTATTTTAATGAAATTATTAAAATAGGAGGATTAGAAAATGAAAATGAAATCTTTTAAAAGTTGTTAGTAAAATTTTTCTAAGAATAGGAGGTGGTTGGGGATAGTTGGAGATACAACTACCCACCCCTTGAGGATAAAAAGGGAATTCTAGAAAGGGGTGGGGGTTCTGTGAATTTTTGGAAAAAGAGGGAGAAGCATTTTCTTGAGATGGAAAGGTCCAGTGGAAATTAGCTTACTGAATCCCTTGAGAGTCTAGATATTCTGTTGGTGACTGGATTGGCCATCCAGAGGTCACAGCAGAGGCATCTCCACTATTAGCCCGTGGCACTGTCTAGATTCTGGAGCTAGGGGGCAAGTGGAGGACGTAACAGCCTCCCTTGAAGGTTGGGAGGACAACAGCTAAAAAGAAAAAGGTTTCTTCAGACTCAGATAAGTATTCTATAAGTACATTTGTTAACCAGATATATGTTTTTGAGTGATATTGTTATCCAGGTATAAGTTTCAAAATGTTATTGCTAACTAGGTAAACATCACTGAATGTTACTGTTTAAAAAGATATATAATTCAAACTGTCCTGATCAAACTAGATAACGATTTTGAAGGTACTGTTTATCTAGAGAAATGTTCCTGCTTCTTACTGTTAAAATTTGGAAAAGTATTCTGGCAGTTTCGGTTATAAATCTAAAATAAGTTATCGAGTATTTGTTTTGTTATCCCCTTATTCTGAGTTTCTAAATTGTTAGTAGATCAGACTCTTGTTGTGATGTTTTACAAGTACCTCTAATAGGGTGTGTAAGTATGCAAGAAGCGTATTGCAGTAAGGAAATTTCTGCCTACTTCTTGAATAGAGGAAAACAAAACGATATTTCAAGTTATAAAGGCATGTAATGATAACATGTGGGAAGCGGGAAGATATAATAGAATATATGTATTTAACCTGTCTACTTGAACGACATCAAACGTTGAAGGAAGATATTTGCTACTGTAGCATTTAAGGAAAAAAAAAAATGAAGCATAAATGAGAAAATCTCCTTCATGGGAGGATTTGAAAACCTCATAGCCTATACGCTGCTGACGTATGGCGGCATTGTTTATTTTTTTACCATAAAATCATAAATTAAACAACGAAAGAAGTGAATCCTTTGAACCAGGTTGGAAATTGCAAGAAAGAATCGAAACAGAGATATAGAACTCAAACAGAACATATCGAGCAATCATTTGAGATAAACGGAAATGTGTAAAAAGGAAACCTCGAACAAATATTACATGCAGGACTGAAAAGAATGAAAGGTTCACACATTTAACACAAATAAGCTGTTGTATAATATGCTCTGTCTCTGTTCTTAATAAATGAACACGGGCCGAATTTATCTTCGGACCCATTTGAAAACATGCTTAAAAACAGTTCAGTTCAGTAGTTATTACAAAACTTAACCTTGGGTAACAACCCCAATTTTTAATAGTTTGCATATGGATACATTAAAAGACGCCTAGTTATCTTTAGGGAGAAAGCCGACTAAACCCTAGATCAAATGGCTCAAAGCCTAGCTACAATCTATTGCAGTCGAATTTTGAAAATCAGTAACCCTCAGCAGAGTGAGTCGAAGAAGATAAGCACCCTTGGAAGGGTAAAATACCTGTGCAAGAAGAACACTTAGTTAGCCGTGACCTCGATGGGGGCAAAACATCCAAGAAAAACTTGACTGGAGGATGTGAACCTTCATACCTGCTTCAAAACAAAACAATCTTGTCGGTAAACCTCATATATGAGATTTGAGAGCATCGATTATAAAACAAACAACAATGCTTGTGCCTAAAGAGGAAGTTACCTGGAAAGGGGTTGAACCCTTTAGCAATCTCCTGTAGAAATAGTGAGGAAAAGACGATTAGAATGCTGTTCGGGAACCAAAAAAAAAAAAAAGATCGAGGGTTTTCAAGAGTCAAATTTTGATCAGACCCAACTTGATGATGGAGGAATCAAATTCTTACCATAGCCCTGAGGAATTTGGATGCCGGAAGGTAGACCTTCCTGAAGCCGGTTGGTGCTGCAAGAGAAAACCTGAGAAGATACCCTGTATGAGAAAATCATTAGGGTTGAATGATAAACAAAGCACTCGCAGGCAGAAAGCAAATAAATAAACAAAAAAAAAAAAGTTAACCATGGAACCTAGAACAAAAATTTACCTGATAGCTTTGGTCTATTATACACAGCAGGGTGGAGTCTGCTATGTCCGATCACCGAAACATGGAAAGAAATAATAATGCCGAGAGCGTCGAGTGGTAATCAAGGAAGCCGAAACGTCGTTAAACTCTCAGATTGTAGATAGAGAGAATGCCAGAGGGTATGAGGATCCAAGGGTTAGAACAACCAGACTTGGCGGGAGGATCAAAGACTGCTGAGAGTATATGACACTACCATTCGGACGGATGGAATGAATGGTCTACCAAGTGGCACAAAGCTTATTCGAGGAGAATCCGGAAACAAGGTAAAATTAAATTGCGCGTGCCGAGCCTGTTGTGTTCCAAGCTCGCCCCCAAGCGTTAACTGTAACAAAAATCTTCCAAGGACATCCAACCATACATGTGTGCACCAAAATTTAGTATATTTGATAATTGTGCTGAAAATGTGTGGTGCGTGGCATACATCATGAGCAAACAAATCAGGTTGGTGAAATTATTTATATATGTAAAACCTTTGAAACCTTTGGAATTTATTTGAGTCAGAAATTAACGCTGAACTAGATAATGCCTTGTTTTTCCAGTAATGTAATTATTGCTTCTCCATGCATTGAATACTGAAAGGTGTAATGACATTGTAAGTGGTGAAGGCTAGTAGGACGTATAGTTAATATTTTTGTATGGTAAATAGAATTTCTTTTTTTTGTGGTGTAATGTGTGTGACAAGTGGTATCAGAGCCAGTTACTACACTGGGATCCTAAGCGGTCTACTGACAGTGAAGCTGTGTATGTGAATAGTGCACTAAGGGGAAGCAAGAGAAATGACAGAAGTTGCAGAAACTCAGTCACAACCAGAGGAAGCCCCAGTTCCTACAATCATGAATCCGGAAATGTGGGTTCAATTAACTGTGGAACAGCACCAGAGAACGAGTCGACTGTTGGAGGAACAGCAGCAGAAAAATGCATTTTTGCTAAGCACAGTACAACACTTGCAAGAAGAAATGTTAAGAGTCCAGATTGACAAGGAGAGGTTGTTACAGGATCAAGAAAAGATCCTGAAAAGTTTATCTGATAAGCAAAACCAGGAGATGGGACATCCCAGTGCGGAAAAGGAATTATCCACGGAACAAGAAGAACAGCAAACCAAAAATGATACTACTGGTAGGAACGAAAAGAGTCCCTCTCAAAAGAGTAAAAACAAAAATTATAATGAGGCAGAATCGGGAAATCAGTCCAACCAGCAAGATCATAAGAGGCAAAAAGTGGAACTACAAGGGGAATTTCGTAAAATCAAGCCACCAACCTTTGATGGTGAGGCGGAGGAGGTGGCCGAAGCTTGGTTAATCAACATAAACAAGTATTTTCAGGTATATGAATACAACAGCATTTTGAAGGCCAGATTGGCTATTTATCAGCTGTGAGAAAAAGCCACTCTGTGGTGGGAGGAGGTGAAAAATGTACACAGCCTTGAGGAGCAGGATATCACATGGGAACAGTTTCAACAATACTTTAAGGACAAGTATTTAACAGAGAGATTTTATGATGACAAAGCAAATGAATTTCATGACCTTCAACTGGGGCAGATGACCATGGATGAATATGTAACGAAATTCACCTCCCTGTTACGTTACATTCCATACCTTCGGGAGGAAAAAGCCAAGGTGCAGAGGTTCTTAAGCAGTTTACCTACCCCAATGAGGGAGCGGATAGAATTTGTTAACCCTCAGACCATGGATGAGGTAATTCGTAAAGCACGAATGTGCTACCAGCAGAACAAGGCCAAGGCTGATGGTGGAAAAAAATGGCAGCCAAGGAAACATCAGAAAAGTAGCTCTACTTTTAAAATAGTAAAAGTAGCAACATTAAAGGCTCGGCAAGAAATGTTGTTGGCAGGCAGTTTGGTAAAAATCACCAAAGGATCAAGTGGCCAGTGGAGGAGAAACCCACTGAGGCTTCCAGCAAGCTGGAGCAGGGACAGAACTCAAAACCTCCCCTATAGTGCTGGGGCTGTGGGAAGGCTCATTATTACAAAAAATGTCCCCAACGACACAAAAATGAAGTTGTAGAAAATTTGAAAGAGGCATCTACAGTGGGTGACGTGATGCGAAATATACCTCGTATAAATGCAGCCTTGGAGGATCGACAGGCTGATTTCTAGCCCACTATGATTGAATTGGAAGGTACTATACTAACTAAACATGTTTCGATTTTAATAGATCCTGGAGCAATTTTAAGTTATGTAAGTCCTAAAATAGAGGAATTATGCAAACTAAAAGAACAAAAATTTAAGAACTCATGGTTAGTTCAATTAGCTACCGGGGCAAAACCGAAGGTCACTACAAAAATTCCTAATCATAAACTGGAAGTGGCAAAACAACAGATACAAGCAGATTTAAATATTTTACCTCTAGGGTCGTATGATGTATTATTGGGAATGGACTAGTTGGAGAAAAATTTGACCCTAGTGGACTACAAAGAAAAGAAAATTTACTATAGAATGCAAGATGGCACGCGCAAAGAAATTAAAGGAATTAAAAAGCCTGTAAAATTACGCCCCATAACAACATCTCAAATGGGCAAGTGTATCAGAAAAGGATGTCAACTGTACGTAATTCAAGTAGGATATGCAGAATCCAAGGGAAAGGCTCCAAATATGGAAGATATCCTTGTAGTACAGGAATTCTTGGATGTTTTTCCAGAAAACATCCCTGGTTTGCCACCCAAAAGGGATATCGACTTCACCATTAAATTGCTGCCCGGAGCCTCTCCGGTTTCAAGAGCACCTTATAGAATCAGTATACCAGAGCTAACTGGGTTGAAGATACAACTACAAGAATTGTTAGATAAAGGATATATTCACCCAAGCGTGTCTCCTTGGGGAGCACCAGTTCTTTTTGTTAGGAAAAAATATGGAACCTTACGCATGTGTATGGAGTACCGGCAACTTAACAAGCTGACTATTAAAAATAAATACCCTCTGCCCAGAATTGATGATTTATTCGACCAAGTGAGAGGTGCTGAGGTGTTCTCTAAAATATATTTGAGGTCCGGATATCATCAGATTCGAATCAAGGACGAGGATATTTGCAAAACAACGTTCCGCACTAGATATGGGCATTATGAGTTTGTGGTACTGCCCTTCGGATTGACAAATGTGCCAGCAACCTTTATGAGGTTGATGAATGGAATTTTTCATCATTTTTTAGATAATTTTGTACTGATCTTCATAGATGACATATTGATATACTCAAAAATTGAGGAAGAACATAAGGAACATCTGAGAATAGTATTGGAAATGCTGAGGAAGCATCAACTTTATGCTAAGTTCAAAAAAGTGCGATTTCTTTAAAACAGAAATCCAATACTTGGGTCACGTGGTGACAGCTGAAGGAATAGCCATGGATCCCGAAAAGATTAAAACCATTATGGAATGGCAAGTACCACAGAATGTGGTGGACATTAGATCATTTATGGGTCTAGCGGGATATTACAAACGGTTCATCGAAGGGTTCTCTAAGATTGCCTACCCTATTACGTCCTTGCAAAAGAAAGGCAAGCCTTTCAAATGGACGAAGGAGTGCCAGAACAGCTTTGAAAAGCTAAAACAACTCCTAACCACAGCACCAGTACTGAAGGTGGCTAACCCCAATAAAGACTATGTGGTGTGTATCGACGCCAGCAAGGAAGGAGTTGGTACAGTGTTAACTCAGGAAGGTAAAGTGATAGAATATGAGTCTAGGAAGCTGAAAGAATATGAGCAAAAATAGTCTGCTTATGATTTAGAGCTTACCACAGTAGTGCATGCCCTCCGAGTATGGAGGCATTATCTGCTGGGTAATAGATTTGTATTTAAAACCAACCATAGCAGCTTAACCAATTATTTCAAGCAAGTAGATTTAAACTCTCGACAGGCTAGATGGAGTGCCTTCTTGAGTGAATTTGACATAGATATACAACATGTTAAAGGAAAATAAAATCATGTTGCAGATGCGTTGAGCAGAAAATTGCATGGAATTTATGCAATGTATTTCAGTCAATCAGAAAGCCGACTGTCAGATCAGCTAAGGGAAGAAGCCTAGAAGGACCCTGAGTACAAATTCCTATGGAAAAAAATGGAGGATGATAGGAAGTAGGGCAAATCATTAGAATGGGGAAGGAATGAAGACCAGGTAATGACATTTTGTAGAAAAATCTATGTGCCGAATCGTGTGAACCTTAACGAGCTAATCCTTAATGAATTCCATCGTAGCAATTACGCTGGTCATCCAGGATATCAAAAGATGCTCACTACAATAAGAAAGGTATATTATTGGCCGGGTATGCGTAAGAATATTGTAGAATATCTAAGCAAATGTTTGGAATGCCAGCAGGTTAAGGTGGAGCATCAGCACCCTGCAGGGCTATTGTAGCCCATACCTATTCCTGAGTGGAAATGGGAAGTCATCTCCTTAGATTTCATCACAGGTATACCCCGGAAAAAGAGGTAGAATGACTCAATTATGGTAGTGGTGGACAGGTTAAGTAAATCTTCCCATTTCATACCTGTGCACTCCACTGACAAGATGGTACAGATTGCAGATATATTCATGAAGGAAATTTTTAGACTGCATGGCATGCCAAAGACTGTGATTTCAGATCGAGATGTCAAGTTTACATCTGCATTTTGGAAAAACTTGTTTTCTGGATTGGGAACATAGATACACTTTAGCATCGCATATCACCCTCAAACAGATGGGAAAACAGAGCAGGTAAATCATGTTCTGGAAGACATGCTATGCATGTATGTGATGCAGCAGCCAGTCAAATGGGAAGATTACCTGCATCTTGTGGAGTTCGATTATAACAACGGATATCAAGAATCTCTAAAAATGAGTCCTTTTGAAGTGTTATATGGAAGGCAGTGTCATACACCTATAAACTGGGGTAGTCCTGAGACAAAGTTGTTGTTAGGACCCGAAATGTCGGCTGAAATGGAAGCTGAGGTAAAAAGAATAAGGCAAAATCTGAAGGCTGCGCAAGATAGACAGAAGACTTTTGCAGGCAAGAAAAGGTCCTACTGTGAACTCAAGGTAGGGGACCATGTATACATAAGGATCAACCCGAAAAGAAGCACTTTGAAGTGGACCTCTTGTGCCAAACTGGCTCCCCGATACTGTGGTCCTTTCCAAATAATGGAAAGAGTAGGACCGGTAGCCTATAGATTGGCTTTGCCTAGCCATATTCAAGTACACAATGTGTTCCATGTATCCTTGTTAAAGCAATATGTACATGATGAAAAACATGTAATTCATTGGCAGAATGTTCAGGTAGGAGGAAGAGTAGGAAAGAAAGTCCTAACTGGAAAATTTGATTAAAATATAAGAGTACTAACTGAAAACACTTTTGTTTTTCAGGTAGAACCAGACGAAGAGTTTCTGGTCGAGCCGCAATGCATACTTGATCGAAGAGAGATAGAACTCCACAAAAGTGTAGTTGTCCAGGTGAAAGTGCAGTGGAAGCACTTTGGACCAGTCGAGGCTACTTGGGAGGATGAAAGATTCATGCAGGAGGCCTACCCAGAGCTTTTCGCAGAAAGGGGCTGAAAACACCGAGGACGGTGTTACTCTCAGGGGGGGGAGATGTAACAACTTCGTTAAGATTAACTAGTATGTACTAGTTAAAAGACAATTATTATTTTACTTCTGGTAAAAAGACTTGAGACATCATTTTGGATAAAAACAAGAAAATCAATTATTTTAATGAAATTATTAAAATAGGAGGATTAGAAAATGAAAAGGAAATCTTTTAAAAGCTGTTAGTAAAAGCTTTATAAGAATAGGAGGTGGTTGGGGACAGTTGGAGATACAGTTACCCACCCTTGAGGATAAAAAGGGAATTCTGGAAAGGGGTGGGGGTTCTATTAATTTTTGGAAAAAGAGGGAGAAGCATTTTCTTGAGCTGGAAAGGTCCAGCGAAAATTAGCTTACTGAATCCCTCGAGAGTCCAGATATTCTATTGGTGACTGGATTGGCCATCCAAAGGTCACAACAGAGACATCTCCACTGTTAGCCCGTGGCACCGTCTAGATTCTGGAGCTAGGGGGCAAGTGGAGGATGTAATAGCCTTCCTTCAAGGTTGGGAAGACAACAACTGAAAAGAAAAAGGTTTCTTCAGACTCAGATAAGTATTCTTTGAGTACATTTGTTAACCAAATATATGTTTTTGAGTGATATTGTTATCCATGTATAAGTTTTAGAATGTTATTGCTAACTAGGTAAACATCATTGAATGTTACTGTTTAAAAAGATATATAATTCAAACTGTCCTACTCAAACTAGATAATGATTCTGAAGGTACCGTTTATCTAGAGAAATGTTCGTGGTTCTTACTGTTCAAATTCAGAAAATTATTCTGGTAGTTTTGGTTATAAATCTAAAATAAGTTATCGAGTATTTGTTTTGTTATCCCCTTATTCTGAGTTTCTAAATTGTTAGTAGATCAGACTCTTGCTGTGATGTTTTACAAGTATCTCTAATAGGGTGTGTAAGTATGCAAGAAGCGTATTGTAGTAAGGAAACTTCTGCCTACTTCTTGAATAGAAGAAAAAAAAATGATATTTCAACTTATAACGGCATGTAATGATAGCCTGCGGGAAGCGGGAAGATATAATAGAATATATGTATTTAACCAGTCTACTTGAATGACATCAAACGTTAAAGGAAGCTATTTGCTACTGTAGCATTTAAGGAAAAAAAAAAGAACGAAGCATAAATGAGCAAATCTCCCTCATGGGAGGATTTGAAAACCTCATAGCATGTACGCTGCCGACGTATGGCGGCATTGTTTATTTTTTTACCATAAACTCGTAAATTAAAAAACGAAAGAAGTGAATCCTTTGAACCAGGTTGGAAATTGCAAGAAAGAACCGAAACAGAGATATAGAACTCAAACAGAACATATCGAGAAATCATTTGAGATAAACGGAAATGCGTAAAAAGGAAACCCCGAACAAATATTACATGCAGGACTGAAAAGCACGAATGGTTCACGCATTTAACACAAATAAGCCGCTGTATAATACGCTCTATCTCTGTTCTTAATAAATGAACACGGGCTGAATTTATCATCGAACCCATTTGAAAACATGCTTAAAAACAGTTCAGTTCAATAGTTATTACAAAATTTAACCTTGGGTAACAACCCCAATTGTTAATAGTTTGCATATGGATACATTGAAAGCCGCTTAGTTAAATTTAGGGAGAAAGCCGACTAAACCCTAGATCAAATGGCTCAAAGCCTAGCTACAATCTATTGCAGCCAAATTTCGAAAATCAGTAACCTTCGGCAGAGCGAGTTGAAGAAGGTAAGCACCCTTGGAAGGATAAAATACCTATGCGGGAAGAACACTTAGTTAGCCGTGACCTCGCTGGGGGCAAATCATCTGACAAAAACTCGACCAGAGGATGTTAACCTTCATACCTGCTTCAAAACAAAACAATCTTGTCAGTAAACCTCATATATGAGATTTGAGAGCATCAATTATAAAACAAACAACAACTCTTGTGCCTAAAGAGGAAGTTACCTGGCAAGGGGTCGAACCCTTTAGCAATATCCTACAGAAATAGTGAGGAAAAGATGATTAGAATGCTATTCGAGAACCAAAAAAATAAAAATATCGAGGGTTTGCAGGAGTCGAATTCTGATCAGACCCAACTTGACGATGGAGGAATGAAATTCTTACCATAGCCCTAAGGAAGTTGGATGCCGGAAGGTAGACCTTCCTGAAGCCGGCTGCTGCTGCAAGAGAAAACATGAGAAGATACCCTGTATGAGAAAATCATTAGGGTCGAATGATAAACTAAGCACTCGCAGGTAGAAAGCAAATAAATAAACAAAAAAAAATTATAGTTAACCACGACACCTAGAACAACAATTTACCTGATAGCTTTGGTCTATTATACACAGCAGGGCGGAGTCTGCTATGTCGAATCACTGAAACATGGAAAGAAAATAATAATGCCGAGAGCGCTGAGTGGCAATCAAGGAAGCCGAAATGTCGTTAAACTCTCATATTGCAGATAGAGAGAATGCCAGAGGGTATGAGGATCCAAGGGTTAGCACAACCAGACTTGGTGGGAGGATCAAAGACTGCTGAGAGTATACGGCACTACCATCCGGACGGATGTAATGAATGGTCTACCAAGTGGCACAAAGCTTATCCCAGGAGAATCCAGAAACAAGGTCAAATTAAATTACGCGCGCCGAGCCTGTTGTGTTCCAAGCTTGCCCCCACGCGTTAACTGTAACAAAAATCTTCCAAGGACATCCAACCATACATGTGTACACCAGACTTTAGTATATTCGATAATTATGTTGAAAATGTGTGGTGCATGGCATACATCATCAGCATACAAATCAGGTTGGTGAAATTATTTATATATGTAAAACCTTTGAAACCTTTGGAATTTATTTGAGTCAGAAATTAACGCTGAACTAGATAATGCCTTGTTTTGCCAGTACTGTAATTATTGCTTCTCCCTGCATTGAATACTGAAAGGTGTAATGACATTGTAAGTGGTGAAGGCTAGTAGGATGTATAGTTAATATTTTTGTATGGTAAACAGATTTTTTTTGTTTGTGGCGTAATGTGTGTGAAAATTGTGATCCCATCTATTGAATTTATATTTTATTAGTAAATCCGATTAGTACAATAATAAAGTCAGTGTTATGATTGAATTGAAATTATCATTTCCTATTTCATAAACTTCTCATTCCATCTATTGAATTTATGTTTGAATTATTAAATCCAAATATTAGAATAATAAAGCCAGAGTTATGATTAAACTGAAATTATAATTTCCTATTTAATTTTGACATAATTACTTTGGGCAAATAAATACTAGCCATGCTAGATTGGCAATTGCAAATATAAAATCGAGCTTCACTCTCTTAAACCATGAGACATATTTTATTGATGTCAAATGCACTCTGTGCAACTCTTAATAAGTCAATACATATACACGTGTTACATTGGTAATGAAAATGGGGTAATCATATGTCTTCCAGTAGATCCCCACCTCACACATGGGTTGACCATTAAATTTTTCATTTCCTATATATAAAATATTATATTAAACTTCAACGAGATATATTTTCTTACAAGAAAATAATTAGATATTATATTGAACTTAGCCAAACAAAAAGAATATTTTTGCACCAAAATATTTCTTCTTCTTTGAAGATACAGAAAGGATAATCCCTTAAAAATCGATGAATTAGTGCGAGTGTCAATGTATTGACAACTACCATTAGTGATTTAGCTTTTAAAATTAATCGAGTTCCAAATCTTGTATTCCTTTCTCACATCTTTGCACTTTTAAAGACAAATACTAATTATATAGCTATTTTATTATATATTAAATCAAATTTAAAGATTATAATTTTAAATGTGTATGATATTGTTTCAAGTGTCTTTCATTACATATATAAAAACAATTATAAAATAGATATAGGAATGACTTTCTAGTAATTATAAATAACTTACTATTTTATCAAAATTTGTACATAAAGTAAATAGGATTTTTGAAAAGGAATTTAGTGAAATAAAAGTATAATTTTATATTTCTTATAAATTAATTATATTTAATATTAATTTACATTTTTTTAAAACTAAATTTATAAACTTTATTTATTTAATGAAATAAGTAATTAACAAAAAATTATATAACATGGAAGTCAAGAGGTATTAGGAAATTTCTTTTAACTGAATCCAAAATCTTCATCTCCAACTTAACGTAGGTTGACGTAAAGATGCACGACCTTTATTAGACTATTACCTGGCAAAGGAGGTCACCATATTGAAAAATAAGGATAATATTAAAAAAAAATTACTTCCAAATTTAAGGATAAGTTGTGAGAAAAATGAAGTAAGGTATTATAAAGAGGTAATCAATCTCAATCTCGAAAACCAAAATTCTCCTTTTGTATTGACCAATGCTAAGAATAAAATGAACATATTTTAGATAATAACTAATCTTCATGAGCTTCAAAGTCAAATTGAGTGTTTTTCTATTTCAAAAACACTTTGGGATGAAATTGTTGGTAGCCTTTGCCATGCTAAGAGGGTTGAAGATGAAAAACATTTTCTCTTGGATTGTCTAACTCTTATTCACATCCTTTGAAAAACTATGACGCTATGGGTGTGGTTCTCTCCCTTCTTTTCAATAATAGTAATAAAATGTTAAAGAATCTCAATTTTCCTCTTACTTTAGTAACATATGATCAACCATATTAGTCTTACTCAATGTTCTTTATCATTGTTGACATAACTAGAAATTGCATCAGATGTTGCAAAAGAAACGTCGTAAAGAAATAATATATAGAAGTAATAAATGATTCTTTGACATTGTTGAAAAATAGGAACATATCAACAAAAGGAGAAGACCTTGCTAGAGAAATTGTCTATGTGTTTCTCTCATGACTTTTGACTCTTCTTTGTATTATTTCCTTCATCATCCTTGAGACTACAAAAGATCACATTGCTCTTTATTTCTAATCCAACAAACTCTGCTTAAGAAAATCTAACCCATATCATGCACTTCAAAATAATGTAGAGATCACTCAACAACATCTAAACCATTTTAGATTAAAAATAATAATATAGAGTTTTTTAATCAACCAATTATCCAAATCATTGGACTTAAAATAATAAAATAGAGTAATAAGATGTAAAATTTTGTTATTTTTTCTTTTTCTATTTTGAATATTTGTTTTGTTATCAATTTATTGGTTATGTTTTTTTTCATGTTTAAAACATTTTTTTTTTATATTTTGAAGATTTTTTTTGTCATAAATTTACTAGTTATTTTTTTTAATGTTTAATTATTTAAAAAAATAACATTTTAGAAGTGAATTTTGAATGGTTACTTTCTTCAAATTAAAAAATAAAAAATAAAAAAATATTGTTTTTTTTTTAAAGGTGTTTGTGAATAACCAACAAATGAGTATGTTTTTTTGGGTATCAGAAATTAAAAATTATTAAGACCAAATTAAGTGTTCTTACCTCTTGTGATATTTTGTTGGTTTCCAATATAATTTAATTAAAGGATGAAAACCACTCGTTTTTTTTTTTTTTAATAATTAACACTAATTCTATTAATAATTAACATAATAATACAGAGCTGCCACTGTCCCAGCTAAGGTAGCCTGGGCACAGGGCTTGACTGCCAGGAAAAATCATGGTTTGTGCCGCCCATTGTGGGGAAACCAGTCCCAAAATATTAGCATTTTCCGCCCTTGTGAGGGAAACTGACATTACATCCCAATAGTTTGTCAAAAAAACCAAAATTATACCAAGCCGCTCTGCAAGCAGAGGATAAAACCACAAGAAAACCAGAAAGAGCATGAAGACCTTGAACCTGGAAAACCAAAACCACTGAGGTATCTTCTGACTACTGAGTATTGGTGGCAGAGGGCGTTTCTTCAACGATTCTGCAGCCCCATTCGTCTCTGCTCCCCTCGTCATCTGCGGAAGGTGGCACTGTGTCTTTGTCCACGTGTTCCACATTCTGAACCTGCATTGAAACGTTTGGGACAGGATTTAACTGGGCCAAGTCTGTAGGAACGGGGTTGGGACCAGAGGGGCCCTGGAAAGTGACAGAGGGACTAGGAGCGGAAGGCGGAGGAAGCACAATATTAGAGGATTCTTCACAGACCGAAACCGTAACAAAGGCTTTGAGAACCGGACGATCAAATGTGCAATTGAAGGTGAACTCAGCACATTGGGAAGTCTGGTGGAGGAAAGAAGAGGAATGCAGATGAGGGGTAGAGGGGGCTTCAAGAGGGCGAATTGGAGGCTCAGAGGGAGACATGGAGGGAGGGCCACGAGGTCTACCTCTGCAGCCTCTGGATTCCGAAGAAAAGTCCGAGGAAGATTCAGAGGCAAGGGATGACGGAGGATGATGAACTGTGCCCCGACTGGAGCCTCGTCGACAGCGCATGCGCTGGCGTAAACGAGGCATGGCAGGGGGAGCAAAATGAAGCGGGCAAGAAGGCAGAGAATGCACAGTACGACTGGAGCAATACAGGGAATTGGTAAAACAGAAATGACTGTGCAAATAATGGAAATCTGGAGTGGTTTCCAAACAACATACCAGTTCACACCTTCTGCCAGTCTGCGTTCGAGCACTGGGCATCGAGCAGGAAGGCGGGCAAGAAACACAGTGAAACATAGCGGCAGAGAAAACATGGCAGGCGCCATGCATATAATCCCTATCCATGCTAAGAGCCGAAATGAAGCAGATGAAGAGCCCCCTGTGAAGACGCTTCCAGAGACTGCAGTTAATATGGCGTGGGGTGGCAAATTGAATGCCACAGTAATGGCGAGTGTTGGAGGTCAGATGGCCTGCACAAAGTTTCTACCTCGGGAGGCGACGAGGGACATGAGTCCCATCACGATGAACTGGAGGCAACTGCATCCGGTGCTGTGGAGTCCTTTTGCACCAGTGTGCTGCATTCCTGAAGTTTTAATTCTTCATCGATAATGTTGAGTTGTCCATGAGTAACAGTTACAGAGCTTTCCACTCCCAAGTTGGCAAGGAGGTCCGCGACTTTGCTGCCAATACGTCTGATATGGGAGAAGGAGACAGCATTATAACTTTTGAGCCAAGCTTCCATAAGTTCCAATCTAGCCACTAATCTCCAACATGTGGAAATCTTGATGGCAGCGGAGCCTGTTAGGAGATGTTGAGCCATGTTAATGAGAACTTGAGAATCTCCTTCAACAACAAGAGGGAAGAGGTTGTGGCACTGAGCTAAGCAGAGACCTTGCCAGAGACCTTCTAACTCTGCTGAGTTGTTGGTATCCCAACCAAGATGACCATAATAAATGAGCAAGGGAGAACCTTTGGAATATCTGAAAATTCCCCCAAATCCAGCACACCCTGGGTTGCCCTTAGAGGCCCCATCAAAGTTTAATTTGACCACACCAGAGGGGGGAGGAGTCCAGTTGTCAGGGATCTGAGAATTGTTTCTAGCAGAGGAGGAGGAGATAGGGTTGATTTTGAGTTGTCAGTTTTCCTAGATAGCGCGGTCCTTTGGTTTGGAGCGCAAGTATTCTTCTTTCCAAGAGATGAGAGCAAGAGTCTCTTGGAGATTGTTACAAAATTTGTTCCAGATAATATCCATGGGTGAGGATTGGTTTATGAACACCCTTTTTTTCCGTTCCTTCCAGATCGTCCAGAAGATAAGCCCAGGAATGAGAGTCCACATAGTTTTGAGAAGAGCACTGGAGAAGGGAGTCATGGGCCAGTTGCGGAGGTGATAGATTAAATCGTATGTGGGTTTAATTTTCTGACAACGGAAACAGACTTTCTCCCAAAGAGTGTTGGCCAGATTGCAAGAGATCATTAGATGTTGAGCAGTCTCATTGCTTTGTTTACAATTGGGGCATTGAGATGGCCCAATAAATCCCCTTCTGATGAAGTTATCCCAGGTGAGAATCGTTTTGTGACTAAGAAGCCAGAGGAAGGTCGAAACTTTGGGCCATATGCCAGGAGCCCAGACACGCTGCCAGATTGGGTTGTGTGGATTGGAGGAGGCAAGAAGGAGGGAGTAGGCTTCCTTAGTAGAGAAAACCCCTTTAGGAGAGTGTCCCCTTCTAAGAACATCTGAGTCATCAGTCCATCTGATTCTTCTATGGTGGAGTTCAGCGTTAATGGTAGCTGTGATGTCGTCATGAACATTAGGAGCGATGAGAATAGCCTGTTTCCACTATCTGTAGCCATTATCATTCTCCTCAAGCCAGTGTTGATTGACTCGATCTTCCTGCTGAATCCTAATATTGCCTCCGTGAAGATGATTGAGGATCTTCGAGAGCTTTGGTTGCTGTTGCTAGGCATCTGTCCAAAATCTGGCGATGCTACCATTCCTGAGTTTCCAAAAGCTATGTTGTTGAATCAGGTTACTATGCTGCTTGGCGGCGTTCCAGATAAGAGATCTAGAGACTTCAGGGAAAAGTCGGATCAGTTCCTCAGGAGGCCGATTATTGGCATATTTTGCATTCCACAATTTGGCCCATGGTGTATCTGGCTTTGAGGTCTCTTTCCACCACAACCTGGCCCCCATGAGAATTTTTCTATGAGTAGGGTCCCTAAGTCCAAGGCCCCCTGCTTCTTTTGGAGTGCAAACGGTATTCCAATTAACAAGAGCCCATTTCCGATTTTGACCAGATGAACCCCATAGAAATATTCATTGTAACACTTTGATTTGCTTAAGGACCCATTTCGGAGCAGCCAAGACAGAGAAAATATAAAGAGGCACAGACGAGAGAAAATATTTAATAAGAACAAGTTGGCTGGCCATGTTGAGGGTTCTGAAAGTCCAAGAGGAGAGACGGGCTTCCAGCTTCTCAAGCAGGATGCTCCAGGAGGAGTGTTTGATGGCTGAAACAATGAGGGGAGCTCCCATGTATTTGGTAGGAAGAGAGGCTATGTGAAAACCTAAAATATGGGCTATGCTAGCTTGTGTGATAGCAGGGGTGTTGAAGAAGAAAATTTGAGATTTGGCAGGGTTAACATAGGTTCTCGAGGCTTCAGAAAACGTGTTTAGGAGGGATTTAAAGGCACGAGCCTCTTGGACAGAGGGGTGGCCAAAGAGCATATTTTCATCCATGAATTGTTGGTGGGTAGTAGGAGGGAGGCCATGAAGGGAGATATCTTTCAGAAGATGAACATGAGAATAATTTTGGATGAGGCGACCCAGACCCTCAGCCATAAGTACAAAAAGAAAGGGAGACATAGGGTCTCCTTGTCTAATTCCTCTGGTGGGAGAGAAAGGAGGAGAAGGAATCCCATTGATCAGAATGGAGTAGAAGGTGGATGAGATAAGGATCATGACCCATCTTATCCACAAGTGATTGAATCCAAAGCTTCCAAAATCCTCTGAATATACGTCTAACTCAATTTATCAAAAGCCTTAGATAGATCGATTTTGAGTAGCATACCTGCTTTTCTGCTAACCTTTAAGGAGTGGATGACTTCGTAAGTCAAGATGATCCCGTCTAAGATCTGCCTTCCTTCCACATAACCGGTTTGTTCTGGAGAGATGAGCATGGGTAAGAGAGGCTTGAGGCGATTAGCTATGACTTTTGAAATGAGTTTGTAGATCACGTTGCATAAAGAAATTGGCCGAAATTTTTCAGGCGTGCTCGGCTGGTCCTCCTTTGGAACCAGAGTAATGAATGTGGCATTGAGGGAAGGAAGCAACAATGCATGGTTCTTGATTCTTCAACAAGATAACAAACCTCGAGCTTTATGAGTTCCCAAAAATGATGAAAGAAATTGGACGTGAAACCGTCCGGCCCAGGTGCCTTACCAAGTTTGGTTTGAGCCAGAGCCATTTTGACCTCCTATAAGGAAATGGGTCTTAGTAGCATCTGATTGTGTTCTTCCATAATTAGCTTGGGGATAAGATGAGTGATCTGGTCAATAGATGATATCCTGCTAGGCTGAGGTTCTTGGTGCATGCTTTTGAAGTGGTTCAGCAATTCGCACTACATGTCTTCATGATTGTCCAACTTCTCCCCTTGCTGATTTGTGATATGACTGATACGATTGTTAATTCTTCTTTGTATAGTGGAGCGATGGAATAATTTTGTATTGCGCTCACCCTCCTTAAGCCAACGGACCCTAGATTTTTGTTTCCAGAAAATTTCCTCTTGACTGTATCTTTCATTCAACTGTTGTTGAAGTGTTTGTTCCTATTTATCGAGGGCTTTTGATCTTCCTTTGCTGATGATTTCCAATTGGATCTCCGCCATTTTGAGTTCGAGAGCCTTCTTCTCCTAAAATATGTTCCCAAAGACAGCATGGTTCCAGCTTTTTATTTTGGCTTTAAGGTAGCGGAGCTTTTGCTGGAACTGAAACATCCTGGATCCTTGAGGGGGAATGAAGCTTTTCCAGGAGTTATGGACCATGTCCTTGAAGGAGGGATGATCAAGCCAAAAGGCTTCAAAGCAGAAGGGCTGCTTAGTGTGCTGGTTAGGCCTTTTCCATTGAACAGCAATGGGCCAGTGATTAGAACCTGTGATGGGAAGAATGGAAGCTATAATGTCCCCTCCCATATGGATAATGTTATCAGAAATTAGGAATCTATCTAGTTTGGAAGCAATGTGATGATTTCCAGATCTTTTATTGTTCCAAGTGTACATCCCATTAGTGAATGGGAGATCAATCAGCCAACTTCTACTTATGAAATCTCTGAAGTGAGCACTATCCGGTTCCAGTCTCGCGCGCCCTCCTATTTTTTCCTCTAATTTGGTTATCATGTTGAAATCTCCCCCTAAAATCCATAGCGGATGAGTTCTATTGGATTTTAGGACTTCCATTGTGTTCAGAAGCACAGTCTTGTTTGCCAGATCTTGAGGAAAGTAAAAGTTAGAGAGATGACCATGGATATTGGTACCTATGAGATGAAAAGAGGCTTGGATGAGATTGTGAGAGGCATGGAAGTCCCCAAGCTCGAGAGCTTGCATATCCCATATTATGGCTAGACCTCCTGAGAATCCGGAGGCATCGACTGCAAAAGAGTGACTATTGGGACAGACTTTAGAGAGGATTTCTCCAAGGGCCTCAGAATTGCATTTAGTTTCTTGAAGAAAGATAAGCTGCGGTCTTTCTTGCTGTATCATACTTTTAATCATTTTGTATTTTCTGGGGCTGTTCAGCCCTCTTACATTCCATGATATGAACTTCATGAGGAAACATTAGGAAGGGGTTTGTACAACCTCGTGAGCTTGGGATAACGTCCAGACTCCACCATCATTTCCCCTAGTATTATGGTGCGTTGCCAGTATGGTTTTCTGCCCCTCTTCTTTGACTCTTTTATTATCTTCAGGCCATCCCAGTGACTTCTTGGTTTTATTCCTAGCTTTTTCTGCTATTGTGCTTTGGATAGCACAACCTCCAGAGTATCTATCTGGCTGGGCTTGATATTATCAAAGTCTTGTCGAATGCAAGCATCTTCCAAACTTGGTAGATCCAATTCTTCCAATTCAAGGCCTTCAGAATCTTCATCCATGAGACTAAGCTGACTACTCTCAGAATTTTTAAGAATAGTGGGGATGGAGTTTGGCAGGACATTATCAACCTCCATACCTCTGGATTTAGCATCTACAGAACTGGATTCGAGGGGGAGCTTGAGAGACTGGGGATCCCCTTTTTCAGAGGAAGTGGGATTTGGTGATGAGTGAGGTTGGTTCGGAGGGGCAGCTTGAGTGGAGGGGTTAGGATAGGGACCAGGGGAAGCAGGGTTGGGATCTCCAGAAGGGTCCAACTGAGCTAGGGTTTCGAAACTGTTACTGGTAGAGGGTGCGGAAGCTTACGGACCGGAGACTTTGTTACCAGGTGGGGGTCTTTTGTGGTGCTTCTTATGGCTAGAAACTTTGGTAAATCCATCTGTCTCCGATTTATCAGCCGCATCAGTGCTCTTGGCTTTAATATTCAGCGGACAATCTCTGAACAGGTGCCCATGAGCATGACATCTTCGGCATCTGAAAGGAACGTGCTCATATTCTAGGGGTTGAATCCACTCAAAGTCGTCATGAAATAAACTTACCGCATCCAGAAGAGCTTTGTCCAGCTGCATGAAGACGCAGATCCGTGCATAGGAGGTGTACCGTCGAAGCTTGGTTTCTTCAACAATTTTTATGAATTCTCCTAAGCCTCTGCCTATGGCTATGAGAGATTCCTCATCCCAGTACTCCAAAGGGAGCGAATAAAGCCTGATCCAAACTGGCGCCCAGTTGAAATTTTCCTTTTCTGGGTTGAAACGTTCGACCCAGTCTCTGAGATAAAGTCCTACGGAGTTGAAGAAATAGGGTCCCCTATCTAGAACCATATTCCAATCTTCTATGCAGTTAAAGACCGCGTTAAAGAAGCCTTTCGGCCCTAGCTGAAGCGTAACATGGCCTTTGGGTTTCCACTTGGAGGCTATCCAGCCTTGCAGAGCTTTTTCTGTGGGCCAGAAGCCAATGAAATTTCCTATGAGTGCATGGTCTTTCATATACTAGATCTGAGCATTTATGCGATGGCTTGGAAGGTCGATCTTCGGTCTCTCTGCTGCAATGGGTTTGCATGTTGCTGAAGCAGTAGCCATAGGAATTCGAGTGGATTGAGTGGCCTGCAAGTTATTCAGATCATCTTTTGAGTGCGTCTCCTCCGTGCCCGGGATGTACTCCTTTCATTCAGCAGTTTCCATGTTCTGCGAATATTTTGCAGGGGGGGCTGAGCGCCGCCCCCCAACGTGGTCGCCATAGCTCGTGCTCAGAAATGGCAGGGTGTCCATGCTACCTGACTACTGAAATCTTAGCGCAGACCTGTCGGTGGGTACAACACCATTGCAGAAGCGTTGTTGCAGAAGGGAGGAAACCCCAGCTCTCTACTTCTCATCCTCTTGGTACAATCATTTTGTATGGTGG
>CM076578.1:1234694288-1234800936 GCA_034641835.2 Pinus albicaulis | reverse complement strand
GATGAAAACCACTCGTTTGAATAAAATTGGTAAATAAATTAAAAAAGTATTAGGACGAAATTAAGTGTTCTTACCTCTTGTGATTTTTTGTTGGTTTCCAATATCATTTAATTAAAATATGAAAACCACTAGTTTGAATAAAATCAATATGCTAGGAAATACCAACAAAATCAAATAAGACGCACTAGTATGTCCCACAATAAATGTAGTTATTTCAATTTGAAAAATTATATGAATAATTCTTTATGATTTTAAATCTTCTCTTAGTTTCTTTTAATTTCCCAAGAAAAACAAATAAATCAACTTATTTAAAATAAAAAAAATTCTATGGTGCCATTTTAATAATCACTTTATACAATATATATTTGAAAACTAATTTTTATACTATTGTTATTTTCCATAAAAGAGAAAATATCTCTCATTTAAGAGAATCACAAGTCAGGATTCACCTTATAGTGATCATATATTAGTGATTTGTGGTGTTACCTTCATTCAGAAAGAACATTGTGACATACGTTTTTCAAAGACAGTTTTACAGCAGTGCTTTGACCTAATTCTTTTTACAAACAAGTTTTGGATGTGGAATTTTACATATTGGTTTTGAATATAAAGATCTAAAGAGTCGAAATAATGATTTATTTGAGTCATTTTTCAAAATCATAAAATTACTTAAACTCATTTAACCCTCATAAAATAAATGGTGACCAACAATGCAAGAAATCTCAGATGTCCCTTGCCCATTTTCAGTTTTGTAGTGTTTGTGCCTTGCTAACCTCCACACCGCTTGATCTCATTGCTTCAGCCACCATTTTTGTATATTGGCTGCAAAACACAAAGAAAAGACAACATCTAAGGCTCATTTTTCTATGGTCAAGTACAAAACCCTAGAGGTGCCACCCTAATATCACTCAACAAAGACTCTCTGTTTTGGTAACTCCCAGAGAATAGAGAAGTGCATAATGAGAATTAGAAATTTTAATTCCAATTAGCAGATAAGATAATGTTTGCGGCCTGGCCAAGATGAAAAGGGGACACAAGACAACGAATCTCTCGAACAAAAGAAGGAAAGATAAAGCTCAACGAGGTGAATGCGTCGACCTTCTTCTTCAATGACTTGTGTGGATTGCTGGTTTATTTGAAGAGTTCATCTCTCAAAGAAAATCATGGCAAGAGAAAGGGGTTTATTGAGAAACCATCAAGAAATTGTTAAACTATCAAGAAACAGTTCAATAATAAACATTTTTAACTATAAGTTTTTTTATTAATTGTTAATTATTAATCTCAAGGATTAAAATCCTTCAGTTGTCTAACATTCTATCCAATGGTGCAAACCAATACATAGTGGCAACTAAGAGAGTTGTTTTCAAATAAAAACGCCTTACATCATAATTAAACTAGCTATAAAATTTCATAATTTAATAATATTTCATATCTATAATTTTTTTCAAATTGATAATTGATAATTTAAGGTTATATATATATATATATATATATATATATTAATAGAAAATAAAAAAATATTATCAATTCTAAAAAAATGGCAATATCAGATCAACCAAACCATTGGGACTAGCATAAGAGGGCAGAAGACAAAGAAATAAACTCTGGAAAATCTTGCTAATGTTTATGAAGCTGGGAATCTGATTCATATACGCAAAGCAATCCATGGTTGGGAAAGACAAATTGATAGTGATGATGAAGATTTGAAGGAACAGGAGGCTAAGATGGATTTCATTTTAGATCCGGGCAGCACAAGAGGCAGGGTATCGTTGTTTCAGCAGTTTTTTAAAACTTATTGGAAAATGAAATGTGTACTGGTCAAGGCAATGGCTAATATGGATGTGAAGGAATAAAACTCTTCAACGATGCTTGAATTACATCAAATCAAACAAGACATTCACAATATGATAAAGGCTCAGATTCAGGTTAATGAAATAATTGGAAACATAGAGCGATAGTTTAACAGGCTGTAGAAAAAGGATTTGTTGGGTTCTACTGCAAAGGACCCAGTGCATGTGGACTCTTCTATGGCACTTCTCTTTAGACTCTAGATATTTTTTATGTTTTTGGTGAATAGTATATATACTTTTGCTTTTAAATGTAAGTTTTATGGACATACCAACACTCTAAATGCAGTAATTAGAAGAAAAATACAATTTCAATTTTGGATGGATTTTAATTCTCAGAGGTGGCCAATAGTCCTGGTTTCCTTCGGGTAGGTTGAGGCTCGACAAACGATAGTATGTATAACAACTTGGTCGCTTTAAAAATGAGAATGGAAAGGTACTACTAAATTTAAAAAAAGAAAAAACAATGGAAAATCCTTAAGAGGAATATAGGTATACTTCTATAAATACAGTTTTACATTTTATTTTCTTAACACTTATTTACTAAAGTGCAAGGCTAATAATAAATTATATTATTACAAATAGTTAATTATTTAAATTACTTTCATATTATTTTTTAAATATAATTCGAGAGATGTTTTTGCTTTGATTAATATTTAATGAAATAATTTTATATAAAATCTAAAATCTATATATGTTATTAAGTTTACTAATTATATATTTTATTACACATTTTATGTAGTGAAATTGTTTCCTTATTTTATTTAAAAATAATATATCAATAACAAATGATTGATAAAGTGAAAAATAAAATACCACATACGTAAGAAGCTTGATAAAAATGATGGCATATACATCAATAAGTTAGAGAAATGTCTGGAAAATATAGCATGCAAGGGCACTGAGAAATGTCTAGAGATTGTGGGATGCAAGGATGCTGAGCTTCCTGGTGTAATCATTAATATTCTCCTTTATGATGATGATATCATTCTCCTTGTAAAAATCCATGATGACTTAGACAAGTAGCTTAAGAATCTTCATGTCTACTTCTCCAAGATGGGTATGATTGTTAATACTGACAAGATGAAAGTCATGATCATTAAATCCAAAAATATCACCCATGGTAGTTGTTTCAAGCAGCTTAAGCATATTCATGTCTACTTCTCCAAGATGGGTATGACAGTTAATACTGAGAAGACTAAGGTCATGATAGTTAAATCCAAAAATATCACCCATGGTAGCTTCGTCTATAATAACCAGGGCTTACAGTAGGTTTCTTCTTATAAATATCTGTGTATTGACTTTCCAAATCAACTCAACTGGAATTATAGCATTCGGAAAAATATTATTGGAGGCTGGAAAGCTTATTACGAGCTTGAAAAAAATTCTAAGTCCACCGATATTTGCATTTGTAGTAAAAAGAGGTTCCTCTTTGAGACTCTAGTCACCACTATTTTCTTATGTGGATGTGCTGTTTGGGGTTCCAATTTATCCAGAGATTAATGGAGGAAGATTGAGATGATTCAAAAGCAATTCATAACCTAAAACCTAAAGATCAAGGGAAATACTCCCTACCCTACCCTCTTGATAGAGGCTGGTATGTCCCCCATTGAACGTACGACTATGTTTATATATATGATGTATAAGAAGAATCTTTAAAACATGGAATCCAAGAGGCTTCCAAAAAATTCTTCTAAATTTAGTCAAAATGCCCACCTTCGCCTCAAGCATGAGTGGCATAAGGATTCCCAGTCTTCGTTCAACCATTGGGGAATTAAGGAGGAGTTCAATATGGGAAGACAAGATAGTGTCAAAGATATTGTAACCTCTAATTTTAAGGACAATTTGTGAGAAGAAAATGAGCTGGAAGGTAAAAGGAAGCTAAGTACTATAAGGAGGTGATCAACCCCACTCTTGATAACCAAAATTATCTCTCTATGTTGACCAACACTAAGAAAAAAGTGAACATTGCTAGGATAATAAATAATTATCATGAGCTTCAAAGTTAAATCGAGCGGTGTTCTTTTCCCAAGACTGATATAAAATCTGTTAGATTTGTTATACCAAGAAGGTGGAAGGTGAAAATAAATTCATTTTAGATTGTACTAATCTTACTCACATCTACTCTAAATTCCCTAACATCTATCACACTTCCAATATTTTTGAGTTATTAAGGCAATCCATCTATACTGGCCTTCTTTCCCTTCTCTTCGTCATAGAAACAAGATTTTGAAGAATCATAATTAGATTCTTTTTCTTTCTTTTTTTTTATTGAGGTCCAGTAATCCGCATTAGTTTTAATCGACTTTAATCATCGTCATCATTATTCAAACTATACAAATCACCAATTTTAAAGTCACCATTTAATTTAATCATACTCATTAAATACAAAACAAAATATAATTAATAATAATAAATTATTTTCATTTTAAATTTAAAAAATATATATTCATTGAGTTATTTATATATGAATTGAAAATAAAATATAATAAAAAATAAAAAATTCAAAAATATATTGATAAATAATTAATTTAGTGGAGGATAATAAATATTTATTTGTTTATTTATTATAACATATTATTAACACTATTATTTCTAAATATGAAAATTACGTATAAGAAATTAATTTGAAAAGAAAAATATATAATTTTCTTTATTATTTGAGTTAATAAAAAACATGAAATAATTTATATCAAATTGACCAAACGAGTTAAGTAGGTAGCCTTTAACATGGGAAGCTTTTGAGTTTTCTCATTTGACATATCTATAATATATAACTTAATTTATTCATTTCTATAATAAATGTGACATGGAAGTAATTTTGAATCTGAATGAATAATTAAAATTCATTTTTTCATTATTCTAATAAATTAGAATAGAAAGTGAGATCAAATTCAAAGTTTTGATGGTGTTTTATATTGAGCAGTAAACCTAATAGAAAAGTTTCTAGTGGTAAGCATTGTTAGTGAATATGATAGTACATTTTATTCGATATTAACACTATACTGAATCACCAATATGTCTTCCATGTCAATTAATTATTTAAAATTATTTTTCAGAAAATATATTAAATATATAAAGAATCACAAAGAGAATAAGATAGAATATGTCATATATTTATATAATTTTATATTTTTACATCATCATAAAGTAGCACAATTTGATATTCTCATAATTTATATGTTAATCAAATTTTATAAATGAAGCCAATCACATAATTTAATATTATTTATTAATACTAATATTATTTATTTTAAAATAATTATGTCATTAATAATATTAATATTATTAATTAAATATTTATTTTGTTTTTCAAGATCCCGAGACTTGATGTATGGTTTGAGAAGTCCAAACCCATGGACATCAAATCCATTTAAGTCACCCAAGGATCACACACATCCTAGGCCACACCAAACCTAAGATGAATGGATTTTTTAGCACGTCTCCTCCCCCTAGAGAGTCGTGACGCATGGAAATCAAACCAACGCTAAGATGAATGGATTTTTTAGCATGTCTCCTCCCACTAGGGAGTCGTGACCCATGGAAATCAAATCCATTGAAGTCACCTCAGGATCGCGCCCAGCCTGGGTGACACCAGCCCCAAGATGAATAGATTTTTTAGCATGTCTCCTCTCCCTAGGATAGGACACAACCCGGCCCATGAGGTTTGATCATGGATTGCCTTGCTAACGAGTTTCATCCTCAATCGGTTATGCTAATGGGACTTAGAAATTTTTAATTAAATATTATTAATACCAAGATTTGATAATCTCTAAATATTCAACATTCTAATGTTGTTTATCTAATGCATGATGAAGAAGGAATGAGAATCAATATAGAAAGTATGTGAATCACTGTTTAGTTTTGGTTTTCTCCTATCTTTAACTTCTAAAAAAATAATTAATGAAATGTGATAGACATTGTAATTTATTAAAAAATTGTTTATCAAACTTTTATTTTTTTGGAACTTAAACTTTGCTTCATTAAATTTCTTGATATGATTAATGAATTGTTAAATTCAAAATTCAAAATTCATTATTAAACTCAATCTTAGAAGTTTTTGGGGGAAGATGAAGGTTTTGTTCTGGATGTAGAATTAAATAGTTTATTTCTTATATGAAGTTATTTTTGAGCTAAATATTTTATATGTTTCTCATTTTATAATGCTTATTTTTAAAATATATTTTAAACATTATATATATATATATATATATATATATATAATTTCATTATAGGATATATTCTATATGTTTATCTTATTTTATAATATTTATTTTTAAAATATATTTTAAACATTAATTAATTAATTATTTATTTATATATATATATATATATATATATATATATATATATATATATATATATATATATATATATATATATATATATATATATATATAATTTCAGAATAAGATATATTTTATTTCATGATTAATACGTTGTATTTATAGTTATTTATAAACAATATATACAAATAAATTTTAATAAATTTTATGAACCATTTTAGTGTCTTTATCCAATTTTAGAATTTTATCTTCATGCAAATCATATAAAAATTTGGTATTTTTCTAATTTTAGCCTGTTGTGATTGTGGGAGTGTAAAAACTCAATGGCCACTCCAAATGAAGTTGAGCTGAAAAGTTTTGATAAACAAAATTTAAAAAAAATATGCCATCTACGATGTTTTATTAATTATATTTTAATAAATTAATGATTGGAGTAAACCAAACAAACTGAAAAACTAATAACATAATTTCTATACCATCTATTGGATCATGTGTTAGAGCAAGAATATTACTAGACTATTAAATCGTGGCTATTCATAACTTAACATTTTGAAATGTGTAATTCAATATAGACCACACCGTCACTGTAAATATAAAAGAATAAGGAATTGAGGATTCGAAATACGTAAAAGGGAGATATTTTATTATAAGCTATATGTATGCCATGTTGCTTTTAGGGGAGAGTGTTTTAATTTGATTTCATTGCCTCTAGTTTAGTGTGGATGGGTGAGCGTTAGATGAATGTGAGCGTGAGCATTAGATGTGTGAGTATTAGATGGGTGAGTGTGAGTTAGAATATGAGCATTATATGGATGAGCGTTAGATGTGATATGTGATATGTGTGATATTTTTTAAATTCAATTTTTTTATATAGTATCTTTATTTTTTATTAATATAATTACCAACAATTTTTTTGATAAAAGAATGTATAATATACATATCACATTAGAATATGTAACATATAAAAAAATAATATTTACAATATAAAATGATTTCTAATCATTAATATTTACCATGGATGTTTTTAACTTCTAAATAGATTTTTTTACAATATCATGGGACAATATCGAGAAGATAAGGATAAAGAGAGGCAGGAACATGAGGGAATAAAAGCATAATACCATGGGCTAATACCATGGTTTTTTAATACCATGGGCCATCTATGCTTTTTATTATTATATTATGGATCTAAGTTTTATATTATTTTGTTACAATACCATGGTTGATCAATACCACATGCCCAAGAACCATAACTTATTTCAAAATAAGAATATTTTACAAGTAATTTATTTTAATTTAATTTTATAACATTTTTTAATTAAATCTAAAATAAAAATGGTTATAATTACTTTTTAGGTATATATAAACCATCCATCCTCTTGAATACTAAACATATTCCCATAGAGATTAAATCAAGGTTTTAATAAATTAAAAATGAGAATAATTTTATATGGAAGGGGGGGGAGAGCGGGAGAGCGAGAAGGAGGGAGAGAGGGAGATAGTGCCAAACTTAGAGGGTGGAGAGAGAGATTTTGTGTGATGGGGGAGAGACAAAGGGAGGTGAGAGAGAAAGGGAGATACAAGACTTGAGAGAGAGGAGAGAGATGGAGTTGGAAGGAGAAGAAAAACATAAAGAGAGAAAGGTGGAGAGGGAGAGGGAGTGACAAGGGAGAGATGGAGAGATGATAAGGAAGAGGAGAGAAACAGAGAGAGAGGGAGGGAGACAAGGGGAAGAGAGAGAGAGAGAGAGAGGAGCGGAAGATAGAGAGGGAGGGAGAGAGATAAAGATAGATATGGATAGAGGGTGTGTATGTTTTGGGGATGAGAAGGAGAGACAAGGAGAAATAGAAATATAGATGGATGGGGGAGAGAGAGAATAAGAGAGAGGCAAAGAGAGGAAGGGAGGAATTGAGATACATATGGAGAGATAGAAAGAGAGAGGGGCTAGGGGAGAGATAGGGACGAAGGGGAAGATGTAGAGATATATAGATAGATATATGGAGAGAGGGTGTGTATGTAGGCTGATATAGAGAGATAAAAGAATGAGAGACAAAGGGAGATACAAATATATTTGAAGACTTTCTCTATATTTATTATACTTCCTTGTTGTGGGATTTGAATGATGAATTCTTGTAGCTGATTGTTTTAAATGTGTACCAAACAAAGATGGAGGGATCCCATTCTAGATAAGTACACTATTTTGTTCTTTAATGCGCATAATTATGAATAACTAGTATTATAAGTTTTATCTACATTTCCATTATAATTTTTTGTGAATATTTGTTGTATAAAATAGTTATCATGTCATGACCATTTATATTTTGGAAGTGATCTCATTTCAGTGACTAGTTTGGAAAATAAAGGACAATCAAGGCCTCCAAGTTGGAGCCTCTTTCTTGTGAACTAAGAATTGAACTAAAATTTCTATCTGTGCATTCATCCTTTCTTGATTTCTTAAATCAAATTCTTTCTTAAAACATGTTTTATTATTTATGGTGAACTTGGTTTTGTTCAAAAGGAAATCAAAAGGAAGGACAACCAGGATCTCTAACTCAAGAGCCTCTTCCTTGTTGACTATGTTTCAATCATTCACTTGTTCATGCTTATAGATTAGATTTATATTCTTTTTAGTATTTTTTTTATATCCTTGTAATAATAATTTCTATTTGTAATATGCATTTCCATTATCTTCATCTAAAAAACCATTTCCTACACTAGCTTAATCTAAGATCCATATACCTTCATGTACTTCTAAGTTTACCAACCCGGATTGATAATTAAAATAGATGTCCTAATTCAAACACATAAATTAGATTGACATTTTTGGCACCGTTTCCAGGGCAACACACTTAGATATAGCGGATTAGGAAGTTCTCTTAGGAAAACATCAAAAGAAAAAATTTGTAATATTTCTTTCATTATGGTTATTTATGCCTAGACAAAGAGACGATATGGGTAGATATATAAAGAAAAACCCCCCAACTACTAAACCATTAGTGAGTGAAGGGCCATCCACATTTTAACTAACACCAATTTCTATGAAACTAACTTTAGAGGATCTAGAGGAAAAACAACGTTTGGGACAAAGGTTAACTTTGGTTGAAAGAAAAAATTTATTAGCTTATGAGGTAAGGAGAAAAAAAACACAAGAAGAGACACCTTCAATAGATAAGCATACAAAGAAACTAGTTGATCAGCCAATTCTTGAAAAACTTGAAAATGTTGAGGATATAGAAGCTCAAATATCAAATTAAACACTTGAAAAAGTGGAGGAAAAAATGATGGAAGAAGGAAAAGGATCTACCATTGTAGGATTAAATCCAGAACAAAGGATACAATATGCGAGACAACAAAAAAATGGGAAAGAAAGAGAGAGGGAGAGAGGAAAATGGAAGGATCCACTAGAAGGGAAAATGAAAATAAAAGGAGGGATGTGAAAATAGGAGACAATGACCAAGAAAATACTTTTTGGTTCCCAATCTTACATACTATAGCAATATTGGGAGAAGAGGTAAAAAAGAAAAACATTCCAACTTACATTTTTCCAAACTTGTATGGTATGTCTCCTGAAGATCTCGACTCATTATTATTCGAATTTGATATCTTATGTCAAACCTATGAGTATACTAATGATACACATAAGATTTGCCTTTTCCCTGCAACTCTTAAAGAATCTGCATTAAAGTGGTTTATGGGATTAGGTGAACATACTATCACCAATTGGGAAGACATGAGAAAGAATTTTCTTAATAAATATCAAGCATATTGTAGGCCTACAAATTCAAAAAATGACATTTTTAGAATTAATTAACAAGAAGATTAAAGTCTAGAGGAATACTTGGAAATATTTCTCTAAAACTTAAAAAAATCTAAACATAATTCTTTAAGTCCAAATATTATTCGAAAAATATTTTTTAGAAGGGATACAAGATGAATACCTTGATATCCTTAATGTTATGGGTAAAGAAGATATTTCATATTTACCATTTTATGATATGGTTGAGTTATGTAAAAAATACTCAAGAGGAAGAGCAAAAAACTGGGAAGCGAGATGCAAATTCCAAAGTTACTAAATCAACAATAGGGAGTATTACAAGAGCTGAATTAGGAAAATTGTTTGAAGATTTAAAAACTGATATCTTAAGCACATTAGGGACACAAGTTGATGTACTTATGACACAAAATAAACAAGAAGAGAGAGATCATGCATTATCAATTTTTTGTCCTAAATGTAGGAAGAAGCATCCATTAAGAGAATGTATGTTAGATAATATTCATGTTTGTGTATTTTTCACTGAAAATCATGCAACTAATAGTTGTCCAAGTCTAAAGATATTGCAGGAAAATCAAATAAAGGAAAGCCAAGGGATGGAAGCTCTCTATTCTTTAACACCAAGAATACCTTCACAACCTCAATTTCTAAGTATGTCTCAAAATCCTCCTCAACATTTTACTCATCAATTCCCTCAAGGCTATCAAACTAAAACAAAAATTGTCCAAAACACCAATTCTTAGAGGACAAAATTGGTCATTTCCATTTCACATATCCACATATACATTAGATACTATAGTAGGAGAATCATTACACCAAAAATAGAATGAAGTACATTATGCTATCTATTTCATTAGGAAGAATTTAACTATGGTTTTTAAGCTTTTGTGGTTATCGTTAATTGCAAAAATCTATGGTTTTTAAGCTTTTGTGGTTATCGTTAATTGCAAAAATCTCTGGATTATCCAGAGTATAATAAAACAATGGTTGACGTTTCGAATCCCAACAGGGATCCATCTTCAGGACAAGATGTGAATGAATAATGAAAGAAGGATGCTTAGGTCAAGGTTTTAAATAGTGAAAGATGGAAGAGCCAACAAGAGTTGATTAATATCTTATTAATTTATTTAATCTAATAGATTTTAATAAATTTCAATAAATTTAATTTAATTTTAATAAAATATAATATATATATATATATATATATTTAAAATTATTATAAGTAATTTAAAAAAATTGAATATATATATAATTACTTATAATAATTTTAAATATATATATATATATATATATATATATATATATATATATATATATATATATATATATCACCTATTAACTTCATAATAATACTTATTAATTCATTTTAATAAAATTAGTTTAAATACTTATATTAATAGTTTTAATTTTTAAGTGATAAAGTTAAATGTTACTAAAAATTTTAAAGTATTTTTCTATAGAAAACTAACTTAAAATAGTCTAATTAAATTAATAATATAAGGGTTAATTTATTGAAGAATATTTAATATGATAAAACACTATCTGGTACTAATGATGCCATTTACTATTCTTAATTAATAAAATTAATAATTACATAGTTACTGAAAAGGAAATGCTTGTTGTAGTCAATACAGTAAATAAATTTAGAAATTACATAACGTTATATGAAGTATTCATTCATATTGATCATTCAACCATTAATTAATTAATTAATAAACCCATCACTAATGGAAGGATTATTATATGGTTGTTATTGTTGTAGGAATTTAACATTACTATATTGAATCAATCACGAAAAGAGAATCAAGTGGCATATTTCCTTTAGAGACTTCATCTTCCTAGTGAGATTGTTCTAGTTTTTTATAGCTTTCCAGATGAATATTTCTTTGCAATAGCAGTTAGAACTCCATGGTTTGCTGACATAGATAATTATTTATCATCTACAAAGCTTCCTTCAAAGATTCGAAGACCTATGCCAAGAAATGTGACAACTGGCAAAGAATATGGACACCAATCCATTATGATGAAATGCCTTTGAAGACACGAGTATTTGTAGATCCATTTGAATAATGGGATCTTGAATTTGTGGGACCTATTAACCCACCATCCAATGGAAAAAGGTACATCTTAGTGTTTACTGATTATCTAATAAAATGGGTGGAGGCAAAGGAAATGGAAAAAGAAACAGAAAATGAAGTGGTATCTTTTATTTTTGAAGAGATATTTGTCATATTTGGAGTACCAAGACAGATCATCAGTGACCAAGGAACAAAATTCACTTCAAAGATGATCATATATCTTAAAAATATATATAAAATCAAGCACATAAAGCCAACTCTAGACCACTCGCAAGCAAATGGAAAAGTGGAATCAACAAACAAACTGCTTGAAAATGTCATGAAAAAGACTTTAAAAGATGCATAGGAAAAATTGGTCAGAAAAATTGAATGGAGCATTATTGAAATATAGAATAACATGGAATAATCTTACTAGGTTCAACCCTTATCACATGGTCTCTGGAAAATATTTTTTTTTACCAATTTAATTTCAAATCCACACATATAGACTTGTAGTTGAACTTGGACTGGACCTAACAAAGGCACAACAACAACTAATCATGCAGTTAAATCAATTGAATGAAATGATAAAAGAAGCAGTGGAACACACAACATTAGTACAACAACAATGATAAAAATGGCATGATAGATTCATTACAAAGAAAATATTTTCATATAGGAGACTAGAAACTTCTATTTGATTCAAAGTATAAAGATTTCAAAAAAAAATTCACCACTCACTGGTTAGGCCCTTATGAGATTGAAGAAGTATATGATAATGGATCAGTGATAATCAAGACAATCGATGAGGTAGCAACACCATTTCTAGTCAATGGGCATAGATTGAAAATCTACAACAAGCTTGTGAATAAAGAATATTCCATCGAGAAAATCTCAATAGAAGAAGACATGCAAGTTTTGGAAAACCACATTCATGTGCCTTCCTTACTTGCTGAATAAAAAAATTGAAAATGAAATGAAATATATATATATATATATATATATATATATATATATATATAATAGAGAAAAAGACAAAAAATAATAAAGAGATTTGGTTCTAGAAATCCTAATTTCTGGTATAGTACAAATATGAATTCACATTAAAAACCGATTCACTTGGCTAATATGAATTTCTTTTAAAAAAATTTGTTTTTTTAATTCATTTTATGTTTTTGGTTGGCACTAAGCTAGGACATTCTATCCTCCAATTTCTGGACTTGAGGACAAGTCTCCAAATAAGTAAGGGGGAAGACAGAATAAAACAAGTACATTCATTTTTTTTTTCCTTGTTAAAATCTTAGCAACTCAACCTGGAAGAGAAACTCAACATACTATTCAAATCAATATGGAAGCAACATAAAATCTCTGTCACAAAGATACCTGGATTCAACATCAAAATTTGTTACAAAAGGGACATGAATTCAACATCAAACTTTGTCACAAAGGGACCTGAAATCTGTCACAAAATACCTGCATACCAAGAGATATTAGAAGATCACAAGACCAACATATAAAGAGGTATTTTAGGATCTGTGGACCTGCATGCAAAAAAAAAGGGGGAAACCAATTATAAGACACCCCTTTTCAAGGATAATTTAAGGGAAATAATGAAAGATTGAAAGTTACAAATTTATTTTTAATACATTTTTTAATTTGAAGAAAATTCTTAAGTTATGAGACTAATTAATCCTTGGTGCATAAAGAGTGTCAATTTTCATTCCCTATACATCCCTAAGACCTTTCTCTCTTCAAAAATATTTATCCTACCATCCACTGAAATCAACGCTTCTTTTCCATAAGACAAGTCGAAAGTCTCTTTCCATTTTTTATTATTACAAGAATGGGAACAATATATGATTGAAATAAGAAGCTACAATACTATGAAGGACTATGGAATCCTGATACATTATTCAATTTTATTTTTGTTTGAAATAACCTTTAAGTGGTCATTTCAAAATCCACTTGAAGAGTAATCACTAAAAGGAGCATATGAATTACATCATGAAGAAGTAGACAACATGGAGACATAATATATCATTTCAAAAAGGAAATTGAAAGAATCAATGAAATCACTAGAAATACAACAACAATGATACATCATAGAAGGCTTATTTCAACATGCAAAACCTGATTCAGTAAACTGGAGGATATATGCAATCATAATGAATTTTGTACAAACAAAATTCATACAAATGGCATGCAAAACTTATCAATGATATAATAAATTACAGAGAGGGCACTATAAATAATAATTCATCATGAAATTACTTATCAAAGGACTCCACTATGGTTTTTGAAGAAGTAAGAAAAGGGAGGTTATTGTTTTTTTTAAATAATTGGAAAAAAGGACTTCAAAATGCACCTACAGGAAAACAAAGAAAATATATGAGTTAAAGCAAAGATATCAGTTCAAAAAGAAACATAACTCAGTTCAAAAAATACAACTCCCCATGTAAGAGCTCAGAGTGGCAACGAAGGCTTACAACTGGAGAATGAAGCACAGGATCATGACTAAGAAGCCAGGTATGAAACACAACCTAGAAAATTAGAAATTGATTTTTTAAAGGAGACAAAGAGAAAATTGATTAAGGATGAGTTTTTAAAAGTGTAGGTTATGCATGGATTCTAATGTTGAAGAGATCTTGAAAAAATCCTGGGAAAACGCTGATTTTTTAGAAATATAACTCCACAAACTAAACATTTATGTCTTCTAGCAGATCTCGTGAATATTGTATAGATTACAAGTTTGAGTTTGGTTAGGAGACAATTTTTTTTCACTGGTGAGATCCTAAGTCTGAGTTATTGTAGCATAGGCTTAACTATGAACTCCAAATTTATGGTGACAGAATAGCTCAAATATGAGTTAGCAGATATTTGGTGGCAACATAATCCAAGTTCGAGTTAGAAAGATTTTTGATGGCAGCATAATTCAAATCAGAGTAGTATATTTTTGGTGGGAGCGTATTTCAAAGCCTGAGTTTGTAACTGTTTGGTGGAAGTGCTGGCTCAATTTCGAGCTCTAGGTGTAAGATTGGCATAAAAAACATTAAATCCAAGACACAAGTCATGTTATTTTATAAACAAAAGTAGAGCTCATGCACGATGCTACGAAGTTGTGTTGGTGAGTGCATGAAAGTGCAAAAATTATGAATGGAATTTTGAAAACAAATTATTAGTTTCCAGTGAAGAGAAAGGTACCAGAAGAGTGTAAGGTTGTTTGGATATTTTCCAAAAAATTATTTCTGAAAGAATCACAAACGAAGAGGCTTCGTCTTGTTCCCAGAAATTGATTTTTCAAGGCATCACAACACAAAAATTATGTCATGAACATTCAACATAAAAAAATATTGCATCTCAACCCATGAATTTGACATCACAAGTTCAGAAATTTCTCTTTATTCTCAAAATTTTAATATCAGTTCATAATTTGGTATTTTAATCTAGAAAATTCTCCTCATCTTCATGGGTATTCAAAAATCAAAAAATCTATTATTTTCCGTATCAACAACATTTAGATAAAATTCCTGCTAAGTATTATCTTCGTGTTATAAAAAAAATTATCATTCAAGTACCTCTATAAGTTGAATTTATCTTTACAACAAAAAAGTAATTTCTCTATTATTTAAATATTGAAAATGAAATTTTATCCTTTAGAAACAGAGCCATTACCTTTTCCATGAGATTATTCACTATTGAAGGTTATTTAAATTTCTATAGAGACTAAAACAATAAATAAAATATCCATCTAGACTTCAGTAAGGGAAACATAATTGAGCCCATAGGATTTCAAATAAAAAATTTGAATAAGGAAGCTATAGAGAAACTCTATCAAGTAGGCTTATTAGAGTTTCTTAGGACATTTAATGGCCATAATAAAAAAGTGACATAGATGCTTGTATCTAACATTGATAATGAGAAAATCGTGATAGGAAACCTTCTTATTTCAATCACACCAGAATACCTTTCTCGAGACACAAATCTATCAAAGACAGGGGAAGAATAAAGGGAAAATTTTCAAAGAGAAGGGATGGAACTACTTCTTAGAAAAAAAAAAGGAAAGGAACATTTGACAAAACCAAAGCGATTCCAAGGGAGTGATTGAGAGAGCACTGGACATAATTGGTTCTTATTATTTAGAAATAATTCACATGTGATGGGAGGTTTAGCATAGTACATCTATATCATATCGAATTCCTCCAACATGTAAAGGGTGATTGTAAATTAAACCTTCCTTATTTATTTTATAGAAGTTTAGTGAAAATGGTTGAAGGAGTGAAAATAAAAACTAGAAGAAAAGAAACTAGCTACTTCCATCAAGGGTTACTATGAATCCTTATTGAATATTAGTGGAAAAATAGAGGTGAGACATGGGAAAATTTCTTAGAAAATAATGATTTTGAAGACATTCAAATGGGGAAAGAAGCGTTTGGAAGTGAAGAAGCACTTGCACTATTGCATATTTCTAGAAATGTTATGATATCACCATTATATCCAAGAACCAGATCCAAAAAGAAGCAAGAGGGCATATCCATTGTGTTAGTGTTAGTCTTGTCATACTACCATCAATGATCAAATTTTCTCTTTTGCATTTGCATATTAGGGGTCCCATACCATAAATTTTCATCATTCCATTAGGTCATGGATTCATTGATGGTAGTGGTCTTTCACCAGTAACTTGTTGATTCTCCTCTCTATGGTCTTTAGTCATGAGTCACTTTCACTCCAAAATCCATATTATTAGGTCATAGGGCTGGTCTCATTAGGTTCTAGGGTCTCATCATGGTCAAATTAATGAGTCAAGTATCAATAAATATCAGCAAGGTCATGAGGAGATCTAATAAACTCAAAGTAACAGCATCTGGGAAGATCAAAGAAATGTTTTATTCATGCTTGATGTAATTTTCACCTCATAACCATGTTCTAAGGTGAAAACATGCTACTTTTCTTTCATTACCATATTTTATGTAATTTCATGCCATCATATGTAATAAGTCGCACTTTAGAAGCTGCTATCTCCACAAAGTCACCACCCTATCCTTCAAAGAAGATTTCCACAACATTTTCAGTGTAAAATCATGTTCTAAGTATGTCCATCAGCAAGAGCCCGGAAAGAGCTTTCCAACGATATATTATACTCTCAAAACTAACTCCTGGATCCAAAATTATGCCTAAGTGAAATAAGATCCCCTATAGTCCAATCTTTCCCCTTTTCCAATTTCCCTCTTACACTTTATTTCATAAAAATTTTAAGATTTTCTTTATAAACCCCCCATTTTTCCCTATCTGATCGCATGAATCGCATTTTAAAAGTCTTAATAATCCCCCCGATGTGATTAAATAAACCCATTTCCTAATTTTCCATTAAACTTTATAATAAAGTTTTAAAGTTTTTTTATTATAAATTCCCCCGATCCGATTGCACCTCCCATTACGATCGCAATCGCACTATAAAAATTGTGCATTCTAATTGAAACACCCCTGACTACAAAAAATTTTATGTGATTGCATACACCCAATTGAGTCCCTCCCGATTGACCCTTCGAATTATATTTCTCCGATGTGATCAATCGTCAATCACAATCAACGTTCCCACAGTCCTTAAACCTCCACCCTGCTCACCCTCCGATCTTCCGATTCTGATTGGTTAGGCCCCACCACAATCCCTTCCACTCATTTCAAACAAAAAGGGTTATTCCCTTTGTAAAATGTGATAAGCCGCTTTTAATTTTTTTTTCATTGCAAACATTTTATCACATGTTTTAAAACATCTGATTGCATCAAAAAATCGCGAGTGCTCCCAACTCTTATTTCCGCTCCTTTGAATTTCGCCGATGCGATTGACTCCCAACGCTCCCTCACTAATTATACCTCTTCTGTTGATCTGCCCATTTGATCAGACGGCCCACATCCCATCGCTCCATCTCAATCGCATTTCCCTTAATATGTGACACCTACTCCCTTCCGATCTCCCGATTGCAATTGACTGGGCCCCACCTTAAAATATTCTGCCCTTTTCAAAGGAAAATGGGTTCTTCCCTATGTAAAGTTCAATATTTCATTTATTTTAGTTTTATAAAGGAATCCCCCCCATTTCTTATCCATAATCGCAATTGGCGAAATCTCTTTGCACAATGCACTTGCTCCTCTTCCTCGCCTGATTTCCGATTGCGATTGCACTACACCCCTGGTCCCACCTTGATCCCTTCCCCCTTTTCAAATGAAATTTGGTCTTTTCGCTTTGTAAAAGGAGGAAAAAAAATTTCGTTTGTTTTAACGGGATTTCTCCAATCGGACACTACTTTTCCTTGTCCATCCCCGCTCTCTTATTGTTTTACCCCATCACATCTTTCCAATCTCATCGAAAGCTTTTATGCCTCGTTCTAATCCACCTACCCCTCTCTTTCTCTGATCCCCAATTCCGATTGCACCATCGCATCACATATATCCAAATTGCTCTATTCCAAAACACTTCCCTTCGTCCAATTGCGATTGCGATTCAGGCCCACATCCCTTTCCCTTCGCTCTTTTTATCCAAAAAGGGGTCTTTACTTCATTTAAGGCATACTTTCATGGTTTCAAAAGAATTTTCATTAAAAGTTGGTTTTCTTCAAAGGAAAAAGACAGAGAGATAGTCAAAGGCCGAGAGCTAATTTTGAAACAGTCACATCTTCAGCAACGATTAAAAAGGGATTGGTTATGCAGGTTTCTTCTTCTCATTAGTTGGATGTAACAATGAATCTTAAGATGGTCAAAAATGTATTTCAGTTCCTTCTTTTCAGGGGCATGCTGTTGGTCTCTTTCCTATGATCGAATGTCAGTTTCTAAGCTTGTTAAATAGCTCCTCATTCTATGGATCTACTTCCCTTGGATTTATGTCTATTTAATGTAATTTTGAATCATTTGTAATGCAGTAAGTCAGTAAGTAAGGGAATAGGGTGGAAATCAAGGAGGACGCTCTGGACTCCATTGTAACAGTTTGACAGGGAATTAATAAGATATGCAGCTTTGATTTGTAGGATCCATGTGGTATGAATTTTAGCATTTTTTCTTTCCTTTGTTTTCATATGTAAATTTTTTATGTCTACCATTCATTCATAAACATCTCTGGTTGAATGCTTTCAAGATAGATAGGTAGAATCCATTTTTAATGCTCTGCCTTGGGAAATCATTCAATTTTCTATGTTTTCTCCTATTTGAGAAGGATCCATCTCCTATGCCCTTTTTAGCTCCTCACCAGTCTTACCATCCCATCATTATTTAAACTCAATTGCTGAAATTCCTGTCTACCTTGCCCCATGAAATAACCTGTATCCTTGATTTAATTCCCCAGATTCAAACTATCCCATCTGTTCCATACGCCCTGAAAATTTATAAAAGTATTTCACATCATTATACCTAGCCTGATATCAGTTTGTAGTATTATTTCATTGAATATTTATTCATGGAGAGAGCCCTCTCCTGACCTTATAGGGCTAGCTACAAGGCTAAGCGTGGTTTGAGGTTATCCTGATTTTCCTTCCTTCAACCTAAGGTTCAAATTAGGTGCTAACATTTCTGGTGACCATACTAGGGTACATTTGGCATAGAAGACTAATCACCCTAGTAAAGTCTTCAATATAAATTCTTGGACTCTGGATGATGATGTTCAGAGTTTGCTAGGCTGAAATAAAACATTGTAAAGTAGAAATTTGACCACACTGGCTTCAAGAAGATACACAAGGGCCAATCCTGATCCAAATCCTCCCCCTGTGTTTGAAAATACTAATCTCATTCCAAGGATAATCAGAATACAAGAAGCATCACTAAGTCCTAGACCTATTTTCAGATCCCATACTTGGCCCATTGAGTGGTTGTTTGTAGAATATCTTTCTTTTGATGAGTGTTTTGAGATTTATTTTTTCAGGAGTAAATCTAAAACTGCACTTGATGACACAATTTTAGTTCCATATTTTATTATAGATATCAAAGTTCAAAGGGAAAATACATCGATTGATGATTATATTTTGAATTCCCCTGAGGCATCTATCACTGTAACTAATATCCCTGAGCCTTCAGAGTCATCAAGGGCAACATTTCATCCCCTTGATTCATCAGCATTTTGATCCATTTCAGAAGTTAATTCTCAGCTTTCATCTCCTCCATCAACACCTCCCTTGAATCCTAGTATCACAAACACTATTGTAAATCCACTTAGAGTCATGGCTGCCTGGTATGCACCCTTGGTTTTACCTCAGGTTCTAAATGATATGCCTGCTAATTACCAAAGTAAAATACCTATCTTTGATGCCACTCAAAGCATCAAAACCCAGTAGCATGTTGATAAGATGAATGACTTTTTCGACCTTCATGAGGTAGAGGCAGAAAATGTAATCACAAGATTATTTGTCCAAAGCTTTGGAGGTGAAGTTTGAAAGTGGTTCAGAGCCTTACCAGTAGGCTCTATCCACAATTTGTAGGAGTTACATAGACAGTTCTTAGATCGGTGGGAGGTAAAGAAAAACCCACTCCAAATCTTGTCTGAATATGAAATTATTAAAAGGAATGTGGGTGAAACTGTACAGGATTATTGTGTGAGATTTAATGCTGTATATAATGCTATTCTGGCCAATCTTAAACCTCATGTGGATTTAGCTTTGCTCAATTTTCTAGATGGTTTTGATGCTGATATGGCATATCAACTACGAGAACGAGATCCTACCACCCTTGAAGACATGTCGAAGATAGTTGTGATTGTAGAAGAAAATTTGCTGGCAAGAAGAGGGTGGACAAGAGCTGAAAAGAGAGTGACTGTGAAAGAAGAAGCATCCCCTTCAGATAGTAAAATGGATACTTTGATCCAGACAGTGGAGAAGATGGTTGATCAATTGAATATTTCAGATAGACCTGAAGCACAAATCAAGAATCCAAATTTCAAAGGACAGCAGCAGCCCCAATTCTGAATTAAGCAAAGAGAACATAGAACGCAAGACCAAGCAATGCCACAATAGCAAATCAAAAATCCGTTCCAGCAAAATTATGTTCAAGGAATAGAGACAGATGATGATGATGATCCTGTGATTGAAGCCAACCACTTTTTCACTGTCAATGGAACACCAACCTTTCTCACAAAATATGAAGAATACACAACGATTACAGACATTCGAAAAGATGATGATTTCATTTTGGCCAATGACATAGTGTTAGAGGAAGAATCCGATGATTACCAAAGAGGATACATGAATTCTTTATCAGCGCAACAGAAGCAGTATTCTCTAAGGAGCAGAGAGGTGTCGATCAATCCTATCCAAAAAATAAAGGAGTTGCAATCAAATAATGACTCCTCTAACACTCAAAGTAAAGGGAAAGAGCCTATTGATCCTTCCCCCAGCAAGGCATCCTCAGCGATTAATGTTGCAAAAAAAAATAACCAGCATAGCGCAACAAAGGAGCAGGTAGAGAAGAAAGATCCTCCCATCAAAGAGGTAGAAAAAGTTCCTTCTTTTAATTTAGAAAATGAAATTTCTAAGTTGAAGGTGTCCATGCCCTTGACTCAGTTGGTGAAAAATAGTACTTACAAGCATCAAGTGTCTAGAATTTTGCAAATAGACTCTGTATCAGATATGGCTAATGTTGAAGATGACTACCCTGATCTCATCTTTGGTCTAGCTACAGAAGATAAATCTGAAGAAAGTGAAGTCCCTCCCTTTTACCAATTACATGAGTTCATCTTACATAATGCTATGTTGGACTCTAAAGCCTCACATAATTTGATTCCTAAAGCCATCATGGAGAAGTTAGGACTTGATATTACTCACAAATACCATGATTTGTATTCCTTCGACTTTGGTAGGGTCCATTGTATTGGTATTATCAAAGACTTGGTAGTATCTTTAGATAAAATCCTAGCCAAGAATGTTTTGATGGATGTAGTTGTTGCCAATGTCCCACCACAGTTTTGAATGCTTTTGTCTAGGTCTTGGGGTGTAAAACTTAAAGGAACCATGCGGCTTGACTTCTCTTATGCCACCATTCCCGTGTTTGGTCAGTTGAGAAAATTATATAGGGAGAAGAAAATGAAATACATGATCACCAGCAAAGAGAAGCCAGTTAATCATCCCATTAGTGCAGTCCACACATATTTAGAGTCATTTGTATTATATTCAGATGGTGGTTTGAATGATGAAAATGTTCAGTTGGTAGAAGTAGATGGGATACCTGAAATTTTAGAAAATTTTAGGGAAGCCCCTAAACAGGAAAAGGATAAAATAACAAGCATTCCTAAGCTTTCTTCCTGCCAGCAGCGAAAATACAGTGAACAATAGAAAGATGAAGATACTGATTAAGACAAAGTGAGAAAGAAGCAAAATTTCAGCATCTAGAAGAAGAAGAAGAAGGCCTTTGGAGCATGGACTTTGATAGAGCTGTTGGTACGGACGATGCTAGTATAGGAATATGGATTCGGAGCCCTATTTTCCAGCCTAAAAAAGTTCCTACTAATGTTAGAGTATGTGCTTATAAGTTGGCTTTTGACTGCTCTAACAATGAAGCAGAGTATGAAGCTTTGATTGCAAGTTTGAAAATTTTTAAGAAGCTAAATGCAAAGAGGATTTCTGTCTATGGAGATTCAGAGTTGATAATCAAACAAGTAAAAGGAGAGTACCAAGCAAAACATCCATGATTGAGGGCATAAATAAATGTAGTCCTTGACATCTTGAGGACAATTCCTGAGTACACTTTGACAGTAGTACCTAGAATGCAGAATATTATTGCTGACTCTCTTGCCACCACAGCAAGCAACTTTAAAATTCTGATGAACTCCAGCAACAAGTTTGAGATTTATGTCAAACACAGGCTTGTTGTTCTTGACAATTTGAGGTATTGGCAAGTGTTTTTGGATGACAATGAAATTAATGCTTTTTTTCAAAGTGACGGAAAATTCAAGGATACTCCCATAGAAGGTGATTACAATGTTGATGATCAAGAAATTGAATAAAATCAGATGTACGTATTGCAGCTAAAAGACAATGTAATTCATAGAGATCTCATCCCTTTAGAGGAGCTTTTTTATGAAGATGATGTTGCAAAGAAACCGAGCTTGGTGCCTAATGATAAAGGAGTTGAAGATGTGAACCTTGGAATAGCTGACAAGCCTAAGCTTGTGAACTTATCAAAGGCATTGTCTCATGAGGTAAAGAAACAATATGTTAAAATACTTTCTAAATTTTCTAATGTGTTTGCATGGGATTATTCAGATTTGAAGGTGTATGACAAAAACATAATCCAGCATACTATTCCCATCAAGCTGGATCAGAAGCCATTTAGATAGAAGTTGAGAAGGATCAACCAAAAGCTGCTACCATCCATTGAAAAAGAGGTAAACATATTGTATAAAGCTGGTATCATAGTCCCAATTAGATTTTCTGACTAGATTTCAAATTTGGTCTCGGTACGTAAAAAGACAGGAGAGATAAGGTTGTGCATATATTTTCAGAATTTGAATAAAGCATCCTTAGAGGATAATTATCCACTTCTGAAGATGGACCATATTCTGCAGAGAGTAGTTGGAGCATCAAGGATGTCACTACTCGATGGCTACTCAGGCTATAACCAGATCTTGGTGCATGAGAAAGACCAAGACAAAACTGCCTTCACAACACCTTGGGGAACTTTCCAGTATGCCAAAATGGCATTTGGACTGAAGAATGCTGGAGCCACTTTCTAGTGAGCAATGGAAATTTCTTTTTCCAATGAAAAGGATGTTTTACTTGTTGTTTATTTGGATGATCTGATAGTGTTTTCTAGTTCTGATGATGAACAATTGCACCATTTGAGAGTTGTTTTTTAGCGATGTAGAAAGTTTGGGATTTCTCTCACTCGCAAGAAGAGTCTCTTTACTATGGATGAAGGCAATTTGTTGGGGCATATCATCTCTAAAGACGGTATCCGCATTGATCCATCTAGAGTGGAGGCAATTCAGCACATAGACCTCCCACGTGATAAAAAGGAGATTCAAGCATTTAATGTTAAGATGAACTTCCTGCACAGATTCATACCCAACTTGGCTGAACATTTAAGAGAAATGACTAACATGTTGAAGAAGGATAGCACTTTCAAGTGGATTGAAGAGGCTATCAAGTCATTTAATCTGGTAAATTTTTCTTTGTCCAATGCCCCAGTCTTGATTAGTCCTGATTACACCCAATATTTCATTATATTTTCATTTGCATCAAAGCATACTATGGTTGCGGCTTTGATGCAAAAGAGAGATCAGATTGAAAAGCCAATTTCCTTTTTTAGTAGGACTATTAGAGATGTTGCCTTACGATATAATATTATTGAGAAACAAGCATTGGCTCTTATAAAAGCATTGAAGGATTTTAGGGTCTATATTCTACATTCACATACTATAGCATATGTTCCTAATGTAGCAGTGAAGGATGTCCTGATGCAAACTAATCCAGAAGGTCGAAGAGGTAAGTGGATAGCAGCTATGTTGGAGTATGATTTGGAGATCAAACCCACAAAGTTGATCAAAGGAAAAGGCTTGGCAAAACTAATGGCCCAATCAAATCTGTGTGCTCTGGATATAAATCTCATAGCAACAATGTCAAAAGATGAGAAAGAAGGCTTGCTTGTTCCAGTTTCAGACATTTTTCTACAATCTCCATGGTATTCAAACATAGTTTATGTTCTTCAACATCTTTCACCACCTCCTGGGATGTCTAAAAGCAAAGGTAGATCACTGAAACTTAAGTCTGCTAAATATTGTATTTGAACAATGCTCTTTATTGGAAAGATCTAGGAGGTGTTCTGCTTAATTGTTTGGTTGAAGATGAGGCTCAGTAGGTGATGCATGACTTTCACAAAGGTGATTGTGGTGGTCATTTGTTTTGGAAAACTACAGCTAACAAAGTGTTAAGAATAGGATATTATTGGCCCACCTTATTTTTAGATTTGTATAAAATAGTTATGAGCTTCCATGAGTGCCAAATTTTCCAAGGGAAAAGGAAATTGCTTCCTCTTCCTTTGAAACCAATTTCAGTAAATGCTCCCTTTTAGCAGTGGGGACTCGATTTCATTGGGGAAATCCATCCTGCATCATCAGCACAACATCGATGGATCTTGACAGGTACAGATTACTTCACCAAATGGATCGAGGCCATTCCAGCAAGGCAGGAAACTGATATGGTAATCATTCAATTTTTAGAGTCAAATATCTTATCTCATTTTGGTTGCCCTCACAAAATTATAATAGATAACGCAGCAGCGTTCAAATATAAGAAGATGGTGGATTTCTGCAACAAATACAATATTATGCTGGGCCATTCAACAACATACTACCCACAAGGAAACGACCTAGCAGAATCATTGAATAAATCTTTGATAAACATAATCAAGAAATTACTGGAGGTAAACAAAAGAAACTGGCATCGAAAGCTCATCAACACATTGTGGGAAAACAGATTTAGCAATAAGAAATCCATAGGTATGTCACCATTTGAATTGGTTTATGGTACTGATGTTGTCTTTCCAACATCGCTCACAGTTTCGGTTATGAGATTATTACAAGAGGTTGGTAGTGAAGAAGATGATATTTAGCGAAGGATCAATAAAATGATCCACCTTCAGCAAACAAGAGAGGAAGTGTCTCAGAACGCTATTCAGTTGCAGGAGAAGATAAAGAAGATCTATGACCGAAAGACCAAGGCAGAGAAGTTTTAGTTGGATGATGTGGTGCTGAGATGGGATGCAAGAAATGAGGACAAAGGGAAGCATGGTAAGTTCAACAACCTGTGGAAAGGACTATACAATATTTCAGCATACAAGGGATAGAATGCCTTCTTGCTTTCAGAGATGGATGGCCAAGATTGCCCTGGAGGAGAAGTGAATGGTAGGGTTTTGAAGCACTACTACTGTTGAAGAGAATGGATCAGAAACTATGTCACAATCATTGTATATACCATGTTTTTTTCGGTCAGATTTCGAGTACATAGTCATTGAATTTTGGGGCCTAAGCTGAAGGCTATAAAACTTAATGATATGTGTAAAGTTTGGTTTTTTTTTAGTTTTTAGTCTTGAGACAAATTCAGTCTGCATTGTGTTAGTTTTTAGTATTTTTTTTAACCCCATGCCCAATGGATAAGGCTACTTTTTCTATGGCGTTCTTGGCACCTCCAAGGAGCTACCATCCCCATTGGAGCCAATCTTAGTGTCAGTATTGTCATACTGCCATCAGTGATCAAATTTTCTCTTTTGCATTTTCATATTAGGGGTCCCATACGATAAATTTTCATCATTCCATTAGGTCATGGATTCATTGATGGTAGTGGTCTTTCACCAGTAACTTGTTGATTCTCCTCTCTATGGTCTTTAGTCATGAGAAAATTTCACTCCCAAATCCATATTAGTAGGTCATAGGGTTGGTCCCATTAAGTTATAGGGTCTCATCATGGTCAAAAGTGTCAATAAATATCAGCAAGGTCATGAGGAGATCTAATAAACTCAAAGTAACAGCATATGGGAAGATCAAAGAAATTTTTTATTCATGCTTGATGTAATTTTCACCTCATAACCATGTTCTAAGGTGAAAACATGCTACTTTGCTTTCATTACCATCTTTTATTTTATGTAATTTCATGTCATCATATGTAATAAGTCGCACTTCAAAAGCTACTATCTCCACAAAGTCACCACCCTGTCCTTCAGAGAAGTTTTCCACATCATTTTCAATGTAAAATCATGTTCTAAGTTTTTCCATCAGCAAGAGCCTAGAAAGAGCTTTCCAATGGTATATTATACTCTCAAAACTGACTCCTGGATCCAAAATTATGCCTAAGTGAAAGAAGATCCCCTATAGTCCAATCTTTCCCCTTTTACCATTTCCCTCTTACACTTTATTTCATAAAATTTTTAAGGTTTTCTTTATAAACCCCCCATTTTTCCTTATCTGATTGCATGAATCGCATTGCAAAAGTCTTAATAATCCCCCCGATGTGATTAAATAAACCCCTTCCCTCATTTTACCTTAAACTTTATAATAAAGTTTTAAAGTTTTTTATTATAAATTCCCCCAATCTGATCGCACCTCCCATTCCGATCGCAATTGCACTATACAAATTGTACATTCCGATTGAAACACCCCTAACTACAAAAAATCCAATGCGATTGCGTACACCCGATTGACCCTTCCGATTATATTTCTCCGATGCAATCAATCGCCAATCGCAATAGGCGTTCCCACAGTCCTTAAACCTTCACCCTGCTCACCCTCCGATCTTTCGATTTCGATTGGTCAAGCCCCACCACAATCTCTTCCACTCGTTTCAAGAAAAAATGGTTCTTCCCTTTGTAAAATGTGATAATCCACTTTTAATTTTTTTTTCATTGCAAACATTCTATCGCATGTTTTAAAACATCCAATCGCAAGCGCTCCCAACTCTTATTTCCGCTCCTTTGAATTTCGATGATGCGATTGACTCTGGACACTCCCCCACCGATTACACCTCTATCATCGATCTACCCATTCGATCAGATGACCCATAGCATGTCGCTACATCGCAATCGCATTGCCCTTAATATGTTACACCCGCTCCCTTCCGATCTCCCAATTGTGATTGACCGGGCCCCACCTTAAAATCTTCCGCCCTTTTCAAAGGAAAATGGGTTCTTCCCTATGTAAAGTTAAATATTTCAATTATTTTTGTTTTAGAAAGGACTCCCCCCCCCCCCCCATTTCTTATCCCTAATCACAATCAGCAAAATCTCTTTTCACAATGCACTTGCTCCTCTTCCCCGCCCGATTTCCGATTGCGATTGTGCTACACCCGGGGTCCCACCTTGATCCCTTCCCCCTTTTCAAATGAAATTTGGTATTTTCCCTTTGTAAAAGGTGGAAAACCATTTTCATTTGTTTTAAAGGGATTTCTCCAATCGGACACTACTTTTCCTTGTTCATCCCCGCTCTCCTATTGTATTACCCCATCTCATCTTTCCAATCGCATCGGAAGTTTTTATGCCTTGTTCTAATCCACCTACCCCTCTCCCGCTCTGATCCTCGATTGCAATTGCACAATCGCATCACATATATCCAAATCGCTCCATTCCAAAACACTTTCCTTCATCCGATTGCGATTGCGATTGTGATTCGGGCCCACATCCCTTTCCCTTCGCTCTTTTTATCCAGAAAGGGGTCTTTACTTCATTTAAGGCATACTTTCATGGTTTCAAAAGAATTTTCATTAAAAGTTGTTTTTCTTCAAACGAAAAAGATAGAGAGACAGTCAAAGGCCGAGAGCTAATTTTGGAACAGTCACATCTTCAGCAACGATTAAAAAGGGATTGGTTCTGCAAGTTTCTTCTTCTCATTAGTTGGATGTAACAACGAATCTTAAGATGGTCAAAAATGTATTTCAGTTCCTTCCTTTTAGGGGCATGCTATTGGTATCTTTCCTATGATCGGATGTCATTTTCTGAGCTAGTTAAATAGCTCCTCATTCTATTGATCTACTTCCCTAAGATTTCTGTCTATTTAATGTAAATTTAAATCATTTGTAAAGCAGTAAGTCAGTAAGTAAGGGAATAGGGTAGAAATCAAGGAGGAGGCTCTGCGCTCCATTGTAACAGTTTGACAGGGAATTAATAAGATATGTATCTCTGATTTGTGGGATCCATGTGGTATGAATTTTAGCATTTGTTCTTTCCTTTGTTTTCATATGTAAATTCCTTATGTCCACCATTCATTCATAAACATCTCTGGTTGAATGCTTTCAAGATAGATAGGTAGAATCCATTTTTAATGCTCTTCCTTGGGAAATCATTCAATTTTTTGTGTTTTCTCCTATTTGAAAAGGATCCATCTCCTATGCCATTTTCAGCTCCTCACTAGTCTTACCATCCCTCATTATTTAAAATTAATTGTTGAAATTCCTACCTACCTTGCCCCATGAAATAACCTGTATCCCTGATTTAATTCCCCAGATTCAAACTGTCTCATCTGTTCCATACACCCTGAACATTTATAAAAAAATTTCCCATCATTACACGTAGCCTAATATCAGTTTGTAGTATTATTTCATTGAATATCTATTCATGGAGAGAGCCCTCTCCTGACCTTGTAGGGCTAGCTACAAGGCTGAGCGTGGTTTGAGGTTACCCTGATTTTCCTTCCTTCAGCCTAAGGTTCAAATTAGGTGCTACCACATTGAAAGGGAGAGATATTTTGTATCTTACCCAATGAAGTCAATGAAGAAAGTGTTTGAAGAGGCTTCTAACGTAGAGACAGAAATTGATATGGAAATCCTAGAATAAATACCTCTTAGTACACCTCAACAATCACATCATGATATCATTGAAGATCTAGAAAGAGAATCCCAGGAAAAACTTAGAGAGGTAGAAGAAGATTCAAATCTTGAAGATTGTTGGATTTATGGATCATCTTCCTATTCATCTGCAAATAAGATCAAAGAAGTCTCTAAAGAGGTTCGTGGTGAACCAGACTCCCAAAGAAGAGAATTCAAAAAAGAACCAAGGAGTTTATTAAGATATTCATGATGAGGAACACGAAAAGAATATGAAAGAGTTAAACACACAGCTCCAAGTAAACGAAATCATGGAAAGACATCTAAAGAGGGAGAATTAAATGAACAAGGAGAAAAAAAATAAGATTTCAAAAAAAATAGAGGTTGAACAAAAAAATGAAGAAACTAGAAACATAGAGCATCCTCATATCAAAACAAGCATAGAGGTGGTTAAAAGAGAAGAAACATTGGAAATACAAATATGAGAAACAGAAGGTGAAGAGTGCATGATGCAGCTGTAGCTGCAAATTACACAAATACTCATGACCCTGAGTTAGGACCCACATAACTTCCTTTATACGCAGTGGGGGAAAATATCATAATAAAATACATACATTCACGAAAACGATCAACAATGTTCTTAACCATATAATTCTCATAACCAAAAATACATTCATACATGCGGGACCGGAGCTCTTAGGTCCCACATTGCAACACTCGCTTGCAAAATTATTTATTTACAAATATGTTAATGCATATAACTTACGACGTGCGCATTTGCGCCAAGCCAACACATGGTTGCTCTGTCGCATCGCATCCTTTACCCTTCTCACTTCGCAAGCTAAATAACTTAACCTGTGAAAACTCTTAACAGTATGTATTAACATTTGTGATTTTCAAAATTGCGAATCATTCTTCATTGTTGATCTATTGTATGATCCTAGTTAAAAATTTTAACTTGCAAAAATCCTTAACTCTTAAGTATTTCAATCTTCGATGTGAAATTCCACACTGTAGACACGTGTTAGTTCCACTCTTCCTCAACCATTAATCTCTTGTGTCTGGATCCACGCTTTAATTGCAGACATGAGCTCAATAGTATTGGATCTTCTTGCCTCTTTTTCCCTCTCCAATCTTCGTCGTCCATCCTTAAACCTTTAACTCGGCACTTCAAACCTCCTTGTTGATTCCTCCTTAGGAATTCTACTAAGTACTTTTTTCTTTAGTCGATTTCATCCTCTTTAGGATGTTGCTTCTCTGCAATATGACTTCCTCCACTCCAATCTCTCCTATCTTTCCAAGATTTCTCAGAATTCCTCAATATTATCTCTCCTGAGCTTTGTGCGGTCTGCAAACACGCGGATTCTCTCCTGAGCTTGTTCCTCATCTCTCATCTCTTGGTCTATGCCATAAATTGTCTATACGAAGTACTCAGAAACTTTGTCTTCTTGCTCAGCTTGTCTGTTCATTAACAGAAGACAATACACATATATAATAACACATTAATGCAATACTTGATTCTATAGGGAAATAAAACCAACGGGTTGAAACAGAGAGCCTGATCATAGTCCAAAACACATGGAATTTATTTATAAAGAAAAAATACATAGAACTGAGCCCTGGGATCGCTGGCTTTTACATGTGTTCCTACTCTCTATTCAACCCTCTCACACCCCTATTTCCCTCTCATTCTCTCTTTTTCTCTATGGAAGGAAGAACCCCACAATGATGGATTTGGTTTTGTTTTATGCCTTTCCCAAAATCCCCATATGGTTGAGAAACTTTTATTCATTTTTAGAACAATTTATTAAACTAAATGCCAAGCTAATCCTAATATAACTATTCTTTTAACCTACAGATTACAATGGTTATGTTAGCCTAAATTAACTTTAAACAAAATACTTGAAAACTAAAGTCTTCAAATTATTATTAGGACCTCTAGTCCTCTTCCCAAGCCACAACATGTGACCATCTTGTCACATTGTTGGCTCTACCTTAATGTTCCTACATCAGACTCCTGAGGTAAAAGAATCCATGACCTCCTGGTCATGTGCCTTCAATGCTTGAATCTTCCAGGATCCCAAACTCAGTTTTTCTTCTGCCCATAAGCTGCATTTCCTTCCCCATTATTTAGTTGCAATATTCCAGGCTTCCATACTTTGTGTTGTAGTGCTCCACTTCTTCTACCTTATCTTCTTATTTTCAGTCCTTTGGCAACACACTCTACTACACTTTGTCCCAGATATTGCTGCAAATATTACTCTGGACATTGCTACCACCCAAACTTCCTTAATATCCCTGAGGATATATCCCTTTGCAACATCCCTATTCTTTTTCTTGTTTGAAAATTTATTGTCAAAAACTAAATTTCCTTCTAATTCTATGATTTTAGTAATATATTTATTCACTCTCTCCTGCATACTAATTAACATAACTAACTTTGGGAAACTAATATCTGTCTCTGTTTCAACTACAATTTGAAACAATCCCATCTTATTGTCTGTAATCTCTTTCTCTTGCTCAAATTATTTCAGCAAGCAACTCAGCCATTTACTAATTACTTGATTTCCTTCCAGTACCTCTTCAGTATGTTTTATTATAGTTTCAACATAACTTGCTTCCTCTTCCTAGACAACACTCCATTGTTGTCCTTCTTCTTCTTGACTAGTCCTAATAGTCAATTCAGTATTTTCCACTTCTAGGACTCACTTTCATCTTTAACCAGAATAAATTATGATTCTCTATTTTTTATGACAGTCCTAAATGTCTGTGCAACAATATTCTTTTGGTTATTTAAGCAAGCCAATTCCTCTTTGTCATCATTAAGAACAGACTTCATCTCATGAGGAATTACAACTTCATCTCCATTAAAGTTACTCCCTTCATTAAATAAGGCATTTATAAATTCCTTCTGCTACAACAACTCAACTTTTTCTTCATCAGAAAGGCACTCTTCATCATACCTTGCTTGACAATTTTCTTCTTCAGTATACTTTCCTAGATAAACTTCATCTTTACTTGAGACAATTCGAAGAGATGGATTGTCTTCTACAAAACCTGTAGACACATTCAAATTGTCAGCATTAAACTCACAAGACCCAGTGGTCTTATTTGATGACTCAATCACCAAATATTTCTCTTGTTGTTCTAAGTCTCTTTCAGGACTTAGAAAGTCTTCACTAGTCTTCTTTTCAGCTTTCGCAAGCATAACATATGAGTGCTTGATATCATATTTTTCCTCCTTCTATTCTTGGCCACCATCGTAAGCCAAGTCCTCCTTGTTTTTAGCTTTCACAGTAGGCTAGAAATATTTTCCTTCACTTAGTTGTGCATGTGCAAGTATATGAGACTCAGTTGTCTCATTTTCTTCTTGAACAAAATTCAGATTAATGTCCTCTCCCTTCATCTTTTATGACAAAAAAACAAATTTTCTTTCTTTACGTATTTCACCTGCATACATACAATGATCATTTGTTTCAAAAACATAAGGATCCATAGCCACTCTTGTTGTTTCAAACATTAGCTCTTTCTGCAGTTCCCATCCTTCCAAGTGTCCATGAAATCATCAGTTGGTCTCATGTATTTATCTTCATTACTACTATCACCAACAATAGACCCTTTCTCACGTTCACATAAGTAAACCTCTTCCTCAGCACACATCCTATGTTGTAACTCAACTCCTATGACTTATTCTTCTAGCTGAATCCTTGTGTCAGATCTTAACCTACTCTACAACTAACTCCATTTGACTCTTTTCTTCCGCAGAACCTGATCATACCTTTGGTGTTCCATACTCCCTTGTATGAATTCTCTCAACACTTCTAGCTTCACTTTTATCTCAGCTAATTCTCTATCAAGTTTACTCATACTTGATCTTTCATAATCTCCCTTGGAACCTTTACTATGTCCATCAGTAGCTATAGTATTTTTTTCTTCATGAACTCCTCTTTGTTCATCATGGACTACAAACAATCCATCTATACAAGCTGATTTCATCAACCTGGCTATAGATACCACACCAAGATTTTCCATTCTTGGTATTTTATTGGCATCTCTATTGATTTCTTTCTCTTGATTGTGACTCCTTTGTGAACCTTTCATATAACCATCAGTGGTCATCTCTTCTACTTCCCTCTATGGAATCATTCTGATCCACCTTATGAGCTGCAACAAACCTATTTTATCTCTAAAACAAGTGTAGTACTTGTCCCCATTCCCAAGTCATCTCTTGGTGACTCTTCTTCTTCTTCTTGAGCATTCAACCTATGCTCCCTCTTCATCTGAAACCCATGCCATTTCAATTTATTCCTCATAATCCATCCACATTTCTGGTCTTCAGCACTGCTCTGTAGAAATTCCATAAATAGATCAAGATGGGTTATCATCTCAACTATTTCTCTATTATATTCTTCATCAGTCATTTGTTTCCATATGCCATTTGTCTTGGTATCTTCCTTCTTTACTTTTTTCTTTCCTCTTGAACCTCTTCTATGTCTTTCAATAGTCATCTTCTTGGGTTCTTTCACCCTCTATGAGCTTCACTAGCCTTTGTAGTAATAGTCCCTCCTGCTACAAGTTAACTCACCAAACTTCCTTTGTGATTGGTATTTTTGCAAGTACTGGTCCTCAATCTAGAACCATCCTTGAGCGCTCCTCTATGCTCCTTCTAGGCTTACCCTCAGATCTCATCTTCACTTGAGAACACTACTGTCCTCTTATATTTTAGCCTCAGCTAAAATGTTAGGTTCTAACCACACTTCTTTTTCCTCCTAGAAAACCATTGCTAGCTTCCTTCATCACTACCCTTAAAGGTTTTAATATTCTTGTTGAGATGTTTTCACTCCTGGTGCTACCTCCATTAAACTCTTATGCTTTTCTTCTGAGTGTGAGAATTTACTTGTCAGTTCTATAATCCAAAATAAAATTGAAACAAAACATTCTTACCTTATTTTCTATGGTACTTCTTCATCCATGTTGTTGTAGCTCTTATGATTTTTCATAATACTTCAGTCCACAGTCTTACCTCACTCAACTAGAATCACTGAGAAATATTTCTTAACTTTTCTTAGTTCAATGTCCTTCAAACTGCCTCTCAAATTTTGTTTCTCTAATACCAATTGATGTAGCTGTAGCTATGAATTACTCAAATACTTGTGGACCATGCGTTAGTACCCACATAACTTCCTTTTTATGCATCAAGGGGAAATATCAAAATAAAATACATACATACACAAAAATTATCAACAACGTTCTTAACCATATAATGCTCATAACCAAAGATACATTAATACATGCAGGACCGGGGCTCTCGAGTCCCACGTCGCAACACTTGCCCGCAAACTTAATTCTTTACAAATACGTTAACACATATAACTTGTGACATGCACATTTTCACCAAGCTGACATGTAGTTGCTCTGTCGCATCACACTCTTTAAGGCTTCTCGCTTCGGAAACTAAATAACTTAACTTGCGAAAACTCTTAACATTATCTTTTAACTTTTGTGATTTGCGCAATCGTAAATCTTTCTCCACCGTTGATCTGTTGTATGATCCAACGGCCAATGCAACTTCCCCTCCATGCCACTTCGCATCATGAGTTAAAAGTTATAACTTTAAAAAATCCTTAACTCTTATGTATTTCAATCGTCGATGTGAAATTTCACCTTGTCGACACATGCTTGTTCCTCTCTTCCTCAACTATTCATTTCTTGCCTTTGGATCTACAATTTAATCGCAGTCATCCACTCAATAGTCTTGGCTATTCTTCGCCACTTTTTCCCGCTCGAATCTCCAATGTCCATCCTTAAACCTTTGACTCGATGTTTCAAACCTCGTCATTCATTCCTCCTTAGGAATTCTGCTAAGTACTCTGTTCTTTAGCAAATTTTCTCCTCTTTCCGATGCCATTGATGTGTAGTACGACTTCCTCCACGCTACTCTCTACTATATTTCCAAGCTTGTTTAGAATTCCTCAACACTATCTCTCCTGAGATTTGTGCGGTCTCCAAATGTGCGGATTCCCTTCTGAGCTTGTTCCTCATCTCTCATCTCTTGGTCTCTGGCATAACTTGTCTATATGAATTACTCAGAAAATTCGTCTTCTCGCTCAGCCTGTATGTTCATTAATAGAAAACAATATGCATATATAATAACACATTAATGTAATACTTGATTCGATAAGAAACTAAACCAATGAGTTGAAATAGAGAGCCCAATCACAGTTCAAAACACTTCAAATTTATTTATAAAGAAAGAATACATAGAACTGAGCCCTGGGATGGTTGGTTTTTTCATTTGTTCCTACTCTCTATTCAACCCTCTCCCACCCCTATTTCCCTCTCGTTCTCTCTTTTTCTCTATGGAAGGCAGAACCCAAAAATGGTGGATTTGGTTTTGTTTTATGCCTTTCCCAAAATCTCCATCTTGTTTGTTTGGTGTACCATAGGAAATCTCCATATGGTTTGGTATAAAAATTACATGGAGATTTGGATTTGAAGATGGAGGTTTTCATGGTACCATATGGTTTAGCTAATTTTTTTATAGGTGTACCAAACAAAGATGAAGGGCCCTCATTCTAGCTAAGTACATTATTTTGTTCATTAATGTGCATAATTGTGAATAACAAGTATTTTAAGTTTTCTGTACATTTCCATTATAATTTCTTGTGAATATTTTTCGTATAAACTTGTTAGCATGTCACAAACATTCAAATTTTTGAAGTGATCTCATTCAGTGAATATTTTGGATATGGAAGGACAATCTAGGCCTCTAAGTTGGAGCCTCTTTCTTCTGAACTAAGAATTGAACTGAAAATTCTATATATGCATTCACCCTTTATTTCTTTCTTAAATCAGTTTCTTTCTTAAAATAGGTGTTATGCTTTATGGTGAAACTATTTTTGTTGAAAAGGAAATGAATAGGAAGGAAAACATGGATCTCTATGTCCAGAGTCTCTTCCTTGTTTACTATGTTTCAATCATTCATTTGTTCATGCTTATAGATTAGATTTATATGTTTTTCAATATTTTCTTTTATATATTTGTAATATGCATTTCCATTTGTAATATACATTTCCATTATCTTAATCTAAACAAATGCTTACTACAATAGCTTAATCTAAGATCCATATACCTTGGTATGCTTCTAAGTTTACCAAGCCGGATTGATAATTAAAACATATGCTCTAATTCAACTCCATAAATTAGACTCATAGATACATTGGTTTCTATGTAGATATTGATTTATAATCCTATTTGATTTCTTGCACTAGATGCATTAATTTTAGTGTAGATGTTGACTTCTAATCCTATTTGATTGTTTGCATTAGATGCATTTATTTTATTGTATATTTTGGTTTCTAATAATATTTTATTGTTTCAACTAGATGCATTGATTTCAGTGTAGATGTTGGTTTCTGATTTGATGCAACGAGATGTATGATGTGCATTAATTTCAAAGTAATTAGATTAATACTTTGCTTTGATTTGAGTTTAAGAACATTTCTTTCCCCTCCATCTATATCTCTATCTCCCATTATCTCTCATTCTTTATCTCTCTATATCACCCCCAAAACATACACACTCTCTCTCCATATCTATATATCTCTCTCTCCCTCTCTCCCTTTTTCACTCGCTTTCTCTCTTCCCCTTCACTCTCTCTAATACTTCCCTCTCCATATATATCTATCTCTCTCTCCCTCCCTTTTCCACTCCCTCGTTGTCTATTCTAGTTCTCTCTCTTTAACACTTCTCTATCCATATCTATATCTCTTCCTCCCTCACTCTTTTTTCCTCTCCCTTCTTCCCTCTCCCCCCCCCCCCCCAAACCTATATATTTATCTCACCCCCGAAACATATAAAATCTATCTTAGTGTACATACATAAACATAAATCATGACATGAATTCATGTAAATTGACTTCTTTGTTAAATTAATTCAACCATAAATAGAATACTTGATTTTTCATCCTAAATAAAATGTCCACTTACCTAAAATATAATCTTCTTAAAATTGTAAACTATTTGTAATTGGCTACATTATAATTATTCCCATTTTCCATGAGTGAAATTTGATAATAAATTTACATTCAAGCATGGTAATAGAAAATAACTAATATGCGTGACAATAATAATAATAGAATAAAATAGTTTCAGACTGATCACAATGAAGATTGTTTCTAATTCACTATTTCCTATTATTCACATTTTCTAACATTTAGCATTGTTACATTCTCACTTTGCACTTAAAATTTTTATTTCATTCTTTTTCATCATTCAAGTTACTAAAAGTTTCTCTCATCTCAAAAACTAAGGTGAATAAGAGAATTTAAATTTAAATTGACCAAATTAATATTAGACATATTTAGCATATTTAAAATGATCAAAATAATAATATTTTCAACAAATTTCGTCTGATCTTACACGACTGAAACCAGCCTAGGTCCATCTTAACCCTGGATCTATCAAGCATCAAGAGGGATAAAATATCTCAAGGTGCAAACCTTTCCTTTATTTTTTCAATCAAAAAAGAGGTCTTCACCTGGAAAGATTTGATCCCTCTCAGCGCTTGGCAGATCACGAGTTAAGATGGATCTAGGCTGGTTTAATCAATAACTATAATTTTTTAATTGTATTTAATAGATGTGAAATAACACGTTAATTTTCCTTATGATTCATATAATAGATGGTAATAATGTGTTTTTATAAAGAACTTCATGGTGTAAAGGTCACATATTTGAAACTCCATGCGAAAAAAAGCAGCACACTATGCACTAGTGTTGATCCAAGAAGATCCTAAAAGGATAAATTTTCAAAGTCCTTAAAACTCTGTGAAACATATTTCAAATTGAAGAGCTTGTTGTTTTGAATGAAACAACGTGAATGAAACTCGATCTCACATTATATGCAAAAGATATGGCCTACTGAATTTTTTGACAATCAACTAAATGTTTTTCAAGTGAGACCCATAGACTGCCACATGGAAGCCGACATCAGCAATGCAACTATTGATGCTAGTAGTACGGATGTTGATCTTAGCATGCTCGTATGACAATACAATCAGTAGATGGTCCAGTCTGAGGACGACATGTGGTAGATGACATCAACCATACAAATGAGGACATCAACAACCCAGTCAATGGTACGGAACAATCAAAATAGACCACATGGCACCCTATTGGAAGCTAGGATTCACTGAACGAGCGACATTTTTGCACCACGACAGATGGATGGAAAAATTTTCACCTTTTGAATTTTTCCAAAAACCCCTAAAATTTTGGTAACCATTTTGGTGGGCTAAAATTCAAAATAATATTAAAAAAATGTGAGTGGACCGTTAGCCTCGCTCAAATTATATTTATTTAATATAAAATGACACTAGTAAGAATTGAACCTTCCTAGCGCAATCGTCGAATAGTCTGCTCGGAGCGCCAAAACTGACGTCATATATACAATAGTGCTAAAAACAAAACCAAAAATAATGTTTTATATTTAAAATATATGCATTGGGTGGATCATCTCAGGTGTAGAACCCATGACACTTGGGATAACCAACATCCCAAACCTGTCACCATAACCACCATGTCTAAAGGGTGCTTTGTAAAATATACCCACAATTTTTTTATTTAAAACATCATTCATTCTACCGACGGAAGGAGGTCGTGTGTTAGAGCACGAGATATAGATGGTTGATGGGTAGGTGGAACATGGTAATGGAACCCTCAATGCATGTTTATCGAGGTAGAGAATATTCCTATATGGGAACCTTGTGGGGAATATTTTATCTTCCCTAGAGCCCATAAGTCATAGTGACAGAAATAGGTCATCTTTATACTCAATTTTCATGAAATTTTTCCACGAATCCAACTAGGAAGTGTGTTTCTTCAGTAGAGATATGCATTTTTATACGATCCCTAGAATTGGAGGTAGAAGGTGTAATTTTTTCCATGTATGCATTTTTTTATTTCATTGCATTTAATGCAAAAGGCCTCCCCACTTTGAGGAGGGCCCATAGGCATAATTGACAGTGGCTGAACTTCATTATAAATTTGTGTGTGCTCATATTTTCATGGTTTCCTATGTTTTCTCCTCTTATTTTATGTGTATACAATTATGGTTATCATGCTCTTTTATAAGAAATTTTGAATGCATCCTTGAAGTAAATAGATCTAGATAAATTCTCGTATTAGAGCAGGTTTTAATGTGAATTGCATGAGTGAAACCATGAACAAGCTCCAAAAGGGTGAAGGTAAATTTAAGTCCTATGATCCAAAAGAAGTGCTTGGAACACAAAGAAGAATAAGAGTAGATGAAGATGCTTGATTAGAGGAAGAGCAACATTTTTGCAAATATTTTTACACCATGGTCAACAAATTCGACAAATTGTTTGCAAAATATGAGAGGATAATGGAAAACGAGAAGAATAAAGAAGAAACATAAGATATGCCTATGTATATCAAGGAGAAGGAGGATATATTTCTGAACCTCGATCTCCGTCTACCACTGAAAGATCCTCTTCTTCCTCTTCTTATAATTCTAGCATGCATAATAGGAATGCTTCTAAAAAGCCTTTTTTTAAGCTTAATGTAAAGTTTGATTTTCCCACATATAATGAATAATGTAGTAAAAATAAGTTAAACAATTGAGTCAGACAGATTGAATTATATTATCATATTTAGAAAGGGATGAGGGAAATATCCCTTTAGCAATTCTGTAGTTGAATGTCACTGCTCTCGTCTGGTGGGAGAGGAAGCTTCAGAAAGGTAGTAAACATTTAGGTAAACTCCTTTCCTCTTGGTACGATTTTGTTTCCACATTTAAATATCAATTCTATCCTTTGGGCTGTTGGAAAAAGTCTTTTATGGAATGAAAATATTTGAGGTAAGGAAAGGGCTAAAGTGTGCACACTTCATAGAAGAATTTAGGAAACGATATTTAAACTTGTGCATTCCATTAGATTCACCTGAAATTGTAAAAGATTATTTTTTGCATTACATAGTTATATGAGGCATTGATTGTTATTGTTTGGGCCTAATACTATTGATATGTTTAGTGTGAAGGTCATCCATCTTGAAAGCAGGGGTAAGCATGAAAAGGATGATCATCTAAAGATATCATCATCCAAACCTCATAATGGAAAATTCAAGGGAAACGCCAAGGGAAAGGAAGCCAAATGAAGCCAATGACTAGGTCACAACTTGTAAAGGATGCCATGGAAATCAAAAGAGAAGAAAATATTAGTGAAGGTAAATAGCCAAAGAACATCATAGACCTATCTCCAGCAGCAGAAGAGGTCTTTGTACAAAGGATAGCAAAAGAACATGTTGAAGAAAATATTGAAGTGCAAATTATGAAAGAACAATTAAGAGAATCCAGGGAAGAAGTAGTTGAATTCAAGATAGAATTAAAAGATTCCAATGTGGACAGACACCTAATGTCAGATTCTGAGAAAGAGATGAAGGAGTAGTTGCATAAGTATGATAAAACTTTGTAAAATGCGAAGAAGATGCTGAAGAGTGTTGGAAATAATGAGAGGGGGGGTGAATCAATATTCCTTTCAATTAGAGCATTAATTAATCTTCAATTATTATTAGTGTTTGTACAATGATAGCAATAAACAAATGGAACACAAATGCACATAGTTTTTAAGGTGGAAACCTACTCCGGGACAAAAACCACGTAATGTGTTTCTAATAATTCTTTAATATTCAACTCCAATTGAAAATAAAGCTCGAACTTCATAGAATATAGAAAAGAATTCTTCTCCAGTTCCCATTGGATGGATGCTCCAATGCCTAATATTCTTCAGTAGTCAACTGAACGGATGCCCCAACACCCAATGAGCTATAATGATAGAAGAATAGAAGAATAAAACAACAACGAACTCCCATATGAGGGAAAATAGTCCACTTTACAATAATATAGAATGAATTAGAAGAAGAAGACACACTATACCATAACCCCAAGTATGACACAACCACCTAATGATGCTCCTAGACCTCCCGACATTACCTCTTCAACTCTTGGTAGATAGACACTAGTACAATTTTTACAATAATGTATTTACAATGACCAGTACAATAATACCTTTACATTGACTGTATGCAGTGCTGCACACTTGAAGACTTCATGTGATGAACTTCTTGTTATTGTTCTACACCTTGATCTCTACTCTTGTCATTCTATCCTCTACTGCACCTTGCTTTGCTTTGCTGCCCTAGAAATTCTAGTCCTTTTCAGCCCTTGACAACACATGATCTAGCTTTTGTTTTTTTTCTTCTAGGAGCTTGATATTGAATCTGGTGTATCTCTATTATTTTAGATCCCCAATATGTGATTTACAGCCTTGTAGGATTCATATGAGTCTTCTTTCCAATGCCATAGGTCTGACCAAATTTTGATTCTTCACGGGAGAGTTATGCCCAATCTCTCACAGTGCCCTAATTATGGACTATTTCAGTAGAGCGGAGTTGTACGGCGTGCCATGTGCCACTGTTTCTTCATTCGGCTCTAAAATTATTTAAAAAATAAGTATAGTCTGTGCCCTATCTACCACTTTTTACATAATTCCAATCCGATACTCAGAGAGATATTTATGACACTTTTCCCAAGGTCACTTCTTTTAGATGAATTTCAAGAGACTGCAAAAACACTGAATACCACAGATCATATCTCCAAAAATATTGAACACCTTGATCTAAAATTTGTACAGGAGCTTCCTCAGTATTTCCGTTTCACCTCATAAAAATTTCAACTTCTGAAACTTTGTATAAAAAATTTAGAGCGAAAATGCCACGATGACCTGTTCCAGATAGCGAAATCACTCCATAAAGAGGATATCAGGATCAAAATTTATATAAATTCTTAGGTTGAGAGGGGCTTCAACAAGTGAACGTGGGAGGGATTTTAGGAGCATATAAAATATTAATTATTTACTTTTCAATGACCCATGCCACGACCCGATGGGGTTTTATCCCACTAACTGGAGTTACAAACTTCAAACACGAATATCTCTCAAACCGTCAAGAATTACGTGGCATGCCATATATCAACGGAAACATCTCGACAAGTAGAAACCATCAAAAGCATTCTTGACCTAGAATATAGTAACTTGGTAGGTCAAAATTCCCATGAAATATTAGGGTAGCCACTGGTGCTGCTTGGGTTGACATCAATGACAACCACTGATCAACAATTCCGCCCTTTGGCATAATGGAAACATAAGTACTCCCACTATGAGCATGACACCTCTTCCTACAAATTTCTCTCCCCCTTTGACATCAATGGAAAAGGGTAACTCCCCATGACACACAACCATCCTGTGGACCTGTACACACTTCCACTCCCCCTTTATATTATGAATAAGGAAAATCTAAGGAGAACTTGGGAGAATCCCAAGCTTCTGGTGAAGATATTCAAATTCTTCATGAGGTAAAGGTTTAGTGAAGATATCAGAGATTTGTTCTTTTGTACGAACATACTCAAGTTTGATATTATTTTAAGTGACTTTTTCTCTAACAAAATGATATTTGATCGGAATGTGTTTTGTTTTCGAATGCATGATAGGATTCTTGGAGATGCTAATGGCACTAGTGTTGTCACATAATAAGGGAATAGGCTCACTAAATTTTACTTGAATATATTGCAAATTTTGCTTCATCCAAAAGACTTGAGTACAACATGATGTTGCTACAATGTATTATGCTTCTGCTATAGATAATGAGATTGAGGTTTGTTTTTTTCTCAACCATGATACAAGACAACCACCTAGATAGAATGTTGCTCCGTTAGTACTCTTACGATCATCAACGCTTCCTTCCCAATCTGCATCTGTAAACGCTTGAATAATGAGATTTTTACCCTTGGGATACCACAAGCCATATTCTTCTGTGCCTTTTAGATATCGAAGAATTCTCTTGATGGCGATAATATGTGATTCTTTTGGTGCTGCTTGGAATCTTGCTACTTGTCCAACTGCTTGCATAACATCTGGTCATGAGACTATTACATATAGAATACTACCAATCATAGATCTCTACAACCTTTGATCAACATCCTTAGATGAGTCGTCTATGCTCAATTTGCTACCTGTTACCATTGGAGTAAGAACGAGTTTGTAATCTTCCATTTTGAATTTCTTGAGAATTTCCTTGTTGTACTTGGCTTGACATATAAATATTCCTCTCTTGCTGAGATATTTGAAGCCCTAAGAAGTATGTTAGCTCACCAAGTAAAGATATCTCAAACTCACTTTTCATCTTTGTAGAAAAGTTCTTACTTAGTCGATCATCATTGCTACAAAATATTATATCATCCACATATACCTCAGCGATTGTTAAATTATATTTATCTATTTGTACATAAATATTGCTATCAAGAGTACCTTTCTTAAACCCTTCTTGACGTAGATATCCATCAAGACGAGCATACCATGCTCTGGGATCCTGCTTGAGACCATATACTAGAGCCTTCTTTAACCTGCAAGCATAGTCTTCTTTTTCTGATAGTAGAAAATCTTCAGGTTGTTCGATGCAAACTTCTTCTTCTAATTCACCATTCAAAAATGTTGACTTCACATCCATTTCAAAGACTTTTATTTTTATTGAACACACATAGGTGAGAAGCATTCTGATGGCTTCCATTCTAGCAACTGGTGCAAATGTTTCATCGAAAACAATTCCTTCCACTTGTGCATAGCCTTTGCAAACCAATCTTGCTTTGCTTCTGGTAGCCTATCCATATTCATTCAATTTGTTCCTGAACACCCATTTTGTCCCAATGACATTTTTATCTTTTGGCCGTGGAACTAATTCCCAGGTGTTATTCTTCTTTATTTGATCCAATTCTTCATTCATACCTGCTACCCAATGTTCATTCTGGCTGGCTTCCTCAAAAATACTAGGCTCAAAGGTTGCTAGAAAAGAAATGTGAGCTTGTTGTGATGAACGAAGCTATCGAACTTCATTTATGTCACCAATGATTTGATTTGATGGATGGTTCTTTTGAATCCATTATTTTGTTCTCTTTGGAGGAGCTTCTTCTTGTTGTTTTGGTATATCTTGATGATCATTTTTTACTTCTTCCTCGTTGATAGTTGCTTCTTGTTCTAGAATTTTCTCTGTGTCTTTTTCAGCCTCTGTCTCAAGTTTCAAAGATTCTAGATCCTCATCATTATTCGTTAGAAAACCATCTTCGTCAAATGTAACATTTATGCTCTCCACTATCTATTTTCATCTTAGATTATAGCATTTATAGGTGTTTCTTTTGCATGAGTAACCAAAAAAGATACCTTCATCAACATGTGATTCAAACTTACCCAATTTTTGATCTTCTCTTTTGATATAACATTTGCTTTCGAGGAATCTGAAATATTTTACATTAGCTGTTTTTCCTTTCCATAATTCATATGGGGTCTTGTTGCAATTATTTCTAAGAATACTTTGGTTGATAATGAAGAGTACCATATCAATTGCTTGAACCCAGAATTTTTCATCGAATTTTGAGTCCTTCAACATTTTTCTACCCATTTCCTATACGGTTATATTCTTTCTTTTAGCAAATCCATTTTGTTGAGGTGTTCATGCTGTTGAAAATTTCCTTTTTATTCCATTTTCATCCCAATATTGCTGAAATAATTTGGAAGTGAATTCTCTGCCATTATCTTATCTTAGACACTTTATTTCCAAATCAGTTTCATTTTCGACCAACTCCTTGTAGATCTTAAAGCACTCAAATGCTTCAGATTTTTTCTTTAAGAAACTAATGGTTGTCATCCTGGTATAGTCATCTATCATTAACATGAAATATAATTCTCCATCTAACATTTTGTTCTCACAGGACCACATAGATTAGTATGTAGACACCTGATGGTATTTATCTCCATAAAAATCAGAATCTCAATAATTAGTGAGATGGATGTTTGAGACTTTAGAATATTTGATTCCATATGAGTGGTTTCCTTTTAAATATTTCAACACTCATTTTTTTGTGACCCAATGACCTTCACAGGGATGATGCATAAACTTGGAAAGTATTGCTACAAAAAAAATTGTGTTAGAATGAGTATCAGTAAGAGAAATCAAACCTCTAACAAGATTCTAGTACCTTTTTGGATCTTCAAATGTACCGCCTTCATTTGAACTAAGCTTTAGGTTTTTCTCCATTCAAGTAGAAAAAAAATTACAATGCTCCATTCCTCATTTAATCAATAATTCTCCAATATAATTTTTCTGAGAAATAAAAATATTATTGTATTTCTGATCAAATCTATTTCCTAAATAATAATAAAATTAATCCCAAAATTGTCATATCAAAAACCATTGGCATATCCTTTTTAATAGATGTTATATAATCATCATTGTTCCCTATGAATCGCCAACATAAACAACTAGGTATACAACTGATCTTCTGACTTTCTTGATAAATAAAGTTGAACCATCTAGATTTAAATGCTTATAATGTATACTATTGCATCTTCTGCATCACCCCAAGAAGAATTAATTAATTCTTTAGTTTGTAGCATACTTCTTGCCATTTCCACCACTGTACATTTTTTTCTTTCATCTACCCCATTATGTTGAGACATGTAACCAGTGGTGAGTTTCTGTTTGATCCCATTCATTTCACAGTAACGTAGACACTACAAGGAAAAGACTGCCTAGCAGATGTTTTTGAGGAACCCCTTATAAAAATACCCCATCCATCGGTTTCTAGTGGAGGTTACTAGAGGAGCTTGGTAGGCAGAGGGTTTTGATGATCTCTTCCAATCGATGCGTGTATCATCCAAAACTACACCGATGCACTCGACAAGAGAAAGCACTGGTGCACCCAAAACATTGGCACACCGAACACCATGTGCTCCGTACACACCTACCCAGTGTGTTGTATTACTGTAGAGCATCGATGCTTCACAGCTCTTCTGCATCGCTGCATCATAAAACACCGTGCCAAAACATAGACTGCCCAGTGTGATATTAAGAAACGGTACTGGTGCATCATAAAACACCATGCCAAAATAGAAACCGACCGGTGTGTTTGTGAGAAACAGCTCCAGTGTGCCCAGAAAACCCCATGCATTGGAACATGGTTAAATAAAAAAAATATAGAGCCAAAAAACCACATTTTTCACTTTTCTCAGTGCTCCAGAGCTCTCAAGCACCAGTGCAATTTATCCTTGTTTGATTCACCCTGACATCGATGCTCCCATTGCACCCATTGCACACACTGTTGTTGTGTATTTCCAACCAATCTCCATCTTTCATTTTGCAAAACGGTGGGAAAATTTTCCTTTTAAAATTCTAGAACCAATATGCCTCCTCGATGGAAAAATGTACAGGTATTTCTCTTGTTTTTCCATAATTAAGCTTTTTAGCGGATTATAATTTCAAATAACCTTAAAATTAACCATTTAAAAGAAAAAGAATATTTTTTTTCATGCGGTGCGCCCGAGCCGTTCAGCTCGCACCAGTAAGCAGTGTTGCCTATAAAATTTACAATCCACACCGCAACCAGTGCTAACAGTATCCGCACTATTTCTGAGGTGGTACCAAAAGGCGCACTGTGTTATTTAAAATTTAAAAAAAAAGTGGGGTGTGGTCATTTAGCTGACCACACCGTTGACCTTGTGGAATAGCGGCAACGCAGTGTGTTGACGGAAATATCTGCCCCGGTGTCTATTAGCACACCACATTCAACATTCCGAAAGAGTCAACGGTGCGGCCTGGGAAAAGACCACACCATTGACTATGTAATTAGTCAGGAAGTCAGTGTGCTGACACAACTATATGCACCAGGGCATAGATTTTAGTCAATGCACCGCTCTCCTGACACCATACATAGTCAACGGTGCTTTAAAAATTTTCAGGTGCACCGCATATCGTGCATTGAATGTCATTTGGGGCACCGCCCCTAATGCATGCAAAACAAAAAATGCACCAGAACTGATGCATGACTATTTTTTGTTGCACACCAACTGGTCTGTTTTTTTTTTCCAAAAAAATTATATATGTATATTACTAAATACATGTCTCATTTAATAAAAAAAATTTATTTAATATGTGAATCATTCAGAGAGAAGAGGGGGAACAACAAAAAAAATAAGCGGAGCAGTAGGACATGGTTCAAATGTGGGAGGCACGAGAGAGGGAAAGAGATGCGTACCCTCGCCCTATTACAACAACTACCCAGGGGCTCCTAAGGCAGGTAAGCATCTTCAAGTTATATGAGGAGGCTACTTCCCTAAAGGCCCATGGTGTGTTTTTCAAACATCTTATCCATAGGTGGATTGCCCACCGACAGGATTTCTAGGTTGGTCCTCACAAGTGGTACACACCCACGGAGGAGGATATATATTTCATTACAGGGCTATCAAGGAGAGGGGTCGATTTTACCTCATTCCTAGAGGTTTGATATGGTTGTGTAGCAGGGATTCAGTTAGTTTACTCCCAGAGATACATTGGAGCATCAGTACTATCTCCTGCAGATTTTCAGGTCGCCAGAGGTCAGTTATGTATTGGTGCATTTGGTAGTGAGGAGCTGCAATGCCTCTCGCTTATCATTTCAACCATTTCACACAATACCAGTGATGGGCAATGCATTAGTTTCTCGCTTCTATATTATGTTGATTCTTTAGTACAGGGGCCACAACTTGTCAGGTGGTATACCATTTTTTTGTGGCAGTTCTGTATAGCCTTAGATAGATGCCATGTTCATGCACAAGGGAGGGTCAACTTCCCTTTTGATTCGGAGATTTTTTCTTTATTTTTTAAGAGTTTTCCAGAGATGAGGCCTACTTTTGTTCGACAGCCTCATAGGCCGATGTTCGAGGCACAGATGCACATGTGGGGGCAAATGATGCCCAAGAGGGGTGAGACTATGTTTCTAGCCAGGATATTGCATAACACACTAGAGTTTCTAGCCAGTGTTGATGACCTGCATCCCTTCATTATGGTCCCCTATCATTATGCTAGATTGGATTGGCGAGGGTGTGCCAACATCCTCTTCATAGATGATGAGCCGCCAGATGATAGAGGTAATATTACTCTTTTAATTAAATTTATTCTAACATGTTCTTTAACTTGTTTTTATTAAATTGTGTAATGAAATTGTCCAATTATTGTTGTGTACTTGTATATATTTTGCAGACATTGGCTCTTTTGATGGTGAGGACATGTCGGCACCACCACATGATCCAGGTGTGGATCCTGATGATGATCAGGGCATGCTAGATGCAGAGGATCATTAGGAGGTCGGTGGAGAGAGATCTGCTCCTACTAGTGCATCGGTGTCGCATTTTGCTAGGCGTGGTTGACTTGATACTAGATACACAATGGAGTTGGGTGACTAACTCAGTGCATCAATTTTTAAGGTGGGCATCAGGCCCGCTCATTACAGAGACATATAGGCTGATGATAGGCTATTACAGATGTGGAGAGGCATGCCATGTGACATGTACAGCCTGATGCAGCATGTCATAGGAGCTACGACCTTAGTTACGTGGTTGAGGAGGATGGTTGCACATTATAGGCATGGTCAAGACGTAGCACGTGATAGACAGTCCATGAGCAATGACTCATCATCTTATGATCGTTCACCTCACGTCGCACTAGATCATGAGCATCATCCACTAGCATCTAGCAACAGTCATCATGGATATGATGTTAGACCATCGGCCACGTCTAGTCAGTAGCCCGCAGCATCCACCAGTGCTCATGATCATGAGCAGGCTAGACCATCGACCGTCGAGGCTACACCATTGACTGAGCAGGATTTGACTAGTACTGGTACTCATGTTTTACCACCTACTAATACATGACATTTATATTATAGTTGTATATTTTTAACATCATTCAGTTATATATATATATATATATATATATATATATATATATATATAGATATACATATATATATGGTCCATGTATTTTATGTTCATGTTGCAGTTGTACTTAATTTAAATCTTGGTGATCATGATGATGTGTATATTTTTAGGTCATGTTAGATATGTTCATTTAATGTGCAACTTGCATGAGTTATTTGACATGAGATGTATATTTGATGTTTGTGCTGTGATGATGTTATACAATGCTAATTGTGTTTTGTTAGATGATCATGATCATGATGATGTTAGCGAATTTGAATGTGATTTTTAGTCGAATATGATGTTTGTACGATGGTTATCATGATCATGATTTTTATTAACTAATTCAATATTAAATGACCATGATATTTATTAAATATTATGTGGTTATTGTAATTGAAATTGAAATTTTAATTGTATGTAAAATTGTATTTGTATTTGTAATTGTAATTTTAACTGTAATTGTATGTAAAATATTTAATGCAAAATTTTAATTGTAATTGTAATATTTAATTTATTGGGAAATTATTTTAATTGTAATTGTATATATGACAAATTGTAAAATTGTAAAATTGTAAATGTAATTCTAATTGTATGTAAAATTCTAAAATTGTAATTGTATTTGTAATTGTAATTTTAATTGTAATTGTATGTAAAATATTTGTAAAATTGTAATTGTAATTGTAAATGTAATTCCAATTCTAATTATATGTAAAATATTTGTAAAGTTTTAATTGTATTACTATGAAATGATTGTAATTGTAAAATTGTAATTGTAATTGTAATTGCATGTAAAATTCTAAAATTGTAATTGTAATTTTAATTGTAATTGTATGTGAAATTGTAAAATTGTAATTGTAATTGTAATTGTATGTAAAATATTTGTAAAATTTTAATTGTATTAATGTGAAAATTTTAATTGTATTAATTTGAAATGATTTTACTAAAATTTGTAAATTTGTAAATTTGTAAATAATTGTAAAATAATAAATCTAGAATAATATGAATTTTGTAACATAATAAAGTTTAGAAAATAATGCAAATAAATTCATGTACTTTAGAATTATCATTATTTTATTATGATCTTACATACCAAAAAAAAAACTTAAACAATATGCCATTTTTAGCGGAGATTCCTAGTTTTTCGTCTGGTGCACTTATCATAATAACCCGCACTGGTGCATCATAAAAATCCATGCCAAAACACAAACCTCGATCTTACGAAATCACATCAGTGCGCTTATAAAACCCAACGCACCAAAACAGGGTTAAATAAAACCTCGCATGAACCAAGTATATCATTGAAGTATCTTGTCTAAGAAGGAAAATTTATTTTGTAAAGTGCAGTATTGGAGCAGTGGAGGGTTCAAATCACGGGCAAGAATTTTTCTGAGGAGATGAGGGTTTGAAAAGATGAGAGTTTGAATTTTGGCTGAGAATTTTATAGTAGAGAAAATGAGTGATTCAAACAGAAATATGGACAAAGAAACTTAAAGGGGTGAAGACGGCTACAGAGCTCGAAAAAGTACAAAAGGAGAAAAGATTTATGAAAAATCTGAGAAGGGCAGTCGAGAAATATCGGTTGAGACTGACAGAGAGCATTCGGTTGAGACCAATAGAGAAATACCTGTCGATGCTCTTGAGACTAGCAATGCGAAACGGTCCTTCCAAATCAAGGAGTCATATTCACTAAGGGATGTCAAAGAGAGATCAAATGAGTCTCTTGAATGGGCTAAGAGATCACATGAAGGTAACAATTCTCATTCTTACAACGATGACAGGGAAATATTGGACAGTAGAGAAAGATCAATCGAGGCAATCGATAAAGCCAAGAGGCACCATGAAGGGAAGGATTCTCATTCCCTTAAGAACAAAAAAGAAAGATCAATTGATGTTGTTGACCGGGCTAGTAGGTCCCATGAAGGGAAAGATTCTCCAAAATGCGTTTAAAAGCAGCTGGTCAGAGGATTTTCCGAGCTTTGGTTGGCTTACATAAACTTTTACCAGCAAATATAAGGTCGCATAAATCACATCTTCGGCTTTCAATTGAACCTGAATGGAATCTCTAAGTTGTCTGAGTCGTGGTTCTATGGATAACGAGGAATATCACATGGAAGGTACCCAAAAATCCAAATTTTTGAAAGTATAGGTGAATTACCACTTATCAAAGAACGAAATGTTAAACAAAATGCAAACGAGATACACTTAAGGATTCCCTGGTTCCATTTGTTATTGAAAATGATGCTCTCTCTGGATGAAACTAGTAAAAATTCTGCTTGTATTATAAATGGATATCTAGTGACCATTTCTGTGGGAATAAAAGCATAGATAACTGTAACTACCATATTTCCACCTGCAAATCAATTTCCCATTGGAAAATATAATTTAATAGCCCATTTTGCAATGTCTTTCCTTTTCTTAACCCTATACTAATTTTCTACGGGAAACCATTTCCTCCACATGTAATAATTACATTGTCTAGTCAAAAATCAGTCTTCTTCTACTAACAAATGTAGAATGAAGGACTCATTCTCCTTGCTCCCAGAACATTCAAGGTTAGTTTCTCATAAAATAAATATTGTATAAATTTTGTTAAGATCAAGATAGAAAGCACGGAGAAAAGAGGAAATTAGATGCCAAGATGGAGGAGGAACTTACAAATGAGCAAGCAGATCATGGGTCAGCAAGTAGATCATGGGGAACCTTATCTTGTTGCATGTTATGGAAAGGTTCAAGTTTATTTTTTTGAAAGAAGAAGAGATGTAGTTCTGAAAAGAAATGGCCCAAATATTTTCACAAAAAAATGTACATTTCCAACATGTCTAAAAACTAAAATATCTCCAACTTCAATAAACTGTGCAGAAACAAAACTTTCCCAACCATTTGTGCTACTTGGGTTGACATCAATGACAACTGCTAATCAACAATTCCACCCTTTGGCATAATGGCAACACAAGTACTCCCCCTACGATCATGACACCTCTTCCTACAAAATTCTCTCCCCCTTAGACATCAATGGAAAAGGGTAACTCCCCATGACACACAACCATCCTACAGACCTATACACACTTCCACTCCCCCTTTATATTATGAACAAGGAAAATCTAATGAGAACTTGAGAGAATCCCAAACTTCTGGAGAAGATATTCAAATTCTTCACGAGGTAAAGTTTTAGTGAAGATATCAGAGATTTTTTCTTTTGTACCAACATACTCAAGTTTGATATTCTTTTTAGCAAGTTTTTCTCTAACAAAATGATATTTGATCGGAATGTATTTTTTTTCAAATGCATGATAGGATTCTTAGAGATGCTGATGGCACTGGTGTTGTCACAAAATATGGGAATAGGCTCACTAAATTTTACTTGAAGATCTTGCAATGTTTTCTTCATCCAAAGGACTTGAGTACAACATGATGTCGCTGCAATGTATTCTTCTTTCGCTGTAGATAATGAGATTGAGGTTTGCTTTTTTCTCAACCATGATATGAGACAACTGCCTAGATAGAATGCTTCTCCGCTAGTACTCTTACGGTCATCAATGCTTCCTGCCCAATCTACATTTGTAAAGGCTTGAATAATGAGATTGTTACCCTTGGGATACCACAAGCCATATTCTTCTGTGCCTTTTAGATATCGAACAAATATTTTGAAGGAAATAATTTGTGATTCTTTTGGTGCTGCTTGGAATATTTCTACTTGTCCAACTACTTGCAAAAACATTTGGTCATGAGGTTGTTACATATAGAAGAATACCAATCATAGATCTCTACAACCTTTGATCCACATCCTTAGATTAGTCGTCTATGCTCAATTTGCAACCTATTACCATCAGAGTAAGGAAAAGTTTGTAATCTTCCATTTTGAATTTCTTGAGCATTTACTTGTTGTACTTGGCTTGACATATAAATATTCCTTTCTCTTGCTAAGATATTTGAAGCCCTAAGAAGTATGTCAGCTCACCAAGTAAAGATATCTCGAACTCACTTTGCATCTTTGTAGAAAAGTTCTAACTTAGACGATCATCATTGCTACCAAATATTATATAATCCACATATACCTCAATGATTGTTATATTATATTTATCTATTTGTACATAACAATTGCTATCAATAGTAGCTTTCTTAAACGCTTGTTGACGTAGATATCCATCAAGACGAGCATACCATGCTTTGGGAGCCTGCTTGAGACCATATAGAGCCTTCTTTAACCTGCAAACATAGTCTTCTTTTTCTGATAGTAGAAAACCTTCAGGTTGTTCGATGTAAACTTCTTCTTCTAATTCACCATTCAAAAATGCTAACTTCACATCCATTTGGTAGACTTTGATTTTTATTGAACAACCATAGGCGAGAAGCATTCTGATGGCTTCCATTCTGGAATCTGGTACAAATTTTTCATCGAAAACAATTCCTTCCACTTGTGCATAGCCTTCACAAACCAATCTTGCTTTGTTTTTGGTAGCCTGTACATATTCATTCAATTTGTTCCTGAACACCCATTTTTTCCCAATGAAATTTTTATCTTTTGGTCATGGAACTAATTCCCAGGTGTTATTCTTCTTTATTTGATCCAATTCTTCATTCATAGTTGCTACCCAATGTTCATTCTGGCTGGCTTCCTCAAAACTACTAGGTTCAAAGTTTGCTAGAAAAGAAATGTGAGCTTGTTGTGATGAACGAAGCTATCGACCTTCATTTATGTCACCAATGATTTGATTTGATGGATGGTTATTTTGAATCCATTATTTTGTTCTCTTTGGAGGAGCTTCTTCTTGTTGTTCTAGTATATCTTGATGATCATTATTTACTTCTTCCGGGTTGATAGTTGCTTCTTGTCCTAGAATTTTATCTGTGTCTTTTTCAACCTCTGTCTCAAGTTTCAAAGATTCTATATCCTCATCATTATTCGTTAGAAAACCATCTTCATCAAATGTAACATTTATGCTCTCCACTATCTGTTTTCATCTTAGATTATAGCATTTATAGGCCTATATTTTGAATGAGTAACCAACAAAGATACCTTCATCAACACCTGATTCAAACTTACCCAAATTTTGATCTTCTTTTCTAATATAACATTTGCTTCCGAAGATTCTAAAATATTTTACATTAGCTGGTTTTCCTTTCCATAATTCATATGGGGTCTTGTTGCAATTATTTCTGAGAAGACTTTGGTTGAAAATGAAGACTACCATATCAATTTCTTGAACCCAAAAAATTTCATCCAATTTTGAGTCCTTCAACATTTCTCTACCCATTTCCTATACGGTTCTATTCTTTCTTTCAGCAACTCCATTTTGTTGAGGTGTTCGTGTTGTTGAAAATTGTCTTTTTATTCCATTTTCATCACAGTATTGCTGAAATAATTTGGAAGTGAATTCTCTGCCATTATCTGATCTTAGACACTTTATTTTCAAATCAGTTTCATTTTTGACCAACTCCTTTTAGATCTTAAAGCACTCAAATGCTTCAGATTTTTCCTTTAGGAAACTGATGGTTGTCATCCTGGTATAGTCATCTATCATTAACATGAAATATAATTCTCCATCTAAGCCTTTTGTTCTCACAGGACCACATAGATTAGTATGTATCAATTCAAATGGATGTGATGCAAAGTGTTCTTTTGTTTTAAATTAGACTTTTGTCTACTTGTCGTGCCGACGGGCCTCACATAGTGTGTTGGAATGTTTTGAGATTTTCGGCATTTCTCGTACTACTTACTTTTTGCTTATACTGACAAGATTGTTAAAGTTTATGTGGCCATTCGTTTGTGCCATAACCAACTTTCATCTTCTTTAGCTAGTAGACATGCTTTCGTTGCTTCATCCAAAACATATATGTCATTTGGAGCTTGACTTGGTGTAGCCACAATTTTACCATACCTACCTTTCCTGATTTCACATTTTTTGGAGTTGAATAGCATTCTGTGTCCTTCATAACAAATTTTTCCAACATTGAGCAGATTGTGATTCATCTTTTCAACCAATAGAACATTCTTGGCTATAACATATTTTCTTTTGAGAGTGACAGTACCTTATCCTATAACATTTCAAGATCCATCATTTCCAAAGGATACGGTTCCATCATTATTCTCTTTTAGGGATACAAATTTCCTTCTATCTCCAGTCATATGTGTTGAGGAACCGCTATCAACATACCACACATATTTTTTGTTTTGAGCCCTGAGAGCGAGAGCACAATTATCAGTCTTCTTCTTATTCGATGTTCGTTTGTTCTGTGGTTTCGAAGATTCTTCTGGAGGATTTTCAAGTCTGTAGTCTCTGGCTTTGTCTCCAAAGTTATGACATTTGTAACTTTCCATATTATTTCATAAATGTTCAAATATATTGATGTTTCGTTGAGCCCTGGGAGGTTCATATTTGAAGGATCTTCTTGAATTATATTGCTTCCTAGAATATGTGCGACATTCTATAGCTTTATGACCAAATTTTCCACATGAATAACAATATCCATGAAAAATATGTTGGTACCTGGATGGAAATATTCATTGAGGAATCGAGGATGTTCTTTTGAATCTTGTCCAATGAAGTCTACATGCATGTCAAATCTCATAGGTTCATTGTATTTTGTTGTAGAAGGTACTCCTTCTTCTTCTTTGTAACTGAGGCCAGTTCTATTGTTGTAATATTGTTGATTGTTGATAAGTTCTTCCAATGCCCTTGAGTTTTTGGCATAGTTTTGGACAATTTTTCCCTTCTTCACTTCCTTACATAGCGAGACTAATTCAACTTCTAATGATTCCCTTTCTTGGTTTCTTTCTTCCAACTTCTTTTGAAGTGACTCTTCAATACATTTTTGTTCTTCAAATTGAATTTTGAGACCTTGAACTTGTTCTTCAAGAGTATTGGAACAGATCTTCTCAGCCTTGAGCTCTTTTATAAGCCTGATTGCCTCCTTAGAAAATTCTTCTATGGTCAACCCTTCTTCTTCGTTGTTTGATACCTCTTGTTTATTGTGCTTGGCCATAAACAATACTTTCTCATTGGCTTCTTCTTTGCCATCACTATCTTCATTGGATGATGAGCTATCTTCTTTAGAGAGAAAGTTCCTTTTGGATCCTTTCTTTTTGCCTTGCTTGTTGAATTTCTTAAAGCCTTTCTTTCCTTTTGACTTGCAATCACTTATGTTATGACATTTTGCTGCGAAATTCCCAACCTTTACACAGCCGAAACATGTCAATGGAAGTTTACCTTGAATTTTCCCTTACCAATTTTTAGTTTTCTCGTAAATTGAGCATATTATTCATCTGAAAGACCTTTTTCATCATCTCCCTTTTCTTCACACTTACATGTGCATGTATTTTCAATTGAAGGTTGTTTGTCCTGATTGGTTTTCGTAGATGCAACAAACGTAGTTTCTAGATGTGAAGTACCCTCTTCTTCATAAATGATCATTCCATATGTTATGAGAACTCCATGTAATTCATATTTTCTGAGTTTTTCCAGATTTGCACTATATTCTAAGATCGATACCTTTGGGTTGAATCTCCTTGGTAACGTTCTAAGAATATTTCGTATAATAGTCTTCTCATCAACTGGCTCTCCCAATCCTTCCAAAGTGTTGGCTATTTCATCAATGTATTGGAAATATGAAATAATGTTTCCATCTTATTTCATTCTGAGCCTGCTCAAATTTTTCTCTATAGATTTGAAGCTTTGCTTCTTTGACATTTTAATCACCTACATATATGTTCTCAAGCTTGTCCCATACATTTTTGGTGGTTTTAAAACCCAAAACCTTATGATAAGTAGATTCAATAAGTTCATTGATAATAATATTATTTTCTTTTGCATCATTTACCAAAATCTTCTTACCTTGTTCATCCGTGGTTGGTGTAAATACATTTTGAACGTTGTCCCATAGTTCATAACCTTGCGCCAAGAGATAGACCTCCATTATTCCTTTCCAAAATGCATAATTATTTTCATTGAACAGAGGTACACCATTCTTGGTATGTTCCATAACCTCCTTCCAACTATTAAACTGCTATTGAAGGAACCAAGCTCCAATTACTGAGAGGGGGGGTGAATCAATATTCCTTTCAATTAGAGCATTAGTTAATCTTCAATTATTATCAGTGTTTTTAAAATGATAGCAGTAAACAAAAGGAACACAAATTCACACAGTTTTTAACGTGGAAACCTGCTCCGGGACAAAATCCACCTAAACCTTTTCTAATAATTATTTAATATTCAACTCCAATTGAAAATAAAGCTCCAAATTCCTAGAATCTAGAAAATAATTCTTCTCCAGCTCCCATTGGATGGACGCTCCAATGCCTGAGATTCTTTAGTAGTCAACTTAACGGATTCCCCAACACCCAATGAGCTACAACTCACCCTAGCACCACCCTACCACCCTGTAGAAGAATAAAAGAAGAATGGACTCCCATACTAGGAAAAATGGTCCATTTTACAACGATATAGAATGATGTAGAAGAGGAAGACACACTAGAACATAACTACAACTATGACACAACCACCTAATGATGATCCTATACCTCCCAACACTGCCTCTTCAACTCTTTCCAGATATACATTAGTAGAATCTTTACAATAACGTATTTACAATGACTAGTACAATGATACCTTTACAGTGACTGTATGCAGTGCTGCCCACTTGAAGACTTCATGTGATAAAATTCTTGTTGTTGTTTTGCACCTTGGTTTCTGCTCTTGTCATGTTGCCCTCTGTTGCACCTTTCTTTGCTTTTTTTCCCTAGAAAGTCTAGTCCTTTGCAGCCCTTGACAACAAATGATCTAGCTTTTGTTTTTTTTCCTTCTAGGAGCTTGATATTGAATCTGGTGTATCTCTGCTATTTTAGATCCATAATTTGTGATTTTTGGCCCTATAGTATACCTATGAATTGTCTTTCTAATGCCACAGGTCTAACCCAATTTTGATTCTTCAAGGGAGAGTTATGCCCGATCTCTCACAATGCCCTAATTATGCACTGTTTCAGTAGAGCGAACTTGTACGGTGTGCCACATGTCACCGTTTCTTCATTCAAATTTGAAATCAATATAATTTTTACATAATTCCAATCTAATACTTAGAGAGAGAGTTATGAAGATTTTCCCAAGGTCACTTATTTGAGACGAATTTTAGGAGCATGCAAAAACAATGACTTCCACAAATCATATCTCCAAAAATATTGCGCAACTTGATCTGATATTTGTACAGGAGCTTCCTCATGATTTTGGCCTCGCCTCAAAAACATTTCAGCTTCTGAACCTATGTAGAAAAAAATTTATAATGAAAATGCCACGATGACCTATTCCAGATAGCGAAATCCCTGCATAAGGAGGATACTAGGATCACAATTTAAATAAATTCTTAGGTTGAGAGGGGATTCAACAAGTGAGCATGGGAGGAATTTTAGGATCTTAAAAAATATTAATTATTGAATTTTCAATGACCCATGTGAAAACCCCATGGGGTTTTATCCCACTAACTCGGGTTACAAACTTCAAACATTAATATCTCTCAAACCGTGAAGAATTACGTGGCATGCCATATATTAACAGAAACATCTCGACAAGTGGAAACCATCATAATAATTATTGAGCCAGAATATAGTAATTTGGTAGGTTAAAATTCCCATGAAATATTGGGGTTAGCCCCTGGTGCTGCTTGGGTTGACATCAATGACAACCGCTGATCAACAAAAAGAAGTCTTCCTCTAAGGAAGGTGGTAAAAAACACAAGGAAAAGGAATTTTTGGTTACAGTATGAGATAAAAGAGCTCAAAGGGTAGGTCAAAGAGTTGGAAGACCAAATAGACATGATCCAAGAAGAACTTAAGGAAAGAGGACTAAATATTAGATTGGTAGATGAACGTGAGGGACAACCTATTTTTTCTGAAGATGAAGTACCAAAGTACTAAGGATTTGATCTAACATATTTTTTTTAAAGTTTACAACTTGCAGCTAACACCAATTTTGTGTTAGAAGATGCATTTTTGAAGAAAATTACCAAAGCTGCATCCTCAGCCCGATCAGGCAATTTCGTAGCGAGGTCTAGGCTTGAGGGCTAAAATTCGCTACGAAAAATCGATGGTATTTAGCTATTTTGACCTGAAAAACACTTTTTGATTAGCAAAGGGGTCAGAAGAGGACGTTAAATGGTAGAAGTGGGCACACTACAAAAGTTCACTATGAAACTGCCTAATGTCACTATGTTTTTGCAACGAAATATTTTTTAAGAGTTTTTAAGGTTTGAATGGCATATGGAAGGACAAACGGCCACCTGGAGAGATACAAGCAGACATTGGGCCATCCCAGCAAAGATCCATTACTTGGTAGATGTGTCATTCATCCAAATGACCATGAAGACAAAGTTTTAAATAATGTTTATCTTTTCCTAAAAAATAGGACCATTTTTTCTTAAATCTTGGGGCTAAATTCATGTCTTAGTGATGGAGAATAAAACTCAAGCATCTCATCTTTATCCATGTAGTTGTCCCACTACTAGAGAAGTGGATGAAATAAATGTAAAGTAGAGTCCTATTAGGAGAGTAATTCTTTAGTGACTAGGTGTCTTTTTCTGTTCCAGAAATGTAGTTTTTAGTTATGATAAGGTGTCAAAGTCATGGTTTGATGATCTAGCCAGCTGGGTAGATCCTATGTATGAAAAAAAGTTCTATTTATAGACATAAAAATGAATTAGAAAGGGTTGGAGAACTATTTTGAAACTACTACTATTGTAATTATTTTATATCAGTAATAGATAGACAATGACTTTTTTCTACTTCACCTGAGGTTCTTGAGATTCTTCAATGATTTTATGTGTTTCCTTCTATCTTATTTCCAGTACCTTGATGTTAAGTTACTCAGAATTCATGTTATGAATTCTCTGACTTCCTTTTAGCATTGAGATATTGATTATCATCATGTGTTAATATTGTCCTTTCATTGAAATAGAAAAAGCCTCAGTTTTCATAAGTAGATATACTTGTCATTGAATTCCTTTTACTAACTCCATGAGCCCAATGGTAGTGAAATATTTCCCATTTTTCACCTGCAATCAAATACACTAAGACACTCACAGAGTTAGCCATATGTGTTAAGACATAATTGAAAAAATCATTAGCTAAACTGAGAGAGTCCTCTCAGGCTAAAGAGGCTAACACTCATTCAAAAATTGGTTTGAAAGAGTTACTCTAATTTGTCTAGTGGAGCAGCCCATCGGGACCAGTTTAGAGATAACACCCTGAAAGAGAAGATCAATACCGCACTAGTTTTGACTTTTCATAGCCTTTTTAAATTGAAACAAATGGAATTGGTTATGCCATGGGAGTAGTGTTGATGCAGCCAATTAAACCAATATCTTACCATTGAAAGACGTTCTCCCAATATGTTGTGAAGTATCGCACTTATGACAATGAGTTGTATGCTTCTGTGCAAAGAGTGAGGAAGTGGAAACACTACTTGATTAGTAAGGACAAAATTCTTCATATAGATCAAAAACCCTTACAGTACCTTGAATCAGAAACCAAGTTGCAGCAGGAACGCGATTTCATATGGATGAGATTTATTTATCAGTTTCACATGGTAATAAAGTACAAAATGAGAACTGGAAAAAAAGTAAGAGATATGCTCTCTCGTCTTCCTATTTTTTAATATATTTTTTTGCAAAATGATTCTTTGTCTCATGAAATTTTTGTTGAAATATATTCATTTTATGAATATTTGAAGGAGATTTATGAAAAGCTAACCCTTGGATCACATCTAGACAACTTCCATTTGTAGGGAAAACTTTTGTACCACCTTGGAAAACTTTGTATTACCACCAAATAAAGAATCCATGTAACCATATAAGAACATACTTCTCTTATTTCAGGCATTTTGGTGTAGGGAAATATTTTTTTGATTACAAAGTTTTTTTTATTGGTCTCACAGGAAAGAAATTATATGACAATATGTAAAGCGATGTGTTATGTTTTCAAGCTCAATAATATAAAATTAGGACTATACACACCACTTTATGTTCCTTGTCATCCTTTGGAAAGTATGTCTATGGACTTTTCTGGTGGTTTACCTATTTCTAGGGAAGGTCATGACTATTTTTATGTCGTAGTGGATTGATTCAGTAAGAAGTAGATAACTACAAAGAATACTACTCAAATATTATTTTTCTATATGTGGGTTCAGTTTAAGCTTCCCACATCCATTTTATTTAATCATGAACCCTAATTAATTGGGGAGTTTTGGAAAAAATTTTGGAGAATGATTGACACCAAACGGAAGAGGTGTACGACATTTCATCCACAGATCGATGGAAAATTATAATTTTTCAACGACACAGTGGTACACTTACTTCATGACTATTCTGGAGAGCATCTCATGTTGTGGGATGAGGAACTCCCTTATGTGTAGCATGCATACAACATGGCCATTCACTCATCCACTCACAACTCACCATTCGAGACATGTTGAAGGATCTATTATACATGGTATTTGGGAAGGAAAAAAATTCCAATGAACAAAGTGACAAGGAAAAAGCATGAAATTTCATTCACAAAATCCAAATGATTCACCAGGGAGTGTAGGAACAATTGGAGAAACGTGAAACCTAATACAAGGCATGACATGAAAATAACGAGATTGATTACCAATTCCAAGTTGGAGACACAGTGTAGCGACATATCATCAAGGAGAAATGAAATGGGAATGAAATAAATTAATACCAATTCTGTAACAACCCCAAATTTAACATGAAATTAATGATATCACATAAACAATGAATAATCAACCCAAAAATAGTTTAACTAATCATCATGGAATTTTCAGAAACATGAGTAGGATGACTTACCTGTAATGGCGATACTCCTTACTTGAGACTCCCACATTGCACGCTATCTGAATATTGCTGAACGCAAAAAAATTTTGGGGACAACTCTCCACCTAACCGTAGGCTCATCTGTATGTAATATTTCCATAGTTGGCCACCCCTGAGCCCTCAATCAATGTATTATTTCCAAGGTATCCCTTGCCCCACAATACCTTTCTCGCCAGAGAATGGATGAAAGAATGGTCTTTGAATCTTCCTCAATGTCTATTAAATATACCAAACAATGGAATGGGACACACATGCACACATTCATTGTGTCAACATGCAACTTAAGTTTTACTTAATTTAGTGTTTCTCTTATTTTTACTTACTTTTTGTTAACTTTACTTAATTTAGTGTTTCTCTTAGTTTTACTTACTTTTTGTTAACTTTACTTGTTTTTTATAGTTTCTTAGTTTAACTCTTTCTTAATTTATTCCTTTTAACTTTTTGTTAATTAACTCTTTCTTAATTAACTCTTAACTTCACTGATTTGTTTACTGTTTAGGACTCCAGTTTATTATTTACTATTTTATTTAGAACTCCAGTTATTGTTTAGTATTTTATTTATTATTTATTATTTTTCTCTTGAATTATTATTTATTTACTTATGTATTTAATTATATTATATTATATATATATTATTTATTATTTTATAATTATTAGGGGACATTACATACTCCCCCTCTTCAAGAAACTTTGTCCCAAAGTTAAGTATTTAATTATATTATATTTATTTATTTAATTTATTTATTTATTTATTTATTTATTATTATTTTATTATTTATTATTATTTCGTGTGTGACCAACACCCTCTTCTCAACTAGTATAACTAGTAGGCATTGAAATTTCCCATAGCGCCCACAAAATGTCAACGAATCTCTGTCCTTTTCCCCACTTTTAGAACCAGGAATAAGCCTCCATGGTCTATCCATATCCAAGGCTAGCCCCAAGGCTCATGCCTGACTCATACCTCATCTTCCCCAAGGCAAGCATCTGATCCCATTGCTCAATGACTCCAAGCATCTCGCAAGGCTAGCCCGCTCCCTCCACAGCTCACTAAGGTGCACAACCCCATGCATCGAAGTCTTACACCCACTTATAGACTTCAAAATCCCCATCCAATACCAGGCACTTCGCCTATAATATCAAGCCCCTAACCTCCTCAAGATGGTCCCACAACCCTTCAAGAGCTATCCATCAATATTTATACAAGACAAAGGAACCACTAGCATATGTAGTATTGATTGTGTTTGTCCTCATCTCATATGGTGTTACATATTCTCCTTCGTAGGTATGGGCTCCCATGAGATCATCAAATAAACCGGCCCTCTCGACCCATTTGTGAATTTCCTACGAATCACCACATCTCAACATGTATCCAATACATTAGTTATAATCATAACATCATATAAAATAATTCACCTCCTAACTCTTACATTTCATCATAATAATATAACATCTTGTTAATAACTACATTATAAATAGTAAAGAAGTGCACCCTCATGCATGTCAGAAAATATGTATCAGTTATGCATGCTTCTCATCATAAAATACCATAATAAGTTATAACATAAACATACATAATAAACTAATCACATGTCAATATAACTTCAAATAATAACATTATAATCTCTGTGCATATCATAATCATCATTTTCATATGACTATATAAGTAAGAACCACATGTGCATTATCACCAGAATCTCATAACAAATAATTTGAAACCATAACTGAAATCATAAGGTACAATTTAGGTGTATAAATAAAATTTAAACAGTAAGACACAATCTAGAGGTTTTATAAAAGTTTCTACCTTAGCTAAATTATGCGTTCTTATTTAGTTCACCACACAATTTTAATCAAATAGATAAGGAAAGTCTTTAAAAATAACATCTGGATCTTTCCAGGTAGCTAACCCTAGGCTATATTGGTCCCACTGGACCTTGACTTGCTCAAACTCATTATTCCTTAGTGGACGAACCCGATGGTCTAGTATATAGAATGGTTCGACCTGAAGGATTCCCTCCTCGAAAACTTGTAATTTCTCAAATGTTAGTACATGGGACAGGTCAGATGCATATTTTCTGAGCATAAAAGCATCAAACACATTATGCATTCTTCTTATATGGAATTGAATCTCGAGCTTATAAGTAACTGGTCCAATCCTCTCTAGGATCTGAAATGGGCCAAAAAATCTAGGGAATACCTTTGTTCCCTTGGAAAATTTGAAAGAACTATTAGAGGGTTTGAATCTAATAAAAACTTGTCTTCCTTCCTTGAATATTCTATCAATTCTCTTTGCATTGACATAAATTTTCTGGCGATCCCTGGCTTCTTTTAGTCTCTTCTTAATTACTTTCATTTGTTCTTCCATTTCTTAGATAATTTCACGTCCTAACATGACACAATCCTCTAATCGATCCCAGCTCAATGGATTAAGACATGGCATTAAATGTAAGACTTCGAAGGGAGTTGCCTAAATTGAACTATGATAACTATTGTTATATGAAGATTCCACTAAGGGAAGGTATTCCTCCCATCGATTTTGTTGATCCATGACATACATTCTGAGCATGTCCTCTAACATTTGATTTACCCTTTCAGTTTTCCCATCTATCTCTGGATGATATGTAGTACTGAAGTTTAGTTGTGTTGACAACAAAAAAATAGAACACGAGCCCCCAAGGAGAGCTGGCCTCTAACGTAGCTCTGTTAGCATTTTCATAAATACAGACTCTATTTATTATAAGAGATCCCCCTTAGTTCTTATCAAATTTATTTTTCAATTTCATAAAGATTGAAAAATGAATGCTTTAATCCAACTTTAGTTATAGCCACTTATATACATAGCTCCATGTGTTTCTTAATTTTTGCGCGCCTAAATCATATGTACGCATTTCATATTTTATCCTTTCCAATGTTAAGACTTGGGATAATTCTAAATATATCTCCAGACTTTAATCCCCCCACAATATAGATCCACGATAGTCCTAAGTCCCAACCAACGAGAAATTTAATGTATTAAAGCCGATACACCAACTTCCTCAACCAACAATACCACGAGAGGATATATTGGCCCGCCTTATACCTTCTAACCTTATAATCAAGGTTATAACATTTTTTTCTTATATTAATAACCCGAAGATATTGACAATGAAACACCTTAATATACTTTAGGCCCCGGGCCCACATATACAATCGACGTGTTTCAATTAAATTCAAATGCCCATACCTTGAGTTATCTTCCATGCTATTTTGAGTGTGATCACCGTTCGATGAGCCGGCCTCTAGATCGGACAGCGTACATCATATCACATTGATTTCACTGTCGATAGTTATCATGCATTGAGGGAGCAATGAGGGAGGTATTTCCCCGTCGATGTGGCAGCTTTTCATAGGATCGCATGATGTTTGAGTGGTTTCACTTCCATACAAAGGCGGTGCGATATGGGTGGGTTTGGTTTTGCTAACCCGCTCCGGATTGTGAACAGTGTTTGATCGGGGCACCACCAAGGTTAGCACAAATCTTGTTATTCATTTCGACGGGTTGACTCTAGGTTCGAATCTTGGGACAACACTCTCAGTTCACAACAAAACGAACTTATTTCTTTGTAAGTGGGGTTTTCACTACCAATTGAGCTCATAGTGTTGTGGGAAATCCAATACTACAGGTCACACTCTTCTAAGCACAAGATTCTATGCCCGGTATCAAGGTTACTATAACCACCTCGGTTTCTCACAGGGGTGCATATCAATAAGACACAATCAGGAGACTTAATATGGACTACGCTCATCCATGGATGGAGAGAGACTTTCGGAGGTTCAATATAGCAAATTCTTCATCGAATAAACACAAATCTGGAGGCTCAAACACCTTCCCATGCTTCTCTCTATCTCTTGGCTACTGCTATCCTCATAAACACACTCTCATGCATTGTTTGATACAATAAGAAGAGAGCTTTGGAGTCTTTCTTCCTATTGCTCTTCAGCAACTCTTTCTCTGCCTGAGTTAAATCATAAAACTCTTCTTCATCTGCTGGCTCTTCAAAGCCATCCTCAACAAATTCCCATAATTATTGGGAATTAAATAAAGCTCTCATAGTTATTGGCCAATAGTCATAATTTTTCCCATTAAATAGTGGGAGGTGGATATTTCCAATACCCATGATAGTGCTGGCTCCATCCATTCTGCACTCTTAACTATGATTCAAAAACACTTGACTGTGTATTTAAAATAGCTGACTATTCTACAACAGTAACACTATAAACTGTATAGAGAAATACCTTGAATTCTTTTTGGCTGAGTCTTCACACTGCTGGAGAAGCTGCTGCAACAAAGAACTCCTTCCTTCAACTTCGTTGATCTTTAAAGAGCCTGGACTAGCTCTAATACCATGTTGGAATATTTTAAAATTCCAGAACAAACAATGGAGAGAGTAATACTCTCCTCTTTAACACAGAGAAAAATAAAATTTCTTCACAGGAGACAAATTTCAACACTTTGAAAAATTCTATTCCATTCATTAACTTAAAAAAAACTATTACAAATTCTTCCTCTGCCAGAGGAATTAAAAAATGGTGACTGCTGCTATGACACAGTGGACACAAAGACTTCACTATTTCACTCAGAAACACACTCTGTCTCTAAAAACACGCTGCTTTGTTTTTCACTACACTGTCTATTACACTGCTGTGCGTATTATAAACCATTTTCTACTCATAATAGGCTCTCGGGCCTTTTCCTTTTATATTCCGCACATATGAAACATTACAAGACTACATTAAAAAACTTTAAAACAAATCTATTTTAAAAATGCTCCCAAGGCCCACACTTTATAAATGTTTTAATATATATATATGAAATATATATATATATATAACATATATACGTCGCATGATTAACACAAAACATTAACAAAAACAATGTGGAACCTTAACAAACTCCGTCGTGCATAGGTTTAAAATAAAACCTTTGATACCCCATGAACTCCGGACTTCAAAGTCCAATAAAAATATCGTGCATAAAACCTTTTCGCGTTACAAAAGAGCCCGCTGACGTCAGGGCCTTTTGTGATGCAAAATCCTTATGAAATGCACCCTATAAAAATTTGGGTCTGATTTGGGCTCAATGTATGGAGGGAAAGTTGTGACGTGAAAACGATTCAAATTCGCCCTAAACAATTTCGGGTCTGTATTTCTACAATGCGAACGGCTTCAAAATAAAACCCGCTCCAATGATTTGCGGCCATGTGTTCTGCGCTGGCTTGCCGTGGTGTGGGACCACTGCTTTAACAAATTTAACTCCCATGCACAAAGACAAAATTAACTCTGTTGTTATAAAAGGAAATCCTCTGTTCTTTCAAAATACATACACTGGTGTCGAATACCAAAATGAATTTGACTACTCTGTTTTGAAAGATTGTTTGTTGTTTTTTTAAACCCTGACTTTGATTGTTCGAACATTTTGTCAAGCAGCCTGGTGACAGAACTTCTTCAAACAAATATAGAAGGCGACTCTTAGTACAAAGCAGTTGAAAGTAATATTTTCAACAATTAGGAAATACAAGAATTAAAAGATATTAGGAATAAACAGTGTTTCTATTGCCCTTGGGTGACTTGATAGTAGATTTACCTGATGGGTTTCATGGAGATAGGATCCACATCCACCAATCTTGCTAACTCAATATTGAAGTAAAAAATTGGCCAGACTGTCCACCCTTGCGAAATGGATCAGTGCTTTTAAGTCCTCGTGTAGTATCCAGTGAGGGTTATATTTAATGTGTGGCCATATATCCCATCGAAAAGCACCTGCATCCCGCTAGGCGATCGATCACCCAACTCGACCAGGCCTTCACTTTGGTCGGGAGGCCGCAACACTGCAATCGGTTAGAGAAAATGTGGAAAGGTAGTGCACCACATGATACAGAGTTTCTTTTAAAGTCATCTTACAGTTGTCAATTGAAAATAATTAATGTCAGTCTGCTATCGTGCAAGTAACGACCACACGATTCAATCTCGGATTCTGCAAAATATCGTTGAGTGACACAGTGAGGCATTGATTCAATACTTCTTAACTATTTCCAATACCCTAATTGAGGTTAAAGTTGAATCAAACTATATGTTGTACTAGGAAAAATTCTCAACTATTTCCAATACCCTAATTCAAGTAAAACCATGTGTTGTACTAGGAAAACATCTCAACTATTTCCAATACCCTAATTGACGTCAAACCATGTTTTCCCAACTAGGAAAACTATTGGCTTTGACTCCTCACTAATCTGGCATTTGTATGCGGGGTGATCTCAATATTGGTCACAAATAGCCAGGGCATGTTCAGAGGTGTGGATGGCTATTTAACTTGACATTGGAACTTTAATTTGATGCTCACGTTATAAATTATTTGGTTTTGACCAAAATGGAGTTCTTTGGTTTAAATATTGGAATGCAAAATCAATATAGGTTAACGGTTGCCATTTGTATAATGAATTTTACCTTCATTTTAGGTAAGAGAAATTTCAGAGAATGAATGACTACCAAAAAATTAGACAATTAGGGAGGTATTTGGTAAATATCATCTCGAAACTATTTTGTATTTACATTTAGAAAGAGGATTTAGATTAAAAAAATTATACTCTCAACAAAATTTTATCATTATATATAATGAATATAAAGAAATGAATGATTAAAAAAATACTTATTTATAACTATTATTTATAAACATGTTTAGTGAATTAATATTTTTATACCGAAGGTGTTCCTGTGATGTGTTTAGTTGCGAAGATTCAACCAAAATGATCAATTTTTTCCTCCTTTGTCCAACAATTTTTGAACTAGTGGTCAAACACAACACTTAGAAAGTTGGGCCAAAACCCAACAATTAGAAAGTTGATCAAAACCGTAGCTACCAAGTTTTGGGACAAAAAAATTGAAAATTGGTGAATATATATGTTTAGATTTTTTTTATTAATCAAAAGTTTTATATTAAGAAGAGTAAAAATTAGTTTCAAAATTAAAAATTTGAGAAATATTTTATTATTATAATAATAATATTTTCAAAACTAGTAAATTTGGTATAATAAAATTAAAAGTAATTAAGGAGAGCTAAAATAAAATTAAAATTAGTAAATTTCATAATATAATTTTGTAAGAAGAGTAAGTTTTATATTTTAAAAGTTGTAAAAATTCTAAAACACATTTTTTCTTTTACTCTTTATAGCATTTTTAGATGAAAACATTTTATGTGGTTCATCATAATGATTAATTTCACACATTCAAACCTATTATTAATATTTAATATCTTACTCCTTGCATTGGAATCTAGTGTTGAATTTTTGCAACTTATATTATTATATTTTACTTCCATGTTTTCTCAATATTTGATACAAATAAATTTGATGCAATTTATCCCTTATTATTTTTAGATAGTCTTAAATAAAGAGAGAAGGCTAATGTTGGACATAATTTAATGACATTTCTTTATAGTTCTGAATATAATATTATTTCATTTCATTTTTATTTTTTTTAATTTGAACAGAAAAAAATGTTATAATTTTTAAAATGTGTATTAACTATAGTTAAAACAAAACAATTAGAAAGTTTTAGAAAAATTATATTTTTTTTAGACAACATTTCTCTTAATGTCGTTACAACTAATTCTTATAATTATTATTTTTTTTCCACACCTAGAACCACGACACCTAATGTAACATGCACTGATAACTTCACATGGAAATGCAAGGAGTTAAATTTTTTTATACCAGTTACTATGGGTAACTATCCAAATCACTATTAAATATTCCTTACTTATCATTACATAGAATGTTCACCAGTTCATAGTGAAACCTTAGTAGAAGAACAGTAAGTTGCTTAACCATTAACAACCTCTATTATGGTACATTAACATAAAACTGTATCAGATACATTGCATTCATTTCATTATTCATGTAGTCATCACATACTTGAAATTATGGACACCATAACAAGAAAGGAATCAACATCATCATCTTGACACAATAATCAATCACATCATTGAACACCAATATACCCTGGAAACCCCGTAGGGTGAAAACCATCAAACGTTTAATTTTACTATTAAATGCTCATGAGGGTGTTTAGCTCTCATTCAATGGCTTCTAAGGGACACCATCCCTTAACCATCATTATAAATCTTACAAGGAAATATAGAAATATCTAGCTTAAAGCCATTACAATAAATATGATAGCATTTACCCACTAATCTTCATATCTTCATATCTTCGTATCTTGGTGGCATGGATGTACCTACAATGTACCAATGCACAATGGACCATCCTGCAGCTCACACTCATTTTCATGAACCATCACACCCATTTACATGAACCATTAATCATTTACCTGCTACCGTTAAGCATAATATTTCATTTTCATAAGTCATCATCGCTTCCGGTTATTGATGTCATCAACAAGCTTTTACAACATGATTAGATAATGGCTCAATCAATCAATAATTAATCTTTAAGTGATCCTTTAACACTTATTCATGTGCATACATGAAAGGTGAATGCAATATCAGAACATGCTTTCTTCTAGCATAAATACCCTAGTGTAAGCAAGTAATTATCGATTCATGTCAAGATAAACCCCACATTATTATGACACTTCTCCCACATGCTCACATTACAATTGTCCAGGAATTCCTTTAATGGAAAATGACATAATATGCATTCGAGTTACTTAAACTTTAACAAAGAACCAGCCCTTCAGCTATTTCTTTTGGAGCATGAAAATATAATAAAGCTAACTCGTTGAAATGTTGTTCCTATGCATGCAATGCTTATAGTTTCCAAAATAGTCTTTCCAAAGGAATTATTAACACAATAGAGCATGTAAATGTGTTCTCTTTTCTGTAAAACTAATGCAATTAAGCATACAAATGCATGCCTTATTTTCAAAAGAACGAACCCTTCAACTATTGATTTTGGAGCATGCAAATATAATAAAGCTAACTCGTTGAATATTGTTCCTATGCATGCAATGTTTATAGCTTCCAAAAGAGTCTTTCCAAAGGAATTCTTAACACAAGAGAGAATGTAAACACATGTTCTCTTTTCTGTAAAACTAATGCAATTAAGCATACAAATGCATGCCTTATTTTCAAATATTATAGGGTGAAAATGCGAAGATGAGTAACACTTTTGTGAGAATTTGGGGCAGAATTTTTTTTTCCTCCATAGTTCGGCCGAACTCTTGTCATAGTTCAGCCGAACTATTCAGGAGTTAGGTTGAACTATTGAATTTAGTTCGACCAAACTTTGATTGCCATTTACATTAATGGTGTACTGACGGCAATGGAAAACAAAATTTTCGCCTGAGTTTGGAAAACCGGCAAACACGGCCGAACTATTATTTTATAAATATATCGCCTGCAAACTATTCTGGGTTTCTATTCACATTTATCTCGCACGCTCATTTCTGTCCCACTGATTCGCTGTTGTCCCAAGAGAAATTATTTTATTCGTTTTTGTTCTGCGTGAATTTAGCTCATTTGTTGTTGCGCCGCGAGATTTTTGTTGATTTGCGTGGCGCTGAGGTAAGTTAATCCAAATTTTAAATTTCTGTAATTTTTTCTTGTTGTTTTTTTTTTTAATTTGGTTTTAATATGATTTTTTTGTCACAGAGGTCTTCCATGACGTCTTCAGGGATCATTATCTTCAGCATTTTCAACGTCCTCTGCTGCGACTTTCTAGGTACATTTAACATTCTCGTTGTTGTCCTGTCCCAACTATCTCAAATCTTGAACTGAGGTGAAATATAATGCTTCAGATTGTAGTTGATTCTTCTAAAGTGGAAAAATCTAAGACAACATAGGAGAAATGAAACTTAAACTCCACAATTTGAGTTAATATAATTACAAAACAAATGATGAAAAATAAATAAATACCAAAACAATTTACTATAATTTAGATTTAGTATTTGTTATATTTAAAAAAAAAATAACAAAACAACTTTAACATAAAATTTTCATGGAAAACCCGCAATCCAAAAACCTAACATATGTTAAATAGTTGACATTCCATCCTCATCTAATAATTTCAACTATTTTTAAATCCAAAGTCAAGGAATATTTTATTTTACTGTTAAAAAAATGGTAGGGGTAATTTCTTTGCATTTTGTATTTGTTAAAATTTCATACTATGTTTTGAAAGGATATAGTTTTGTTGAGACATAGGTATAGTTTGAGGAACTTTTAGTTTTTCTATAAAACATTGGATGCCTATTTATTTAACCAATATATAATATGGAATATAATTTTGTAATAAACCATGTAGGGAATTCATGCAGAAGAGAAATAATGTTCTGAACAAACACATATACTATAGTTTGTATTAGTTTCCTATCTATACAACAATTAACCTAAGAAAGGAATGGCTTTACTTTCACCAATTTTTTTTTTTGTCCGTGTTTCTTTTGTGTGGCTCTGTTTTTTGATTTTTCCCCTGGCATATAACTTTTTGTTTTTCATGTACCTTTTACATATCTTTGAAAAAAATACATCACAACTCATTGTTGTTTAACAACATATTTGACTTCTACCTCAAGGGTTACCTCGGTCTAGTGTCACATAGTTTGTGAACCATTCTTTTATAAATTTTGTAATAACAACTATGGCCCATTCTAAATTAATTTAAACTTACCCCAAAAATCCCCAAAAGCATGAAATTATTGGTTTTTTTCACATATAAATGAATTAAGGAACATGCAAAGAACTAATGAATTAGTCTAACTGTATACGCTTTTTTGGCTCTCTGCTTTTTGGAAATGTGTTGATAAGACTGTCAATTACTATAGCTTTGTAATAGAGTTTAATAAGGATAAGACTGCCAATTACTGCAACTTTGTAATAGAGTTTAATAACGATAAGACTTTCTATTACTACTATCTATTTAAAATGTATACACTTTTTTGGCTCTCTGCTTTTTGGAAATGTGTTGATAAGAATGTCAATTGCTACAGCTTTGTAATAGAGTTTAATAAATATAAGACTGTGAATTACTATAGCTTTGTAATAGAGGTTAATAAGGATAAGACTGTCAATTACTACTATCTCTTTAAACTGTATATGCTTTTTTGGCTCTTTGCTTTTTGGAAATGTGTTGATAAGACTGTCAATTACTACAACTTTTTAATAGAGTTTAATAAGGATAAGACTGTCAATTACTACTATCTCTTTGAATCTAAGCTTCCATAATAAGCTAATACAAAAAATTCCATGGGAATCATACTAGCATTTAATACGAGTAAGAACCATGTTTGGAATGAAGTAATGGTAATAGCTCTTTTATTACGAGTAACATATCCATAAGGTGTAAGAAGAACCATAAGCATTGGTGTGAAGATTATCTCTATAAGGGGAATAGCTCTATGTATGAACTAGTACTAATACATACCATATTCTATAAGATCGTAAGATTTTATATAAAATAGTAATGGTAATAGCTCTTGTATTACGAGTAGCATATCCGTAAGGTGTAAGAAGAACCATAAGCACTGGTGTGAAGATTAGCTCTATAAGGGGAATAACTCGATGTATGAACTAGCACTAATACATACCATATTCTATAAGATCTTAAGCTTTTATATATAATAGTTAGATCATAACGAGTCTAATACGTAACCAATCACTTACATGTAATCACCTATATGGGTAGTTTTTCATGGCATAACCTCTATTGTAATGTATGCCCAATTAGTTCTATTGTGAAATAACTAAATGTTACTAGCTATGTGTAATAAGCTGGGCTTCTTGACATCATAGTTATATAGTGTATCTATATATCCATAATATAGAGAGCTTATATGATTAGTACTAGCTCAATCTACGTGTTTAACCTCATAGTGAATAAAAGCCTTGTACTAATTTACCATTATATATGTAATCTAACCTTGTTTACCTACCTTATTACGTGTATCAACCAACCGCAAGCTCTAATCACACTTGTTCTATGATTCTTAATTACTTGTAACTGCTCAATACTTATGGGATTAGTTAGAACATGATAGTATTCAACACGTGTATTGGATTATCATAGATTATAGAGCTTTCATAATATGGATATGCTTATCTTCATGGTAACTACATTAGACTAGTATAATTACCATAGCTCAGGACATTGGTTGCATACATCTCTTATGAAACTAGTATGATCAATGACGCTTACTTGTTCATAGCTTATGTAACCCTTATATACTATTTATAAATAATATGGATATGCTTATCTTCATGGTATCTACATTAGACTAGTATAATTACCATAGCTCAAGTTATTGGTTGTATACATCTCTTATGAAACCAATATGATCAATGATGCTTACTTGTTCACAGCTTATGTAACCCTTATCTACTAGTTATAACATCACACATAAGTTACACTTATGGTATTTTATGTATGTAATCACTAGTTCTAAGCAGTTAAAGTAAGCAAGTTCATAGTATTTCTTGAACTTCCTTCATGATATATATGGTTGCTCACCTTCGGTCAATATTGGGTAAAATGTCATGGTCTTACCTTAATTTCTATTCTAATTCCCTTTCCTAAATTTTATTTTCATTTAATATTTATTATCATAATATTTATTTATGAACTTCCTTCATGATATATATGGTTGCTCACCTTCGTTCAATATTGGGTAAAAGGTCATGGTCTTACCTTAATTTCTATTCTGATTCCCTTTCCTAATTTTGATTTTCCTTTTGACCCTAGAGATAAACCGAATCATTATATTGGGTAAAAGGTCATGGTCTTACCATAATTTCTATTCTAATTCCCTTTCCTAAATTCCTAACTTTGATTTTCATTTAATATTTCTTATCATATTATTTCTTGAACTTCTTTCATGATATATATGGTTGCTCACCTTTTTTCAATATTAGGTAAAAGGTCATGGTCTTACCTTAATTTCTATTCTAATTCCCTCTCCTAACTTTTCCTTTTTTCAATATTGGGTAAAAGGTCATGGTATTACCTTAATTTCTATTCTAATTCCCTTTCTTAACTTCCTAAATTTCATTTTCATTTAAAATTTCTTATATCATAATATTTCTTCTTACCCAATTAGGTATGTGATTAATTATGGTAATTACTATGTACCAAATCACGTAAGCTGATATCACTAGCTCTTCTAGTAATGATGAAAGTATTGATTACTATGAATACGTACATATATCTCCATGGTATTATAACTAGGAGATCACTTAAAGCTTATGATATCCATACTCATGTAAACCAATACTATGATCCCCATATTAGCTAGTATGGTACTAGTAGTCTTTCATAAACTATATGTGTATAATAACAATGGTAGTCATAGTAATCATAAAATAGTCATAAACATGAGCATATTTTAAACACTAAGCTATTAGGGATAATACGTACTCTATTATTCCCATGATATCACTATAACTAAGCATGTACGAGTAAATGAATCACACTATTTTATTGATATTACCTGTTTCAATAGCAAGCTTTGTAATGATATACTAGCTTTCCATATATATTGCTATCATTAAGATCAGAGCCCCAACCCTTGGATATGAATCACACTCAGTAATTAGGGAGATACTGTGATCATTGTTCATAGTAAAACATATAAGTAGTGTGTAAGCTTATCCTAATGAAACTAAGCTTTATTCCCATTGTTCAACATGATTACGCTGGTTATGATTCGTCCTTGTATCTATTATCCATAAGACGTATGAGTTTATACATCTAGTAAGATGAGGTATTCCACTTGGTTCATATTTAAGAGCTTATAGTTAAGCTAACCGTTATATCATCTCAATAAAGGTCAACTTAATATTAGCACATATGATATAAGTAACACAACTTGCTAATTAGTTATTAGACTAGATATATTCATATAGAACTTGAAAATAGTATGGTGGAAATGTGGAATGTAAGTATAGCACATATGATATAAGTAACACAAATTTATAATTATTTATTAGACTACATATCTTCATATAGAACTTGCAAATAGTATGGTGGAGATGTGGATGTCATGACTCTCCATGATTAATACTTATAGAAACCAAACATAATAATGTATTAGGACATACTCCTTTAACATGCAAATAGTATGGTCAAAATGTGGATCTCATGACACTTCATAATTAATGCTTCTAAAAACCAAACATAATTTAATGTATTAGGACATGCTCCTTTAGGCTTGGTGGAATTACCTTTGCTTTTGATTTCTCTGACACACACACAGATATCTATCTATATATATATATATATATACATACATGAAGAGATCCCATTTTATTTTTTATTCATAGATCAAATTTCATTTAAATACAAGATTTATCATAATGTACAATGATTCATTTGATATTATTCATATATCAAATGTCATTTAAATACAAGATTTATCATAATGTACAATGATTCATTCGATATTATTCATAGATCAAATGTCATTTAAATACAAGATTTATCATAATGTAAAATGATTCATTCCATATTATTCATAGATCAAATTTCATTTAAATACAATATTTATCATAATGCACAATGAATCATTCCATATTCATTTTTAGATTCAGGAGGAGCCTATGAGAGTGTTATGATAATGCCAATAAAGAATGAGCTAGACTCATCTTCAACATCTATTAATTAGATATGAAAATTTATAATACTACTGTGTACATTTCAGAATATTTTGGAGCATGTTTATATAAATTATATATACATATGTACCTTTTTTTCATAAATATTTTCATTAACAAATGAACCCTTTAAATGATGAACCTAGTTAATTTTGCTTCTTCATGAAGAAGACTACTTGATCTTTCAATTTGATTTTGATGATGGTCCTTTGTTATGCTTCTTTACTACAAATTATTGACACAATCATATGCTTCTTGTTACTCGTTTTATTAGTTCCTTATATTGTATTCTCCCCCTTAGATATTGTGTACTCTACCACATAGATATTGCACTCAATTTCATAGGCTCTTCTTTTGAAGCCAAATAAGTGACAATAATTTAAAAGAACTATCCATAATTTGTTTCTCACATATTCAAATGCTTCTCTAAAAAGAGGTTTTGTGGGTATGTATTCCATCTTCACTATTTTCTCAAAGACTTGTTGTGTGAGGAAGTGGTACTTTATGATGATATGTTTAGTGATTGAAGGAAGTAGAATATTTTTTTTTTTTGTTCAATTATTATTACACTAGTATTGAAACACTTAATATATATATAGGTTCACTAAAATTTACCTTAATATCTTGTAGATCATATTTCATCCAAAACATGTAAAAATAGGTAACTACTATGTATTCAACTTCTACTCTAGATAGAGAAAGTAATGACTCTTTCTTGCTTAACCATTAAACCAAAGACTCTTCCTAAGTAGAATTATACATTGTCCACTTGTACTTTTCATGTCATCCACACAAGCCTAGTTGAATTTCTATATGTGGTCAATGCAAATTTCCCACGTTTTGGGTACTATAGTCCATTGTTTGTAGCCTCTTTCAAGTATCTTAATATCTTTTTGTTGGTAATAGATGAATTTCTCGCCTTTTGGGTAATATAGTACATTGTTTGTAGTCTATTTCAAGTGTCTTAATATTTTTTTGTTGGTAATAGATGACTCTGTTTAGTTGTTGATTGAAATATTCCAACTAATATAAATTCCAAAATTATATCTAGTCTAAACCTTGTTATGTATATCAAGCTTCCTATCATATAGATGTAAAGGTTATGATCAACATCACCTCATTCATCATCCATCATCTGCACATAACTTGCATCCAAATGATATGGAGTTTCACGTCGGTCATTCATCATCCATCATCTACACATAACTTTAATTCAAAAATCATATCTAGTATAAACCTTGTTATGTATATCAAGCTTCCTATCATAAAGATGTAAAGGTTATGATAAACACCACCTCATTCATCATCCATCATCTGCACATAACTTGCATCCAATTGATATGGATATTCACTTAGGTCATTCATCATCCATCATCTGCACATAACTTGAATTCCAAAATTATATCTAGTCTAAACCTTGTTATGTATATCAAGCTTCCTATCATATAGATGTAAAGGTTATGATCAACATCACCTCATTCATCGTCCATCATCTACACATAACTTGCATCCAATTGATATGGAGATTCACTTAGGTCATTCATCATCCATCATCTGCACATAACTTGCATGTTATGTGCATCCAATTGATATGGAGATTCACTTAGGTTTATAGTATTCCATTTCAAAATTTTCAACATATCTCTTAGGTATTTATATTGAGAAATGGATATGCCTATTGAATTTTGTATAATTTATGGCTTGTAGTCCTAGGTAAAAGATAAGTTCTCCAATCATTCACATCTCTTCACCAAAATATTTTACTAGATGATTTTTATTGATTCTAAACATAATATAATCCACATACACAAACACAATTAGTAATTCATCACCATAAGCCTTTATCCATAGATTATTATTAGCCCCTTGAAACACATTTTTTTAAGTTACTTATCTAGCTTAAAGACTACCATGTTGTTGGTGGTTGTTTAAGTGCATATAGTTCCTTATTTAGCCTACAAACACATTTAGGATTATCTACCTCCTCAAGTTATTTTTCTTACCAAGTAGCTCTTCATCAAACTTTAAAGTAGTTTGAGTGATTCCATGGGTCCTCTACACCCTTCAGAGGGTATAATTGGAACATTTAGTGTTAAATTCTACAAGTTCTATAGGCAGAGTCTATAAAGGTCCAGGTAGCCTCTCGATCTCATCTTTTATGAAAGGTGACATATCTAGTAAATTCCCCTACAGTCAATCTCTGGAATAGATCTAAATAGAAGTTGTTCATTTTAATATCCATAAAACACAACCACTTTAAGGTAAACTATGTACATGTGTTGAATTTCTCCCACAAACTAAAGGCTTCCTCCCATTTTTGAAACCAAAAGTGATTTGATACAAAACATAGGTTTTAACCTTATATATATCTAGGTAATTGTTTCAAAAAGATTCTTAATTTAAAACAAAAAATATTCAATGTAAAACACATGCATTCTTATACACCCTTATGTCTACGTAAAGTAGTTTGAGTGATTCCACGGGTCCTCTACACCCTTCACAGGGTAAAATTGGGATAGGTAGTGTTAACTTCTACAAGTTCTTAAGGCAGAGCGTAGGGCAGTGGCTTACGGATCTCATCTTTATGAAAAGGTGACATATCTAGTAAATGCCCCTACGGTCGATCACCAGAATAGATCTAAATAAGTTCTTCATTTTAATATCCATAAAACACAACCACTTTAAGGTAAATTGTGTACATGTGTCATTTCTCCCACAAACTAAAGGCTTCCTCCCATTAATTTTAGATGTGAATTCTACCATAAAATTTTTAAGTCAAACTTTAAGATAAACCATGCACATGTCATTTAGCTCATGATCTTGTATCATTTCTCCCATGCATTTCTAATAAATGTCAATTTAATATATATATATATATATTTTGAATTTGTTTTTTTTTTAGGGATAAGAAAACCACTAAATATGGTTGAAAAATGGAAATTATTCATATAATGTTTTTGCTATCCCAATCCATGGAAAGAAGTGATTACATATGTGCTTTCCAATATTGTGACTAGCAAAGTCATCCAAAGGAAAATGAATATACCGGGAAGAACAACAAACAACACGGCATATTATATTGGATTGATAGAAGGCTTGGGAACAGCTATGGAGTATGGATCAAATGGAATTGTAGTTTTCACAAATTCTCAACTTGTGTGCAACCAGATGAATGACATGTGCCAAGTTAAGAAGGAGAGGCTAAAAGAACTGCATGGAATAGCAAACAATATCGTTAGCCAATTTCAATATTTTAGTATAAGGAAATGTACAAATGTGAATAAGATGTATGCTGATCTATTGTGTGGAGCAATGCCAATTTAGGATTCATCTATCAAAGATGAGTTAATAGATGAATTAGAATTATACAGGGCAATGCCAATGCAAGATTCATCTCTCAAATATGAATTGGTTTTGAGACGCTCTTCTTCAAAAATTCAAGATTCATCTCTCAAAGATGAATTAGCTTTGAGACGCTCTTCTTAAAAAATTCAAGATTCATCTCTCAAAGATGAATTTGTGTTAAGATGCTCTCCTTAAAAATTTATTGATGGACATTGTAACATGTTAGGGTCCTATAAGTATAGGATTCATAATTTGGAATTGACTTATGATAGTCTTGTAAAATATGTATATACCTTTCTTTCTGCAAGTTGTTTTCCCTTATTTTATAAAAAATAAAAAATAAAAAATAAAAAAGAGGGTAAAAGTCCTAAAAGAAAGATCAAAGGACTTAAAATATAGACCCCAAAATAAAAAAGATGAAAATAAAACATGAAAGTGTGCAAGTCCAAATTCCACTACTTTTTACTTTTTGCAAATGATTATGGCAGAGTGTCAATAAATTCCATAAACCATGATGAGCTAAACTATTTAAACTTGACTTGTCATGTTTTCAATTTCCATTAAAGATTTGTCAGACAGTTTAATCCTGACAAATCAATACATAGGTAGAGAATAATGAGGAGCTCATAAATTTAATCTGAGCCCTCAGATGAAATAAGGTAGAACTAGACAGTTTTTATGCTTTCAAAAGAATAAAATGTTTCAAGGTAGCGAGCTTAAATGCATCTGCGAAAAGGAAGAAAAAATGTTAGAGTAATGTTGGGTAGGTAGAAAGAAGTGGGAAAAATCATGTAATATTCATCACCGGGCAGAAAATCACTAATGTCCCTTCCCTTGTAAGTCTTTGATATTCTACACTTCCAGCCAAAGAGGCTCAGAGCATTTCTCTGACTTCTATTGGGACCGGACCCAAGGCTCGATGACTGGATAGATGAAAATGTTAAGTTCTTATGATAAACTCCCCTCCACCAATATTCATTCATCATTCATACATTTAATTCATTTTCATAAGTAAAAAATCCTTTTTACTTAATGATACATAAAACCCCATTTAATTAACTCCCTTCAATTCATAAACCATACAAACACTCAAAAAGCACTCTATCCTAAGTAAAAGTGGTGAAATCATGAAGTGATAAACTTTGCCTTAAGTTTTCATTTTACTTAGCCATATAAAATATATTTTGTATGTTTTCTATTTTCCTGGTCATATTAATTTCTAACTTATTTTATTAAATCCCTAAAAGAGACCTTATCCTATTAATATAATTCCTTTTATTTTAATATCCCCAAAATACCCATTATTGTAAGATTTTAGGCCAAAATTATTATCCACATGCTGAAATAAAATCCCAAATTATACCCCTTTGGTCTAAAACTAACTTTAACTAAATACCCCACCCCTTATGGTTATTAAACCCTCCCATGGTTTAATAACTATATAATAAAACAAAAATGTAGAATTGGCTTTCTATACATATCTTATGTATGTCTAACAGCATAAACATTACCCCATTCATCCCATTTTTTTAATTCTTTTATAAATATTTAAACCCTGCGCCTTTGTAAATGCACTTACCTCCCCGCATAAACTTAAGCAAAGGGTAAGGTGTGACAGTTTCCCCTTTCCCATTATATAAAACCTCATGTTTTATATAAAATTAACCCAATGTTAAACTCTATAAATCCCACTCCATGCGCCCCCACTCACATATGTTTTAATCCCTTTTAACTACACATAAGCCCCGCTTATATATAACCTATTTGGATATAAAAATTTGGTTATAATGCATATAATACAAAGGTTTTATTACATTATCAATTGCCTAGTGCATATCAATAAAACCCTGGTCCCACATCCGTTCAACCGCAACTTCCCATCAAATCTCAGACGTTCGCTCCCTTCCTGATGATCCAACGACACATAAAACATATCGCACTCACACCATGATCGTTTGCCCACAGCCCAAACGGACGCGAAATGGGAATTTTTCCCATTTTTTCCTCCCGTGACATGGTACGATTTCATTCGATCACGTTCGTTTCACAAAATATAGCTTACCATCATGAGCTAATGCGAAAACCACTGATGGTTTTCGCATTTCAAAATCCAAACTGCCTCCTACCTTTGATAAGACTGGCATTCAATGCATTAATGGTGATTAATTCCAAAAGTTAAAAACCTTTGAAACATCATTTGGATTGTTTATTCATGCATTCCAAACTGAAAAATATCTCTGCCTAACTATATTGAAGCTGCCCAACTGTTTTTAAGCCCATGTTGATAAATTTCCTATCCAGATTTGACCATAAATATCCTGTTTGAAGACTATAAAAGCCATTTCTCTACACTAGGACCCGTCCACAGGAAAAAGCAAAAGCTTCAGAAACCCTTTCAAGTGTCAAATTACCTGCAAATTAAGGTATTTTTCATCAGTTTAAAACACTACACAGTCAATTCTGAACTGTCTTTAAGCAAAAAAAGCTTTCAATTATAAAAATTCACTGTGGAAATTACCCAAAAATGCCCAAAACAAGCCAAACACTGGCCAATTTTTTCTAGGAAACCTTATTTATGCTGTAAGCCTTTTTAAGCCAATTTCTTTTGTTGTGTCCACTTAAAATCAATTTCAAAAAAATAGAGAGGAGGTTGAAGCCCAAATATATCCTGAAAACACCTTTTTACAGTCCAAATTATTCAGAAAACCCTCATTTTCTGTCTTAAACCAATTTGCATATCTCAGATACCTAATTGAGAAACGATATGACTTGAAGCTTATCCTTAGCTTATAAATTGATAAATTTATCCTCTGTTTAAAGAAAAAAACTCTTGAAAATAGTTTAAGCTTGCATTAGTTACTCAAAACAAGTGACTAAGAAACAGATGACATCTAAAGCTGGGGGTTCTAAGCCTATTAAACCTGGGGGATCCAAGCCTCCCAAATATGAAGCATCAAAAGCCATCAAATATACTCCTGCACTTACTACTAAAACCACTGTGTCTGTAAATCCCCTTCAGCCACCAATACCTACTATAGAAATTTTTCCATTGACTGATATGGATTACAAGATTGCTAACCCTATGGTAGAATTTAATGTATTGGAAATACACAATTGGTGCTATGATAAATACCTTTACCAATATGAAATGTCTATTTGGGAAACTCACTTGCCCCAATATGTAGTTCCTTTGACTCATCCTAGATAAGATCTAGTTAGACTGTGTCAAAAGCATTATGAACCAAACCAAAGGGCTATTGTAAATACAAACAGAGAGGTCATTTTTACAATCATAGTAGAATCCATAAATAAAATACTACAATTACCATCTAATCCTCATTTAGTCCCCCTTTCTATTGAATATGTAACCCAATTGTACTTAATCCTAGATTTCCAAAAGAAGTTTATGATATTTCAGGACTTTATGCCTTCCCATGTTTACATCCATAAGTTGAACCCTCCTTATTCAACTACCAAATTTCTTGAAGGGTCAAGGCATATTATTTCCATGTTATCTTTTATAGTAGAATATTTCACAGATGGATTCACTGATGAATCCATTCTTGGCTTTCTATCCACTTTATCTCCACATCAACCCCCTGCACACATATTTTGCTATGCCAATTTTATAGCTGATAGATTTCATCACCAATTAACCAAACTACCCACTGAAGGGGTGTTTAGGTACTCATCATATTTGCTTCATTTGTTTATGTTCTTCCAAGCTGAAAATTTTCCAATTTCATTGCAAAAGATGGACTTGGAGGGTAAGCCTTTGTCTATTGTCTTCTTGACTTCGTTACTTAGGAAAGAAAATAGTGAATTCACTTATATAGACTTCTCATACCTTTTCCTCCATACAGTAATGAATATTTTTTACAAATCAAAGCAGCTCAGTGTCAATAAAGAAATGAAGAGGATATTACAACTATCAAAACATAGAAAAATGGGAGACTGGTTTCTTTATGAAAAGCACACAGAGATAAGAATTTTTTGCTCAAACTTATTACCTTATAAGTTTCCAAAATACATGTGCATGAGAGTTTTTGCATTGGAATACTTAAGGAAAATTCTAAATTCTGACTCCATCAACTTCTTAGCTGCTAGGAAAAATACCCAATTCAAGCTTAAAAATCAAGTTGGGCCTTTCATCATAAATAATAGAGAAATAGAAAAGGAAATCACAAATATACTAGCAGGGTTCAAATTTCAGGAGAGCTTTCTATGGAACTATGATCCTCAAGGGATCTTGAGTAATTTAAGGGTTAAATGCAAACTTACACCATTTATACATGAACCTAAGCTAGAAATTGAGAAATTTGCAAATCAGGCAGAATGGATGGAGAAAACTCTAATAGATACCACAGTCAATACAGAACAAGCAGAAAAAATCGATACTACAAAAGCTATGGTAGTTGCAAAATAGCCTGAAACTTCAACAAAAAGAAATAGATATGAAGGAACTTATACAACTGAGACCACCACAGATACAAAATTCAAGTTGATTTAGAATAAAAGGCTCAAATTCAATTCCATAGGGAAAGTAAAGGTAATTGATGTTGAGGATACAAATGAGCTGGAAGTAAACAATGATGAAGCCACAGTGATAGTTAATGAAACTCTAGCAGAGATTGAAAAGGAAGAAACAACAACTAAAGGAAAAGGTACTCAGATGATTGAAAAGTGCCAAAATATGGAAGCCTCTTCCTCACACACAATGGAGGAAAAAGACTTAGATATCAAAGAAAATTAAAAGAAAATCAAGCAAAAGAATGAAGAAATTAAGTCTGAGATTTATTCTTAGTTTCTTAAGCAAAAACCAGGGAATCAAAATAAGCTACTGACAGCCTTTGACTATTCCACAAACAAAATGATTATGTCTTTTCTGCAGCCAACTACTTCAACACCTAAGACAGTGGCAGACTATAAAAATGCTGAGTTTGAGGTAGATACTAAAAATGTGCATGAGCTAGACCAAATAGAATTCCACAGACATAGCTCTGAAATTTTATATTCAACTATGGCAAAAAATTCTGAGTGCTACTAAGCTGGAGAATACCATTATTAACATGCAGGATCAAATGAAGCTGGAAAAAGGCTCTTTGTATGCTAAAGTCCTAAAGATTAAATCCTTAGAGGATTTAATTTTACAGGTGGATATGATCCCTCAAATGTGCAGGCAGCTGAATTATTGATTAAGAAAAAGAATGAAGATATTGTAGCTTTGAGGAAACAGCTAAAGCTTCCTCAAAATGAGCACCGACAGACCAAAGAAATACTTCAAGATCAGACAAGAAAAGAAGAGATGATGCATTTGATCCTCATACTAACTGCTTAGATTAAAGAAATGGAGACACAAATGGATCAACGTGTTAAGGAGAAAGAGACTATGAATGAAACTAATGCTCCTATTATTCCTATGGTAATACCAGTGATTACCACAGCTGTGGCTTCCACTTGGGGAGAAGAATTAGCACCTAAAGAGCCATTGGCAATTGCAGTGCCAGTGCATTCAGCTACTACATTAGCCACATATTCTTCCACAACACAAGTACAGAAAAAAGATCGAGCAAATCAAATAGTGAAATCTATGGAGGAATTGTCCTTGAAAACTAATGAGATAAATAGTTTGAAAAAGATGATTCAAAGTCATGAAGTCACAAACAAAACAACATTGATAACTGCTAAAAACAATGAGAAGAAGGCCATCAAACTTGAAGAATAAATGAAGAATTTACAAAAGGAGTTAACATTTACTGAATAGATTTCCTACATCAAGAATCATCTTTGGAAAAATATTATTGAGGCCATACATTCTCAATGGCCTTCAATTTAGGTCATCTATGAGCAGAGAGACTTACTGTTAGCAGCCCAAACTGAGATTCAGAAAACCAAGGATGAGTTAGCTGATAAGCCATCATAGGCTTTAAAACTCATCACTTTTTTGAATAGTAAGAACGGAGTAGAGTTGGAAGAGTTATAGGTATAGGACAGAACTGAAACAATATTAAAAATCAAGAAGGTTGTGACCAAGATAATTTTGATGAAAAACCTAGAGGAAAAATGTGAAGCTATGAACATTTCCATTACTAAGTTTTTGGAAAAATACACTATTTTGAGGCACAGAAGCTTGCCAGATATTCATGTGTTCAATGACAAACTAATGGCCCAAAAATATTATGATAAGAAGATAATGGAGTTTGCAAAAGAACAAGTCAACAAACCACTGCCACTAGGCACTCCTACAGGAAAGGTCGTCCTTCAATATTTTGAAGACTTGTTTTTTCTACAACATGAGATTAGGCATCTTTTTATCTTCAAACCTACCTTTTCAAAGTACAAAGATGCTGATGAGAACTTTAGAAAACTAAAAAAATGTGAGAATTCCAAATTATGTAGAGAAATGGAAAGCATTCACAGATTTAATGTAACAATGAAAAGGTAAAACAGTGAAGAAAAATGCACTAAAAATAGTCAAACAGAAACAGTGAAATAAAGAGACAGTCAGTTTATTTTTTTACTACAATAAGACATATTTTTTAGCAGTAAAGAGTGAAATATCAGTCAAAGTGTATCAGTGTTTAAATAAGTAGCGTTAAAGAGTATCAGGAGAAAGTGTGTCAACCAAGGCAACTCAAACAAAGATATTTCCTAAACAACCAGCAAACAGGACATCTATTCAAGTAAAAGGTCCTTGTTAGATAAAGTTTTTCCATATATTTTGGATAAAAGGACAGCTTGCTAATTTGTTAAGTAGCTGTCCCTCTTATTTTTTAAAGATATTTTATATTTCCTAAAGATATTCCTACATTTCTCTAGGATATTTTTAAACAATATTTTGTATAAATACTTCTACATTAGAAGTATTAGGTGTGGAATAAAATTGCTAAGATTACTATACACTTTTGCTGATACATTAGAGGCTCTCATGTGTTGAATTCAAAGTAGTAGACTGGACAAAGCTAAAGTGGCATCACAATTCAAGATTCTTGTGATAAGTTGAAGAGTGAAGTACATCTCTTCTTGTCATTGTTTCTTTTCTGAGTTTCATACAATTCATTATGCGTTTGATATATCTTAATGTGTAACTAGGAATATTACTACAGGACTAGCCTTTTGCTCAATATTTTTAACTAAGTTACCATTTAAATGTTTTCTGCTGATTTCTGGTGTTAGGAATTCTTCATTTCTCCTACTCCCATTTGACCCATGCCTCCTTCTTCCATTTTCCGGATCAAAGGATCCTTCATTACCCTTTATCCCTATCATACCATTTCACCAAAAACCTTTCCCAAAATATCTGAGGGTTATCTACCTTGACCTGAATACATTTGTACCCTTTTTGCCTTACCTTCTAGTGCTACTATCTAGACTTAGACTCCATAACCCAATGGACAAGTAGATCTCTGTCTAGTTTAGTCCTAAGTGATTTTTACCCATCAAAACATGTTAAAACAAAACCAATTGTTCTATCATAGCTAGCCTAGAACATCAATCAAAAACAAAGATAAATCTTAAAGAGAGAGCCCTCTCTAAACTATAGGAATTCTAGATCCTGTTGTTCCAAGTAGGTTTGTGGTTACCCCTAGTGTTATTTGACTAAAAAATCAAATCCCACAACTTATGAAATTACTAGGGTGATAACATATTGGTGACCATACTAGGGAACTAACCAATCTCCAGTCTTAAATTTAGTCTTAAAGGAATATCTTTCATTTATCTTTTTACTTTCACTACAAGAAAAAAGAACATTGGTGAGGGTCATGCTTGTGACGGACCTTTAAGGTCTATCACCAATGCCACATATGGTGATGGTCATTTAAAAACCGTCACTGTAAGTGTATATAGTGATGGTCCTTTATGGTCCGTCACCAAAGACATTTTCAATGACACTTTTGGTGAGGGTCGTTAAAGGCCCATCACTAATTCTCTCTTTGGTGACACTTCTAGTGACAAACTTTTAATGACCCTCACCAATGCTCTTTTTATTACTTTTGGTGACAGTCAAAAAATGTCCTTCATCATTGATCACTAAAAACCGTCACTGTAAGTGTATATAGTGATGGTCCTTTATGGTCCTTCACGAAATCCATTTCACTTTTGGTGAGGGTCGTTAAAGGCCCATCACTAATTCTCTCTTTAGTGACACTTCTAGTGACGAACTTTTAATGACCCTCACCAATGCTCTTTTTGTTACTTTTGGTGACGATCAAAAAATGTCCGTCATCATTGATCATTCCAATGAGTTTTTGATGATGCTATGTGCCTGTTAATATATTTTTTGTCAAAAGATAGCGATTTAATACCATTATTGTGGAGCATTTTTTATAATATGTCCAAGGCCATAGTGGTTAGGGTCAGTCAATTTTTTAAGAAGTAATAAGCGTGTATCATTTCCCTCAAGTAATGACTAGTCGAATAAAGATTTCCTATGAGTCAACACATGATTCATATCTATTATTTTTATTATCTAGCAAATTCCATTTAGATAAAGTTCCACTATTGTGTGTAGGAAATATATTATTTAATACATAATCGATTTCTGACAATTCTATTAATGAGAAAGACCTAACAATCCTCAACAATCTGGGCACACCTTAAATTAATTCTTTGGCACACACTAACATTTTTTAGCACCCCACATGTCTTGGAACATCTTTGTACCTAGAACATCTTGTGATGACACTTATGCCCAAACACATGGTGGCATGCACTAGCACAACATGGAACTCTCCTATCATGTGTTGGCATGCTGCATATAGTCCCTAGCATGCCCTAGAACACCTTCATTGAATGCATTGACATACATTAGCACTTGGCACGCAATTCCACTTGGCATGTATTGGGACCTATTATTAGTGTGCCTAGCATGCCCCTTTTCAAAAAGATAAAGTCCTGACTTATTAACCCTCTTATTGGTTCTTCCTTTTGTTTCCTTGACACATAATGATATAACTTGGCACCCTACGCCACATCCTTAGCACCTAGCATGTATTGGCATATCTTGGCACTATTAATTCGCACATGATATAATTTGCACACCCTAGAAATCCCAAGCACACTTTGGGAATTCTTAACATAACTTGATATTCCCTAGCATGCCTTACCAATGCTTAGCATACCTTGTCACTCCCTCCTTGGCATGACAACTAACACTGGCCATTAACACTAGTCTCTGGCAGTACACGTTCCTCATATTCATTGAATTTTTACATAGTGCTCCCTTAATGTTTTTTCCTAGTACTCCTTAACACTCATCAACATGCATTATCACTCTCTAGCACACCTTAGCACTCTTCAACATTCCCTTCCACTTAATAACATGCATAACACTAGTCCCTAACACATATTGGCGCTTGGAACATGTTAGCACTTGGAAAGTCTTAGCATGTATGGAATACGTTGAAATGCCTTGGTATGATTTAGCATGGTTTAATATTAAATTTATTTTTGATGATCAATTGTTGGAAAGTAGATGAGAAGCAAAAAAGGAATATTTGGCACTTAGAATGCACTAAGACTCTGCACTTGGCACCTATTGCCACCTAGTCTTAGAGTGCCTAGCATGCCCCTCTTGGAAAAGGTAAATTGGTGACTTATTAACCCTTTCCTTGTATTTTAACTTTTTTCTCCCTTTTGTTATCTTGAAAATCCCTAACATGCATTGACACACCCTTACACATCTTGGCATGCCTTATCACTTGGCACATCTAAGCATGTTTGACATGTATTCCCACTATTTGGAACATCAAGGGGGTGAAGAGAGATGTACTCCTAAAGTAGGTCGAGTACAGGGACGAGTAAGGGTTGCTAAAGGGAGGTCATGACCATACTCCAAGAGTAAGATCATCATGTGAGGGTTCAGAAGAATGTTTCATACCTTAATGGTTGGTTTGTGCTAGGAAGTAGGATGGCATATTGTTGGTTCTCTTCTGGCAGATCAAGCTTAAGAGAGGTTTCTCATGAGAATCTGGGCATGTGATTTCAATGGTGTCTTTGTGTGAAGGCCACATCAAATTATGAAATTTTGAAATTTGCAACAAGAAATAGTGAGATTGGAAACTAGAAAGGACAAAAAAAAATGCACCCACATTGGTGAGGAATTTTGATGTACCAGGAGTGAGGAATGTGGGGCGTCTAATTTATTTTTCCCTTAAATAAATTGGACAATAAATTGTAATTTCATATAACTGGCAATTCATTCAGTCATGATATTGACTTAGCTGATGCAGTTGAAGTTATCTTGAAACCTTTGAGGATTCTTATATTTTGAATTCGATGATTGAAGTTGATGCATTAGTGGGGGATATAAAGTCGCAAGTTATCTCAATTAAATAATTAAAATCAGTTTAACTAGTTCTAGGCAGGTGATGAACTGGTAATTAGGAGTGAATTAAATTGAATTTATTCAAATGGAGATGATCAATCAAATGGCAAATAATTCACTATTAATAGTTGGATGCATGTCAGTTTCGAGGAATACCCAGTTGAGACAGAGGTTAAAGGGAACATAAATATCAGTTGTATTTAGAAAAATTTTCCCATGTGCAATTATAAAGTCATTGGGATTCCATGATGGATTGCACAATCAAGGAAAACTGATTTTCCTAATTAAAAAGGAGTTAATTTCCAGGGAATTGCATGAGCAAGGGCTGAAACTAAGGTAAAGTTAGTAAATGCTAGAAAATTTGCAGGTTGCCTAGATGTAGAATAAATTGACAGGAGTGTGGAAGTGTAAATTATTTATTCTTTATGATTCCTTGATATTACAAACTACTGAGATAGAGGGGTTTTGAGTAGTTTCTTTCCCCAAATACATCATGTTGTTATGCAATTGATAATTTATTTCTCTTACTTATATGTGATTGTGCGATCGTGTTTTGTTTCTGCAAATTGTAGGAAGGATTAAGTATCTTGTTTTAGTAGATTACAAGATCAGATTGAATCTCGTTGATTAGATTTTATACATGGTATCAGAGCAGGAATTTTTTGGGCGACGAGTTTGCAGAGAATATCTGAAGATTTTGGTGCAAAAATTTCAAAAAACAATAGAATATTTGGATTCCTTGCTAAAATCTACCCAAATGAAAAAAAAATCAGTCAAATCGGAGCTCGGATGAGGGAGATATCATCGATTTAAAATCAACTCTTTTTAGAAACTTTTTGTAACTTCGGGACAATTACACTGTGCATGAGTCAAGGACCTATATGCACTTGAGGTACCAGATGCATGCAAATCTTTGAGGAGAAAGGTAGAAGTTGGAGACTAGGTGGTTTAGAGGGAGCGTAAATTACCTCTCAATATGCATCCTCATGAGAAGCAGTATCGAAAGGTTGTGGAGTAGCTGCCACAGTTAGAGAAGCAGAGAGGAGACTGAGTGGAAGCGTCCACTCAAGTAAAGACCTCCACAAGGGTGAAATTTAGAGCCATATTTGAAAAGGGAGTAGCCATACCTCGAGGTGTAAGGTGGGGTTATGTGTAGACATAATCCCAAGATAAGAAATTTGGGCAAGGTCCATTGAGATGGCGTGTCTCATGGATCAAACCTGGCTACGAGGAGCCCATAGTACAACAATAGTAGGAAGGATCAATTATATTGATGTAGGCAGATGTCAGTAAGACAAAAATCAAAGTGACAGTTGTCAAACACTAAAGCACAAATAGAGTTAGCAATAGTTCAAAGGGCATGGATGCAGATGTCAGTAGTAGTGCAGAGAATCCAGTACTAGAAAGGTGCAGTAGCTAGCAGTAGTCAGAAGACTCTGATGACAGATGAATTATACTGACTCAGTTGTTCAGAGGTTATTCAGTTTCAGGATTTGCAAGTGCAAACAACACTAGAGAAGTGTAGCATGCAGAACAATCCAAAGGTACCGGATGGGGATAGATTGAATTCCTTTCTTATAGAGAGGAAGTGTTGAAATTTGCAACAAGAAACAGTGAAATTGACGACTAGAAAGGACAAAAAAAAATGCACCCACACTAGTGAGGAATGTGAGGCATCTAATTCATTTTTCCCTTAAATAAATTGGACAATAAATTGTAACTTCATCTCATAACAACTTGTGTCAATTAACTAAGTCATGATGATTGAGTTAGCTCAAGAAATTTGATTTAAGGTGATCAAGGTGGATATTGGTGGCCACCCACCTATTCCACTTAGGCCCTAGCCATTATCTCTTTCCGTTTTTTAGTTTCCTTAATTATAGCACAATTTACTATTTTTGTCAGTTTTTCAGGTCCTGAACTTTCGAAGCCGTTTTGAGGCCCCAAACGATGTTTTTTGGGCATAAAAGGTTTGGTGATTTCATAGTAATAATATTAGTGGTTGTACTCCTTAGAGAGATATTTCTAACGAGGTATCATGTGTGTCAAACGAAGATCATATGACCAAGTTACAACCCTAGGAAGTTGGTTGCCCAACTAACCCCAACAGGGCCCATAAATCTTGGTGTTACATCTCCTCAGGATAGGGTTTTGGTTGTTTATGGTCTTATCTCATTTTAAATAACCTTGACCCTTGGTTGTTTAGGGTTTTATCAATGAATAGGTGGGAAGTGACCCTCGAAACCCTTTCCCTAAGATAAATTAAAGAGTGGGACTTGCTTTCCTTTTAAGCAAGGGAATTACCTTCTAGGGAGAGAGGAGGGGGATTGAAGGCTTGAGGGAGAAGAATAAGACTTATGAATGAAGTTCTAAATCCCTAAAATCCTTAGGGAACTTGGATTCCCAAATGGTCCTTGATGAAAGGCTTTTGACACCAAATGGGACCACACGGGGCCAGGTGGACCCAGCGTAGGTTCGGGGATGGAATTTAGTAACCAATGATGTTCCTATCCTATACAAGGTGATGGGAAAGGATCAGACATTTTTTTTTACTTCGATAGGTCAAATTGATCCTACTAGGTTCTATCCTTGGGAACACCTAGGCAAAACTTGATCCTAGAGCTAGAGCTTGAGGTATCTGGAGATTCCACGGTCGGAATTGGCCCAAGTTCTGAGGAGAGTGAGGGCACCCAGCAAAGCAGTTACCTCTAGGAGATAGAAGTTTTCCTCTAGCTAGATTCCTGGGAAATTGTTGCCCTAGGTGACCTAATGGGGCTAGACCTAGGGAATGTGAAAATTTCTTAATCTAAGAAACCCTATTGCAGTATCTTGATTTAATTCTCCTACTTGAATTAAGTTACAAGTTATTTTCTGAAATATTCAATAAATTAGCGAAGTAAAAAGTAAATACAACTAGCAACCTACACATATAGATCAAATACTGAATAACATGCTCATAAAAAAAGTGACACATGGATTTTCTGGACAAATATCCTTGGAAAAAACCCAATGTGGGAAAATCGGTGCAACTAGCTCTGGAGGGTTTTCATTATTATGCATAATATAAGTACAACAATCCTGGGCACCAAAACCGGTTCACCCAACAGAGAAATAAAAACGACAGTAATACGCTGCTCTAAATCCCTTTACGTCAGTGTAACTAGCCTGTGTCGGCCTCTGTGCTTCTCAGTAAGGGTCTGCGTCACACCTAAAGCACTTACACTGCCCCTGCACTGCCCTAACTGGGCCTACGTCAGCCTTGCATGGCTCCTGTTGCTTCTACGCTACACCTGCTGGGCTCTGGCTAGACTGCGTGGCTCCTGTTGTCCCTATTGCTCTGGCTGGCTGGAATGCTTAAGTAGAAAAATCATAGGTAGGAAAGAAGGCACAGGCAGAAGGCAATGCATAATAGTCAGAAAATTTGAAGAAATGAAATGAAAATAGATCAATGTCCATAAATAACTGAAATAGCTCAATGGGACTAGAGAGTAAAGGCTTTGACAACAACAATAAGTGCTTATAGAATCATCTAAGAGAATAGAGGAGACTAATTCATGAGTTTAAAATGTTGTATAATTGTTGGCACAAGAAAACTATAGAATTGTTAGAGTAAATATCTACATGTACCATTAGTTGGTGATCATCGATAATCATTTCATTTCATCAAATACCCTGATGAATGGGCGTTACAAGCTATTTGTGTAGACAAACCCCACAGAAGCTGTGTGATGGAAAAATATTCACACTATATTGAAGAAAACACCTACCAAATAAGGATGACATTTCATATGGGGCAAGAAACAATAGAGAGATAGAAATCGAAAAAGTTAAAATGCTAGGGAAATAGGAAAGCAACTAGGTAGCATGGTAGAAAGCACAACAAAGAAAATTATAAAAATGGAAAACCCTACAAATTAGCACCCATCCGAACATCACCACAATTTTCTCTTCAACTCTAAATCTCCAAATTCATCAAATTATATCCTGTATTCAAACCTAATCCTCTATGTTAGCCATTCTAAGGATAAGGCTGAGAACTTACTACAGAACCATCACCTACATGTAGTGATCTTATTTTGTGACCAGAAAACCTACTTTTGTGAAGACACGGAAAGGTAAACACTCTCTGCCAATATTTTCCATACAGCCCAGGTTGAGCAACCACATATACATCACCAGTTTTTTCTCTTCAAATTTGTAACTTAGAAGAGCTTTGTCTGACCACCTCTGGGTTGTTCCCAGAGTCACCTAGGCAAGCCCTCTCAACATCATCCTCTTTCTGTAGTACCTAATTAGTAATTTAATTAACCATAATAGTTTCTTGATCATGCAGGTATTTCAAATATATTTCCAATAAGCATAAAGCTTTCATGTTAAACAATCAGGTCAAAAGACTTTAACCTATTATGCAAAAAATAGAAAGAAACCTCACCAACACTCAAAGGACAAACAAAGTCAAACCTCTAAAAAGTATAAATAGATGTCTGCGAATCTTCATTCCACCACAAAAATGTGCTTAACTAAAGAAAATTCTAATTACTGTGCTTTCAAGAAAAAAATTTCAATGGCAGTGATGTTATAAACATACCCCTACACCTTGTGAACAATCAATGTGTATAAATAGACCATCATAAGGCTCATTTTAAACATCATTATTATCATTTTATAAATCATTTTTATTAAATCAACAAGAAGAAAGCAAAAATTGCATTCAATTCCACTGAAGCAAAGTATATGGCAGTTTCATATACTTATTATGAAGCTATCTAGATTTAAAACTTGATTTTAGTGTCAACCAATCAGTTGTTGTCTCTTGTGAGAAACAAAGTTACATCAAGCTCTATGAAAATCCAATGTGTCATGACCATTTCAAACACATTGATATTCAATACAATTTCATAAGATTCCAAGTTCATTAGGGAGTTAGTAGTGTTGGACCACATTTTGAAAAAGTTGCATATGGTTATTAGTTTGACAAAGCTCCTGACAAAGGGGAAGTCTGACATGTTGGGGGAGATTCTTGGGTTATTGGAAAAAATAAAAATTCTCAAGAGTGTTAGATTACCTAGTTGGTCTGAGTTGGTCTCACCTCAGCCTCGAGAAGTTGAGCAGCACCAGGATTGCAGAGCTAGATTGTGGTACACCAGTCAGAAAGATTCTTAAATACAGCTAGAAGCTTATAACGACACCTTCGAGGATAGATGAATTAGTTGTTGGGTCACACCCACCAAGTATGGCACACTAGTTGAGGAGATTAACGCCATCATCTCAGGTGCATTCATGAGTGCACACTTATGGAATGAGGCACCTTCAGGAGAGGAGTTATATCTACTATGATAATGCACTACTCTAAAAGAAAAGTCTGGCATACAAGGCAAAGTTATGAGGGAGTTGCTCATGCTCAAGGGAGATGCACCACTAATGCTATCATTAGCCTATTTTCTAACAACACCTTCTCTTAACTTATAAATGAAAAGGATGGGCACAATAGTTAGACATTTGTAGAAATAGATAATAAGAGTGAGTACTGTTATCTTGTAGGTTGTAGTAGGAGCTTTTGTGAGATGACAACTTGCTGTAACATTCTTCTATTTGAGTAATAAAGACTTCTATGCAATTGTTTTTGGAGCCTGCTATTTTTATCCTGAATTCTCAGATTGCAGATTTGTGTAGAATGGGCCTAATATATTTGTTGTTTTAATCCATTATACTTCTTCTCTCTCCCTTTCTCTCTTACCTCGCTCTCTCTTCCCCTCTCTCTCTCTCTACCCTCCAATCCTCTCACTATATCCCTCCCTCTATCCTTCTTTGTTCTCCCCTTCCATCTTTGTGTCACTATCTCCCTCTCTTACCCTTCTCTACCTCTCTCACTCCTCTCCCTCTCTCTCTCTCTCCATTCCTTCTCTCCCCTCTCCTTCAATTTATCTCCATCTTTCCCTTGTGACTCCCCTTGTCTCGCCACCTCTATCAATCTATGTCTTTATTATTCCTTCTCATATATATCTAGAGTTAATATATATCATGACATATTGGAACCTACGATTGGGTTAATTCTGCCTTGTTGGCAAGGTTAAAATGGTTAATATTCTATAGACAAAATGTAGATAAAATATTTCATCAAAAAGAGGGAACCATGCCTTATATTCCAGGCTATGCCTATCAGTCGCTTGGCCTCTTCTTGTTCTCACATGAATGTAGTCTTGCTTGATTGGTACAAAAGAAGGTTTCGCATTATCAACTATTTGTTTGGGAAAAATTTTAGTTGTTTCAACACTACTACATTCTTCAAGCTTATCCTTTAAACCATCTTAGTCTTTTGTACTCTCTTCAACTTTGTAGTGCTTTCCATTCCTCTCAGTCACATATGTTTCCTTGGTCTATTAAGGAATAAGGTTGACAACATTAGGATGTTTTTGCAATAAACAAGGGTATTTCCAGGACACAGTCAGGTGGAGCAAGAGTATAAGAGTCAAATTTCTCATGAATGTGGGACACTCAAGATTAAGATTTTCTGGATAGTCATGAGCTACAGTCTGGTTATTAAGACTTCATCAGATGGCCATTCTCCAGACTTAAATTATGTGACAACACTGTGGCTGAGTTTGAAACTAGAGATTGAACATACATTTGGTTTGGTTTCAATAGACATTTTCATCAATAAATGTAAATCAATGGCTAACAAATACTATAAATTAATAAATAAAGAAGACATGGAAATAAGCAACAATACTTACAAAATTTTTACATTGAGATGCAAATAATAAGCAACTATTGTGCACAAACAAAGACCAATGAAACTATCATCTTAACCCCTAACCCCTTAAACATTATTTCCCAAACCCTAACCCATTTAACCACCTAAACCTCTAAACCCCTAACCCATTTAACCCCTAAACCATAAACCTCTAAACCCTTAACCCCTAACCCATTTAACCCCCTAAACCCCTAGTAAACCCCTAACCCATTTAACCCCCTAAACCATAAACCTATAAACCCTTAACCCCTTAAACCCTAAACCATTAAACCCTTAACCCTAACCCCTTAAACCCTAATTCCTGACCCCTAACCCATCTAACCCCCTAAAACCTAACCCCATTAGCCCCTAACTTCTAACCCCTAAAATCCTTAACTGCTAAATCCCCTAACCCCCTAAACCCCTAACCCATTTAACCCCCTAAACCCTAAACCTATAACCCCTTAACCCCTAACCCATTAAACCCTAATTCCTAACCCCTAACCCATTTAACCCCCTAAACCATAAACCTCTAAATGCATAATATTAACCCCTTAACCTCTAAATGCATAATATTCCCTTAACCCCTAAGCCATTTAACAACTAACTCATTATTCCCCTAACCCAGAAATTCTCCTAAATCCCCTAACCCTAAGACCTCAATCCCTAACCCCTTAACCCCTAAGCCCCAATCCCTAACCCCTTAACCACTATCTCAGTATTCCCCTAACCTCTAAAACCTAAACCTCTAACCCCTAAGCCCCTATTCCCCTAAGCCCTAAGCCCCTAATCCTTAATCCCTTAACCACTAACTAATTATTCCCCTAACCCTTATAATAATCCTTAAAACCCATTGGGATTAGCCATTCCAAATGAGAGTAGGTTAATTCCCCCTTGTTGGCAAGGTGGAATACCATGAGCAAAACCATGGGTTGCAAAAACCTCTCCTAAATTTACTATTTTATCTCAATTTTATTTTAATAATTAATTAATTAATTTCTTTAAAAACTCTTATGGGTAAATCACATAAAAATTTGAAGGTACACGCCTTTCGAAGCACTCATTGTGTGGTTCACCATCAATGTTTTTAAAATGAATTTATTAGAATGAGATTGAATTGATTTTTGAAGCTTCCTTTTAAATCAATTGTTGGCATTACAAAGAATCACGGAGTGCGCTCAACATCCATAAGAAAAGAAATGGTTACGATATTAAAATTATATTTGAAGGCATAATATTAAAAATGATGTTTGGAAAAATGGAGGGCGGGAGTATTCATGAGCATGGACACTATGCCACAAACTGTCCACGAAAGAAGAACAATAAGAAGAAATGCTAGCTAATGAATGGTGAGCAAAGAAGTTGCACTCAGAAATGCATTGAGCTTAGAAGCAACAAAAAAATTAGCTAAGAGTCTTCATATGAATCCAAGGCACTTTAAGGCATGCAAGAGAACTTTCCTTAACATTGTATTGTCATTCATCCATTTTTGTAATTATAACATTAGGTTGTAAGCACTAAATAATGAAGGTGCATGGATTTTAGGAAGGAGGTGTGTTGGAACCCAAGTAGATAGATAAAGAAATGTTCAATTGAGAGGCAAGGCCTAGAACCACACCATCCCCATCCTCCAAATGATCAATATTGTTAGATAACGATGACTAAAATTGGTGTATAGGTGACTCAATTTATAAGGATAAACTTTATACATGAGGTTGGAAAACATTCAAAAATAATTGAATCAAGAGCGAAAGGGAAAATATATCAAGGGGCACAAATATTAAGGGCCTACGTCAGCCAAAGTCAAACCAATGGCCAAATTCTTTTTCCTTGATACCATCTCGACTTAAGAAAATGAAACTAAATATAAACATATATGTCAAACATAATACTCCAATACCTACCATAATTAGTTGCATGTTGTTCAAAATATTGAATGAATGACATGCAAACTCTAATTTTGTTTCAAAGCGTCTCACTTTTCGAGGAAAATACACGAATGTTGAAGTTCTATCATATGTGCTTCTTTATATTCGGAAAAAAAGATAATTTATGGGAGAATTGTGAAAGATGGGATGTCAAAAATAAAAAATCACACTTGCAAAACCAACCTTTAAGGAGTACGATAATCAATGCATGTAGCATAGTTTTAGAGAATCACATGGGCTAATGACTAGGCTAGGTATAATACTAAACCTATCTCATTCTAAGCAAGGTATTACGGATAATAAAATATGATTAATCAACCTAGCTATGGATTGGATATAGAGAATTCCATGGGATTTAGGCTAAGTTTCTAAGGCTCATCATCATAACTATATCTTCGATAGAAAGGTTTGGATCGGCCCACAACCAATAATCTAAACTTCCTTTAAGGGTTATAATAAAACCCTTCATTATGAGGAAGCATAAAATGTATTTTTTAGGGGTTGAGTCGTGTGTTGGATTCATATGTCCTAGAGGTTACTACATGATAAATAAGCTATGAATATATAAGAGGCATATAGTAAAGCATTGAATGAGGGAATTTGTGTGGCAGTCCTATCATTTAAGCATAAAATTGATATTAAATTGAGTATAAAAGAGGCCTCTAATGAAGTGTGTACTAAAAATTGGTCAATGGAAGGTGTTGGAGTTTCATTCCTAGCCTAGATAGTTCTCAACAATAAAATGATTTTACATTTAATAAAGATTCTAGATTTTTAAAACTTGGTTTGAACTTCATTTGTAGTTTTCTTAAATAGGTGGCATTTTATAACATGAAAAATAAATGTTTCATTTAAAAGATTCCTTGTTACCATAACCACTTCATCCCCTAAAATTAGGGTTTCCTCTCACCTTTTCTTCAACAAAATACAATCTCAAACCTTCGTTCTAATAACAACAAATAAATAGTGTGCATAATTTTTAGTCTCTAACTCTCCCTTTCTCCCCCTCTCCCTCCTTCCCTCCATCCCTTTCTTTCCTTGTCCCTACCTCCCTCCCCATGTCTCCCTCCATTTCTTCCTCTCTGTTCTCAATGGAAAAACTAGAATCCAAACCCCGAGAATTGGATACCCAAATATTTATGGCTTTCCATCGAACTGCTAAACCCCCTAACCTTCCATTAGCATCCAAGGAAATGAAACTCCACCCCTTTAATAGGCCTTCTAGAAAAATGACAACATAAACACCATATCTTGAAAATCGTCACCAACAACTTGGAGGATGTGTTGCAGAGAGGAGTTGCACCATTTAGCTTTTCCTCAATGCCCAAAACCTCCAATCCAGAACCCTTTTCTAACCTAATATGTCCTTTCCTCTAGACGGATAGTCCTAAGCAAGAAAAGGAAATCTTATAGCTTTTAGCCAAGTGCCCATACCTATGGCCCCACCTACACCTAAAAGGTATTCCTTTATAACCCAATATCTGAATACACTCCACCCCAATCTCGATATCCATGCCTTTTATAAGCCCTTCTATGAGGTCCATATTAACCAAAATATGGGTGTATGTCTTAATCCCCATCTCTAAATATGTAGATTAATGGGCTAAATAAGAGCCCAATGAGCTACCTATATCTTTGAAAATTAGGGCATCCCAATAGGTAGGAGGGAGACTTGGAAGATGAACCTAGACTGGGGCCATATCTAGTCTCTCCTACTTTGCATCAAAGAGGAACATCTAGAAATTGAAAAGGATAGGAGATGAATCAGTTTTCTAAACCATTTGTTGTACCTTCTAGGTGTCTGCGACATCTTTGAAGCACAAATGAATATAACCTTGGGCTAACAGTGACACCTATGGAGAAAATTTGACAATAGGTAAGATTTCATTGTCCGCCCACATGTTTATGGTTGAGGACCTGAATTTTCAACCCCTTGCCCCACCAAGGATTTTTGGGACATTTCCTTAGTATTTTGAATGGTGACATTGACTCCCAAAAATATAGAAAAAAGGAATTTTTTCTTCTTCTTGACACTACAATGGATTTTCCTCTTCCTTTCTTTCTCATACTCCTTTTGAATCATAATTCCTTCTTATTCACAAGAGTGTTTCTCCTTGAAAACCACAAGACCATTCATGATGTTAGTTTGACCTTCTTCTATTGTCGAGGCAAGGCTCTCTTTCACTAATTCACTGAAGGAGGGCGAGGCTGATGGCACTTGAGACAAATGATATACATGAAAACAATCTACAGAGGCTTCTAAGAGTGAAGAACCCCTACTTTGTTCAAAAAATTATGAAAACCCTAAGGAAGTAGTAACACATTGTATGTCTTCCTCCAATATCTGGGATGACAGGGAAACTAAACTTAGAGCCACACACCCCAAGAAGAGTTCTCTAGCCCCTAACAAACATCCTCAGGCCCCAAGCTAGCCGAAACTAAAGGACTCGAATAGTGCATGGCTAGAGCAAGGGTTAGGGCCTTCGAACCGCTAGATAGTTGCCTATTGAATTCTTAACTTTTCTTTCTAAAGATTTGGTAGGCCTAGAAACTGCAGTATGGTGACCTTCTAAGTTGAATTTGAAATGAAAATGGATAAAATCCTTGGGACTAGACCAAATTTGTTGAAAACCCCCCTTCTATAGTTCATAATCCACCAACTCCTCCTCCTCCTTGTGGGTCCAATAGTAAGCAATCAACATCTCATCTTAAAAGCATATTTGATGAGTAGTTGTGTGTCTTCAAAGGGTTTATCATGGCGACCATCTCTTTACAAAATATATATCACGTGGATAAAAAAATCATGGTTACCATTTAATCTTATCTTGCATTTTGACAATGATATTAGAGCCTAGCATTGTCTAGAGTCCGTTCACTCTTTGTCAAAACTATGACGCTTTCTTCACCTGCAAATTTTCCATGGGCCTCTAGGGTTTCTCTAGTGTTGAATTCTTCTCCTATGGTAAAGATGTTGTAATGTTCTCTTTAAAATTTTGAGTCCATCAAGATAAATTAAAAATTAAAAACATAAAATTAATAATTAAACCAATCTAGATCTATCTTAACTCTAGATCTACCAAAGGTCTAGAGGGAAAAATCAAATTTCTTGAGGTTCAAACCTCTTTATATTTGATCTCTAGACACTTGATCAATTCGAAATGAAGATGAATCTAAATTAATCATATACAATGAAAAAAAATAAAAAACATAAAAAAAAAATTTATTTGCAAACTAAACATAGTATCCACCTTTCTTTTGAAAAATATTAAAATATTTACCATATTCGAATAACTTTTAAGAAATTAAAATATTTATTATATTGGAATTATTATATTGTGATAAACATTTTTGACCCTTCCGATTAAAATGATTTGAGTCATCCGAAAACCATTTTCCCACTCGATTTAAATTTCAAGAGGGTATTGTCATGGAGGATTGGCGGGCAAACTAAACGGGGGAAAACTAAACATAGAGCATTTTGTTACCAAAACAGTAGAGCAAAGCTAGAGCTACATGAGGGGAGCCTTAACACCCTCCCATCGATACTAAATTCATTGAAGAGTTCAACTCGAGCAAAGATGAAGAAGCGATTATTTAGTTTCAAGAAGAAGAAGGCAGCCCCTCCTCCATCTGTTGAGAGGCATACAAGAATGTAAGAGTTTAAGAAATTATTGCATGTAGAATGTAGCTGTTGTGCCATGGAAATCAGAAATTAGACTGTCATATGTGCACTCTCGCAAGACAGGGCAAACTCCACAAGGAATGTTCATAAATGATGACCACTCTTGAATTTGAGCTTGGGAACCTCTATAGCAGTAGTCTTTGGTTCCCATGCTTATCACTTCTTTCACATCACCATTTTCTTAAGCTCTTCAACCTTCAATTCCACCTTTGATATCCTTGATTTTCTCACAAAATCAAAAATACTCTCAATAGTGGCTACACCCTGCTGCAAGGTGAACTGCAAACACTATTGCTTAACAATGTCATTGAACTCTATATCAAATTTTAGCCCTGTGTACCATGCATCTCCATTTATCTCCTTTGAAGGTGTCAATTATACTAGCATATACACCTTCATTGCTCGGTTAGAAACACACTTCACCCCTTTTATTAAGTCACGAGCTTCTATATTTTTCAATGCTTTGCTAACCTGTGGCTATTCTAAATTTGTTTCTCTTTTCATATATTTTGTCCATATACCCATATTTTTAGCATTTTTTATGACTTGATATATGAGCATATCTTCAAATGAGAGGCACTTAAACCTTATAGATTCTTCTTTCATCTGTTGCTTCTAAACTATGAAATCACCCTACTTGAAAACCTGGAGTTGATGATTTTGAAGCAGGGCATTGAGTGTCTGAGATCTAACATTGAAATCAACATCTTTAAGATTTTACTCCATGATTTTATCTGTCAATCCATCATAAAAAGTATTGAAAAGATCCAATATTCTATTGATGGTAGTAGCCATTTGTAAAGCTGATGTTGTGATCTCTAATATCTTCAAAACTGTTATGGGCTTCGAACCCTAGAATAGTATGTGCATTTGCAGTGTCTGATTATCTCGATTGCCCAATTTAGAGTATGGGCTTCGAACCCTAGCCACAGTATGTGCAATGCATGGCCTCGAGCAGAAACCAAAAATGTATGTATATATGCTCTGCATTTTGAACATTTGTGTGGCTATTACTATGTTTTGATCATAGAAAACAAAATTATGCACAATTGAATTTTGATAATTTGGATACCAAATGTAGAATTGACTGGTTCCTGAAGCGTTGTTTGGTGGGGACAATTTCTAACCAGTGGATTCATTTCAAACTACTTTATGAAAAATCCTAACTTATTTTTTAGTTTTTTTCGTCTCAAACACATCAATTTCCTTTTCCAACATATATTATTATCATTTAATCATGCAACCTACTGTGCATAGGGTTTCAATGTTTCATTTTCTAGTTGTCACTGTAGAGGAAACCATGCCTTCCTTTTTCCAAGCATATCTAGCTGTAAAAATTTTTCCTTATTTTTTACAAAAGGGGTCGGTAGGTGTCATTTATTCGACTCTTTATCACCATTACTCACAAGTTAATTCAATGATATCCTGTATCCCATAGATTCAATGTCTTAGCTTCCTATGATCTATCATAGCCCAAATTCTCATGGTTTTCTTTTAGAGCCAAACATTTTGCAAAGATTCATCTTTTGGTGAACATCATGAAACCTTCTTTAGAGATTCTAATGTGCTCTTTTGATTTTGAGTTTGCATTCTTGAATTTTAAGTGTGCTTTGAATTTTCTTTAACTGTTCCTTCACATCAATTGTATTCAATTTCTTATTGTTTGTCCAAACAAGAAAGAAATATAGATAAAAACTTGTTGATGTATGTTGTATTCGATGCTGCTTTCTAACTTGTAATCCAAGGGACTTAATGTGATAATCCACTGTATCTAGGAACATGGATATGTGCTTCTATCACCAATGACTGCTTCAACTTACTGTTGTTATTTTGGCACTATGAACGAAACTTTTCCAGATGCTTACTTTGAGATTTCTTATGCCTAGCATGTGATACTGATTGGTTTGTCCATTTTTGTCTGGGCCAGGATTATTTGGAAAATGCATCAATTGTGACATTGGATATACTATACTTTTAGAACATGCGCTTGCGGAGAGGGACCAAAGGTATGTTTTTTCTTCTTCTAATTCTTGTTTTAGTTTGATTCATATCCTTACCACAAGAATAAACTATGTGGTATTTGAATGAATGGTTGTTTGTGTTTGTATCGAAATATGTGAGATGCTCTACATATTGCTTGGGGTGGGTGGGTCCGTCAATAGTTTATTTGCATGTAATAACATTTAATCTATACTATGTGTTAGGTGCATCAAATATAATATCCCAAATCCATCTAATTTTGGTTTCGATAGGGTCAATATTGCATATCTTGAGTTCAGAGAAATGACTGATATATTAAATATTGAAATTTGAGATATTCAACCTCGAGCTTTGCAACATTGATGTGCATATCAAACACAATTTTAGATGTGTATGTGCTAGTGTATACTGATTTCCATTTGATGTTAGTGCGAGTAATCTCATTTGTTGTGGAGCTGACTCTGTTTAGTTTGTAGGCTTTGCAGGTTTTTGTCATTTGGGTCAAAAATGCAAGTGTGCATTTTGATATGCAGTTTCATTTTGCTTTGTATATTTGTTACTCTTTGATGTTATTTATTTGTGGGAAGCATAGAGAATGAATGGAGTTAATGCATGCCATTGGGTTCTTAGTCTATTTCTGATTTGTATACTATGAAAATTTATGAGCACAAAAATCCTACTGCTAAATATTTATTTACTTCTCCTACTTGTTTTATTATGCACAAGTTATTTAATTGAAAATATTCAGAAAAAATTCAAGGTAAACACAACTAGCAACCTACACAAATATAGATCATTTACTGAACATCACGGATATATGACAAAGGACACAGATTTTTCGAACAAATGTCCTCGGAAAACCCAATGCAGGAAAACCAGTGCAACAAATATGAGGGTTTATTATTATTAAGCAACAATATTCTGAGTACATCTAGGGTGCCATAATCCATCTCACCCAATAGAGAAAACATTGGCTACAAAGAAAATGTGAGTTTTACCTCACTCCCGCAAGTCCTCGCTGATCTGGATGAGCCACTAGACTTGAAACCCCAACTAACTTTGCACAATCTATATGCTTCCACAGTGTAAGGTTGCGTGGCACTGACTAAGGGACTACGTCACCCTTGCTCTGCACCGATCAACTTCTACCGGAGTCCGGTTTCAGCCCTGTCGGCTTAGAAACCCTAGTCTCTAGTTGAATTTCAGAGACTGCGTGGGCATGCGTCACCCTCTCTAGGGATTGCGTCACACCCTCTGATGGCTGCGTTGCCTCCACTGCATCTCTATTGCCGTTGCTCTACGTTGTACTCTTAGTCCTCCTAACCAATCACTGCATCTGCCCCTCACTACTTCTCTAAATCACTCAGATATGATCTTCATCTGAGCATTGCTCCGTCAAAAGAATTTGATCTCTTAGATTCTGTGTCTGTGTTCTCCAATTGACCCCAAGCCCTTCCTTTATACTTTTCTCATTGAAAAATCAATGGCTGTGATCTTATCACTAATCAATGGCTAAGATTAAAAGAAGCTTGATCCACGTCACTTAGAATGTTCTCATCACATGTGTAAATTAATTCACTTTAATTTTTTTAATTTCCCTAAGTTAGACTAAGAGTCCTCATTAAAAAATTTAATTATTTGAATAAATTGTACACCAGATGGAATTTCTCCAAACGCTTTTCTGGGTCTTGGAGATCTCATGTGTTCTAACCCCTCCACAAAGTTTTGGAGTTAGAGCACATCTGATGCTACCCCAAAATATCAACACTCCCTCTTAGCGAGGAGTGTGCTCTAGCAATAGTTCCCCACTGAAGTGTCACCTTGATCTCTGGCATCAGTCTTTGTGCCGATGCTTGGACTGCTAACCTCCATCCACTACGATGCTACTCTCTGTACTACTGCCCATGTCACTACCAGTGACACTACTACATCTATACTGCATCTCCCTCTCAAATTGTTGCATCATGCTACCCATAGCACCACCATTGCTAATTGCTGCACTGCAACTCAGTTACTGAAAAGTAAGCAGCTGAAGGACCACCACCTATTCACTAGA
>CM076578.1:1234293936-1234694188 GCA_034641835.2 Pinus albicaulis | reverse complement strand
ACCCATTATGCAAGCATGCAAATGGATGAAGAAGATGCAGCAAAGACTGTAGAGAGAGACGTTGAAGTCTCTTTATGTGAAACAAAGAAAGAGCATATAAATTCTCATGGAATCCACTGTAATGTGGATAGAGCAGATGACGGTGAATCCCACTGTGATAAAACACATGTGGATGATGACTACAAAATGAGATGTGTATTGGTGCATCCACACGCAGCTGATGGATTTGATGAAGTTGAAATTTTTAATGAGCACATGTATGCTCGGATAATCCAGCATATGGTGGATTAACATTATTTTGATGTTATGTGTGGTTTATTTTTTGAAATAGGGATTGATTGTGGCAATATGGTAAGCACCATGATTTATGAAGCATTAAAGGTTGAAGTTTCCTTTGTAGTAGCAAGACATGAATCAATTGGAACTATTCATGAAGAAGTATGTGATCTAGCAACAATTGATGATCAAGAAGAGGACAAAGTGATTGAAGAGTTTTTGATGAGAATATCCACTGACCACATAATAGTGGAAGATAACCTTAATACAGTGGAAAACAAGGTAGAGAAGGAAGAGGTAGAGAAGGAAGCTCTCACTAAAGAGCATAATAAAGGTCTTTTTAACATTATTTTTGAATATGCAGGTGTTCAGAATAGCAAGGGAGACAAAGTTGAAAACAAAGTTGCTAATAATTTTGATGCAGATTTGAAACTCATCGAAGAGTGAATTTTGAAATCAATTGAACAAATTAATGCGAGACTTAAAGCTACAACTAGAATAAAAGAATTGAATGAAATGGTGAATAATGATCTTGAATAGTGAATATTAAATTATTAATTAATTAATTAATAATTTAATATTTCAAATAATTTAATATTTTTTTTTTTAATTTAATATTTATAATTATTTGAATTGATAACAATGATATTAGGTAAATGTCTTTCAAATGAATCTCATATTTATCTACTTTATGGATCACAAAAGTTGTACATATAGCAATAATATTAAAAATATTAACTACTTATTAATAATAGTAATTATTTTAAAATAATAATAATAATAATAATATTGTTGTAATATTTTTTTAATATCATTTTTATTATTATATATTAGAGAAGGGCCTTAATTTTTCTCTTACTCCTAGAAAAATCCCTATTCGAGACATCATTTGTGATATAGAATACGGGATTAGAGATCTGTCTGATGCTACTAAAGACACCATTAGGCAAGACTGCTCTGTGATTCTTATAAAAGCTAAGCCCCCTAAGAGCAACATTAGCAAACTGGAGTTTGAGGCTCTTAAATCCTTAAACAATAACTAGGACATTGTTGTTCTTAAGGCTGATAAAGGAGGTGCTACGGTGATTTTAAACAAGGAGGATTATCATAATAAGATGTTAGATCACCTTCTTAATAGCGGAAGCTACAAGAAGCTTGACCAAAATCCCCTTAAAAAGTGTCTAAAGCTGTTGCTTTGGCGATAAAATCAAGTAGCACTGTCAGCTCCCTTAGTAAAAAACTTATTGAAAGTAACCCCCTCACCCCTAGGATTTATGGTCTTCCTAAGATTCATAAGGATGGTGCTCCCCTTTGCCCCATTGTCAACACCATAGGTGATCCAACTTATCTGCTCGCTAAATTTTTAGCCAATAAGCTAAAGCCCCTTGTGGGTCACACTGATTCCTTTGTCAAGGACTCTTCTTCCTTTATTAATGAATTGAAAGACATTAAGTTGGATCCTGATGATAGGTTTGTAAGTTTTGATGTCGTATCATTGTATACTTGCATTCCCATTAAGGAAGCCATTGATGTCATCTCTCTTATCACAGATCCTGATACTGCTCATCTCGTAGAGATCTGTCTTACCTCGACCTTCTTTAGTTTTGAGGGTGAATTCTTTGAACAAACTTGCGGTGTGGCTATGGGTTCCCCACTTTCCCCTGTGGTTGCTAATCTATTCATGGAAGACTTTGAATCGAAGACCCTTTCCTCCTCTCTCTTTCAACCTAGGCTTTGGAAAAGGTTTGATGATGACACTTGTGTGGTGTGGCCCCATGGTAAAGAGAAATTGGACCTTTTCTTCCAGCATCTTAATGACCAATCTGAATTTATTAAGTTTACCATGGAATTCGAGGTGGATGGTAGCCTACCCTTTCTTGATGTCCTTCCTTCGAGAAATGATGATGGTTCCTTTTCTCATCAAGTCTTTAGAAAGAAGACACATACTGAGTAGTATTTACATTTTGGTTCTCATCATTTCCCTGCTCAGAAACTTGGGGTTCTCAGTACCCTAGTCACTAGAGCCTTTAGAATCTCTAATGTTCACCATTTTGAAGATGAAAAATCACATCTCTTGGATGTCTTCTGTAAGAACAGTTATAGCAGGGCTCAATGTCTTAGAGCTTTTCAAAAAGATGAAAAAGGTCCTAGGGCTAAGGGAGATCCCTGTGAGCGGTTATCTGGAGTTCACCTTCCATTTATCCAAGGTACTACTCATAGAATTGCTAAGATCTTGAGGAAACATAATGTGTCTTCAACTTTCTGCACTATTCAAAGTTCTCTTAGGTCGGTTAAAGACCTGATTGGCCCTTTGGATAGTAAGGGTGTTTATTTGATTCCTTGTTCTTGTGGGACACCTTACATAGGTGAAATTGGTCGGTCCATTAATCAAAGAATTAATGAGCATGTTGTTGACCTTAGACATGGTAGATCTAGATCCTCTACCTTAGCAGAGAATGCGAAAAAAACAAAGCATCATATTTGTATTGAAGATACTGAGGTTATTGCAAGGATAGACCATTTCCACCACCGAAAGTTGAGGGAATCCTTGGAAATTGAAAAGAGGCTAGTTAACCTTAATAGAGATGATGGGTGGAGTGTTAGTAGATGTTGAATTCCTGCTCTTCACTCTTAGGTTAATAATTTTTATTTATTTATTTATTTTATTTATTATTATTATTATTATTATTATTATTATTATTATTTTATTTTATTTAATTTAATTATTTTAACAAATATCATCATTATTTTTATTAATTGTATTTTATTTTCCATTTTATTTTATTTTATTTTATTTATTGTATTTATTTTTTATTATTTTTTTTTTAATTTTTTTTTTATTTTAATTTTTTATTGTGATTTCTATTTTTATTTTTATTTTCCTTTTTATTTTTATTTTTTCTTTTTATTTATTTATTTATTCATTTTTAATTTTATTTTATTTTATTTTATTTTTATTTTTATTTATTTTTTATTTTTTTATTTTATTTTTTTTAATTATATATTTAGGGTTCTGTGTTAAAAATAATTTTAAATTATTTCAAAAATTATTGATGATTTATAGTAAATTAAATATAAAAATGATTTTAAATTATTTTTAAGAACTATTGATTATTAATATTGAATTATATTCATATATAATTAAATAAAAATAATTTTAAATTATTTTTAAATTTTATTAATTATTAATATTAAATTATTCTCAAATAGAATATATGAGAACTATAAATAAATTTTAATAAAATTTGAAAAAAAATCTTTTATTCAAATCAAACTAACCGTTTTTCCAACGGTTAGATGGAGTTGTCCCTTTCTATTTAAATAGGTTTCTTCATCGGGTTTCTCATCTTGTCCTGATGATGAACCACACTGGCTGGTTCGAAACGGGTCGACACAAATTTCTTATATGTGATTTTTACTGAAAATTTCTGATATTTATTATATATTTATTATTATTAACTAATTAATTAATATTATTATTAAATAATTAATTTATATTACATAATTATTATAAAAAATGAATTTAATAATTATTATTCATTAATTATTATTAATATTTATTTAAATTATTAATTAATTATTTAATAATTTTATATTATTTAATATTGATATTATTTTATTTAAATTGTTTATTGTTATTTAATTAATTAATATTATTATTAAATAATTACTTTATATAACATAATTTAAAACTATATAATAATAAATAACGTCTAATATTAAATAATTATTATTATTAATTATAATGATAATAATAATATTTTTATTGCAATAGTCTTATTATTATTGATTTTTTTATTGTTATATATTTATGAGGGATAGATACAAATAAAGTTTTTTATATCAACCACATTAATATTAGTATTGAGGGATTTGGGCAATGCATTATACCACATATCATTTTTTGTTTGTTTTTGGATTCAACTATGTTAAGTAAGTTACTCATCTATGACCATCTCTATGAGAGGGAGGTAGTGGTAACTGACTAATTTTTTTGCATCATGTGATGCTCATAGGAGTGAAGAAGTGAGAAAACCTAACCTTACCAATTATTGTGCCTAGAGCTCCCTTCACTCTTTGTATATAAGTATTACTAGTTTGGCAAAGCATTATATTAGATATCATTCACAAGGGTGAAGAAGTGGGGTAGCAAGCTAAGTGGGCTTGACTGTGGGGAAAACTCAACTCCATGGGTGACCTCCCGCAAAGTCTTGGTTACACTATGTGATTCATTTCACTAGTTTCAATCCCACTTCTTCACCCATTGACGATATGTGATTCATTTCACTAGTTTCAATCCCACTTCTTCACACTTGTGAGTATCACCTGATGCAAGGATGCAATAAGTGCTAAGTGGACTATTCAAAAAATATGGAGTGCTAAGTGGACTATTCAAAAAGTATGTGAGCATCACCCGATAGAATGAGTGCTAAGTAGACTATTCAAAAAATATGTGAGCATCACGGGATGCAATGAATGCTAAGTGGACTATTAAAAAAACCATTCACTTATAGTCACTTAAGACTACCTCTCATGAAAATGATCATAGATAAATGACTTACTTAACTCAATTAAATCCAAAAAAAAATTAATATTATATTAATATTTTAATATAGTTGTCCTAATATATATCATAATTATTTTATTCATATAATAAATTTCAAACATAAATATATACAACAATATATACAAGTTTAAAGCGTATCTATGTTGGTCTTCGACACGTCAATAGCAGGTAAATATCGATAATGAAAATTACAAGTTTCATATCAATAGCAGCTAAAATCCATAATGAAAATTACAAGTTTTTCTAGAAACGACAGACACCACAACTATACAGAGAATCGGATATGTTGCTTGAATTGCGTGAAAATAGACAACTATGAAGCTATAAATCCACATCCTTTATAACTATTATCTATTTAGAAGATATATAAGGTTTGTTTCTGGAAAATACTACTGCTGTGCTATCCATGATATCTGCTAGTGGAGTTACACTACTACTGGAAAGCGAAGAGTTGGAACAGCAATTAGTTCATGGGATCTAGGCATTGTAAACGCATATTTTTCAGTCATGTCCAGGTCCTTCACATCCGTGCCCTCGGGAAGCTTCCAGTTAAAACAATGCAGGAGCTGCGCCAGCGCAAACTCCACAACGAGCGTTCCCAATTGCTGCCCTGGGCATCCTCTCCTGCCTGCTCCGAACACAATCCACTCGAAGTTTTGAATTCTTGTATCTATGGAACCAGCAGCTTCCATAAATCTCTCTGGCTTGAAACTATCTGCATCCTCCCCCCATGACTTGGGGTTCCTAGCAATCTCCCAAAGGTTCACCAGAAGGCGAGTCCCCTTGGGGATTTCATATCCCAATACAGTGCAGTCCTCCACAGCTGCGTGGGAAACTCCAAACGGCCCTGGTGGGTGGAGTCTAAGTGCTTCTTTCACCACAGCTTGTAAATAAACGAGAGAAGGCAGATCAGATTCTTGTACCATACGCCCCATTCCAACTACATTTTCCAGCTCGTTCTGAACCTTGTTTAGTACTCGTGGGTTCTTCAACAGTGTGGCCATGATCCACTTCAAGCTTGTAGACGTCGTTTCCGCGCCAGCAGCCAACAGATCCTGCCAACAATCGTACATCAGTTTTGTTGTTTTAATATTAAATAATAAATAATACACTTACTAGTGCTTGCTTAATTACCAGAAGAACAGCTTTAATATTATCTCGTGAAGGCCGGAACTCTGCATTTTCATCTGTGGAGGCTGCAAGTAAAACGTCCACAAGATCTCGCGGGGCGTTGGCGTCGAACTGCGCAGCGTGTTCGTCAATTACTTTTTCTAAGAAGTCGTCTTGCGTCTTCTGTAGTTTCTTGAAGCGACGGTTGAAGCCTTGGAGATCCAGCCAGTCCAAGTATGGTATGTAATCTCCGATATTAAACGAACCGCCTAACGTAACAATTTCGCTAACCATTGATTTGAATCCTGTGCCGCCAATTAAATCTTGATCAGAATACTTTCGACCAAATGCCATCCTGCAGATTATGTCAATGGTTAGACCTGACACCATATCGGTAAAGTTCACCGGCTGATGAACCAAACTCATGAGAGAACGAATCATGGCGGCCACTTCCTCCACTCTTGCGTAGCGGAAGTAGTCGAGGCGCTTGGAGTGGAAGATCTGCAAAACGCAGACCTTACGCATCTGCCTCCAGTAAGGCCCATATGGAGCGAACACCACGTCCGAGTTATACGTCAAGTACTTTGCGGCGGCGGATGGAGGCCTGCTGGCAAAAAGGCGATCATTAGTCTTGAGAAACTCCTTGGCCATATCTGGAGAGGAGACCACCAGGGTGAGGGCGGAGCCGAGGCGGAGAGACATGAGAGGCCCGTATTTCCTAGATAGCGCCGCCAGAGCGCGGTGGGGAAGCTCTCCCACCATGTGAAGGTTCCCGATGACGGGCAACGGAAACGGCCCTGGAGGCAGCTTTCTCTTAGCCGATTTTCCGTTGCGTTCCCGGAAAAAGAAATTCCATGTCGCCACTATCAATAAAAAGAGAATACCGCTCAGGAGTTTCATATATAACTCTCCGCTCTCCGAAACTGGGCGCCGAAGCTCAGAACCTAATTCCGTCGCCATTATCACTCTCAGCCTGTTGGATTCCCTTCTACCACACAATGAATTACTCCACGGCTTCATCCCGACTGAGTGCTGTAAATCTTTATATAGATATGTGGACCATACGTGAATGTCAGTTGACAGAAAAATGTTCACGATTACTAACAGAATACAGAAACTTAGATAGTCCTCGTCAACACTCGTGATTGATTTATGGAATTCAAAGGAGCAACATACGCCATACGCCATTCGTCTCATATGGAGCCACGTGAATTTCTATCGGCTGCGATAAATCATTGATTTATGGAATTCAACGGAACAACATACGGCACTCGTCTCATATGGACCGTGAATTTCTATCCGCTGCGTTAAATCAATATCCACGTGATGACTTTTGATAAATACATTTCGGCGTGGAGAAGAAGATTATATTGGCGTGGAGAAGATTGGAGAAGGTTATTTTAGGGTGGAGAAGGTTATTCAGTTTTTTTTGGTACAAGGTGGGAAAATTTAGCATAAGTGAGTTGTCAAATCAATAGTGATGATAACTATTTTTATGCCTGAGGCATTTTCTTTGCTGGAGTGGGTTGAGCAAACATTGCTCACTCCAGTCAATAGGAGAACTTTCCTATCGCCCTTCAGACTAATAAAATTTTGCCACTTGTTTCTCCTCTATTAGCCTGTTAGCATAATTTCGGCGACCGTTTTCCTACCGCCTATCTTTGTACTCCCTCTGCAGTGATTTCACCTGTGCCTCTGCAGCTATTTCGCCATCTACAAGCTGCGTGGTACAACATGTGCCCTTAAACCAGAGGGACTCTGCCTTTCTCCTCTTCTTCTTCCTCAGGTACGGACCAAAGTGAGGGTTTGACATCTCTCAGGTCACAAGCTCTCACAGATGTATGGCTGAATAAATTAATTTATTATCAGAATAAGTATCAAGAGGAGGAAATGGAGAGGGAAAGGGCTCGTATAAAACATTCGAGAAATCACAACTCTGTTGTGAGTACACAACACAATGAATCAGGGGTTTTGAAGTCCAATTTGGGATTTCATCGTATGGAGATTTCGTAGACAGAGGAGGAGGCGTTATACATTCACTAGTGCAATTACAATACTGTAATGTCGGCAGAGTGAAGTCGTGTTCGACTCTTTAGAATACAATCATTTTCAGTGCGGAGGTATCAATGGAATGTTAAACAAGGAAGCGGTGGAACGTTGAGTGAACGGTCGTGGAACCATGAATAAATGCTAAACAGTGAAAGCAGTTTCGGAGTTAAAACCAGTGGTCTCGCGCATTGAGAAGGTGGTATAGAAAATTTGGAGAAAAAATGCGATTACGGTCGCTGATTGACGCGCGTCCTAAGGTGGTATTATAAATCCACTTACAACGCGTATAATTTGAACGTTAAGTCTCGGATGTGGGAAAAACGCGATATGCGTAAAAGTCATTCGATCTGGAGTGGTAGGGATCTGACGGCATACGTATTCTGAAACTGTGCTGGGGTTAAATGGTGCGAATCGACGGCGGAGGACCTTAAGTTTGAGTGCGATGAATTGTGGATCGTAGGATCTGTTTGGCCATTATTTAATGAGGTAGTTGTGGGACCCGACAAGTTCACATATGTTAACGCTTGGTTTTAAATCTAAAGGAGGTGGTTTGTCATAATGTTCCAACGTTTGGGTTGGAGCCAAATATATGTTAAGGTATATATATGGTAAGGTCAAACCTCACATATGGAGTGAGTTGTGTGCGGAAATACATTGAAGTTATTTCGGAATGGGTGAGCATAGGATTACATTTGAGTTAGTCAAAGCTTTAAAGCCTTGTAACATTATGGTATGCGAAATGGAGGAATTAACATCTAACATGTCGTAAAGCTATGAGCCAGATTAATCGTTACATTGATTCTTTGGGTTGTACTAGTGTGTGGGCCTTATATAGATGGTGCATTGATATGTTGTAAGTTTCTCATTATCCATTGAGACTAATAATTACCATCTAGTTTAATGTGGATTTTATGAAGAGGAACAACCTCCGGAAAATGAGCTTGCGGTATTGGGTATTTATCCAAGGTCAAGTCTAATTCAATGGTAAGTAAAGTATGGTCTTGAAACTATGTTGGGTTTTGAATGCAAAGGAGAGTTAAATGGATTTGGCCTTTGATTAATGACAATGAAGAAATCTTTTTCGAAGTTCAAATGAAAGAAGCCTCCACAAGTTAAAATGTTAGAGTTTGCCAAATTAAAAATTATCTGGGCCTAACCTTAGAGAGCATTGTTTATATGCAAACAAGAGTGTAAATGTGGGTTTAGGTAAGGTAGCCCGGGCATCAACAAGCCTGCTTTGTTGCAACACTTTTTAGATTGTTCCTGCACTTGCTTCTTTGTGCTTGGATAAATTCAAGAAAGGAATTTGGATTTTTCACCTTATACAAAATACTAGGAATTCACTAACATATACTTTCAATATTTATAAGACCATATATGCTAAAGGGATTGGCTCCCCGAAAAAGGGCCGTAAAATATCATGATTCGAGGGAACAAACAATACTTTAATAAGGGGGATATTTCATGAAAATTTGAGGCTTAGCCTCGATTAGATTGTTTTTTTCATGATTTTTGGTCTTTTGAAAGGTCTCAAGCCAGTGTACTACTTATTTACCCATCTAAATACTTGTGTTTTAATTTGATGATCCTTTAATGCTTTTTCCTTTTTAGTTAGATAGTCATTATTGCTATTCTTAAGGTGGTTCCTTATTCTCTTTTGGTACGACCAACCCAAGGGTACTTTAAGGAACCTGATGTACTTTTATTTACCTTTCATTTTCTTGATTCTTAGTGTTTTGTTTATGCAAAAAGTATTCATAATTTCATAATCATAATTAGTATTCATAATTTCATAATCATAATTAGAAGTTATCATCTTGCATTCTAGTTAATTACGTTGGCTAGACATTAGTTTTGAATTGGGCGCATTTGTTCGTCCCTTCTTTCTTTCTTAGTTTGTATATGAAACTATTTTTTTATAATTAATTTAACTTATGTGGATGCTTGTTAGAAAATCCATCCTTTCTAAATTTACTGTTTCATACACCAAGCAGAGGCAGGGTTTGATCTGTTGATGAAGGGTGCAAGCGATGTCACAGTATCTTATGGTTAGGCATATTTAGTTATGCACCGATAGGCTGTCTGTCAATTCAATACCGGTTGAATGAAGTCTCCGCTTTGTTGAATCGATACCAAGAGATCGATCCACCCCGCTAGCATACAGAAGTCGTGACGGAGATTTATGATACAAGAGGTCAAATTAAACTGGGCCGAAGTCGAATTACCGTGATTGAGCAGGGGAAACGGAACCTGGAGTAAGAAAAGGTAGAACCGTGAGCTGCGTGGACAATGAAACCGGAGTGTTAAAACCTGGCAGTATTGCGTGGGTAAGTTAATGGTAAGTGGAATTGAGTTTCAGAACATGATATAACTTATTGATTGCCATGTGTCTTTTAGCGGTTTCAAAAAACAACTCACGTCGCGTTCTTTTTGGGCGTTAAGATCCGGAGGATAAAATTATGAGATATGCAATTACCTTCGTTCGATTGTCAGGAGGAGCGCGATAATTGTTCCGCCGTCAGATCATGATGGAAGTTACATAGAGGCAGGTCATGAGCGGTGGGACCCGAACGTTGTTGGGATTTGTTTTAAATCACGTCGTGGTATAAAGTTGGAAGGCCTTTTACATGAATGGCTGTGAGACCCAAGTAGGTAGGGGACTATCGGTTGGATGCACGTGGATGTATTATAATGTGCGTGGTTTTAAACTAAGGCCGAATATTAAATCATGCATTGATATATACTATGGTTGCCAACTTTGCGTAAGGCAGTGTATGCGAGCGTATTATAATAAGGAGCGAAAGATAATCGGAAAATAGATGAGGTTTATAGTCTTAAGGTTAAGACTTAGACATTATCAAAAAGGTGTGAAGCGGGGTTCATTGCCGGAGTGTAATATTTAAAAAGGGGTCTCAACCATTTGTTAAAGTGGTTTAAAGTGGAAATAAAGACACGGGCACGTTATTTGAAAAAAATAGCCAAGGGCCATATTATTTGAGAGTTAATATAACAATTGGAGCGCATTCTATATGCGGGTTTGAGTTTAATTTGGACAGTTTATTTGGATGCATTTATATGTGCATAGAAAGTTGTAACCATGGTTTTTTTCTGCATATGAGAATAGAAGCTGACCATTGAAAAGTGGGGTTTTCACAAACCTAAGAGAAATTTGAAATTAATATTTCAAATCTCAGATTTGAGATATTAAAGCTTTCATCTAGACTTTATTTAAATTGCCAATCAATAAGTCAAAACATTGGAGTGGCCCATAGATTTAAAATTATTGGAAAAAAAAACTAGGATTGAAGTTTTATACGCATAAGAGTGTGTGAAAGTGGATTGAGCAGGTAGCCCGGGCATCAAAATCCGTCTGCTTTCAATAAGATTCCAAGACATGAGATCATAGTTTTCTTATTTGGCTCACATACCCTCCTGTAATAACTTGTTTCACTTTGTGGAAAAAGGCATTGTTTTTACCATCAGAACCAATGCAAAAATGGACAAGCTATAATTAAATAATATTTAAAGTTTGAATTTATATATTTATTTTATTTTTAATAATTAAATGCTATGATAAAAAAATTTAAAAAAATAAATAAATAAATAAAATATGAATAAATAAATAAAATAAATAAATAGAAATAAAATAAAATAAAATAAAGATTAAAAATATAAATAAATAAATAAAATAAAAATTAAATTAAATAAATTAAAATTTAATAATATTAAATTAATAATTATTATTTTTATTAAAAATAAAATCCAATATTCCATATTGTCACAAACTTTTTATTTTCATAAAATTACTTCCCTTACATATCTTTCGCCTTTCGGCGTTCCTTTGCACCTTTTGGTGCAATTGCTAGTTTATATTAGGTGGTGATTCATAAGGGATAGACTTTCAGTCATGTCTTTTGTCTTGAGTGGTTACCAAACAAGCTTTTAACCAAGTAGAAATAGTACCTTTTGGTGCAATTGCTAGTTTATATTAGGTGGTGATTCATAAGGGATAGACTTTCAGTCATGTCTTTTGTCTTGAGTGGTTACCAAACAAGCTTTTAACCAAGTAGAAATAGTTTCAAGACATACGCAGGCTCAAAACTATTTAATTATCATTGATTTTATATATTTATTTATTTATTAATTAATTTCAAATATTAATTATTTCAAATATTTTTTTTTTTAAATTTTTATTAGATATCAAAATTGTATTTTATTTTTTTTAAATGATTTCGATTTTACATATTTATTTATTTATTTAAAATATTAATGATTTCAAATAAATATTCATTTTTAATTTTCATTATATATTAGAATTTTATTTTAATTTTTTAAAATGATTTTAAAGTTTTTATGGTATAATTGAATTGAAAATAATAATAAAATATAGAAAAAATCAAAACTAAAAGACATTCAAAAAAGTTGTTTATGAGGGGACAAATTTGTACATATAGCCAAAATTAAGAATTCAGTATTATTTTCCTAAAAAATATGTGGGTAGGAGAGATTGAATCTTGTTTTTTAATTGTGAAAATGGATTTAGCCCCATCAAAATCCCCAAAAACACCCAAAATTTTGAAACTTGTCAACTATACCTAGGATTTCCAAAAAATTTGGTCAAATTTTACCAAAATCTTGCATTGTTTTCTGGACAAATTTACAACATTTTTAGACTTGAAATTAGTTCAATTGTTTTTTACTAATTAAAGCTCTTATTATTTTATCCAACAACCTTATATACATTATTGAATATAATATAAATATAATAGTATTATATAAACTTATTATTAACACATATATAAGTTTTTATCAACAATGTTATCAACTAAAGTATATGACATAGTATTCATATATCTTGTTATGGCCAAGAGGCCCTCCGTAGCTAATATGGAAGAGATATTGTAATGTTTGTTATGTTATGTAATTTAAACATTTGGACTTGATCAAATTACAACAAATAAAATTAAAAAAAAATACAATTAAAATTAAAACATTTTAACTCAAAAGAATTACTTAAAAATAAAATAAAATATGATAATTATAATAATTAATAACTAAATCAATCTAGATTTATTTTAACTTGAGATCTATCAAGTGTTTAGAGGGATCAAATCTCTCAAGGTGCAAATTTTTGCTCAAGTTTTACATTCAAAAAAGTAATTTGCACCTTGGGTGATTTTATATCTCTACACTTGATAGATCTCAAATTAAGATGATCCACACTAAATGGTTCAAAACATGTAGACTAAAATTTTTTTTATGTTGTTTTTACCAAAAAAATCTCTCAACATTCATAGGCCTAAATTCAAATAATTGATATATTCTCGTATATATTTATTCCTAGAAAAATTTAAAATAAGTTTTAAATCCATTACATAATTCTCTTGTAGAAATTTCAAACAAAAGTTAAATATTATTTGTTTTTATTAAAATAAATAATTTAATTCTCCTCTACATACATTATTTTTTATTATGATGTATTTTATTTCTACAAACAAAATTTAAATATGATTTTTTTTATTAAAATAAATAATTTAATTATCCTTTACATACAATATATTGTTCGTTTTTATTAAAATAAATAATTTAATTGTCATCTACCTACATTATATTTTATTATAATGTATTTTATTTCTACAAAGAAAATTTAACTATTATTTGTTTTATTAAAATAAATAATTTATTTCTCCTCTACATACATTATGTTTTATTATAATGTATTTTATTTTTACAAACAAAATTGAAATATTATTTGTTATTATTAAAATAAAAAAATTAATTCTCCTCCACATATATTATGTTTTTCTATTATAATGTATTTTAATTATTCTAAAAGAAAATTTATTATAATGTATTTTTATTTTAGAATTTTTATTATAATGTATTTTAATTATTCTAAAATAAAATTTATTATAATGTATTTTAATTATTCTAAAATAAAAATTATATTAAATTCGACTATTTATTATATATATTTTATTGAAAAGACTAAACTACCGTATATTATTTATTTTTTTGAAATAGTATTTCTAATATTCTATTAATTTGATTATCATTCACAAAGCGTATGAACCATTTTTAAAAATGTTTTGTAAATTTTGCCCCTTTTACAAAATTAGATTGCATTCTCCGGGGTGGTAGACTATTGGTTTTCTTTTATTTCTAGAACTTTGAATTTTTTATCCCAAAGACCACCCCAACGCAGAAGCCCATCTATTTCAATAATAACAAAAATCAAACCAATCAACATTATGCACTAATTTCAAATTGCTTCGAGAGTTGGAAAGATCTAAGTTCGTTCAGATTTTCTTCAACGTCCCTGTAATGCTTTAAATTTTATCTGCAACGTCCCTGTAATGCGTTAAATCAAAAATTTAAAGCTACTGATTATTGTACTTTTAATCGGCCACGTGTGTCGACATTTCCGTCCAAAGAAAATGAAAAAAATTAGCCCATTCTTTTGGTTGACCACAACTACCAAAGGAGAAGCGAATTTCATAGTACCCATTTTTTACCACCTGGATAACACAGTGGGCACATCCAGTAAAGATCCAATAATTATCAAGTAAGATTCAATAATATCAACACAGTTACTAAGTCTCTTCCACCCCTTAACGACACTCAATCAATAGATAATCTAAGGAGCCCATCAACTTTTTATTAATTAATTAATCGATAATACAATAGATATACGTGGAATCCACATCTACGTTCCTCACACAGAGATACTTCAATTTCTTTTATTATTCAAAATATTTAATTCTTTTAAAATAATTTTAAAAATTTTAAAAATCAGTTAATATAATTTAATGTTTATTTTTAATTAGTTTTTCAATCCAAAGATCAGTTTGTAGGTTGAGGGATACATTTTACAACACATTATGTGTAACACTTTAAGTTATTGCACTTATTTACATTTATTGCCGTTTACTTCTTTACAAGCTTACAGGAAAAGTCTAATGAAAATTTTAAATGCTAAAGTTTTATGTTATTAGTTTGGTTAATAAAAGATTTTGTGGAAATCTAAAAACCCAGAAAGGAATTTTTAATTTTAAGGGGCACTTATTTATCTGTTTTCCCTAGAGTCAACTTCCATACAATTAAGGGCAATTATTTTTCTCGTTTCCCTAGAGTTAAAGAGAGCTCACTAGAAAAACAAGGGTTTAGCAACTCGAAGGAAGCAGAACCACCTTAACAGAGAGAAGATGAAACTTTTGCCAAAAACATGATGTTGTGTGGCTAAGGCAAGACATTGTGTGAAAGAGAGTTTCTTGAGATGGAATCAAGCCAGTGGAAACCTCCGAGATAGACGAAGGTCCTCTAGTTCCAGCCTCCAGGTTGGGCTGAGGAGGTCTTAATGTCTTTGAACCAACTTGAAAAGGGTTGTTGTCAACTAACTCTCTAGAAAGTGAGAAGCTCGGGGGGAGACTAAAGGTAATAGCCAATCTCATTGGAAGGGTCGAGCGGTCTTTTCGAGAGTTAGGTTTTCTTGAACGTTTGAAAACTTATTCAGATAAGTACAAGTGGAAACTGTTAACCAGTCTGTTTTCTGTGAAAAATTATGAATAATGTAGAAAACAAGTGACTCTGTATATATGTTGGATTTGTGAAAAATGAATAAAGTAAAGTTGTGTAAGCTATGTTGGGTTTAAGTAAATTTTGTGAGAAATTGTTTGTCTAATGGGAATGAATATGAAAAATGAAACCACTAAATGAAATGAAATGCATTTCTTGTATGGAATAACCTCGAAGAGGATTTCTGTAGAATCAATTATTATTTAAACAAGTAATTAATAATGATGACAGTAGTAATTCCTGCCAAGGAATTTATACTCCAATCACATCTGTTATTAAATTATAACCTTGGTTGTGCGAAGAAAAAAAATAATGTCTGGTTAGGAGTTATAACTATAGTTCATGTTGTTTCGAAAGGGTTAGTTTTGGTTGACAGACTAAAGCCTATTGGCCAAGAACTGTCCTAGGCCACTTATACGCAAAATTAAATATGAGTTAATAACTCGTGGGCTTAGCCGAAGCTGGAGGAGTCCAATTCCTCCTTACCTGAGTTCATGGCTTCATAACATTAATAGAATAAGAGGAAATATAGAGAATCAGAACGACCAAACCCTTGTAGGGAAAACAAAACAATATCATTTGGTTGCTAACTTCAGCAAGAAAGAATGTAAATATCGACAAGAGTAAACATCGAGAGTTCAACAATTTCAAAACTTAACAGACCAAAATTTTTGCTAAATCAAGCCACATTTTGAACTCGTATACATGGATTTGTGCGGTGGTTCCCGCTTAATTAGGAAAGCATAAATTGCACAGAGGTAGGAGACAAACATGAGACAAACACTTACATTAAAATTAACTCGGAAATGTCTATAAATAGTACATGGTAATATATTCACAAGAAAAAAGACTGTCATGGATAATATTAAGTAATAACACAGTTTTAACATTTATGTACTTTAGAAGAATAGTCATAACATAGAAAAATATACCCCGACTCTCTGGCATCAAGATAAAACCCCTGCATGTTAAGATCCTTGACTATAATATCATTCTTTAAAGGGCTACTCGAAAACGATCTCATTTGACCAAACCCTAAAACACTCTAAACAAAAATGGTCTACCAAGTGAATTAAATTAGGGAAATTTGAGATCTAAAATGGGCCTCCTAAGGAAATTATAAAATAATAGTGGAAATAATAAAATAATATTAGATTATATCATCAAATTTTAGAGGGAAAAAAGAAAATTTTTCCAAGTCATATTTTCAACTTATCTCCTTATGGGTTGACTCAAATTCCGAGCAAGAACACTCGTTGGATGTAGAATTTGATACCTTATCCAAGGAGTACCCATGTTGCATACTTTCAATGGACCCTGCTACATGAAAAATAAGAAATACATAAAAAATGTGATTGCAATCATGTTTTTTCATGTATTATCATTTTTCTTGTAGCAGGTTCTATCAAAAGTATCTAACATGGGTACTCTCTGGATGAGGAATTAAATTTTACATCCAACAAGTACTCCAGCTCGAAATTTGAGTAAAACCTTAGGGAGATAAGTTGAAAATATGAGTTGAAAAAATAGTTTTATTATTTTTTTATTTTTTAATCTTTTCACTTTTTTACTCCAAAAATGGTGGATCATCCCCCATGGTTGACATCATCATATTGAATCTTATTTGTTCTTATAAATTTTATTTTGGTTGTACATTTTTCTTAAGAGACCTATTTTAGATGTCAAAATTCCCCTAATGGGAACGATACCATGGTGTAAAGCCAATATTTTTACATCACATGCCTAAAGGCCATATCAGAAGATAGTGAGGACCCAAGTGAATAAAATATTACCCGGATGGGTTGTTGAGGTAAGCTCCCATGAAGTTTTTAGGAATGATAATCCTAGGTCAGTTCGAAAACCTTCTCCCCTGCAACCAATGCAAACCAACATGGTAAATATGTCAGTAGACATGAATTAAAAACATAAGCAAAATAAATAAAATTTAACAAAAGAAAATATCAAAATAGTCCCACGGGTTAGCTCAATTAGTTGAGTCCCCGCTTGGAAGTACTCCCAGATTGAGAGGTCACGGGATCAAATCTCCTAGACGCTCACGGGGTTAGGCCTCAGTGCTAGGTCGGCAGTAGATCCCTTCGAGAGGATTTACTGTGATTCATTCAAACCATGGATGTAGCTGGTACATGTGTGAGGGCACATAGGAATGTGAACTGCTTGTAAAAAAAAAAAGCAAAAGGAAAGGTATTCAGTTAACTAGTGGGAGGCGTATTAAAGGCCAGTAGTTGGTTGGAATCCACACAAAAAACATAACATGTAGGGACAAGAAAATTGTTGACAGTGTGCAAGGGAAAATAATTTCCCACTTAGATACATATCTGGTCAATAAACTTGCGGCGCAAGAACAAATTTAGCCTAGAAGGAGGTAAGCACCAAGGTGAAACAATGTTACATAGAAATTCATGAGATAAAATAGGGTAGAATATAAAACTCTATCTATATAAATTTGAGAAAAAAATTAACGAATAAAAATGATAGGGCACATCTCAGATACCTTGGGAGGTTAACAGATGTGAAACCGCTAACTCGATGAAGAGAAAGGCGGGTTCAATTACACAGATTATAGATCCTTTTTCCCAAACCAGAAGGTGCAAAAATGGAGTACTCTCGATAGGGAACCCCAAGGTTCGTTACCCTAACCCCTTTCGAGTGTGTCATGACCGTCAAATCCTCACCCATCCCATTGGTCATGAAAAATTTGCCAGCTTTCTTACCATTAGTTGTCCCAGCACATGTGACAGTTGGCATCAAGAACATTCGATGAGCAGGGTTGGGTTATTAACCAAATCATGGACTATGTGTTAAATGTGTTAGGGTTATAAGTCTTAAACCTTAATGGAAATAGCTTTGTTATGGGATATTATAATACTGTGAATTTAAACAATATGAAACCCAGCCAATAAACCCAACATGTGAAACCATAATATAAAGTCACTATAAAGAAAGAGAATTGAGGGTTAATCATTTAACTCTTTAAGTAACATTTAAGTTTAAATCTTCCGTTCATTATAAAGGAAATGTTCAAATATGAATATAAATTTTACTTTGCTATGCACATGTAAAATTATATCTTCTATGTTTTTCTTAGTAGACGTTACAAGTGGTATCAAAGCGCTAAGTTGCAAAGTTATGGCCTATTGGGCATCTTTGAGTAAAAAAATGTTAATTATGCACAAAGAGGTAGTAGAGATAGTATGAGAAGAGGAACTGGAGTTATTCCACTTAGGGGACCTTCCACAAGGCCTAGGTCGGAGCCTCCTCCAAGACCAATCTAGAGACGTGGGTTCAACTGGGATACGAACCTAATAATGCAAATGCGATGTTGTTGGAAATGGTTCAACCACTATGAGCAGAAATGATGAATTTAAGAGCCGACAACAAGAGATTGAGATTGGAGTAAGAAAGTATTATGAAGAGTCTCTTATATAGACAAAATCAAAGGAACCCAAATCCTATCTCAGATGAAGAAAATAGACTGGAGACGCATCGATAGAGAGAGGAGCACCCGAAAGTTAAAGGAGGCTGAATTGATCATGAAGAAGAGTTTAAAAATACTTTTGGCGGAAAGGGTAATAAGAGGAAAAAAGTTGAATTACAGGAATAATTCAAAAAATTTAAACCACCAATGTTTGATGGAGAGGTGGAGGAGGTTGTTGAGGCCTGGTTAATTAACATGGATATATACTTTTAAATATATGAATTGGTGGACAACCTAAGATCTAGATTAGAAATTTATCAATTGGAAGGAAAAGTCACTCTGTGGTGGGAAGAAATCAAAATTGTAAAAGGGATTGACGAGTAAGAGATAACTTGGAACAATTTTTAGAAACAATTTAAGGATAAGTATTTGAATGAACGAGATTATGATGAAAAATCAAATAAATTTCATGATTTGAAATTATGACACCACTATGTGGATACCTTTGTAACTACATTTACCTCCTTGTTGTTTTACGTTCCCTATATCCGTGATGAAAAAGCTAAGTTGCAATGTTTTATCAGTAGTCTATCATATTTCATGAAAGAAAGATTAGAATTTGATAATCAGAAGTAAATGGATGAAGCCATTCAAAAAGCTCTATTTTTCTACGAACCAATGAAGCAAAAAGTAGAAAATAATAGAAGTTGGAAAAACAAGAAGGAAAAAAAGGGGTTCCAGAATGCTAAATATATCAAAGTTGTTGGTAATAAAAATGCATCTAGGAAGCAATAGAATGGACGTCCTGGGATAAATCAATAGAAAATCGATCTGCAAGATGAGAATAGGAAAGGGGAAGTAACGAGTAACCTAGAATCTACGCAAGTGCAAAAACCTCCTTTATAATGTTGGGGTTTTTGTGAACCTCACTACTATAAAAATTTCCCATCTCGTAATATTACAAAACCGACCTCTCACATTCAAGAAGCCTTTATAGCCAGGGAAGTAGAGAGGAATATTCCGAAGATCAATGATGTAATCGATGATCACCAGTTTGAGTACCAACATGTGATGGTGGAGTTCGAAGGTAAAATAATAACCATTATGTCTCCATTTTAATCGACCGAGGAGCAAGCTTGAGTTATATCAACTCTAAAATAGTAGAGTTGGCTCATTTTCAATCTTCCAAGTTTAAAAACTCATAGTTAGTATAACTAGATATAGGAGCTAAATGGAGAGTGATTGTAAGGGTGGAAGGTTGTCCTACTGAGCTAGTGGAACATCAGATTAAGGTGACTCTAAATGTGTTTCCCTTGGGATCCTATGATGTTTTAATTAGAATGGATTGGTTAGAAAATCATTGGTCTTTAATGAATTGCAAAGACAAAACCATTAATTTCCTTACTGATGAGGGTGTTAGACAAGAGATCCAGGGAATTAGGAGAGCTATCAAGTTATTACAATTTACAACTAACCAATTGGGAAAGTGTATCCTGAAATGTTGTCAAATCTATGTTGTGAACATGAGATATACTAATTCAAAGGATAAGATAGTCACCCTAGAAAATATACCAGAAATTAAGGAATTTGCTGATGTTTTTCCAGAAGAATATCTAGGATTTCCTCCAAAAAAGGATATTTATTTCACCATAAAAATTATTCTAGGAGAAACCGCTATGTCAAAATATCCTTATCGAATGAATATACCAAGGTTAACAAAGCTTAAAATGCAATTACATGAATTTATGGACAAGGGATACATTCGCCCAAGTGTATCACCTTGGGGAGCCCTAGTATTGTTTGAAAGAAAAAAAAAAGATCACACTTTGAGGTTTTGTATTGATTATAAGAAACTAAATAAGATAACTATAAAAAATAAGTACCGCCTACAAAGGATTGATGATCTATTCAATTAGGTTAGGGTTGCTACCATGTTACCTAAAATTGATCTATGGTCAAGGTATCACCAAATTAGAATAAAGGAGGAAGACATTTGTAAAACAACATTTAGAACTTGCTATGGGAACTATAAGTTTGTTTTTTTTAATTTGGACTTACTAACACCCCAACAAAATTTATGAGTCTAATGAGTGGTATTTTTCATCCCTGCCTATACAAATTTGTCTTAATATTTATTGATGATATTCTAATTTACTCAAAAAATATAGAAGGGCATAAAGAGAACATGAGGATAATGTTAGAAACTTCAAGGGAAAATAAACTATACATTAATACAATAAATGTGATTTTTACAAGGACCAAATTCAGTACCTAGGACATATAATTTCATTTGAAGGTATCGATGTAGATCTTGATACAATTAAAACTATCATGGAATGGTTGATTCTTCGAAATGTAGTAGACATCCGATATTTTATGGGACTGGCTGGATATTACCATCGTTTCGTTGAATTATTTTCTTGAATTACCTATCCTATAACCTCCTTGTAAAAAATTGGGAGGGACTTCAAGTTTACAACATAGTGTCAATATAGTTTTTAGTAATTAAAGAACCTATTGAGTCTTGACTACGACTCTAGTGTTAAAATTTGCAGACCTAGAAAAATAATTTATGGTATGCACATATGCATTCCAAGAGGGTGTAGGAGGAGTTTTGATGCAAGAGTGAAGGGTGGTATATTATGAATCACATAATTTAAAGGATCATGAGAAAATATACTATGCTTATGATTTGGAGCTAATGGTAGTGGTCCACACCTTAAAGGTATGGTGACATTACCTGTTGGGAAAGAAGTTACTTTTGATGACTACTCATAGTAGTTTAACAAGTTTTTTTAAGCAACCTAACTTGAATGCACACCAAGCAAGATGGAATTCCTTTCTAAGTGAGTTTGAATTTGAAATTAAGCATATCAAAGGTAAATAAAATTGTGTGGATGATGTGTTACGTAGGAAACTACACTATGTGTATGAATTTTCCTATAGCCAATTAAAAATTGATTGTTTAGAACATGTTAGAGAAGTTTATCTAAGGGATCCTTCGTATGAATTATTGTGGAAGCAAGCCAAAAAAGCGCAAAATTCTGAAAATTCATCTGATTATGGTATAAACAATGATAATTTTTTAACCTTTAAAGGAAGAGTATATGTTCTTAATCAGTAAAAAGAAAAATAGTTTTTGTTAAATGAATTTCACTGAATCCCCTATGTTGTTCATCCTAGATATTAGAATTTATTTTCTTCTATTAAAAAGGACTACTTTTGGTCGAGTATGAGAAGGGATATTTCTACATATTTAGCAAATTTCCTAGAGTTTCGGCAAGTTAAGGCTGAACACCAACACCCTATTGGTCTACTTCACCCTCTTCCCATTCCTGAGTGGAAATGGGATGTGATTACATTATACTTTATAACCATATTACCAAGATATAAGAATCATAATGATTTTATTATGGTGGTAGTGGATAGATTGAGTAAGGAAGCTCATTTTATCCCTGTTAAATCTACTTATCAAACTGTTCAAGTTGAAACTATATTTATGAGAGAAATACTTTGGCTGCATGGTATGCCAAAAGTGATAATTTTAGACTGAGACATAAATTTTACTTTTGCATTTTGGAATTCCATCTTTACTAGACTGGGTACTCAAGTCTAGTCCGGTACTGCTTATCATCCACAAACATATGGGAGAACCGAATGGGTGAATTCGGTACTCAAGGATATGTTGAGAATGTACGTAATGCAACAAAAAACCAAGCAGGAGAAATATATCCACTTAGTTGAATTTGCACATAATAATAGCTTCTGTGCATCACTGAAAATGAGCCCTTTCAAGGTTTTGTATGGAAAGATATGTAGAACACCGACTAATTGGAGAAACCCCAAAGATAATTTGATTCTAGGGCTTGATATGCTAATCGAAATGAAGCAAATAGTAAAAAGCATCCGACAAAATTTAAAAGCTTCCCAAGATAAAAAAAAAAAATCATATGCTGATAAGAAGAGGACATACAGATAGTTTCATGTTGGGGAGCATGTTTGTGTGCGAATCAAACTTAATAAAAGTACCTTAAGATGGGGTGCCTGCGCAAAACTAGCACCTTGGTATTGTGGGCCTTTCTAGATTTTGGAAAGGGTGGCGCCAGTCACATAACAACTTGCACTACCGAGTCAAATAAAATTCCACAATGTATTTCATGTTTCATTACTAAAAAAAATATTTATATGACCCCAGTCATATCATTAGCTGGTAGGATGTATGGGTAGATGCAAGATTTTTTTTTCCTGATTATGTATATTTAAAATCATGTAAAAAAAAAATAATTAATGAAATTTCTTGATGGTGGAACATGTTGAAATGGACGGATAAATCTTGGTAAAGCCTTTGCGTATTCTCGATTGGAGAGAAACAATGTTACATAAATGATCTATCACCCAGGTTAAAGTGCAGTGGTGATGCTTTAGCCCGGAAGGGGCCACATGGGAAGATGAGATCTTTATGCGACGAGCATATCCTAACCTACCAAATAAGGATGACATTTCAAATGGGGCAACAAACAATATATGGGCCATGTATTTTATATTCATGTTGCAGTTGTACTTAATTTACATGTTGGTGATCATCATGATGTGTATAGAATACATGAACCAATAGTCTATCCTCTTCTTTGTTATAAGTCTATCCTCTGATCTCTTGTGGAGGGGTTGCCATCTAATTTCTGTCTTAATCTGTGATGGGGTTGCTCCAGTCAGATATGATGAATGCTACACTCGCAGATCATGGCATTTCGTGCTGCGCATGGTGGAAATATGTACCCTTCTGCGTTGATTAATTCCATATAAATTACTGATAAATTATAATTTATTAAAATATTGAAGAAAAATTCTATGGAAAATTTAAGGAATGATCACATTTTAATTCAGGTATATTAATGAATTAAAATTGGAATCGAATATAGACTTTCAAAGGAAAAAATGTTTTTTCATTTGAAAAATTACTAGTTATAATTGTTAAAATATATAATTACTTCCCGCATGAAAAGTTAGACAAACAAATAAGTGAATTGGTTGAGTTGAGTTATAGATAGATTTGGTGAGTGAGTTAGAGAGTGAGTTAAGTGAGTTGATAAAGTTGAGTTATGTGAGAATGTGTGAATGTCAATTTAGGTTAAATACCCTTCATCAGGTTCATTGTATTCATTGAGTAAGATTGTGATTTAGAGATTACTTGCAGAGCCACAACTCATTGTTTGTGTATGAAATACTTGTGTTATTATGTGATTGAATCCTCTGGCTATCCAACAAATTGGTATCAGAGCCGAGGAAGGATCAGAACCAATAAAAAATGCCAAGAGCATAAGGCCGTCAAAAAAAAATCTGTGTAAAAAAAAATTTCTCGTAGAAGTCCGCACCCTCTACGTTTTTAGTGTAGCACCTGCGGCGGGTCTGCAACTTCTCCTCAGAAAAACTGTGGAGATTTCGACAAATTTATGATTCTTGAAAAAATCCGATTTAGTCTGTGGTTTACAAGATTCGGGAGTGCGCAGTCGGGTTTTGTGTTTAAAAGCGGACAGACGTGACTCAATCAACGCACTGTTCAAGTTTACGTTTACATTAAAGATTGTTCTTTTTTACAAAAAGCCTGCAAGGATAAATATTATAATAAATTTTTATTAAAATATTTTATTATAAACGATATGTTTTATATATAATTTTTTTTTAAATTTAATATATAGAAATATATAAGGGTTTTTGAAAGAAGTTTTGCAAAGTTTTTAGAAGGAAAAAGGAAGAGAAATTTAGGGGTTTTTTTGTCCAAGAAGATTTTTGTTTGAGGCAAGATGGCCATATCAAATTTTCAACCACAAATTTCACCTTTCACTAGGAAAGATTATGATGTGTGGGCTATTAAGATGGAGACTATGCTAAAAGCACATGATGTATGGGATCATGTCAAGTTCGGGTTTGCAGAACATCAAGATAATGCAGAGGAACAAGCCCTTAGTAATGCAGAGAGAAAACAATGGAAGAAAGACAAGCGGAAGAATGCACAAAAGTTGTTTCTTATCCAGCAGAGAGTGGATTGAGCAGTGTTCCAGAAGATCATGATAACTTCTTCAGCAAAGGAAGCATGAGAAAATTTGGCGACAATGTATCAACATATGACCAAAGTTAATATTGTTAAATTGCAGAATACTAGGAGAGACTTTGAAAGTTTGTAGATGAAGGAGACATAGAACATTAATTCCTTCATGAATAGGGTCATGTCTATTGTCAATCAGTTAAAAATCTATGGTGAAGATGTTAAAGATCGAACAGTGATTGAGAAGGTTCTTCGATCTTTATCTACCAAGTTTGATGTTGTGGTAGCAGCCATAGAATAAGTGAAGGATTTGGAAAAATTGACAATTGATGAATTGATGGGATCACTTATATCGAATGAGCAAGGATAGACAGAAATAAGGATTCCACTCTAGAAACCGCCTTCAAAAGCCAAGTTTATATTTCAAGAGGTCGAGGCAAAGGTCGATCGAGAGGCAGAGGACGAGGCGACAGCTATGGTGGTCAGAGAAATGGCCAAGCTTTCATAACAATTAAAGGGCTGAAAAATCAAAGGTAAAGTGTTATTACTGCAATAGACTTGGACATTATACTCCTGATTGTAGGAAGAAGATTGCTGATTAAGGCAATTAGAGAGCTTATGTTAGTATAGAGAATACTGACTCCATGTTTCTAGCATGCAACACCATGCATGAACCATCTGATAAGGTCTGGCTATTAGACAGTGGTTGCAGTAACCACATGAAAGGCAACAAGAATTTGGTTGCAAATTTGGATGCCTCCATGAGAACAGAGGTAAGTTTGGGGATTGACAAGACTGTGGATATAGATGGCAAATGAGTGGTCAACATTGTGACCAAGCAGGGGGAGACAAAGACCATATCAGAGGTATATTATGTCCTTGGACTAAAACACAATTTGATAAGTGTTGGCCAATTGATGCAGAAAGGATACAAAGTTATTTTTCAGGGGCAACAATGTGTTATTTACAACAAATATCCAAGCAAGCAGCTGATTGCAAAGGTGCAGATGACAAGGAACAAACTCTTTCCTCTAATTATGAACTACAATGATCAGGTTAGTTATTTTACAACTGCATGCTCTAATGATTACTGGTTATGGCACTTTCGGTTTGGACACTTGCATTTTTCCGGTTTGTGATTGTTGCAGCAGAAACAGATGGTCAGAGGTTTACCTCCCATCAAAGAACCTGCAAGCACTTGTGAGTGTTGCATCTTGGAAAAGCAACACTGTGAAAGTTTTCTAAAAGGAGTTTCTTACGAAGCAAAGAAACCACTTGAATTAGTGCTTACCAACTTGTGTGGACCTATGAGGACACAGTCGATTGGTGGAAGCTGTTATTTCCTCACTTTTATTGATGACTATAGCAGGAATACTTGGGTTTACTTTTTGAAGAAGAAGCTTGAAACTTTTGCAAATTTAAAAGAGTTCAAAGCCTTAGTGGAGAACCAAAGTGATCGACAGATCAAGGTATTGAGATCAGATCGTGGTGGATAATATGATTCGAAGGAATTTCACGAGTATTGCAAACACCATGGAATTAGAAGAAAATTTACGACCAGATACACACTACAACAGAATGGTGTACCAAAGAGAAAGAACTGAACCATCATGAACATGAGAAGGAGCATGTTGAAAGCAAGACACTTGTCTCATGAGTATTGGGCAGAAGTAGTTGCATGTGATGTTTATGTGATAAACAGATCTCCTACAAAGAGCGTGATAAACAGAGTTCCAGAAGAAGCATGGTTAGGTATGTCATGAAATGTATCTCATTTCATAGTTTTTAGATGTGTAGCCTATGCACATGTGCCTAAGAAAATAAGAGAAAAATTAGATGTTCAAAGTGAAAAATGTACATTTACTAGTTATAGTGAGCAGTCAAAAGCTTACAAATTGTAGAACCTTGTCACCAAGAAGGCAATCATTAGCAGAGATGTTGTGTTCAAAGAACAAGAGTCATGGAATGGGACTGTAGACACACTAACCAATGCATAAACACCATTGATGGATGAGGATAATGTAGAAGAAGAGGAGCAACAAGGATCAAGAAAGCAGACACCAAACAAAGTCACACTAGCAAGGACTCCAAGATTTTCAGAGCAGAGTGGATCTTCAAGTAGATCAACAAATCAGAATTCTCCAAGCAACAAATCAGGTAATGAATCAAGCAATGGTAAGAAAAATATGAGAATTCTGAAAGAAATTTATGATGATTTGGATGTTAGCTCAAATTTTGCATTGTTGGCATTCCAACCTTCTTCGTTTGAAGAAGCAATCAGAGATGAAAATTGAGTGCAAGCCATAGATGAACAGATGAATTCAATTAAAAAGAATGATACATGAGATTTGGTTTATTTACTAAACGATAAAAATCTTATCCAGTGTGAAGTGGGTGTACAAGACAAAGGTGAATGAGAAATGTGAGATTGACAGATTTAAGGCAAGACTTGTAGCAAAAGGATTCTCGCAGCAACTGTGAATAGACTTTGGAGAAACATTTTCTCCGGTAGCCAGATTGGATACTGTAAGAGCAGTTCTAGCGACAGCAGCTTAGAACAAGTGAAAAGTATACCAGATGGATGTCAAATCAACCTTCTTGAATGGAATTCTAGAAGAAGAAATTTATGTGTAGCAGCCTCTAGGATATGAAGTTAAAGGTAAAGAAGATAAAGTTTACAGATTGGAGAAAGCGCTCTATGGACTTAAGCAAACACCTAGAGCATGGTATAGCAGAATTGATAGTTACATGATCAAGAATGGATTTTGTAGAAGCAGCATTGAGCCTACCTTATACACAAAGGGAAATGAGCATGGACATATTTTGATTGTTTGCTTATATGTTGATGACATGATTTTTACAGGCGATCTTGAACTAGTTGAATTTAAAGCAACCATGATGAAAGAATATGAGATGAAATATTTTGGTCTCATGAAATATTTTCTTGGCATTGAAGTTGACAATCTGAAAAGGGAATTTTTATTCGTCAAAATAAATATGCAAGAGATTTGTTGAAAAAATTCAGGATGGATAATTGCAAACCTGTACCTACACCAGTTGCAATAGGTACAAAGTTAAGTAAGGATGATGAAAAGACATATGTCAATCCAACTCTATTCAAAAGATTGGTTGGCAGCCTCATGTATCTCACAGCGACAAGACCAGATATTATGCAAGGAGTAAGTTTGATTTCCAGATTTATGGAGGCTCCAAAAGACACACATTAGAGTGTTGGAAAAAGAATTATAAGATGCATGGCATGAACCAGAGATTATGGCATAATGTATGCAAGTACAAAAAGGAAAAAATTTGATTGGATACACAGATAGTGATTTTGCAGAAAGTTTGGATGATCAGAAAAGCACATCTAGTTATGTTTTTCATCTCGGTTCAGGAGTGATAGCATTGGCATCTAAGAAGCAGAGAATTGTGACACTATCATCAGTAGAAGCAGAATATGTAGCAACAACTTCAGCAGCATGTCAAGCAGTATGGTTAAGAAGAGTATTGGATGGACTCAAGCAACAACAACAAGGATCAACATATACTGTGACAACACTTCAGCGATTGCACTATCTAAGAATAGTGTGCTTTATCAAAAGAGAAAACATATTGATACTAGATATCACTTTATTCGAGAACTTGTGAGCAATGGAGAATTTCACTTGAAGCCTTGTAGAACAAGTGATCAATTGGTTGATATATTTACAAAGCCATTAGCAGTAGATTTGTTTGAGTTTCACAAAAGAAACTTGGGTGTTGTAAGCCTAGGTGAGACATAGAGCAGCAGACATGTTTGAGTTGTCATGCGTTATGTTTTAGTTTAGCGGTCGTAATGAAGGGGGAGTGTTAAAATATATGATTACTTCCCGCATGCAGAGTTAGACAAACAATTATGTGAATTAGTTGAGTTGAGTTATAGATAGATTTGGTGAGTGAGTTAGAGAGTGAGTTAAGTGAAGCCATTAGTAGTAGATTTGTTTGAGTTTCACAAAAGAAACTTGGGTGTTGTAAGCCTAGGTGAGACATAGACCAGCAGACATGTTTGAGTTGTCATGCGTTATGTTTTATTTTCGCGGTTGTAATTAACGGGGAGTGTTAAAATATATGATTACTTCCCGCATGCAGAGTTAGAAAAACAGTTATGTGAATTAGTTGAGTTGAGTTATAGATAGATTTGGTGAGTGAGTTAAGTGATTTATGTGAGAATGCGTGCATGTCAATTTAAGTTAAAATTCTTCACCGGGTTCATTGTATTCATTGTGATTTAGAGATTAATTGCAGCGCTGCAGTTCATTGTTTTGTGTATGAAATACTTGTGTTATTGTGTGATTGAATCCTCTGGCTATCCAACAATAATCAATTTGATCATACCTTCTCCACCACGAATTTGTAAATGTGAGTCTCCCCAGTGTTGATTGCACCTTTCACTGAACTCGTTTTCCTCATAAACATTTCTTCCTTCCTCGACAACAATCCATGGTGCCCATCGGTTGGCCGAGTTTCTTTATTAAACATCCACCGTACTTGCAAAATATTTCCCATAGCCATATGTATATTCGGCCATTCTGCTCATGGCTGCGCCCAAGATCTCGGCCCATCAATCCTGAATCCTCCTGTCATGGGCACTACCCGCCACAGCCAAATGGTTAGGGTTTCCACTGTCGGTTAGGGTTTCCTCTAGACGATTCATTGCTTAGGGTTTTTACTACTATTTTTTTGCCCACCGTTCGCTGCCTACAGTATTGTTTCTCTAGCGGGAAGGGTTTATACTATATAGGCGATGCCTAGGGTTCCATATCGATGCTCAGAGATTCTAAAATGCGGGTTAGTAGGTCATAAAAAAAAAGTTCTAAAACAAAATGGTTAAGCTTGGCGCTCACAGTTCTAACCTCGGATTTGGGTGTTGGTTACCTGCAGCTCCCTGGAAGCCTTAGCGTCATAAGGCATGACTGAGCGTGGGGGAGTATCGAAGCGTCGTTTCTATTTGCAGACATTTGGAAAACATACTGCTGGATTGACCCGACTGAAATTTAATTCAATTAAAAAAAAATAAGATATAACATTTTCTGTCGTCGCTTCATGCTCCCGATGTGGCCGAGCCGTTGATATGCTTCTAAGATGAGGCATATTGTGAGCATATTCGCACCAAATTAAGCTGTTGATATGCTTCGTCTCAGACGAAGCATATTGGGAGCATAAATTAAATCTCGCTCGTCCATTTTTTTTATAGAAAAAAGTCAACTTAGCTAGGTGCATATAGATATGCCTTTCGGCGATAACCAAAATTTTCAAACGGTGCATATATACGAGGTTAAAAACATGGTTACCAAATATGGAACTTCATAGTTACCAAATACGCCCAAATCAGAGATAAAAATACGGAAATTCGAGAGTTCGATTCGAATATCGAATAATTCGTTAAAAAATCGATCGGGTTTCGTGGTAGGGTTTCTTGGATAAATGAATATTTCTTGTTTATAATTTAGGAAACGGATTTGTTAATGTGCATAGAGATTTCTAAACAAAAATATAGCACATTTAATGGAAACTAAAACTAATGCTGAGTTAATAGTTTAAAAGTCTGAAATAATGATGAAAGAAAAAAATATATATGTATTAAGATTTGATCTTTTACATATATTTATATTAAAAGGATTGTTTTTTAGATTTTGAAATTAAAGAGATATAATTTTGACTTTTGAATATTAATTATTAAATTATTTTAGATTAGATTCATTTTGAGTTTTGAATATTTAAGTTTTAATTATATATCAATTATTAAAAGATTTTAGATAAGATAAAATTTTATAAAAAAAGATTTAGTGAAGAGTTTTGAAGTTTTTATTATATATCCATTACTAAAAAAATTTAGATGAGAAAAAATTTTATCACAAAAAGATTTAGTTTAGAGTTTTGAAAAGAAAAAATATTTTTAAGATAATATATAAGAGATTTAGTTTAGAGTTTTGAAGTTTTTATTATATATCAATTACTAAAAGATTTTAGATAAGCAAAAATTTCATCACAAAATATTTAGTTTAGAGTCTTAAAAAACACAAATGTTTTGAAGATAACATATAAGTGTAGTTATGACTTTGGTTAGTTAATTGTAGCTTTAAAAATATTTATATGGATTAAAATTAATTAAATTTCAAAATAAATGAAAAAAAATAAATACAAGGTATTGATGTTATATATATATATATATATTAACAACGGTTACTAAGTTTAAATTATATATATATGATCAATTGCTTCTGAAACTCTTGGTTTTCGAATTGGAAGGGGTGCTACTGGATATGGAACTGTCAATGGATATGAAGCTGTTAAAACATACCTAAGTTGGTGCAAAACGACATAGACAACCGGTAATCGACATAACAATCGCAGGTGAAAATCTATAATGAAAATTGTACATGTTGCTTGAAACAGGAGACACCGGAAGTATAAAGAGAATTAGATATGTTGCTCGAATTGCTTGAAAATAGAAAAATACGACGCAATGCATCTACGTCCTTTATAAGTTATCTCCACTTAAAGTTTGTCTACGGTAAATACTACTGTTGTGCTATCCATGATCTCGTGAACAGGTTCTACAAGACAATGGTTTTATTTGAACATAATCTACTTGCTTTGTTTGTTGTATAACGTTAGGCAGTTAGCAATACAAATCTACTGGCGGAGTTACACTACTAATGGAAAGCGAAGAGTTGGAACAACAATTAGTTCATGGGATCTGGGCATTGTAAACGCATATTTTTCAGTCATGTCCAGATCCTTCACATCCATGCCCTCGGGAAGCTTCCAGTTAAAACAATGCAGGAGCTGCGCCAGCGCAAACTCCACAACGAGCGTTCCCAATTTCTGCCCTGGGCATCCTCTCCTGCCTGCTCCGAACACAATCCACTCGAAGTTTTGAATTCTTGTATCTATGGAACCAGCAACTTCCATAAATCTCTCTGGCTTGAAACTATCTGCATCCTCCCCCCATGACTTGGGATTCCTAGCAATCTCCCAAAGGTTCACCAGAAGGCGAGTCCCCTTGGGGATTTCATATCCCAATACAAAGGCGGGGCCTCCTTCCATTAACCGCGTGGGGAACCCAAACCGCCCCGTAGGTGGAGTCTGGGCGTTTCTTCCACACTTGTAAATAAACGAGAAAAAGGCGCATCGTATCTCGTACCATACGCCCATTCCAACTACATGTTCCAGCTTCATTCTCGACCTTGTTCAGCACTCGTGGGTTCTTCAACAAGATGGCCATGCTCAACAGTATGGGCATGATCCACTCCAAGCTTGTAGACGTCATTTCCGCGCCAGCAGCCAACATATCCTGCCAACAATCGTACATCAGTTTTGTTGTTTTAATATTAAATAATAAATAATACATCTACTAGTGCTTGCTTAATTACCGCGAAGAACAACCTTAATATTATCTCGTGAAGGTCGGAATCTTCTGATTTTCGTCCAGGGAGGCCGTGCTAAAATGTCCACAAGATCTCGCGGGCGTTGGCGTCGAATCGCGCAGCCGTGTTCATCACACGACGTCTCGAAGAAGTCGTCTTCGCGCCTTCTGTACTTTCTTGAAGCGACGGTTAAGCCTCGGAGATCCGCCCAATCCAAGTATGGTATGTAATCTCCGATATTAAACGAACCGGCTATCATAACAATTTCGCTAACCATTGATTTGAATCCTATGCCGGCAATTAAATCTTGATCAGAATACTTTCGACCAAATGCCATCCTGCAGATTATGTCAATTGTTAGACCTGACACCATCTTGGTAAAGTTCACCAGTGTTGGAATTATTGAAAACTCCAAGAAAACAGTGGAGAGAATGACGCTCTCCTCTAAACACAGAGAAGTTTAAAAACATAAATTTTAATCACAGACAGAGATGGCATGAAAATGCTTTCTTCTATTTCATTAACAGAACAAAAAAACAGTTACAAATTTCTTCCTCAGTACAGAGGGATTCACAAAAAATATGTTTGACTGCTACAGACGCAGTGCTCTAAAAAAACTCTTTGTCTTTCTCTCTTCAAGAATGCACAAGACAGTGCTTTGTTCTTCTTGCTGTGTTTTCTTTGCCTGCGGGCTCACACAACGTTTACAACAACAATATATTCATTCTATTTGGCTCTCGGGCTTTTTCTCCTTTTTTATATGGCGCGGCGGAACAAATTACATATAAAACATAAAAAAATAAATAAAACCAAAATACAAAGGAAAACCTTTGCAAAACATAAAACTTTGATACTGGCGCGACGTATGAGTGGGGACCACATCGCAGTCGACCATTCTGCAATTTCCGACATGCGATGGTGCGACGAGCGCACATCGCAATATTAACATTTGCAATAACACATATGGAATGGGCGGAACAATCAATGAAAATGCGATTGTGCGATCTTGTGATGGTGCAAAGATCGCACATCGCAATAAAAAAACTTGCGATAGTGGAGGGCAATTACAATTATGAAATATGCGATATGCGATTGTGCGATGGCGCACATCTCACATCGCAGATTCCACATCAACAAGACACTTGAGGTCTCAAACTTGAAAAACTGCTATCTGCGCTTTGCGCTCTGGCGCTTAAGTGGTAGGGACCACTTGTCCGGCCTCTCATAAAAGACTTCCACCTGTTTAATTCAATTTCTCTTCAATTTGGTTGTTGAGGGCTTTTACGCCTAACTTGACTGTTTTAATTAAACCTGCTCCTCCGTAGACAAAATCTTCGTTCCTCTGCTGAAGTAACTTCTCCCATAACACAAAATTAATTATTCTCTGTTGTCTGTGGCTGCGGCCCATACAAAATTTAATTTCATCCTTACGGATCTTCCATTCTTCTTAAATACAGAGTGCTGCTCACTCAATCTTCTGCTGCCTTGTACTTTGTTCTTCCTGTCATTGCCCAAGGCACGGCAGGTGAGTTTAATATTTCTAACACTCCCCCTTAAAGTCAGCTGCTGGGTTATCCGTCAAACACAAACATTTTGTTAAAAAGTCAAATGTTTTCTGTGCCAATGGCTTTGTTAAAATATCTGCATATTGCTCCTTTGTTCTACAATGTTGTAAAACAATTTCACCATTGTTCACCAATTCTCTGATATAATGAAACTTTTTGTCTATGTGTTTCGTTCTCTTATGAAACACATAATTCTTTGACAATGTAATAGCTGAGCTATTGTCACAATAAATCACAGTGCCCTTTACCTGTTCTTGGCACAAACTTCTCAACATTCTTCTCATCCAAATTTCTTGATACGCTGCTGCTATAGCTGCCACATATTCTGCCTCTGCTGTAGATAGTGCTACAATAGGCTGTTTCTTAGAAGCCCATGAAATGGCTCCTGAACCCATATGAAAAACATAACCGGAAGTGCTCTTCCGATCATCTACACTTCCAGCCCAATCACTGTCAGTGTATCCAATTAATTCTGAATTTTCTGAAGTAGTATATAAAATACAAAATCTTTTAGTTCCTTTCACATACCTCAGAATTCTCTTTGCTGCTTGCCAATGTGCTTCTTTTGGCTTCTCCATAAATCTGGAAATTAAACTAACAGCATGCATAATATCTGGCCTAGTTGCAGTCAAATACATGAGGCTGCCAACTATGCTTTTATACAAACTTGGATCAAAATCCTTGCTGCTGTCATCTTTTCTCAACTTCAATCCCATTACTGTGGGAGTAATTGCAGCTTTGCACTCCTGCATATTAAATCTTTCTAAAACTTGATTCACATACTTTGCTTGAGAAATAAAAATCCCTTTCTCATTTTTCTCTACTTCTATTCCTAAGAAGTATCTCAGCAAACCCATGTCAGTCATTTCAAATTCATTTTTCATGACTGTTTTAAAATTTTCAACAAGGCAATCATCATTACCTATAAATATCAAATCATCAACATACAAAACAACAATCAGCTTCTTACCATCCTTTTATTTGATGTAGAGGGTGGGTTCTCCCTCACACTTTTCAAATCCATTTTCCAGTAGATAGGAGTCTATCCTACTGTACCATGCTCTTGGCGCTTGCTTCAGCCCATAAAGAGCTTTCTTCAATTTGTAGACCTTGTGCTCTTGGCCTTTCTTCTCATATCCGAGAGGTTGTTCCACATATACCTCTTCCATTAAAATTCCATTTAAAAATGCAGATTTTACATCCATTTGATATATTTTACATTTGTTTTGTGCTGCTATGGACAGCACAGCTCTTACTGTCTCCATTCTTGCAACTGGTGCAAAATTTTCTTCATAATCAATGCCATGCTTCTGCTTATATCCCTTGACAACAAGTCTGGCCTTGTGTCTTTCTATTTTTCCTTTAGCATTGCTCTTGGTCTTGTAGACCCATTTAACTCCAATGACTTCTTTACCTTCTGGGAGATCAACCAACTCCCATGTTTTGTTCTTCTCTATGGCTTTTATTTCATCATCCATAGCTTCTATCCATTTTCTATCTTTAATAGCATCTTCAAAATGAATAGGATCATCAACTTGACAATACAAAGCAAATAGGGAATTCATACCTTCATTTGCTTCTCCTTGCTCATAAATTTCTCTAAGGCTTCTGAACCTTGTCCCTCTTTCACTTGGTGTAGTCGTGCTTGAAGAAGCACTCGAATCTACTCCATGTGGTGTGCTTGGAGATGCACTCCCGCTTCTTCTCAAGGGTGTTCTCGGTGTTTCTTGAGGTGTCCCTTGCTATCCTTGTGGTGGTGGAGGTTGTGCAACAGATGAGTTGTTAATTTCAACTACATCTGCATCATCTTCATCATGAGATAAACAGCTTTTGACATTGACTGTTTTCTCAATGCTTCCATCCCATGCTTCTTCTTCAATAAATTGCACATCTCTGCTTATCACAAACTTCTTTGTGGATGGGTTATACAATTTGTATCCTTTGGAATCTTCACAATATCCAAGGAAAATGCACTTCTCCCCCTTACTATCGAGCTTCTTTCTACACTTGTCTGGAATGTGTACATATGCTACACATCCAAAAACTCTCATGTGGGTGACACCCTGTTTTCTGCCACTACACGCTTCTTCTGGAACTTTGTTCATCACAGCTTTTGTAGGGCATCTATTCAAAATATACGCAGCACAGTTTGCTGCTTCTGCCCAATACTCATTCGGCAAATGTTTTGCCTTTAGCATACTTCTCACCATTTCCATTATGGTTCGATTCTTCCTTTCGGCAACTCCATTCTGTTGCAGTGTGTACCTTGTGGTAAACTGCTTGTGTATGCCGTTCTCTCTGCAAAAACGCAGAAATTCCTTTGAGATATATTCTCCTCCTATATCAGTTCTGAGGACTTTAATGTACTCCCCACTTTGTTTCTCTACTAGAGCTTTAAAGTGGCAAAAATTCTGAAAGACTTCACTCTTATATTTCAGAAAATAAACCCACACTTTTCTTGTGAAATCATCTATGAAGGTCAGCATGTAATTGCTTCTTGAAACTGATGCTGTTTGCATCGGCCCACATAAATCTGAATGAATTATTTCTAAGGGTGCTTTCGCCCTTATGATTTTCCCTAAAGGAAAACTTTCTCTGTGTTGTTTTCCCAAGATGCAGCCTTCACATAGGCTGTCAGGCTTTTCAATCAATGGTAAACCTCTTACCATTCCTTTTCTGTGCAGCAAATTCAATCCTCCGAAATTGAGATGTCCAAATCTCAAATGCCATAACCAATTTTCATCTTTTACTTCCTTCTGAAAGGCTTCTTGTGTTACAGCTGCTATACTCTTTCCTTTTTGCTTCAAGTCAATATTGAGCTTGAGAGGAAACATCCTATTGCTGGTCATTTGGATTTCAGCAATGATTTTCTTGCTTGGAGGAATATCTTTTATTGTGCACACATCATCTTTCAAAATTACATTGTAACCTTTATTTATGAGCTGCCCAATGCTCAAAAGATTACATTTCAGACCTGGAACATAATACACATCGGGAACAAATTTTTGCTCCCCATTTCTTGCTCGAATACTTACTCTGCCTTTTCCTTTGACAGAGATCTTAGTATCAGTCCCTGTGGTCACTTCAGATTTCACTTCTTCATCTAGATTGGAAAACATTACTCTGTTGCCAGTCATGTGATTACTACAACCTGAATCTAAGAACCAAACATCATCATCTCTATTCTGTGCTACATTACAAGCTAATAGCACATTACTTGGGTTCTTTTCTTCTTTTGCTACATTAGCATTCTGCCTATTTTTCATGTCATTTTTCTTCTTTCTACATTCATTGGCATAGTGCCCATATTTCTTGCAATAATGACATTGGACATTGGATTTGTCATACCTTCGTCCTTGATCATGTTGGTGTTGATGTCCACCTTGCTGGCTGTTGCATTAGCCATGGCTCTGACTTTGACTGTTGCTCCTTCCATGTGAATGTGAAGGGCTGTTCCTTCCACCTCTGTTCTGGCTTCTGCCTCTTCCTCTTCCTTTACCTTGACCTCTTCCTCTTCCTGAAGGCATCTGGGTCTTGAAGGTGTGCTCAAAAGATGAGTGTTCATCTCTGCTCAATCTCTGTTCATGAGTCATCAACGAGGCATGAAGTTCATCCACTGTGAACTGTGAGAGATCTTTGGTCTCTTCTATGGTGGTTATAATAACATCAAACTTTGAGGGTAAGCTTCTCAAAAGTTTCTCCACAATCCTTCTATCTTCAAGAGTTTCTCCATGGGATCTTATCTGATTTACAATCCCAATCACATGTGTAAAAAATGTGTCAACACTGTCTGACTCTTTCATGCAAAGAGTTTCAAAATCTCTTCTCAGCAACTGAAGTTTTGTTGTCTTAACTTTCTCCATACGTTGATAGGCTACTTTCAGATTTTCCCATGCCTCCTTGGATTTCTTAGCTGCTGCTATCCTTGGAAACACACTCTCATTTACTACTTGATACAATAAGAAGAGAGCTTTAGAGTCTTTCTTCCTATTATTCTTCAACACATCTTTCTCTGCTTGAGTTAAGGCATTAAAAGCCTGCACATCAGCTGGTTCTGTAAAACCATCTTCTACTAACTCCCATAAGTCTTGTGAGACAAACAGGGCTGTCATGGTAATGGCCCAATATTCATAGTTCTTTCCATTAAACTGTGGAAGTTTAACATTTCCAATGTTCATTCCTGTGCTTGGTCCAGCCATTGCTGTTGAACTGAACTTCTAAACTTAAACAAACTGTCTTTCCTTTTTCTGAAAAACTCTTCAAACAAAATAACAACTCTATTATCTTTGAGAAATACCTGACTTTTCGACTTCTGTTGGGCTTTCACACTGCTGGAGAAAACGCTGCAACAAGTCTTCTTCTTCTTCAGCTTCTTTGAATGTTTCAAAGAGCCTGGACTAGCTCTGATACCATGTTGGAATTATTGAAAACTCCAAGCAAACAGTGGAGAGAATGACGCTCTCCTCTAAACATAGAGAAGTTTAAAAATAGAAATTTTAATCACAGACAGAGATGACATGAAGATGCTTTCTTCTATTTCATTAACAGAACAAAAAAACAGTTACAAATTTCTTCCTCAGTACAGAGGGATTCACAAAAAATATGTTTGACTGCTACAGACGCAATGATCTAAAACAACTCTCTGTCTTTCTCTCTTCAAGAACGCACAAGACAGTGCTTTGTTCTTCTTGCTGTGTTTTCTTTGCCGCGGGCTCACACAACATTTACAACAACAATATATTCATTCTATTTTGCTCTCGGGCTTTTTCTCCTTTTTTATATGGCGCGGCAGAACAAATTACATATAAAACATAAACAAATAAATAAAACCAAAATACAAAGGAAAACCTTTGCAAAACATAAAACTTTGATACTGGCGCGACGTACGAGTGGGGACCACATTGCAGTCGACCATTCTGCGATTTGCGACATTTGCGACATGCGATGGTGCGACGAGCGCACATTGCAATATTAACATTTGCGATAACACATATGGAATGGGCGGAACAATCAATGAAAATGCGATTGTGCAATCTTGCGATGGTGCAACGATCGCACATCGCAATAAACAAAATTGCAATAGCGGAGGGCGATTACAATTCTGAAATATGCGATATGCGATTGTGCGATGGCGCACATCTCACATCGCAGATTCCACATCAACAAGACACTTGAGGTCTCAAACTTGAAAAACTGCGATCTGCGCTTTGCGCTCTGGCGCTTAAGTGGTAGGGACCACTTGTCCGGCCTCTCATAAAAGACTTCCACCTGTTTAATTCAATTTCTCTTCAATTTGGTTGTTGAGGGCTTTTACGCCCGACTTGACTGTTTTAATTAAACCTGCTCCTCCGTAGACAAAATCTTCGTTCCTCTGCTGAAGTAACTTCTCCCATAACACAAAATTAATTCTTCTCTGCTGTCTGTGGCTGTGGCCCATACAAGATTTAATTTCATCCTTACGGATCTTCCATTCTTCTTAAATACAGAGTGTTGCTCACTCAATCTTCTACTGCCTTGTACTTTGTTCTTCCTGTCACTTCCCAAGGCACGGCAGGTGACTTTAATATTTCTAACAACCGGCTGATGAACCGAACTCATGAGAGAACGAATCATGGCGGCCACTTCCTCCACTCTTGCGTAGCGAAGTAGTCGAGGCGCTTGGAGTGGAAGATCTGCAAAACGCAAACCTTACGCATCTGCCTCCAATAAGGCCCATATGGAGCAAACACCACGTCCGAGTTATTATACATCAAGTACTTTGCGGCGGCGGATGGAGGCCTGCTGGAAAAAAGGCGATCATTAGTCTCAAGAAACTCCTTGGCCATATCTGGAGAGGAGACCACCAGGGTGAGGGCGGAGCCGAGGCGCAGACATGAGAGGCCCGATTTCTAGACAGCGCCGCTAGAGCGCGTGGGGAAGCTCTCCCAAAGATGCAGGCGCCCCGTTGACGGCACGAAACGGCTCTGAGGCACCTTTTTATTATCGTTGCGTTCGAAAAAGAAATTCCCATGTCACCACTATCAATAAAAAGAGAATACCGCTCAGAGTTTCATATATAACTCTCCGCTCTCCGAAATCGGGCGCCGATGCTCGGTAACCCACTCCGTCGCCATTGCCCACTTCCGCCGCTGATTCCCTTCAAGAAGAAGAAGTACCTACTCGCTCATCCCGACTGAGTGCTGTAAATATTTATATAGATGTGTGGACCATACGTGAATGTCAGTTGACAGAATAATGTTCATGATTACTAACAGAATACAGAAACTTAGATAGTCGTTGTCAACACTCGTGATTGATTTATGGAATTCAAAGGAGCAACACACGTCATTCGTCTCATATGGAGCCATGTGAATTTCTATCGGCTGTGATAAATCATTGATTTATGGAATTCAACGGAACAACATACGCCACTCGTCTCATATGGACCGTGAATATCTATCCATTGCGTTAAATCAATATCCATGTGATGACTTTTGATAAATACATTTCGGCGTGGAGAAGAAGATTATTTTGGCGTGGAGAAGATTGGAGAAGATTATTTTAGGGTGGAGAGGGTTATTCAGTTTTTTTTGGGTACAAGGTGGGAAAATTTAGCATAAGTGAGTTGTCGAATCAGTAGCGATGACAACTATTTTTATTATTATGTGGTGATTCATAAGGGATAGAATTTCAGTCATGTTTCTCGTCTTGAGTGGTTATCAAACAACTTCTTATCAAACAAGCTCTTGACCAAGTAGAAATAGTTTCAAGACATGAGCAGGCTCAAAATTATTTAATTATCATTGATTTTATATATTTATTTATTTATTTATTAATTTCAAATAATTTTTTATTTACTTTTATTATATATTAAAATTGTATTTTATTTATTTAAATGAGTTTGATTTTACATATTTATTTAATAATTTAAAATATTAATTATTTCAAATAAATATTCATTTTTAATTTTCATTATATATTAGAATTGTATTTTAATTTTTTAAAATGATTTTAAAGTTTTATGGTATAATTGAATTGAAAATAATAAAAAATATAAAAAAAATCAAAATGAAAAGATATTCAAAAAATTTGATTATGAGGGGACAAATTTGTACAAATAGCCAAAATTTGGAATTCGCCTATTCTTTTCCTAAAAGATATGATGGTAGGAGAGCTTGAATCTTGTTTTTTAATTGTGAAAATGGATTTAGTCTCATCAAAAACCCCAAAAACACCCAAAATTTTGAAACTTGACAACTATATCTAGGATTTCCAAAACATTTGGTCAAATTTTACCAAAATCTTGGGTGAATATCCGTTGTTTTATGGGCAAACTTACAACATTTTTAAATTTGAAATTAGTTGAATTGTTTTTTACTAATTAAAACTCTTATTATTTTATCCAACAACCTTATATACATTAATGAATATAATATAAATATAATAATATTATATAAACTTATTATTAACATATATATAAGTTTTTATAAACAGTGTTATCAATTAATGTATATGACATAGTATTCATATATCTTGTTGTGGCCAAGAGGCCCTTTGTAGCTAATATGGAAGAGATGTTGTAATGTATTGTTATGTTATGTAATTTAAACATTTAGACTTGATCAAATTACATAAAATAAAATTTTTAAAAAATTACAATTAAAACATTTTAACTCAATATAATTACATAAAAATAAAATAAAATATGATAATTATAATAATTAATAATGAAACCAAACTATATTTATTTTAACTTTAGGTCTATCAAGAATTTTGAGGGATCAAATTTCTCAAAGTGCAAATTTTTGCTCGAGTTTTACATTCAAAAGAGTTATTTGCACCTTGAGCAATTTTATGGCTCTACACTTGATAGATCTCCATTTTTTTTTTAATGTTGTTTTTACTAAAAAAATCTGTCAACATTCATAAGCCTGAATTCAAATAATTGATATATTCTCATATATATATTTATTCCTAAAAAAATAAAACAAGTTTAAATCCATTACATAATTCTCTTAAAAAAATTTCAAACAAAAATTAAATATTATTTGTTTTTATTAAAATAAATATTTTGTTTTTATTAAAATAAATATTTTAATTCTCCTCTACATACATTAGGTTTTATTTTAATGTATTTTATTTCTCCAAACAAAATTTAAATATAATGCGTTTTTATTAAAATAAAAAATTTAATTATCCTATATTATGTTTTATTATAATGTATTTTAATTATTCTAAGAAAAAAGTTATATTAAATTTGACTATTTATTATATATATTTTATTGAAAAGACAAACTACCGTATATCATTAATTTTTTTAAATAGTATTTCTAATATTCTATTAATTTTATTATCATTCACAAAGCGTATGAACCATTTTTAAAACTGCTCTGTAAATTTTGCCTCTTTTACAAAATTAGATTGCATTCTCCGGGCTGGTGGACTATTGATTTTCTTTTATTTCTAGAACTTTGAATTTTTTTATTGTAGTTGTCGCTAAACCCCAAAGACCTCCCCAACGCAGAAGCCCATCTATTTCAATAATAACAAAAATCAAACCAATCAACATTATGCACTAATTTCAAATTGCTCCGGAAACAACGTTGAGAGTTGGAAAAATCTAAGTTCGTTCAGATTTTCTTGAACGTCCCTCTAATGCTTTAAATTTTATCTTGGACGTCTCTGTAATGCTTCAAATTTTGAGGCAAGCTCCCATGAAGTTTTTAAGAATGATAATCGTGGGTTAGTTCGAAAACCTTCTCCCCTGCAACCAATGCAAACCAGGATGGTAAATATGTCAGTAGACATGAATTCAAAACATAAGTAAAATAAATAAAATTAAACAAAAGAAAATATCAAAATAGCCCCAAGGGTTAGCTCAATTAATTGAGTCCGTGGTTGGAAGTACTCCCAGATTGAGAGGTCATGGGATCAAATCTCCTAGATGCTCGCGGGGTTAGGCCTCATTATTTGGTCGGCAATATATCCCTTCAAGAGGATTTACTGCGATTCATTCAAACCGTGGATGTAGCTGGTACATGTGTGAGGCCACATAGGAACATGAACCACTTGGAAAAAAAAAAAAGTAAAAGGAAAGGTATTCAGTTAACTAGTGGGAGGCTTATTAAAGGCAAGCAGTTGGTTGGAATCCACACAAAAAATGTAACATGTAGGGAAAATAAAATTGTTGATAGTGTGCAAGGGGAAAGAATTTCCCACTTAGATACATATCTGGTCAATAAACCTGCGGCGCAAGCACAAATTTAGCTTGGAAGGAGGTAAGCACCAAGGTGAAACAATATTACAGAGAAATTCATGAGATAAAATGGGGTAGAATATAAAACTCTTTCTATATAAAATTGAGAAAAAAATTAATGAATACAAATGATATGACACATCTCAGATACCTTGGGAGGTTAACAGATGTGAAACCTCTAACTGGACGAAGAGAAAGGCAAGTTAAATTACACAGGTTATAGATCCTTTCTCCTAAACCAAAAGGTATGAAAATGGATTACTCTCGATAGGGAACCCCAGTGTTCATTACCCTAACCCCTTTCGAGTGTGCCATGACCATTAAATCCTCACCCATCCCATCGCTCGTGGAAAATTTGCCAGGTTTCTTACTATTAGTTGTCCTAACACATGTGAGAGTTGGCATCAAGAACATTCGATGAGCAGGGCTGGGTTATTAACCAAGTCATGAACTATGTCTTAAATTTGTTAGGGTTATAACTCTTAAACCTTAATGGAAATAGTTTTGTTGTGGGATATTATAATACCGTGAATTTAAACAATATGAACCCCAACCAATAAACCCAACATGTGAAACCATAATATAAATTCATTATAAAGAAAGAGAATTGAGGGTTAATCATTTAACTCTTTAAGTAATATTTAAGTTTAAATCTTCCATTCATTATAAATGAAATGTTCAAAGATGAATATAAATTTTACTCAGCTATGCACATGTAAAAATATATCTTCTATTTTTTTTGTAGTAGATGTTACAAGTGGTACCAAAGCGCTAAGTTGCAAAGTTATGGTCTATTGGGCATCTCTGAGTAACAAAATGTTAATGATGCACATAGAGGTAGCAGAGATAGTATGAGAAGAGGAACTGGAGTTATTCCACTTGGGGGACCCTCCATAGGGTCTAGGTCGGAGCCTCATCCAAGACCAATCCGAAGACGTGGGTTCAACTAGGATGCGAACCTAATAATGCAAATGCGATGTTGTTGGAAATGGTTCAACCACTACGAACATAAATGATGAATTTAAGAGCCAACAACAAGAGATTGGGATTGGAGCAAGAAAGTATTATGAAGAGCCTCTTATATAGACAAAATAAAAGGAACCCAAATCCTATCTCAGATGAAGAAAATAGACTGGAGAGGCATCAATAGAGAGAGGAGCACCCGAAAGTTAAAGGAAGCTGAATTGATCATGAAGAAGAGTTTAAAAATACTTTTGGCGGAAAAGGCACTAAGAGGAAAAAAGTTGAATTACAGGGATAATTCAAAAAAATTAGACCACCAATGTTTGATGGAGAGGTGGAAGAGGTTGTTGAGGCATGGTTAATTAACATGCATATATAATTTTAAATATATGAATAGGAGGACAACCTAAAATCCAGATTAGAAATTTATCAATTGGAAGGAAAATCCACTATGTGGTGGGAAAAAATCAAAATTGTAAAAGGGATTTACAAGTAAGAGATAACTTGGAACAATTTTCAAAAACAATTTAAGGATAATTATTTGAATGAATGATTCTATGATGAAAAATCCAATAAATTTCATGATTTGAAATTGTGACACCACTATATGGATGCGTTTGTAACTACATTTACCTCCTTGTTGTTTTACGTTCCCTATATCCGTGAAGAAAAAACTAAGGTGCAGTATTTTATCATTAGTCTATCAACTTTCATGAAAGAAAGATTAGAATTTGATAATCCGAAGTAAATGGATGAAGCCATTCGAAAAGCTCTATTTTCTACGACCCAGTGAAGCAAAAAGGAGAAAATAACAGAAGTTGGAAAAACAAGAAGGAAAAAAAGGGGTTCTAGAATACTAAATATATCAAAGTTGTTGGTAATAAAAATGCATCCAAGAAGCAATAGAATGGATGTCCTGGGATAAATCAATAGAAAATCCATTTGCAAGATGAGAACAGGAAAGGGGAAGTAATGAGTAACCCAGAATCTATGCAAGTGCAAAAAACTTCTTTACAATTTTGGGGTTTTGGTGAACCTCACTACTATAAAAATTTCCCATATTGTAATAGTACGAAACCAACTTCTCACGTTCAAGAAGCCTCTATTTATGGGGAAGTAGAGAGGAATATTCCTAAGATCAATGATCCACCCGATGATCACCAATTTGAGTACCAACATGTGATGGTGGAGTTCGAAGGTAAACTAATAACCTTTATGTCTCCATTTTAATCGATCGAGGAGCAAGCTTGAGTTATATAAACCCTAAAATAGTAGAGTTGGTCCATTTTCAATATTCCAAGTTTAAAAACTCATATTTAGTACAACTAGAGACAACAGCTAAAAGGAGAGTGATTGTAAGGGTGGAAGGTTGTCCTATTGAGCTAGTGAAACATCAGATTAAGGTGACTCTAAATGTGTTTCCCTTGGGATCCACTGATGTTTTAATCAGAATGGATTGGTTAGAAAATCATTGGTATTTAATGAACTACAAAGACAAAACCATTATTTTCCCTACTGATGAGGGTGTTAGACAAGAGATCCAAGGAATTCGGAGAGCTATCAAGTTTTTAAAATTTACAACTAACCAATTGGGGAAGTGTATCCCGAAAGGTTTTCAAATCTATGTCGTGAAAGTTAGATATACTAATTCAAAGGATAAGATAGTCAACCTAGAAAATATACCAGAAATTAAGGAATTTGTTGATGTTTTTCCAGAAGAAAATCTAGGATTTCCTCCAAAAAGGGATATTTATTTCACCATAAAACTTATTCTAGAAGCAACCGTGAGAGCAGTGTTGTCCATAGCAGCACAAAACAAGTGGAAAGTTTACCAAATGGACGTGAAGTCAGCATTTCTGAATGGAGTGTTAATGGAAGAGGTTTACATTGAAAAACCTCCCGGTTATGAAAAGAAAGGCCAAGAGCACAAAGTGTGTAAGTTGAAGAAAACTCTTTATGGGCTGAAGCAAACGCCAAGAGCGTGGTACAGTAGGATAGACTCCTATCTACTGGAAAATGGATTTGGAAAGTGTGAGGGAGAACCCACCCTCTACATCAAAGAAAAAGATGGTAAAATCTTGATTGTAGTTTTATATGTTGATGATGTTATTTTTACAGGTAATGATGATTACCTTATTGAACATTTTAAAACAGTCATGAAAGAAGAATTTGAGATGAATGACATGGGTTTGTTGAAATACTTCTTGGGAATAGAAGTAGAACAAGATGAAAATGGGATTTTTATCTCACAGGCAAAGTATGTTAATGAGGTACTTGAAAGATTTAACATGCAGGAATGCAAAGCAACAATCACTCCCACAGTGATGGGATTAAAGCTCAGTAGAGAGGACAGTAGCAAGGTTTTTGATCCTAGTTTGTACAAGAGCATAGTTGGCAGCCTTATGTATTTGACTGCAACTAGGCCAGACATAATGCATGCTGTTAGTTTGATTTCCAGATTCATGGAAAAGCCAAAGGATGCACATTGGCAAGCAGCAAAAAGAATTTTGAGGTATGTTAAAGGTACAAAAAGGTTTGGTATCTTTTATACTACTTCAGAATGTTCAGATTTAGTTGGATACACTGACAGTGATTGGGCTGGAAGTGTTGATGATCGGAAGAGCACTTCCGGTTATGTTTTTCATATGGGTTCAGGAGCCATTTCATGGGCTTCCAAGAAACAGCCCATTGTAGCGTTGTCTACAACAGAAGCAGAATATGTGGCAGCTACAGCAACAGCATGTCAAGCAGTTTGGATGAGAAAAAGGTTGAGAAGCTTATGTCAAGAACAGGTAAAAGGGACAATGAATTTTTGTGACAATAGCTCAGCTATTGCATTGTCTAAAAATTCAGTTTTTCATAAGAGGACAAAACACATTGACACCAAGTTTCATTTCATACGGGAATTGGTTAGCAATGGTGAGATTGTTTTGCAGCATTACAGAACAGAGGATCAATTTGCAGATATCCTCACAAAGCCACTTGCGCAGAAAAGCTTTGAATATTTCAGGAAATGCCTGGGTATGCAGGAAAACCCAGCAGTTGAAATTAAGGGGGAGTGTTGGAATTAATTTCCAACTACCCAGTTATGGCAGCAGAGATGAGGTGGCAAAGTAAGTCCGCGGGGGTCAAGCAGGGCAGGCAGGCGGAGGAGCATACCCCCTCGGAGCTGCTGATGTCAGCCGGGACCCACACTTCGGTTTAACAAAAGAATTTGGGTTTAATTTTATTTGCCATCGCACATGTTTTAAAACAATAGTTTTGTTTTATGTTTTAAAGTTATTTGTTTTAATTTTAATCTTAATATATGTGACACATACATATATATTAAAAGGCCCAAAAGTTAATGTAATATGGCATACACAGTTTCAATTAAAAAGAAGGAAGCCCGTGAGGCAGAGTAGAAAATTATTTTTATTACACAGAACAGTGAATTAAAAAATACAGCAGTATGATCACTGGTAAATTGGAGATTGACGGTTAGAGGTGCCAGCAAGCAAAATTCAACTTCAATGCATTTCCAAGCGGTGCCGGCAGAAGTTATGAAGCAATTAATGAAAGTTTCAAGCGGTGAATTTTCTGGTTGTATGTCAATTAATGACATTGACTTAAACTTGGTTGAGATATTTTTGTTTTAATACAAAAAACAGAGTGTTGTAATTTTATTATTACAGAACAGTAGTGTGCACAACAGTGCGTTGATAAAATAGAGAATAGTTTTTATGCATAGCAGAGTGCATTTGTAAAACACAGCAGAGTGTTTTTGAAAACAGAGTATATACAACAGTATATATTTTTAGTGAGACAGAGTGTTATTTTAGTGAATGACAGAGTGATAATTTTGAACTGTGTTTGCAGCAGTCAAAATTATTTTGTAATCCCTCTCTTGAGGAAGAATCTGTAACAAGTTTGTTTTATGAAATAGAAATTTTTTTATGTCAAAACTCTGTCATTGTGAATGCAAATTCTGAATATTTCTCTGTGTTAAGGAAGGCAGTTTTATTATTTTGGAATTCTGAAAATTCCAACACTCAGGAGTTTCATATATAACTCTCCGCTCTCCGAAACTGGGCGCCGATGCTCAGAACCTAATTCCATCGCCATTATCACTCTCAGCCAGTTGGATTCCCTTCTACAACATAATGAAGTACTCCACGGCTTCATCCCGACTGAGTGCTGTAAATATTTATATAGATGTGTGGACCATACGTGAATGTCAGTTGACAGAATTATGTTCACGATTACTAACAGAATACAAAAACTTAGATAGTCCTTGTCAACACTCGTGATTGATTTATGGAATTCAAAGGAGCAACATACGTCATTCGTCTCATATGGAGCCACGTGAATTTCTATCGGCTTGGATAAATCATTTATTTATGGAATTCAACGGAACAACATACGCCACTCATCTCATACGGACCGTGAATTTCTATCCGCCGCGTTAAATCAATATCCATGTGATGACTTTTGATAAATACATTTCGGTGTGGAGAAGAAGATTATTTTGGCATGGAGAAGATTGTAAAATATTATTTTAGGGTGGAGAAGGTTATTCAGTTTTTTTGGGTACAAGGATGGAAAATTTAGCATATGTGAGTTGTCAAATCAGTAGCAATGACAACTATTTTTTATATTAGGCGGTGATTCATAAGGGATAGACTTTCAGTCATGTCTCTTGTCTTGAGTGGTTACCCAACAAGCTCTTAACCAAGTAGAAATAGTTTCAAGACATTCTCAGGCTCAAAACTATTTAATTATCATTGATTTTATATATTTATTTATTTATTAATTTCAAATATTAATTATTTCAAATAATTTTTTATTTATTTTTATTATATATTAAAATTGTATTTTATTTTTTTAAATGATTTTGATTTTACATATTTATTTATTAATTTAAAATATTAATTATTTCAAATAAATATTCATTTTTAACTTTCATTATATATTAGAATTGTATTTTAATTTTTTAAAATGATTTTAAAGTTTTATGGTATAATTGAATTGAAAATAATAAAAAATATAAAAAAAAAAACAAAATGAAAAGACATTTAAAAAAAGTTGTTTATGAGGGGACAAATTTGTACACATAGCCAAAATTTGGAATTCGGGTATTCTTTTCCTAAAAAATATGATGGTAGGAGAGCTTGAATCTTGTTTTTTAATTGTGAAAATGGATTTAGTCTCATCAAAAACCCCAAAAACACCCAAAATTTTGAAACTTGACAACTATATCTAGGATTTCCAAAACATTTGGTCAAATTTTACCAAAATCTTGCGTGAATATCCATTGTTTTCTGGGCAAACTTACAACATTTTTAAATTTGAAATTAGTTGAATTGTTTTTTACTAATTAAAACTCTTATTATTTTATCCAACAACCTTATATACATTAATGAATATAATATAAATATAATAATATTATATAAACTTATTATTAACATATATATAAGTTTTTATAAATAAAGTTGTTATCAATTAATGTATATGACATAGTATTCATATATCTTGTTGTGGCCAAGAGGCCCTTTGTAGCTAATATGGAAGAGATGTTGTAATGTATTGTTATGTTATGTAATTTAAACATTTAGACTTGATCAAATTACATAAAATAAATTTTTTTTAAAATTACAATTAAAACTAAAATTAAAACATTTTAACTCAATATAATTACATAAAAATAAAATAAAATATGATAATTATAATAATTAATAATGAAACCAAACTATATTTATTTGAACTTTAGTTCTATCAAGAATTTAGAGGGATCAAATTTCTCAAAGTGCAAATTTTTGCTGGAGTTTTGCATTCAAAAAAGTTATTTGCACCTTGAGCAATTTTACAGCTCTACACTTGATAGATCTCCATTTTTTTTAATGTTGTTTTTACTAAAAAAATCTGTCAACATTCATAAGCCTGAATTCAAATAATTGATATATTCTCATATATATATATTTATTCCTAAAAAAAATAAAACAAGTTTAAATCCATTACATAATTCTCTTATAAAAATTTCAAACAAAAATTAAATATTATTTATTTTTATTAAAATAAATAATTTAATTCTCCTCTACATACATTAGGTTTTATTTTAATGTATTTTATTTCTCCAAACAAAATTTAAATATAATTTGTTTTTATTAAAATAAAAAATTTAATTCTCCTATATTATGTTTTATTATAATGTATTTTAATTATTCTAAGAAATGTATTTTAATTATTCTAAGAAAAAAATTCTATTAAATTTGACTATTTATTATATATATTTTATTGAAAAGACTAAACTACCGTATATCATTTATTTTTTTAAATAGTATTTCTAATATTCTGTTAACTTTATCATTCACAAAGCGTATGAACCATTTTTAAAACTGCTCTGTAAAATTTGCCTCTTTTACAAAATTAGATTGCATTCTCCGGGCTGGTGGACTATTGATTTTCTTTTATTTCCAGAACTTTGAATTTTCGCTAAACCCCAAAGACCTCCCCAACGCAGAAGCCCATCTATTTCAAATTGCTCCGGAAACAACGTTGAGAGTTGGAAAAATCTAAGTTCGTTCAGATTTTCTTCAACGTCCCTCTAATGCTTTAAATTTTATCTTCGACGTCGCTGTAATGCTACTGATTCTTGTATTTTTAGTAGCCCAGGTGTTTTGACATTTCCGTCCAAAGAAATGAAAAAAATTGCCCAATTCTTTTGGTTGACCACAACTACCAAATGAGAAGCGAATTTCATAGTACCCATTTTTTACCACCCGGATAACACAGTGGGCACATCCAGTAAAGATCCAATAAGTATCAAGTAAGATTCAATAAATATCAACACAGTTACTAAGTCTCTTCCACCTCTTAACGACACTCAATCAATAGATAATACGGAGCCCGGCAACTTTTTATTAATTAATTAATCGATAATACAATAGATATACGTGGAATCGACCTCTACGTTCCTCACACAGAGATACTTCAATTTCTTTTATTGTTCAAAATATTTAATTCTTTTAGATCATTTTAAAATTTTTAAAGATCAATTAATATAATTTAATGCTTATTTTTAATTAGTTTTTCAATCCAAAGATCAGTTTGTAGGTTGAGGGATACATTTTACAACACATTATGTGTAACACCTTAGGTTATTACAACTATTTACATTTATTGTCGTTTATTTTGTTACGAGCTTAGAGGAAAAGTCTAATGAAAATTTTAAAAGCTGAAGTTCTATGTTATTAGTTTGGTTAATAAAAGATTTGTGGAAATTTGAAAACCCAAAAAGGAATTTTCAATTTTCAGGGACACTTATTTTTCTTTTTTCTCTAGAGTTAACTTCCATACAATTAAGGGTAATTATTTCTCTCGTCCCTAGAGTTAAAGAGAGATCACTAGAAAAACAAGGGTTTAGCAACTCGAAGGAAGCGGAACCACCTTGACAGAGAGAAAATGAACTACTGCCAAAAACATGATGTTATGTGGCTAAGGAAGGACACTACGTGAAAGAGGGCTTTTTGAGATGGAATCAAGCTAGTGGAAACCTCCAAGATAGATGAAGGTCTTCTAGTTCCAACCCCTAGGTTGGATTGAGGAGGTCTTGATGTATTTGAACCAACTTGAAAAGGGTTGTTGTCAACTAATTGTCTGGAAAGTGAGAAGCTCGGGGGGGGAGACTAGGGGGGGGGAGACTAAATGTAATTTCCAGTCTCATTGGAAGGGTCGAGCGGTCTTTTCGGGAGTTGGTTTTTCTTGAACGTTTGACAACTTATTCAGATAAGTACAAGCGATAACCGTTAACCGGTCTATTTTATATGAAAAATTATGAATAATGTAGAAAACAAGTGACTTTGTATATATATGTTGGATCTGTGAAAAATGAATAAAGTAAAGTTGTGTAAGCTATGTTGGGTTTAAGTAAATTTTGTGAGAAATTGTTTGTCTAATGGGAATGAATATGAAAAATGAAACCAGTAAATGAAATGAAATGCATTTCCTGTATGCAGTAACCTCGAAGAGATTTTCTGTAGAATTAATGATTATTGAAACAAGTAATCAATAATGGTGACAGTAGTAAATCCTGTAAGGGAATTTGGACTCCAATCACATTTGTTATTGAATTATAACCTTGGTTGTGGAAAGAAAACAAATAATATATGGTTAGGAGTTATAACTATAGTTCATGTTATTTCGACAACGTTAGTTTTGGTTTACAGACTAAAGCTTATTGGCCAAGAACTGTCCCATGCCACTTATAGACAAAATTAAATATGAGTTAATAACTCGTTGGCTTAGCAGAAACTGAAGGAGTCCAATTCCTCCTTACCTGAGTTCATGGCTTCATAACATTAATAGAATAAGAGGAAATATAGAGAATCGGAATGACCAAACCCTTGTAGGGAAGACAAAACAATATCATTTGGTTGCTAATTTCAGCAAGAAAGTATGTAAATATCAACAGAAGTAAGCATTGAGGGGTCAACAATTTCAAAACATAACTGACCAAATTTTTTGCTAAATCAAGCCACATTTTGAACTCGTATACATGGATTTGTGCAGTGGTTGCCCCTTAAATAGGAAAGAAAAAATTGCACAGAGGTAGGCGAAAAACATGAGACAAACACTTACATTATAATTAACTCGGAAATGTCTATAAATAGTACATGGTAATATATTCACAATAAAAAAGACTATCATGGATAATATTAAATAATAACACAGTTTTAACATTTATGTACTTTAGAAAAATAGTCATAACATAGACAAATATACCCCGCCTCTCTAGTGTTAAGATTAAACCCCTGCATGTTAAGATCCTTGACTATAAATTCATTCTTTAAAGGGCTACTCGAAAACAATCTCATTTGACCAAACCCTAAAACACTCTAAACAAAAATGGTCTACCAAGTGAATTACATTAGGGAGATTTTGAGATCTAAAATGGGCCTCCTAAGGAAATTATAAAATAATAGTGGAAATAATAAAATAATATTAGATTATATCATCAAATTTTAGAAGGAAAAAATAAAAAATTTCAAGTCGTATTTTCAACTTATCTCCCTATGGGTTGACTCAAATTCTGAGTGGGAACACTCGTTGGATGTAGAATTTGATACCTCATCCAAGGATTACCCATGTTGCATACTTTCAATGGACCCTGCTACATGAAAAATAAGAAATGCATGAAAAATGTGATTGCAATCATGTTTTTTCATGTATTTCTCATTTTTTGTGTAGTAGGTTCCATCGAAAGTATCCAACATGGGTACGCCTTGGATGAGGAATTAAATTTTACATCCAACAAGTACTCTCACTCGAAATGTGAGTAAAACCTTAGGAAGATAAGTTGAAAATACGAGTTGAAAAAATAGTTTTATTATTTTATTATTTTTTAATCTTTTCACTTTTTTACTCCAAAAATGGTGAATCATCCCCCATGGTTGACATCATTATATTGAATCTTATTAGTTCTTATAAATTCTATTTTGGTTGTACATTTTTCTTAAGAGGCCCATTTTAGATGTCAAAATTTCCCTAATGGGAATGACACCATGGCGTAAAGCCAATATTTTTACATCACATACCTAAAGGCCCAATCAGAAGACATGAATTCAAAACATAAGTAAAATAAATAAAATTAAACAAAAGAAAATATCAAAATAGCCCCAAGGGTTAGCTCAATTAGTTGAGTCCCCGCTTGGAAGTACTCCCAGATTGAGAGGTCACAGGATCAAATCTCCTAGATGCTTGCAAGGTTAGGCCTCAGTATTAGGTCAGAAATAGATCCCTTCGAGAGGATTTACTGCGATTCATTCAAACCGTGGATGTAGCTGGTACATGTGTTAGGGCACATAGGAACGTGAACCACTTGTAAAAAAAAAGTAAAAGGAAAGGTATTCAGTTAACTAGTGGGAGGCTTATTAAAGGCCAGCAGTTGGCTAGAATCCACACAAAAAACGTAACATGTAGGGAAAAGAAAATTGTTGACAGTGTGCAAGGGGAAAGAATTTCCCACTTAGATACATATCTGGTCAATAAACCTGCGGCGCAAGCACAAATTTAGCCTGAAAGGAGGTAAGCACCAAGGTGAAACAATATTACAGAGAAGTACATGAGATAAAATGGGGTAGAATATAAAACTCTTTCTATATAAAATTGAGAAAAAAATTAACGAATACAAACGATATGACACATCTTAGATACCTTGGGAGGTTAACAGATGTGAAACCTCTAACTAGACGAAGAGAAAGGCAAGTTAAATTACACAGGTTATAGATCCTTTCTCCTAAACCAGAAGGTACGAAAATGGAGTACTCTCGACAGGGAACCCCAAGGTTCGTTACCCTAACCCCTTTCGAGTGTGTCATGACCGTTAAATCCTCACCCATCCCATTGGTCGTGGAAAATTTGCTAGGTTTCTTACCATTACTTGTCCCAACACATGTGACAGTTGGCATCAAGAACATTCGATGAGTAGGGCTGGGTTATTAACCAAATCATGAACTATGTGTTAAATGTGTTAGGGTTATAACTCTTAAACCTTAATGGAAATAGTTTTGTTGTGGGATATTATAATACTGTGAATTTAAACAATATGAAACCCAGCCAATAAACCCAACATGTGAAACCATAATATAAATTCATTATAAGGAAAGAGAATTGAGGGTTAATCATTTAACTCTTTAAGTAATATTTAAGTTTAAATCTTCCATTCATTATAAAGGAAATTTTCAAAGATGAATATAAATTTTACTCAGCTATGCACATGTAAAAATATATCTTCTATTTTTTTTGTAGTAGATGTTACAAGTGGTATAAAAGCGCTAAGTTGCAAAGTTATGGTCTATTGGGCATCTCTGAGTAACAAAATGTTAATGATGCACATAGAGGTAGCAGAGATAGTATGAGAAGAGGAACTGGAGTTATTCCACTTGGGGGACCCTCCATAGGGTCTAGGTTGGAGCCTCATCCAAGACCAATCCAAATACGTGGGTTCAACTGGGATGCAAACCTAATAATGCAAATGCGATTTTGTTGGAAATGGTTCATCCACTACGAACAGAAATGATGAATTTAAGAGCCAACAACAAGAGATTGAGATTGGAGCAAGAAAGTATTATGAAGAGTCTCTTATATAGACAAAATCAAAGGAACCCAAATGCTATCCCAGATGAAGAAAATATACTGGAGAGGCATCAAGAAAGAGAGGAGCACCCGAAAGTTAAAGGAAGCTGAATTGATCATGAAGAAGAGTTTAAAAATACTTTTGGCGGAAAAGGCACTAAGAGGAAAAAAGTTGAATTACGGGGATAATTCAAAAAAATTAAACCACCAATGTTTGATGGAGAGGTGGAAGAGGTTGTTGAGGGATGGTTAATTAACATGCATGTATACTTTTAAATATATGAATAGGAGGACAACCTAAAATCCAGATTAGAAATTTATCAATTGGAAGGAAAAGCCACTATGTGGTGGGAAGAAATCAAAATTGTAAAAGGGATTTACGAGTAAGAGATAACTTGGAACAATTTTTAAAAACAATTTAAGGATAAGTATTTGAATGAACGATTCTATGATGAAAAATCCAATAAATTTCAGGATTTGAAATTGTGACACCACTATGTGGATGCGTTTGTAACTACATTTACCTCGTTGTTTTACATTCCCTATATCCGTGAAGAAAAAGCTAAGGTGCAGTATTTTATCATTAGTCTATCAGCTTTCATGAAAGAAAGAATAGAATTTGATAATCCGAAGTAAATGGATGAAGCCATTCGAAAAGCTCTATTTTCTACGAACCAGTGAAGCAAAAAGGAGAAAATAACAGAAGTTGGAAAAACAAGAAGGAAAAAAAAGGGGTTCCAGAATACTAAATATATCAAAGTTGTTGGTAATAAAAATGCATCTAGGAAGAAATAGAATGGATGTCCTGGGATAAATCAATAGAAAATCCATCTGCAAGATGAGAACGGGAAAGGGGAAGTAATGAGTAACCCAGAATCTACGCAAGTGCAAAAAAATCCTTTACAATTTTGGGGTTTTGGTGAACCTCACTACTATAAAAATTTCCCATATTGTAATAGTACGAAACCGACTTCTCACATTCAAGAAGCCTCTATTTATGGGGAAGTAGAGAGGAATATTATGAAGATCAATGATGCACTCGATGATCACCAATTTGAGTACCAACATGTGATGGTGGAGTTTGAAGGTAAAATAATAACCTTTATGTCTCCATTTTAATCGATTGAGGAGCAAGCTTGAGTTACATAAACCCTAAAATAGTAGAGTTGGTCAATTTTCAATCTTCCAAGTTTAAAAACTCATATTTAGTACAAATAGAGACAACATCTAAAAGGAGAGTGATTGTAAGGGTGGGAGGTTGTCCTATTGAGCTAGCGGAACATCAGATTAAGGTGACTCTAAATGTGTTTCCCTTGGGATCCACTGATGTTTTAATCAGATGGATTGGTTAGAAAATCATTGGTCTTTAAATATCTACAAAGACAAAACCATTAATTTCCCTACTGATGAGGGTGTTAGACAAGAGATCCAAGGAATTAGGAGAGCTATCAAGTTATTAAAATTTACAACTAACCAATTGGGGAAGTGTATCCCGAAAGGTTTTCAAATCTATGTTCTTAAAGTTAGATATACTAATTCAAGGGATAAGATAGCCAACCTAGGAAATACACCAGAAATTAAGGAATTTGCTGATGTTTTTCCAGAAGAAAATCTAGGATTTCCTCCAAAAAGGGATATTTATTTCACCATAAAACTTATTCTAGAAGCAACCTCTGTCAAAAGCTCCTTAGAGAATGAATATACCAAGGTTAACAGAGCTTAAAATGCAATTAAATGAATTTATGGACAAGGGATACATTCGTCCAAGTGTCACCTTGGGGAGCCCTAGTGTTGTTTGTAAGGAAAAAAAATCACACTTTGAGGTTTTGTATTGATTATAAGAAACTAAATAAGATAACTGTAAAAAATAAGTACCCCCTACGAAGTATCGATGATCTGTTCAATTAGGTTAGGATTGCTACCATGTTACCTAAAATTTATCTACGGTCAAGGTATCACCAAATTAGAATAAAGGAGGAGGACATTTGTAAAACAACATTTGGAAGTCACTATGGGAACTATGAGTTTGTTTTTTTTCAATTTGGACTCACTAATGCCCCAAAAAAATTTATGAGTCTAATGAATGGTATTTTTCATCCCTATCTATACAATTTTTTCTTAATATTTATTGATGATGTTTTAATAAACACGATTTTTACAAGGACCAAGTTCAGTACCTAGGACATTTAATTTCATCTAAATGTGTCGATGTAGACCTCAATAAAATTAAAACTATCGTGGAATGGTTGCTTCTTCGAAATGTAGTAGACATCCGATAATTTATGGGGCTGGCTGGATATTATCTTCATTTCATTGAAGTATTTTCTTGAATTACCTATCCTATAACCTCCTTGTAAAAAAATGGGAGGGACTTCAAGTGGACAACATAGTATCAATATAGTTTTGAGTAATTAAAGCACTTATTGACTATGACTACAGTGTTAAAATTTGCAGACCTAGAAAAATAATTTATGGTATGCACAAATGCATTCCAAGAAGGTGTAGGAGGATTTCTGATGCAAGAGTGGAGGGTGGTATATTATGAATCACATAAGTTAAAGGATCATGAGAAAATATACTATGCTTATGATTTGGAGCTAACGGTAGTGGTCCATGCCTTAAAGGTATGGTGACATTACCAGTTAGGAAAAAATTTCCTTTTGATGACCGATCATAGCAGTTCAACTAGTTTTTTTAAGCAACCTAACTTGAATGAACACCAAGCAAGATGGAATTACTTTCTAAGTGAGTTTGAATTTGACATTAAGCATCTTAAAGTTAAATAAAATCATGTGGATGATGCGTTAAGTAGGAAACTACACTATGTGTATTAATTTTCCTATAGGCAATTAAAAATTGATTGTTTAGAACACATCAGAGAAATTTATCTAAGGGATCCAGAGTATGAATTCTTGTGGAAGCAAGCAAAAAAAGCACACAATTCCCAAAATTCATCTGATTATGGTATAAACAATGATAATTTTTTCACCTTTAAAGGAAGAGTATATGTTCTTAATCAATTAAATGAAAAATAGTTTTTTTAAAATTAATTTCACTGAATCCCCTATGTTTTTCATCCTAGATATTAGAATTTATTTTCTGCTATTAAAAAGGACTACTTTTGGTCGAGTATGAGAAGGGATATTTCTACATATTTAGCAAATTTCCTAGAGTTTTAGCAAGTTAAGGTTGAACACCAACACCCTGCTGGTCTACTTTACCCTCTTCCCATTCCTGAATGGAAATGAGATGCGATTACATTAGAATTTATAACGAACTTACCAAGATATAATAATCATAATTATTTTATTATGGTGGTAGTGGATAGATTGAGTAAGGAAGCTCATTTTATCCCTATTAAATCTACTTACCAAACTTGTTCAAGTTGCAGCTATATTTATGAGAGAGATACTTCGGTTGCATGGTATTCCAAAAGTGATAAATTTAGACTAAGACATAAAGTTTACTTTTGGATTTTGGAATTCCCTGTACTCAAGTCTAGTCCAGTACTTCTTATCACACACAAACGTATGGGAAAACCGAACGGGTGAATCAGGTACTCAAGGATATGTTCAGAATGTACATAGTGGAACAACAAACCAAGCAGGAGAAATATATCCACTTAGTTGAATTTGCACATAATAGTATCTACCGTGGGTCACTGAAAATGAGCCCTCTTGATGTTTTGTATGGAAAGAGATGTAGAAACCCAATAATTGGAGCAACCCCAAAGATAAGTTGATTTTAGGGCCTGATATGCTAATGGGTCCGAAAAATTTAAAAGCTTCCCAAGATCGACAAAAATCATATGCTGATAAGAATAGGACACACAGAGAGTTCCATGTGGGGGAGCATGTTTATGTGTGAATCAAACCTAATTAAATTACCTTAAGATGGGGTGCTTGCATAAAACTAGCACCCTAGTATTGTGGGCCTTTCTATATTTTGGAAAGGGTGGGACCAGTCACATAACAACTTGCACTACCAAGTCAAATAAAATTGCACAATGTATTTCATGTTTCATTACTAAAAAAAAAATAAAAAAATATGACCCCAGGCATATCATTAGCTAGCAGGATGTATGGGTAGATGAACTATTTTTTTTCTTCTGATTATGTATATTTCGGATCATGTAAAAAGAAGTAATAATTAATTATATGTCTTGATGGTGGAATAGGTCGAAATGGATGAATAAATCTTGGTACAACCTTTGTGTATTCTCCATTGGAGAGAAATAATGTTACATAAGTGATCTATCACCTAGGTTAAAGTGCAGTGGTGGCACTTTAGCCTGGAAGAGGCCACTTGGGAATATGAGATCTTTATGTGACAAGTATATCCTAACCTGTTTCGAGGGAAAGAATGAACACACGGGATGATGTTTCTCTCATTTCCCTAGATTTAAAGAGAGCCCATTGGGAAAAACAATGGTCTTTAGCAACATGAAGGAAGTAGAACCAGCTTGGAAGAGAAATGAGGAAACAGTTGCCAACAACATGACGTTGTGTGGCTAAGGTAGGACACTGCATGAAGGAGGGTTTCTTTAGTTGGACTTGAGACAGTGGAAACCTCTAAGACAGATGAAGGTCTTCTATCTCTAGGATAGACTGAGGAGGTCTTGATTCTAGTCAATGAAACTGAAAAGGGTTGTTTTCAACTAACTATCTAAAAAGTGAGAAGCTCGGGGGGAGACTAAACGTAACTTCTAGTCTCATTTGAAGGGTGGAGCGATATTTTATATATTTGGGTTTTCTGGAACGTTTGAAAAATTATACAGATAAGTACAAGTGGTGTTCCTTAGCATGTCTATTTTCTATAAAAAACCATGAATAATGTAGTGAACAAGTGACTCTGTATATATGTTGGATATGTGAAAGATGAATAAAGTAAATTTGTGTAATGGGTTTAAGTAAATTCTGTGAGAAATTTTCTGTCTAATTGGAATTAATATGAAGAATGAAACAAGTGAATTAAATCAAATTCATTTCTTTTACGAAGTAACCTCGAAGATGGTTTTTGTAGAATTAATGATTATTGAAACAAGTAGTCAATAATGGTCACTGTAGTAAATCCTGCCAAGGAAATTGGACTCCACTCACATATATTGTTGAATGATAATCTCAGTTGTGGAAAGGAAAAAAATAATACATGAGTAAGGAGTTATAATTGTAGTTCATGTTGTTTCGGCAGGGTTAGTTTTGACTGAAAAAATAAATAATATTGGCCAAGAACAGTCTTGGACCACTTATACACAAAATTAAATATGAGTTAATAACTCATGGGATGAGCAAAAGTTGGAGTCCAATTCTACCTTACCCGAGTTCATGGATTTATAACATTAATCTAATAATACGAAATATAGAGAATAAAAACAACCAAACCCTTGTATGGAAAGAAAAAAATATATTATTTCACTCCTAAATTCAACAAGAAACTATGTAAATATTGACAAAAGTAAATCCTAAGGGTTCAACAATTTCAAAACTTAACAGGCCAATCTTTTCTCTAAATCAAGCCACAATGTGAACTTTTATACATGGATTTTTGCAGTAGTTCCACCTTAAATAGGAAAGCATAAATTACACAGAGGTAGGAGATAAACAAGACACAAACACTCACATTATAATTAACTCAGAAATGTCCATAAATAGTACATGGTAATATATTCACAAGAAAAAAGACTCTCATGGATAATATTAAGTAATAATAAATTTCTGAAATTTTGTACTTTATAAAAATAGTCATGACCTAGAAAAATACGCCCCGCCTCTCCAACATCAAGTGAAAACCTCTGCATGTCAATATCCTTGACTATAAAATCATTCTTAAAAGGTTCGTTGTGAAATGACCTCATTTGACCAAAACATAAAAGACTCTAAACAAAAATGGTCTACGACGCAACTTAGGAATGGAATGATGGTGTAAAGCCAAGATTGTACATCACGTAGCCAAAGGCCCAATATGAAGATAGTCAAGGCCTGAGTAAATAAAAGAGTATCTAGATGGGTTGTTGAGGCAAGCTCCCATGAAATTTTTAGAAATGAGAATCTTGGGTCAGTTCTAAGACATTATCCCCTGCAACGAACGCAAAATAGGATGGTAAATATGTCAATATAAATGAATTAAAAGCATGAGTAAAATAAATATAGGTAAACAAAAGAAAACATCAAAAGGCAAGGAATTCAGTTACCTGGTCGGAGGATTGTTAAAGGCTAGTCATTGGTTGGAATCCACAAAAAAATGTGACATGCAGGGACATGAAAATTTATAGTGGTATGCAGAGGGCAAGAATTTCCCACTTATATACATATATTATCATTAAAATTGTGGCACAAGCACAAATTTAGCATGATAGGAGGTAAGCACGAAGGTGAAACAACGTTACGGAGAAATTTATGAGATAAAATAGGGGAGAGTATAAAACCCTATCTATAGAAAATTAAGAAAAATGTTAATGAATACAAAATATAAGGCACATCTAAGATACCTGGTTTGGTTAATGCATGTGCAACCTTTGCTTAGATGAAGAGTAAGGTGGATGAAATTCAACAAGTTGAAAAGCCTTTTTCCTAAACGAGAAGGTGAGAAAATGGTAGACTCTCTGTAGGGAACCCCAAGGTTCATTACCCTAACTCCTTTCTATTGTTCCTTGACCTTCTCATCCTTACCCATCCCATCAACCATGGAAAATTCATCACATGTCTTACCGTTATGTGTCCCAGCACATTCAATAGAGAGCATCGATGGCATTCGATGACTAGGGTTGGGTTATTAAAAAAATATTTAACTATGTATTGTATATGATAGGGTTAGAACCCTTAAACCTTAATGTAAATAATTTCATTATGAAAGGGTTCTCGGACAATTATAATACAATGAATTTAAGCAATATGAAACTCAACCAATAAACCAAACATATGAAACCATAAAATAAAGTGACTAAAAAGGAAGAGAGGTGAGGGTTAAGCATTTAACTTTTTGGTATTGTACCAAGGTTATATTTTAAGTCTAAACATTTCCTTCATTAGAAATGAAATGCACAAATATGAATATAAATTTTACTTAGCTATACACATTTAAAAGTATCTTGTTTTTTTTTTTTTTGAGTGGATGTTCCAAGTGGTATCAGAGTGCTAGGTTGAAAAATTATGGCTTGTTGGGCAACTATGAGTAAAAAATTGTTAGTGATGCACAAAGTGGTAGCAGAGATAGTATGAGAAGAGGAACTGGAGTTATTCCACCTTGGAGACCCTCCATAGGGTTTGGGTTATAGCCTCCTCTAGGGGCCAATCTAGAGATGTGGGTTCAGCTCGAAGGTGAACATAATAATGAAAATATGATGATGTTGGAAACAGTTCAACAACTGTGAGCATAAATGATGAATTGAAGAGCTGAAAATGAGAGATTGAGATTGTAACAAGAGAGAATTATGAATTATTTCAGACAGACAAAATTGAAGGAACCCAAATCCTATTTGGGACGAACAAAATAGAGTGGACACACATCGACAGAGAGAGGATCACCCCAAAATTTGATGGAGGTCGAATTGATCATGAAGAAGATCCTGAAAAAACTTCTGGAGGAAAGGGGAATAAGATGCAAAAAGTTTAATTGTAGGGAGAAGTCAAAAATATTAAACCACCATTTTTTTATCGAGAGGTAGAGGAGGTGGTTTAGGCCTGGTTAATTAACATGAAAAAATAATTTCAAACCTATGAATATGAGGACAACTTCAAAGTCAGACTAGAAATTTATCATTTGAAGGGAAAAGCCACTCTGTGGTGGGAAGAAATCAAAACTGTAAAAGGGATTGACAAGCAAGAGATAACTTGGAATAACTTTCAAAAACACTTTAAGGATATTAAGTATTTTACTGAACGATTCTATGATGAAAAAGCGAACGAATTTCATAATTTGAAATTGGGACACCAGTCCATGGATGAGTTTGTAGCTAAATTTACTTTTGTGTTAAGGTACCTTCCCTATATCTGTGAAGAAAAAGATAAGGTGCAACATTTTATCAGCAACCTACCAACTTTCATGAAAGAAGGATTAGAATTTTATAATCCAAAGTCAATGGGAAAATCCATTCGAAAAACTCGTATTTCTATCAACAAATGAAGCAAAAAGGATAAAATAACAGAAGTTGGAAAAACAAGAAGGAACATAAAGGGTTCAAAAAATTTAAAAATACGAAAGACGTTGTAATAAAAATGCATCCAAGAAGCAGCAGAATGAATTTCGGGGAAGAAATCAATATAAAATCAAATTGCAAGATGAGAACGGGCAAGGGGAAGTAGTGAGTAAGCCAAAATCTACGCAAGTGTAGAAACCTCTTTTATAGTGTTGGGGTTGTGGAAAACCTCACCACTACAAATATTTCCCTCACCATACCCATATGGAACCGACTTCTCAGGTGCAAGAAGCCTCTACTATCGAGGAAGTAGTGAGCAATATACAAAATATCAGTGTTTCACTGGATGATCACCAAGCTTAGTAACAAAATGCGATGGTGGAGTTCGAAGTTAAAACAACTAATCATTTTGTTTCCATTTTAATCAACCCAGGTACAAGCATGAGTTATATCGACCCTAGATTAGTAGAGTTGGGTAATTTTCAATTTTCCATGTTAAAAACCCCATGGTTAGTATAGCTACCGACGGGACCTAAAAGGAGAGTAACTGTAAGAGCGAAAGTTTGTTCCGTTGAGCTATTAAGACATTAGACTAAGGTGACTCTAAATGTGTTTCCCTTCAGATCCTTTCATGTTTTAATCATAATAGATTGGATAGAAAAGTACTGGTCTTTAGTGAACTATAGATATAAAACAATTACTTTCCTTATTGATGAGGGTGTTAGACAAGAGATCCGACAGCATTAGGAGAGATATCAAGTTACATCCCATTACATAAAACCAATTAGGAAAGTGTATCTGGAAATTGTATCAAATATATTACGTGCAAGTGGTATATAATAATTCAAAGGATAAGATAGCCACCCTAGAAAATATACTAGTAATTCAAGAATTTGATGAAGTTTTCCTAGAAGACATTCCAGGATTTCCTCCAAAAATGGATATTTATTCCACCATAGAACTAATTCTAGGAGAAAATTCTATGTCAAAATCTCTTTATCAAATGTGTATACCAGAGATAACATAGCTTAAAATGCAATTATAGATTTTTCTTGACAAGCGATACATTCACCCAAGTGTGTCACGTTGAGGAGCCCCAGTGTTGTTCTAAGAAAGAAAGATGACACTTTGATGTTGTGTATCGATTACATGAAACTAAGTAAGATAAGTATAAAAAATAAGTACCCCATATCAAGGATTGATGATCTATTTGATCAGGTTAGGGGTGCTACCGTGTTCTCTAAAATTTATCTATGATGAAGGTATCACCAAATTAGAATAAAGGAAGAGTACATTTATAAAACAACAATTATAACTCGCTATGGGCACTACAGGTTTGTTGTATTTCCATTTGGACTCAGTAGTTCCCAAGCAACATTAATGAGTCTAATGAATGGTATTTTTCATCCCTACCTAGAGAAATTTGTCTTAATACTTATTGATGACATTTTTCTTTACTCGAGAAATATATAAGAGAATAAAGAGCACATGCAGATATTGTTACAAACTTTAAGGAAAAATCAACTATACGCTAAATAAAATAAATGAAATTTTTACAAGGACCAAATTCCCTACCTAGGACATATAATTTCATATGAGGGTATCATTATAGATCCTGAGAAAATCAAACTATCATGGAATGGTTGATTCTCCAAAATTTGGCAGGCATTCAATCTTTTATGGGGCTGGTTGGACATTATCATCGTTTCATTGAAGGATTTTCTCAAATTTACTCTATAACCTCCTTGGAGAAAAAGGGGAGGGCCTTCAAGTGGATAGTAGAGTGTCAAACTAGTTTTGAGAAATTAAAGCACCTATTGACTACGACTCAAGTGTTAAAATTTGTAGACCCAGAAAATAATTTATGGTATGCACAAATGCATGCCAATAAGGTGTAGGATGATTTTTGATGTAAGAGGGGACGGTGGTAGCTTATGAATCACATAAGTTAAAGGATCATGAGCAAAGATACACTGCTTATGAGTTTGAGCTAATGGTGGTAGTCCACGCCTTAAAGGTATGGCAACATTACCTGTTAGGAAAAAAATTCCTTTTGATGATTGATCATAGAAGTTTAACAAGTTTTCTTAAGCAACATAACTTGAATGCATGCCAAGCAAGATGGATTACCTTTCTCAGTGAGTTTTCCATTCACATTAATCATGTCAAAGGTGAAGAAAATTGTGTGGCTCATGCATTAAGCAGGAAATTTCACTATGTGTATTAAGTTTCCTATATCCAAGTAAAAAAAAAATATTCAGAACACACCATAGAAGTTCCTCTAAGGGATCCAAAGTATGAATTCTCATGTCAACAAGACAAACAAGTGTAAAATTCCAAATTTCCATATGATTATGGTATAAACAATAATAATTTGTTAACCTCTAAAGGAATGGTATATGTTCCTAATATTTTATTGGTCAAATATTTTATGTTAGATGAATTTCACCAAAGCCCCTATGCTACTCATCCCGGATATCATAAGTTATTTTCTGATATTAAAAAGGACTACTTTTGGCTGGGTATGAGAAGGGATATTTTTGCATATTTAGCTAAGTTCCTGGAGTGTTAGAAAGTTAAAGCTGAACAATAGCACCCTGCTAGTCTACTTCACCCTCTTCCCATTCTTGAATGGAAATGGGATACAATTACATTAGACTTTATAACCGGCTTACCAAGATCTAAGAATAAGAATAATTCAGTTATGGTGGTAGTGGATAAATTGAGTAAGGAAAATCATTTTATCCCTATTAAATCTACTTACCAAATTGTTCAAGTTGTAGATATATTTATGAGAGAGATACTTCGGCTAAATGGTATGCCATAAGTGATAATTTTAGACCAGGACATAAAGTTTACTTTTGCATTTTGGAAGGCCCTCTTTATTAGACTGGGTAATAAAGTCTAGTTCAATACTTCTTATCGCCCACAGAATGGTGGGAAAATCGAACGAGTGATGTAGGTACTCGAGGATATGTTGAGAATGTACGTAATTCAGAAACCAATAAAGCGGTAGGAATATCTCCACTTAAATTAATTTGCATATAATTGTAGGGCCTGCTATGCTAATGGAAGTGGAGAAAACAGTAAAAAAGCGTCTGAAAAAATTTAAAAGTTTCTCAAAATAAAAAAAAATCAGATGCTGATAAGAAGAGGAAATATGGATAGTTTCATGTGGGGGAGCATGATTATGTGTGAATAAAACCTAAGAAAAGTACCTTAAAGTTGGGTGCTTGTGCAAAACTAGCATCCGGATGTTGTGGGCCTTTCCAAATTTTGGAAAGGGTGGGACCAATCACATACTAACTTGCACTACCAAGTCATATAAAATTCCACAATGGATTTCATGTTTCATTACTAAAGAAATATGTATGTGAACCCAAGCATATCATTAGCTGGCAAGATGTACAAGTAGATGCAAGATTTGTTTCTTCTGATTATGTATATTTCAGACCATGTAAAAAAAAACTAATTAATGATATGTCTTGATGGTGGAACAAGTCAAACCAGATAAAGAAATCCTGGTAGAGACTATACGTATTCTCAATCAAAGATAAATAATGTTACGAAGGAAAAATATCACCTAGGTTAAAGTGCAGTGGAGGCACTTTAGCCCAGAAGAGGCCACCTAAGAAGATAAGAGCTTTATGCGATAAGCATATCCTGGCCTATTCCGAGGGAAAGAATGAACACTAGGTTTGATGTTTCGCACTAGGGGAGGAAGATGTAACATGCTTAGTTATTGCAAGTATTTACATTTACTGTCATTTACTTTGTTACAGGCTTAGAGGAAAATCCTAATGAATACTTTAAATATTAAATTTTTATGTCATTAATTTGGTTAATAAAATATTTTTTGGAGATCTGGAAACTCATGGAAAGACCCAAAAATGAATTTTCAACTTCCAAACAGTTAGGTCGATTGTTTCCCTCATTTCCTTAGAGTTAAAGACAACTCAGTTGGAAAAATAAGGGATTATCAACTAGAAGGAAGCATAACTATCTTGGAAGAGACAAGAGGAAACTATTGCCAAAAATATGATGATGTGTGGCTAAGGCAAGACACTACTTAAAGGAGGTTTTCTTGAGATGGGCTCAAGCAATTGTAAACCTCTGAGGTAGACTAAGGCCTGCTAGTTCCAAGCTAGAGAGAGGAGGTATTGATGCCTGTGAACCAACCTCAACAGTGTTGTTTTCAACTAAATGTCTAGAAAGTGATAAGCTCGGGGGGAGACTGGATGTAATTTCTTGTCTCATTTGAAGGGTGGAGCAGTCTTTTCCAGAGTTGGGTTTTCTGAAAAAATTGACAAGTTATATAGATAAGTACAATTGGTATTCGTTAGCTTGTATGTTCTCCATGAAAAATTATAAATATTGTAGAGAAAAAGTGACTTTATATATATCTTGGATATGTGAAAGATGAATAAAGTAAAGTTGTGTAATGGGTTTAAGTAAATTTTGTGAGAAATTGTCTGTCTAATTGGAATGAATATGAAAAATGAAACTAGTGAATGAAATGAAATGCATTGCATGTCAAGAGTAACCTTGAAGAGAGTTTATGTATAGTTAATGATTATTGAAATAAGTAGTTAATAATGGCCATGGTAGTAAAGCCTGCCAATGAACTTTGACTCCACTCATATATGTTATTGAATTATAATCTTGAATGTCGAAGGAAAACAAATAATATATGATTGAGGAGTTATAACTATAGTTCATGCTATTTTGACAGGGTTAGTTTTTGTTGATATACTAAAGTATATTGGCCAAGAACACACCTGGACTGCTTATACACAAAATTAAATATGATTTAATAACTCACAGGCTGAGAAAAATCTGGAGGAGTTAATTTCTGCCTTACCTGAGTTCATGGCTTCATAACATTAATATAATAAGAGGAAATCTAGAGAATCAAAACGACCAAACTCTTGTAGGGAAAATTAAACAATATCATTGTTTTGCTAACTTCAACAAGAAACTATGTAAATATTGAAAAGAGTAAACCTTGAGGGTTCAACAATTTCAAAATTTAACAAACTAATATTTTTTCTAAATGATGCCACCCTATGAACTTCTATATATGAATTTGTGTGGTAGTTTCTCCTTAAATAGGAAAGCATAAATTACATAGAGGTAGGATATAAACAAGAGAAAAACACTCACATTATAATTAATTCGGAAATGTCTATAAATAGTACATGGTAATATATTTACAAGAAAAAATATTCTCATGGATAATATTAAGTAATCACACGGTTCTGATATTCCTCTACTTTAGAAAAAATATTCATAAACTAGACAAATATACCTTTCCTCTTTGGCATCAAGAGAAAACCTCTACATGTCAAGATCCTTGACTATAAAATCAGTCTTAAAAGGGCCACTGCACTACAAGGCAAATACCCTCTAGAGGAGGTTATAAAGGAGGTTTTTAGTGTTATAAAATTGGCCAAAATTGTCAAAACAACATTTTCTACAACATCCGTTTTCGGTAACAGAGGTTTTGAGAGAGCTTCTAATGGAATTTCAACACAACTAAAAAAACCTAGGTGGCCGGTGGTTGTTATGAATGTTTTTCTCATCGGTGCGTGCATCAGGTGTCAATGCATTGGTGTGTTGTATCGTGAATGAACCGGTACTGTAAACCTACCAAGCACCAGGATGGAAAACAAATTTCGGACACCCTAGGGTGTTTAGAAATGGCCCAATGCATGTCAGCCAACCAGTCGCACCAGACCATTAAGGTGTAAAACCGCACCGGGCCCTGTAGGTTATAAAATGCATCAGGTCGTTAAGTAATTAAAACGCACTGACATGTTAAAGGAAAACCGCACGAAACGTTCTAATTGATATTGGTGTTTGTGAGGTGCCAATAGCTCATAGAATCGCAACGGTGTGCATTATCATAAAAATGCACCGGTGCACATTAACTAACATGCAACAATGTTCATTTTGTATTTTTTAGAAACATTGACTTTTGATAGTGAAATTATTGTGATTTTTTAAAAATTCATTATTCATCAAAAGTCGACACATATCTTATAACAGTATTCATATCAATTAATTTTTTATTATTGCATTTGAATGTGATGCTTGTATTAATATTTCATATCATATCATTAGATTTCGCATCTCTTCATTATAATATTTAATCATCCATATATTTAATCAGTGATGTAACGTTTCACAAGGACAATGGAGAACAAAATAGAATAAATTAAAATGTATTTTATTATATATATATATGAATAAGACACTCTTTGTCATACAAAATGGGACAGTTATTAGTATCCATCTGTCTTTCAATTTGGACACTATGTGTGTTCTTGGTTCTCCTTTTATCATTGGCATGGGCTTTTCCAGGTGTGACAGTGTACTTCAGCCTTGCGTTTCCATTTTGGATAGTCATGGTGTGATGGAGTTCTCATGTTTTGGTTGAGTCAAATTTTTGGATGGATTCGAAGCTAAGGGAGGTGGTGTCTAAATAAATGAACACATGGCTTAGTGATCCTTGAACTAGAATTTGGATTTTGGTAAAGCCACTAGCCTAGTAACCTCTAAATCATAATATGGGTTGCAGTAAAGCCAGATTTTTTGTGCCTAGGTGGGCCTAGGCATCCTCGACCAATGAATGTTGGTATATACGGTATAGCCTAGAGGTGTGTGTCCTCAGTCAGGCCTAGTGATCCGTTGGGGATTGCGATAAAACTCAGAAGGTAGAGTTTCGATCAAGCCTAGTGATCCTGTGGGGATTGTGGTAAAGCATGGAACTTGGAGTCTCGATTAGGCATAGGAATCCTTGAATGAAGAATGACGAGATATATCGTAAAGCCTAGAGACTAGGAGACAGGAAAATTCCTCACGTTATAGGTGGAGAAATCTAGTTGCATCCATGCTTATTTAGGGCCTAGTGATCAGATGGGGATTACAGTAAATTCTAGTTCTATTAATGAGGTTGAGGTGGTTTAGCCTCAGGAAGCCCTGGTTGATTTCTGGTTGTGAGTCCCAAATTCATTCTTGGAATATGGAACGGGGGTGATTGACTGAAAGAAATATTTGGTTTATCTAATATATGGTTGGGTGGTATATGGAAGTCTCAAGCTTGGCTGGCTTTGCATTCATTAATAAGAGTTCATTTCCTTTGTATTCTATGTGCAAATGTACTAGTTCATATGTGGAATTTATGGTTATTGTATCCTTGTTATTTCTGTCATTTATATGTTGGTTATGAGTATCTTTTATGACAATGATGATGTATGGCTCTCATAATGTTTTAATTTGTAAATGATTTGAAAATGAATATATGACCTAATAGATGATAATGCAGCTAATGTGATAAGGCATCAATGCTTCTTAGAATTTCCTAGATAAGTATGAGACCCATATTCTCAGATATGTTATTATGTCCTGTAGAATGCATATTTGTGACATGTTTAATGAAATGTATGTCATGTCTAGTAGGGATCTAGTCAAGTAATTGATCAAATTTTTTCATTAGTACATTTTTTCAATTTTATGTATCATTCTGGAAGTCTCATGGAATTCTAAGCAGTGCCTTGATTCCTGACCCTGAAAAAGTGGCACAGAATCTAGGGTCACTCACACATGAATACCTAAAAAATTCTACGGTCGTTGGGATGACCTTGCTGTGGGAGCGACCACAGGGTTCCAGTTGCACTGTTTCCTTGTCATTGGAGCGATTTGAGTGTTTTATTAGTAAAAGACAAGTTGCTTCAGGAGTTAAGCACCTAGAAAGTTTGGTTGGGTCCTGGAGGTTTTGTAGGATGTGTGAATGGTCAGTTTTATTGTCTTACATCGATTCCACTTCCTTAAGGTGACCTACGAGGTTGAATCTCATCATAGTGGCCTCTCGTCCATTGTTTACCCCGATGGAGCGGTTAGCTTGGGTAACATGTGGGAGGAGGGTGTTACATGTTTTGTCAAGCATGAAAATATGTTTTGGGTGAAGATTGTGCCTTATGAGGGTGCATATTGAAAATCATATTTTTTTCAGGGGCAATATGGAATACAACCTCATGCAATAAAAAAACAACTATAAGACAAAGGAAAGACAACAATCATGGGTTGAAAAGCACAACTGAATAAGATTAAGAAAAGGAATAAAAAAGAAGAGGCAGAGATTGTTGCCATGTTTAGAGAGGTTCATGCCACAAACAAGGAACTCAAAAGTCTAGCAGAAGACAAAGAAGAAATCGAGATTGATTGGTGTAGCGTGGATCTGATTCCACCTCCTATGTTGAATGATTCATTAGCTTTGAGTTTCATTCAACAAGAAATGGATGAAATGGTTATGTGCAGGGTAGAAAAAACTACAAATTCCAAGGAATCATGGAAGATCTTGGAAGAATAATTTGGTGCAAGGGGGAGTTACATGTAGCATCATGTTATGTCACCAGTAGAGAAGTCAGCTGAAAATATGAAAGTGGATGAACAAGACTCTCAAAGGACAACAGATCTTGGAGAAACCCATTCAAAATTGGATGATGGTTTTCAAGACCATAAAATTGAAACCCATTATGTAAGCATGCATATGGATGACGAAGATGCAACAAATACTACAGAGAGAGAAGTTGAAGACTCTCTGTGTGAACAGAGCAAGAGAATATAAATGATCAAGGACTCCACTATAATGTGGATGGAGTAGATAATGGTGAATCCCACTGTGAAAAAACACATGTGGATGATGACTGCAAAGTGAGATGTGTATTCATGCTTCCATCCACAACTGGTGGATTTGATAAAGTTGAAATTGTCAATGAGCACATGCATGCTCGGATAACCAACCATAGGGTGGACATTAAGTTGATGTTAAGTGTGGTTTATTTTTTGAAATAGGAATTGATTGTGGAAATATGGTACGTGCCATGTTTGATGAAGCATTGAAGGTTGAATTTGCCTTTATAGCAGCAAGATATGAATAACTTGGAACTGTTCATGAAGAACTATGTGATCTAGAAGAAACTGATGATCAAGAAGAGGACAAAGTGATTGAAGAGTTTCTGATGAGAATATCCATTGACCGCATAATAATGGAAGATAGTCTTAATACAGTGGAAAACAAGGAAAAAAAATAAGATCTCACTGAAGAGCATAATAAAGATGTTTTTAACATTATTTTTTAATATGCAGGTGTTCAAAATAGCATGGGAGAAAAAGTTGAAAACAAATTTGCTAATAAGTTTGATGCAGATTTGAAGCTCGTTGAAGAATGGATTCATAAACCAATTGAACAAATTGATGTGAGTGTTAAAGTGACAGCTAGAATAAAATAATTGAATGAAATGGTGAATAATGATCTTGAGCGTGTAGATTACAGGAAGAAAGCAATAGTACTTGATGATGAAAGTGAAGAGAATGATATGGAAGTTTTTGAAAACAAAGAATAGTGCAGTAAAACCATTTTTCAATAGTGGAATCAAGAAGAGAAAATATTATGCTATCAAGAAATATGGGAGACAGAAAGACATGAATATGAAGCAAAAGAAACAGAGGGAAAAAGATGGTTTGAATATGGAGAGTTTTGGAAGCAATACATAGTTGAAAGAATCTTTGAAGAGGAAGTTGTGAAGACCGACTTAGATCAAATTCAAGACAAATCAAAGAAACATTGCAGCAGTGAAAGGAATATGCAAAATTGTAAAAGTTTTGAGTCATTGTAAGCCGAGATGAGACATAGACCAACATGTATGCTTTATGATAATTGAGTCAATTTATATTGTAAGCCTAGCAGACATAATTGAGTTTTGTTGAGTCATGTTGAATCATACGGTCATACTTAAGGGTTAGTGTTAGAAATTGTAATTACTCCAACATGCAAGAGTTGGCTAAATTTGGAGAGTCACTTAACTAGTCAAGTCTAGTGATTTACTTAAATTATGATTTGGGAAAAGTAGAATTTAGAGTGTGTGTGCATATGAAGTTATTTTAGGGTAGTGGCTACTCGAAAAAAAATTAAATAAACAAGTTCATTATAATAATCAATTTTGTGTGATCAATAGAAGAAGAGCAACAATTTGTGTTATTGTGTGTTTTCTCCACTCTGACTTTCCAACAATGAGTAATTAGATTGATCTTGTATTGCTCTTAATATTTGAAATATCATAGTTATTGTATATATCATAATTATTTTACTCATAATATGGAATTTCAACATGTGAAATTATAAAAGGTTAAAACATATCTAAGTTGGAGAATAAACACATATACAACTGTAAATAGACACAAAAATAGAAGATAAAAATCTGTAATGAAAATTAGACATGTTTCTTAAAACATCAGACGCTAGAACTATAAAGAGAATCAGATATGTTGTTTGAATTGCGTAAAAATAGAAAAGTATGAAGCAATACATCTACGTCCTTTATAACCTATCACTATTTAAAAGTTTTTCTAGGGTAAATTATATTGTTGTGCTATCCTTGATCTCGTGAATAGGTTCTACAATACAATGGTTTTATTTGAACATAATCTACATGCTATGTCTATTGTATAACATTAGGCAGTTAGCAATACAAATCTGCTAGTGGAGTTACATTGCTAGTGGAAAGAAAATATTTGGAACAATAATAAATTCATGGGATCCAGGCATTGTAAACGCATATTTTTCAGTCATGTCCAAGTCCTTCACATCCATTCCCTCAGGAAGCTTCTAGTTAAAACAATGCAGGAGTTGCGCCAGAACAAACTCCACAACGAGCATTCGAAATTCTTGCCCTGGGCATCCTCTCCTGCCTGCTCTGAACACAATCCACTCAAAGTTTTTAATTCTTGCATCTATGAAATCAACTTCCATAAATCTCTCTGGCTTGAAACTATCTGAATCCTCCCCCCGTGACTTGGGGTTCCTAGCAATCTCCCAAAGGTTCACCAAAAGGCAAGTCCCCTTGGGGATTTGATATCCCAATATAGTGAAGTCCTCCACAGTTGTGTTGGAATTTCTGAATACAATAAATAGAGGAAATGTGTTTCCCCACAACACAGAGACTACAAAAAATTGCAGAAAAAAATTAAAAATTCATACACACAGGCAGCGTAATTCACAGGAGAGGAACAAACTGTTGTTTTCTATTCCATCACACTCTCTACAAAATGAAATTACATTTATTTTAATACAAATGGCCAAAGACTAAAAAACCTAATCTATTCAATGCAATTCAATTTCTATATGGACGTTCAACAAATAATCATCCTTGGGTTGTCAAAAGACCCATATCTTCATTTAATCAGCACATAGGCCCTATTATGGTTTATACACGAAAACAGATAAAAAAATGTTCAAAAGCACAAAAGGTCAGACTTTAAATAATATGTAATTCAATACTGAGTCCACATCACATCTGTGCAAATCAGTGATATTAAAATTTAACTCTCGGTGCTATTCATTAAACTTTGCGGGTTGCGATGTGCGATAGTGACATGGCACATATTGCATCACACCAAAAATATCATAGCCTATGGGGTGCTGTGGGAAAACTTAAACTTGTGCAATTGTTATATGCGACAACGATATCGCATTGAAAAACATATAACATAACTTGCGGATGGTGGAAGGTAAAGTGAATAACTTGCGATTGCGAACTTGCGGAAGGTAAAGGCTTAGGTGGGTCTCGCTGATGTCGCATTGGTGGAAACATAACATATGGTGAAGGGCTTAAGGTTAAGACTTAAATCTTGCAAAGTGTGGGCAACGACGCGGTAAGTTGTGGTAAGTGCAAAATGCATGAATCAAAGTTTTTGCGGAAATACAAAGGGTTTACAGGTTTTACAATGCGGTGGATGGTATATGTGGGTCCCGTTGATATCGCATCGGCAGTGATTTAACTTAACAATGGAAAGGCTTATGGGTAAACTAGAAAAGTTGCAGGCGGAAAAGTGAGAGAAAAAGGTAAGTCAATGCGGTGGTTGAAAATAATAAATGTAGAGGATGGCTTGGTACTTGGTTGTTGTTGGTTGCGTGGAAACACCTCTATATCTCATATCTACTGCTTGTCCTTCTTTGCCGTCAAAAAATGATGAATTTGTGGGTTGCACCACTATTTATTCATGGCTGTGGTTGGGATTAAAATTCCAACACTCCCCCTTAATCACAATTGGTGCCATCGGTCATTCCCAGACATTTTTTGAGATACTCAAAAATCTTCTATGCTAATGCCTTTGTGAGGATATCGGTGAATTGTTCCTCTATCCTGCAATGCTGCAAAAAAATCTCACCATTGTTAACCAATTCCATTATAAAATGATATTTTGCATCAATATGGTTTGTTCTCTTATGGAAAACGAAGTCTGTCCACACTGCAATGGACAACACTGTCCACACTGTCTCCATCCTTGCAACTGGTGCAAATTTTTCTTCATAATCTCTTCCTTGTTGCTGGTTGTAGCCTTTGACAACAAGTCTTGATTTATGCCTTTCTATTGTTCCTTCAGCATTGCTCTTGTTCTTATAGACCCATTTTACTCCAATGACTTCTTTACCTTGTGGGAGGTCCACTAACTCCCATGTATCATTCTTCTCTATTACATCAATCTCTTCATTCATCGCTTCAATCCATTTTTCTTCTTTTACTGCATCTTCAAAATGAATTGGGTCATCAACATGACAAAACAAAGAAAATAAAGAATTCAAACCATTATTATTAACAGCTTCTTGCTCATAAATTTCACTCAAATTTTTGAATCTTGGTCTTCTTGGTGTGCTTGGAGTTCCACTTGAACTCGAGGGATTTTTTTATCCCTATGGTGTGCTTGGAGAAGCACTTATTTGATTTCTCAAGGTTGCTATGTTTCCAACTTGTGGTGTGGTTTGTTATGCTTGTGAATGTGGATGAGGAGCCACCGTTGAGGAATTATTTTCTGTTGTGCATTCCTCTTGCTCTTCGTGAGACATACATGTCTTCACATTCACAGTTTTCTCTAAGCTTCCATCCCAAGATTCTTCTTCAATGAAATAAACATCTCTGCTTATTATAACATTCTTGTTTGATGGATTATAAATTTTGTAGGCCTTGGACTCATCACTGTATCCAAAAAAGATACACTTCTCCCCCTTGTTGTCCAACTTTTTTCTTAGTTGATCTAGGACATGTGCATATGCCACACATCCAAATACTTTCATGTGAGTGACAAATTGATTTTTTTTTTCACTCCATGCTTCTTCTGGGACTCTGTTCATAACAACTTTGGTTGGGCATCTATTCAAAAAGTAAGCTTCACAATTTACAACTTTTTCCCAATACTCATTTGGAAAATGTTTTTCCTTCAGCATAATTCTGACCATGTCCATGATGGTCCTATTCTTTCTTTCTACAACACCGTTTTGCTGTGGTGTATATCTTGTGGTAAACTACTTGTACATGCGATTTTCTCTATAGAAATGTAGGAAATATTTGGAGATATATTCTCCACCTCTTTTATTTCTCAACACTTTTATGTAGTACCCACTCTCCTTCTCTACAAGAGCTTGAAAGGAAGCATCCTATTATTTGTCATATGCACTTTTGCAATGTCCCTTTTACTTGGAGGTATATCCATGATTGTGCACACATCATTCTTAAACAATACATTGCAGCCCTTGTTCACGAGATGTCCAATGCTCATAAGGTTACACTTTAGGCCAAGTACATAATAGACATCTCGCACAAATTTTGTTTCTCCCTTCCTTGTGAGTATTGATACTCCTCCTTTCCCCATGACAAAGACTTTGCTTTCAGTCCCTGTTGTCACTTCAGACTTCACATTTTCATCTAGATTGACAAACATTGCTATGTTTCTAGTCATGTGGTTACTACAACTTGAGTCTAAGAACCATACATCTTCATGTTTTCCTTGTGCTACATTACATGTTAGAAGCACATTACTCTGGTTCTGACTTTTTTTTGCAAAATTAACATTTTTCCTATTATTCATGTCATTTTTTTTTTTCAACATTCATTGGCATAATGCCAATACTTTTTACAATAATGACATTGGACTTGGGATTTATCATACCTTTTTCCTTGTGCTTAACTCTGGCTTGAGCCTTCGCTTTGATTCTGGTTGCTGCCCCTTCCACTTGTGCTTGCAAGTGTTGTTTCTTCCATTTGTCTATGGGATTCTTCCTTTTCCTCGATATTTTGATCTTCCTTGACCTCTACCTTGAAAAAAAGACATTTTTGTATTGAAAGCATGCTCCAATGAGGAGTTCCCTGTTCTGTTCATTCTATGTTCATGAGACATCATGGATGCACAAAGGTCATCCACTGAGAATTGTTAGAGATCCTTTATCTCTTCTATTGCCACTACTATGGCATCAAACCTTGAGGGTAGAATTATCAATATTTTCTCCACTATTCTTCTTTCCTCATGTGTCTCTCCATGAGACCTTATCTGGCTAACCAACCCAATCACATGTGTAAAGAATGAGTCTATGTTATCAGACTCTTTCATACAAAGAGTTTCAAAATCTTTCCTCAACATTTGTAGCTTTTTTGTCTTCACCTTCTCCATGCCTTGATAGGTTGTCTTGAGAATATACCACACCTCCTTAGAATTTCTTGCTGCCGCAATCCATGGGAAAATAATCTCATGTACTGCTTGGAAGATATAGAAGAGGGATTTGGAGTCCTTCTTCCTATTATCTCTCAACAAGTGTCTTTATGTTGTTGTCAAAGCAGCCAATGTTGCTGCATCTGCTAGTTCTTAGAACACCAGCTCCCATATATCTTGTGAAGCAAACAGGGCTCTCATTGTAATGGCCCAATAATCATATTTTTTACCACTGAACTATGGTAATTGTGGATTTTTTAGGCTTGTGCTTGCTGCTGCCATCATGACTGTGTTAAACAAACAATCAACTTGACTCTCTAAAATAAAATCTTTCTCACTGCTGGAGAAAAGTGCTTCTCAAATCAATCTTACAGCTTCTTCAAAAAGAGAGCTTGTTATTTTATAGAGAGGCTAGAGCTACTCTGATACCATGTTAAAATTTCTGAATACAATGAAGAAAGGAAATGGGTTTCCCCACAACACAGAGACTACAAAAAATAGAGGGAAAAATTAAACAGTCATACACATAGGCAACAAAATACACAGGAGAGGAAAAAACTGTTGTTTACTATTCCATCACACTCTCTACAAAATGAAATTATGTAGAAATTTGAATAACTGATATATTATTCATCGAGATTCTCCTGATCACATGCTATTTTAGCTTCATGCACAATACAAAATCTCTTCTACCATTGATCATTACATGCGGAAATAAAATCAATTGCAGCATATTGAAACTACATACAGCACCAATACATGAACACGCATTTCTCATGGGATAGCTTAAAGTCAGAACCCAAGAGATAGTGCCTGTTATACAAATTGCAGAGATCAGCGAACAATCATGCATGTCCAATCATGCATACAAAGCTTCCCACAAGCTCTCAGCACAACCTCCAATTGCTACACACTAATCAAGCTAGATCTAGCAAAACACATGCTCCAATCTCTGCCACCTGATAGCCAGCCTCTATTGCGTAATCAATGCTGTAGGATGGCTCATTAAATAACTTGAACCACTTGGCTTGTACTGCGCAATCCTCATGGGCTCCTCCAATCACTGGTTGTTGCAAATATGCAACAGTATAGTCACAACTGATAGTTAACCTGCTCTTTCACCTATCTCTGCACTGGTCTCCACTGAAATTGTCCATGCACTGAAGTTAACTGATGTATTATTTAGTTGATTAATGAGTTTATAATTATTGATTTAATTAATAATTAATTCACACCACTCTCCACTAGTGTATTAATCAGTTATACTAAATACAATTAGCTCAACTATGTTTAGATTAGTTAAACTGAACACAACTCCATTAACTCCTCAATCAACTCCACCAAACTTTGTCACATGAGTTCTAACTGAAGTATCCATGAAATAGCTCCACTTAACCCTCAGGAATAGTGTAATTCTTCCACAAATTTCCCCTTGCCACATCTATGCACTTAACGGAAGTGCTCCAAGAGAATAAGATAATGTTTAGAGTCCAAATATTATTAAGAGCTAATAATATTCGACATATCTATTTTTAGACTGGAAATCTAAAAATAGATTCCGCCCAATATGTCTAAAAATAGAATTCCATATATTTTTTCCAACTTGACCAACCATCCACAAATAGCATCCTGCAACTCATAGAACATTATCCATATGTCTAAAAATAGACTTTGTGCCAAAAATAACCTACGGGCCCACTTAGTGAAGGCAACTTCTTTCCACTAAGCTCATCAACTTGTTGCAATATCAACACTCCCTCTCAACAAGATAAGGATTATCTGCCACCCCTATCCTGCCTCTATGGTATTCAAATTTTCTCCTAGTGAGCGCCTTCGTCAAGATATCAGCATCCTGATCCTCCGTGGGAATGTATGAAAGTAACATGATCTTCCGCTACACACAATCTCTGATATGATGATATTGGATTTCAATGTGTTTAGATCTATCATGAAATACTTGATTAACAAAGAGTTTAATGCAACTCTGATTATCACAATAAATCACAGTAGGCTCTAAGTGTGAACCGAACAACCTGACCAGGATCTTCCTCATCCATATAGCCTCGCATGCAGCCAAACTCGCTGCCATATCACTGACCTGCGGGCGGGTGCCACGTGTCTACTTTCTTGTGCCAAAGGAACATTGTCGACCCGATACTGAAAATCCCTCCAGATGTGCTCTTTCTGTCCATTGGGCTCCCTACCCAATCTGCATGCATGAAGCCACATAGCTTCACCTCATTTGATTGTCTGTACCATAATCCATATCCTGATGTGCCTCTGAGATATCTCAATACATGCTTGCCTGCCTTCTAGTAGAACTTGGTAGGCTTAACCATAGCTTGTGAAAGCTGGTTAACAGCATAGCATATGTTGGGTCATGTATTGACCAGATACATAAGTGAACCCACCAACTGTCGATAAACAATGGCATCCACTAGCTCTGCCGATGTAGCATCCTCTTTCCTCCAATCACCAGGAAGAGGAGTGTCGATAGCCTTGCAGCCATGCATGTTGAACTTCTCCAATATCTCCCGAGCATACTTGCCTTGAGACACAAACAGTCCATCACTGCGCTGCCAAATTTCCAATCCCAGGAAATAATGAAGGAGGCCTAAGTCCTTCTTCTCAAACTCCTTTGCAAGATCAGCCTTGCATGAGAGTATCAACAGTTCATCACCCGTCAAAATCAAATCATCTACATAAAGTACAATGATAAGAAACTTAACCTCCACCACAATCTGGTATAGGTTCGAATCCACCTCACTCTTGGAGAATCCAAGTCTGGTGAAATAACTGTCTATCCGTGTGTACCAAGCACGAGTTGCTTGTTTCAACCCATACATTGCTCTCTTGAGCCTGCACACATGCGACTCACTGCTGAAGATCTCAAAACCTTCGGGTTGCTCTATGTACACCTCCTCTTTAATCACCCTGTTGAGGAACACAGTCTTCACATCCATCTGATGAATGTGCCACCCCATCTGCACTGAGAGAGCAAGAATCGTCCGTATGGAAGAATACCTTGCGACAGGTGCAAAGGTCTCCTCATAATCGATCCCCTCAATCTGTGAGAAGCCTCGAGCAACAAATCTCGCCTTGTACTTCTCCACCCTCCCGTCAGCCGCCTGCTTCACTTTGTAGATCCATCGCGAACCTACAACTGATTTCCCAACCGGTCTTGGGACAATCTCCCATGCACTGTTCCTGATGATCGAATCATACTCTTCGATCATGGCATCAACCCATGCGGGTTCCTCCACGGCTTCCTCAAAAGAGGATGGCTCACTCACGATACCGCATACTAAGAGCCATGTATCCGATGCTCTAGTCGGGTAGTGACAACTGTCTGCTGTTGTGATTTAGGTGCTCCTCTGACCTTCTGCGCATCTTGAGCCGGTTGCTCGGCTTACGTAGTGCTTCCACCCTGCGATGGTTGGCGCTGCCTGGGTGGTTTCTTCCACCTCCTGAACCTCCTCTTGTGGCTGATCCACATCGGGAAGCTCCTCCTTAGGAACTAACAGCTCCTCATCTGCATGCAAGTGTAGCTCCCTCTCAAGCGAACACTGCATGGCTTTCTCCTCCTGAAATTTTATATCCCGTCGCACAACAGTCTTGCGACTGTCTGGCACATACACCCGATAGTTGTGAGGTGTATCGGTGTACCCCACAAATATTCCAACTTCAGCAGTTGGATCCAGCTTCCTTCTCGCATCCTTCGTCACATGCATGTAGACAGGAGATCCGAAAATCCGCAAATGGGAAATATCGGGCCTCTTGCCAGAATAAGCCTCCTCTGGTGTACTCATGCCAAGAACCTTGTGAGGACAACGGTTTTACGCATAAACCACATTCATGCCTCGGCCCACAGAGTGTATGACCCCAGTCATGAGAAACACCATTAATTTATACCCACGATCTCTATTTTGTTCTTCCATGCCTTTGATACAACGCGGTTATGAGGTGCTATGAGCTCTCTTCGAATTCCTTCTGCGCTGCAAAAGTCCTTGAATTAGCCAAAGATGAATTCACCACCATTGTCGCTCCTAAGAGCCTTCACCTACTTCCCCGATTCTTTCTCAACTAGTGCCTTGAACTCACATAACTTTTAGTATGTCTCGATCTTCTTCTGCATGAAGAAGATCCAACACTTCCGAGAAAAATCATCAAAAAATATCACATAGGTACTGTGCTTTGCTGTCGAAGCTACTAAGAAAGGTCCACACACGTTTATGTGAATTATCTCGAGGATCGTCGTGGCATGACTATCCTTCTTGTGAAAGGGTGGCTTTCTAGAATTTTACAGACCACACCTGCCGTGATGCAGGCTACCGAAATTGCCATGAGAACCTGGTAGAAATCTACCGCAGTATCTTCAAAGCTCCATGGTGAAGGTGGCCCAATCTCCGGTGCCACAACTCGCCATCATCCCGGCTCACCACTCCTTCTGCCTTGCCTACCATTGTTGCGCAGCCCTCTACCTACAATTGATAAAGGTTCTTAACTCGAACCCCTATCCTCCGGGTCTCACTAGTTGCCTTACTACGTAGGAAAGCCTTTCCCTTGCTAAAGACAACATCATATCCCTTATCTTCTAACATCGCCATGGAGATAAGATTTTTCTTCAATCCTGGAACATGCATCACTTCCTTTAATACAAAGGGTTTACCAGACTCCCTCTCAAAGGAAATGGTACCGATACCGGTCGCACTGTATCTACAATAATCACCCATCTCGATGTGCACTCCAAGATCTTTCTCGTCCAGATCAGTAAACAAATCTTGATCTCCTGTCATGTGAAAAGATGCACCACTGTCAAGAAACCGCATTGAACCCATCACACTTGAGACCAAGCATACGATCAGTGAAAAATTGAGCTCAAACTATGAGGCTAAGGCCTCTATAGCTGCAGATCCAGCAGCCTGCTTATTTTTCTTCTTCTGTGGACAATTAGTGGCGTAATGTCCGTGTTGGTGATAGTGAAAGCACTTCACCTTGGACATGTCCTGCTTCCTACCTTTCGCACCAGATTCAGAAGCTTTCTTGCTCTTCCCCTTCTTTTCTTTGGCAGCCAAAGCACAATTTTCTTCATCAGAGTTCTTTGATGAAGATATATCCCCGGTACTTCACCTTATCTCCTCTTGCACAAGATCCGACCAAATTCACTCCCATCCTAGCAATTTCTCCCGACCATTGACAGAGTCTTGATAGGAATGCCAACTCTTTGGAAGCCCAAGGAGAGCCAAGCTCACCAATTCCTCATCATCAACAGTAACCCCCACACTTCCCAACTCATCCCTACATTGGATGAACTTCGTGAGGTACTTGGGCATACTGTCGCCTTTCTCCATTTTTATGTTTCTGAGTTTATCCTTGAGCGCCAACTTCCTCTGGTCACTCTTGCTTTGATATAAATCTGTCAATGCTTTCCACATCAAGAATGGAGAAGCCTTACCATGAAAGCTAGACACTATGTGATCCTTCACACCTTCCAACAAAATCCTTCGACACTTTCTGTCTTCTTTTGCCATGCGTCAAGTGCGGCAGCATCACTAGAAGTAGGTTTTGGAATTACTACATCTATGAACTCCTTCAACCCATTGTCATCCAGCACCGCCTGCATCTTGTCCTTCCATGAAATATAATTTGAGCTGCCCTCAAGGGCATACTCCAATCGCAATCCGTTGAAAGACATCTCAACTTTGGCACCAAGAAAACACTACTGCAAATTCGAATTCCACCAGATCAAAACTCAACCGCTTCAATGTTTTGCAATTGCTCCAATGATCAATATCGCTCTGATACCATGTAGAAATTTTAATAACTGATATATTATTCACCGAGATTCTCCTGATCACACACTATTTTAGCTTCATGCACAATACAGAATCTCTTCTACCATTGATCATTATATGCGGAAATAAAATCAATTGCATGCGCACATTAAAACCATAAACAATCACACATATGAACACAGTATTTCATGGGAAAGCTTAAAGCTGAAAACCCCAAATATCTATATATTATATGTCATAGAGATCATGTAACAATCATCATACAAAGCTCCTCACAAGCTCTCAGTACAACCTCTAATTGCTACACACTAATCAAGCTAGATCTAGCAAAACACATGCTCCAATCTCTGCCACCTGATAGCCAACCTCTATTGTGTAATAAATGTTGTATAATGGCTCATAAATAACTTCGAACCACCTGGCTTGTACTGCGTAATCCTCATTGGTTTCTCCAATCACTGGTTTTTGCAAATATGCAACAATATAGTCTGGCAGTATTTAACATAACTCTTTCCTCTCTACCTTTAGTCTCCTTGAAACTATCCATGCATTGAAGTTAGCGATGTATTCTTTAGTTGATTAATGAGTTTATAATTAGTGAATTAATTAATAATTAATTTTTCCTCTCCACTAGTGTATTGATGGGTTATGCTAAATACCACTTCAGCTCAACTATATTTGGGTCGTTAAACGTAAGACACAATGGTCTGCTCTCTCCAATCGGCCTCACCAACCTGGGGTCACAGGTTCTAAGCAGGTAAAATCCCCAATAGCTCCCTTAACCGCTAACCAAAAAAAATAATTCTATTACATCGGCTCATGACCTTTGTGGTGCTGTGCAGTGCTCCAAGAGAATAAGATAATGTCTATAGTCCAAATATTATTAAGAGCTAATAATATTCGACATATCTATTTTTAGACTAGCAATCTAAAAATAGATTCCACCCAATATGTCTAAAAATAGAAGTCCATATATTTTTTCCAATTTGACCAACCATCCATTAATAGCATCCTGCAACTCATAGAACATGATCCATATGTCTAAAAATAGACTTTGTGCCAAAAATAGCCTACGGGCCCACTTAGTGAAGGCGACTTCTTTCCACTAAGCTCATCATCTTGTTGCAATCTCAACAAATTACATTTATTTTAATACATATGGTCGAAGCCTGAAAACCTAATCTATTCAATGCAATTCAATTATTGAATGGACGTTCAACAACTAATCATCCTTTGGTTGTCAAAAGACCCATATCTTCATTTAATCAGCACGCAGGACACATTCTGGTTTATATACGTAAAAACGCATTCAAAAACACAAAAGGGAAGACTTCAAATAATATGCAACGTGGTACTGAGTCCACATCCCATCCGCACAAATCGGCGATGTTAAACTTTAACTCTCGGAATTATTCATTAAACTTTGTGGGCTGCGATGTACGATAGTGACCTGGCACATATCGCATTGCACTCAAATTAACATAGCCTGCGGGCAATGCAGGAAAACTTAAACTTGTGCGATTGAGATATGCAACAATGATATTGCATCACAAAAAATATAACATAACTTGCGGGCAGCGAAAGGTAAAGTTAATAACTTGCGATTTAAAACTTGTGGGCAGTAAAGGTTTAGGTGGGTCTCGTCGATATCGCATCGGCAGAAACATAAAATACGGTAAAGGGCTTAAGGTTAAGATTTAAATCTTGTGAAGTGCAGGTGGCGACGTGGTAAGTTGTGGTAAGTGAGAAATGCAAGCATCAAATTTTTTGCGGAAATACAAAGGGTTTACGAGTTTTGCAATGCGATGGATGGTATATGTGGGTCCCACCGATATCGAATCGGCGGGGATTTAACATAACAACAAAAAGACTTATGGGTAAACTATAAAATTTGTGGGTGGCAAAGTGCGGGCGAATGGTAAGTAAATGCGGTGGTTGAAAACAATAAACGCAGAAGATGGCTCGGTACTTGGTTGCGTGGAAACGCTTCCAGATCTCGGATCTGCTGCTTGTCCTTCTCTACTATAAAAAATTGATGAAGTTGTGGGTTGCGCCACTATTTATTGATGGCGGTGGTTGGGAGTAAAATTCCAAAAAGCTACGTGGGAAAATCAAAACGGCCCTGGTAGGTGGAGTCTAAACGTTTCTTTCACCACAGCTTGTAAATAAAGGGGAGAAGGGAGATCGGATTCTTGTACCATACGCCCCATTCCAACTACATGTTCCAGCTTTTTCTGAACCTTCTTCAGCACTCATGGGTTCTTCAATAGTATGGCCACGGTCCACTCCAAGCTCATAGACGTCGTTCCCGTGCCAGTAGCCAATATATCCTGCCAAAAATCGTACATTAGTTTTGTTGTTTTAATGTTAAATAATAAATAATAGATATACTAGTGCTTAATTACCAGAATAACAACTTTAATATCATCGTGAAGGCCGAAACTCAACATTTTCATCTGCAGAGGCTGCAAGTAAAATGTCCACAAGATCTTGTGGGTGTTGGCGTCGAACTGTGCAGCGTGTTAGTCAATTCATTTTTCTAAGAAGTTGTCTTGGGCCTTCTATACTCTCTTAAAGCGACGGTTGAAGCCTTGGAGATCCAGCCAGTCCAAGTATGTATGTAATCTCCGATATTAAACAAACCAGCTATCGTAACAATTTCGCTAACCATTGATTTGAATCTTGTGCCGCCAATTATTTCTTGGTCAGAATAATTTCGACCAAAAGCCATCCTGCATATTATGCCAATGCGTAGACTTGACACCATCTTGGTAAAGTTCTTCAGATGATGAAACAAATTCATGAGAGAATGAATCATGGCGAACACTTCCTCTACTCTTGTGTAGTGGAAGTAGTCGAGGTGCTTGGAGTGGAAGAGTTGCAAAACACAGACCTTACGCAGCTACCTCTAGTAAGGCCCATATGAAGCAAAGACCACTTCCAAGTTATTATATGTAATATTTTGAGATACAAAGATCTAGATCTGTAAAACAATGAACAAACTTGCAAAAGAAGGAAGGAAGCGAGCAAGAATTGAGAAAATAATGAAATTAATTATCCAATATTAGTTTTTGGAATAAATACATAAAAGAAACTAAGTTAAGCTTAGTTGTACATGCAATAACTATAGATAGTTAAAGCTAACTGAAGCTAAGTGTGCTTTATCTTATGTTAATGTGTACATGTGCCACATGTAAGCAGTAAGTTAACTTAACTAATCAAGTGCACATCACATGCAAGCAGTAAGTTAACTAAAGCTATTCTAGGTGCATGTACACCAACACAGCTAGTCTAAGTGCATGTACACCAACACCCCCCCTTTAGCATAACTTAGGTGGGTGTGATGCAAAATGAATGAGTCCCGACAACACAGCCATTTTAGGTACCCATATACAATGCATAAAAAAGGAGGAAAGAGGGAAAACCCAGTGGGAAGAAAAACCCCCCTCAAAATATAAGGCAAAGGTAGAGAAAAGACAACTGTTAGGCAGTCTTGTCCTTCACCCCGAGACGATATCGCAAGAATCGAAACTTCTGCTCAGTGAAAGTCTTGGTGAAGATATCAGTAGTCTGCTCGGAAATAGGACAGTACTGAAGATCGATGATCTCATCATGAATGAGTTCTCTAATGAAGTGCATGTGGATCTCGATGTGTTTGGTCTACTGCCGCTGCACTGGATCTCTGCAAAACTTTAGCGTACTTTTATTATCGCACCAGATGACAGTTGGATGATGGACACTGATCCCAAGCTCAGATAGGAAATGTTGTAGCCAAAATTCCTGAATAGTGGCATTGACTGCTCCTCTGTACTCGGCCTCTGCTGATGATAAGGCAATGGCAACCTGATTCTTGCTTGACCAACAAATTGGGCCGGATCCCAAACTAAGTACATAATCAGAGGTGGACTTGTAATCAATGGTGTCACCAGCCTAGTCTGAATCTGTGAACCCAATGAGATTCAAAGAAAAATTGGCTGCATAATGAATCCCATAGGTGATTGTCCCCTGGACATATCGAAGGATGTGCTTTGCAGCGTTCCTGTGTAACTCATGTGGCTCCTGCATGTATCTGGAAACTGCTCCGACAACATAGGAGAGATCAGGACGGGAGTGAGTGAGATAAAGAAGACTTCCCACAAGCTGGTGGTACAATGTGAAATCAACCAATGGTGTGTCTTTTCCATTCTCAAGCTTTATCCCTGATAAGAAAGGTGTGGCTGCTGGCTTGCACTCACTCATGTGAAATCATGCCAAAAGATCTCTAGCATATTTTGCTTAAGAAATGGTAATCCCAGAATCACTCTGATGGATCTCTAGTCCAAGGAAGAAATTTAGCAAGCCCATGTCTGTCATGGAAAACCGCTTATGCAATGCAGTTTTAATGTTAGTAATGACAGAAGCTAAACTACCTGTTATCAAAAGATCATCTACGTAGAGTACTATGATCAACAAGGAGTCAATTTCTTCAAAAAATAAGCATTGGAATCAGATTTGCATACAAAATTTTGAGATAAAAAATAAGAATCCATATTTTCATACCATGCTCTAGGTGCCTGCTTGAGGCCATAGAGAGAATTCTTTAGTTTGCATACCAGAGATGAATTGCGCATTTATACCGGTGGCTACTCCATGTAGATTTCCTCCTCGAGATCACCATGAAGAAAGGCATTATTCACATCCATATGATGCACCTCCCATCCTCTTGCTGCTGCAATGGAGAGAGCTAGCCGAAAGGAATCCATTTTTACCACTAGAGCAAAAGTCTCATCATAGTCAACACCATGTACTTGCTAAAAACCTTTTCATTAGGGGAATTTTGAGGTCTAAAATGGGCCTCCTAAGAAAATGTACAACAAAAATCAAATTTATAACAACCAATAGGATTCAAGATGATGATGTCAACCATGGGGGATGATTCACCATTTTTTAAATAAAATGGTAAAAATATTAAAAAATAATAAAATAATAAAACTACTTTTTCAACTCGTATTTTCAACTTATCTCCCAAAATTTTTACTCAAATTTCGAGTGGGAGTACTTGTTGGATGCGAAATTTAATTCCTCATCCAAGAAGTAACCATGTTGCATACTTTCGATGAACTCTACTACACAAAAAATGAGAAATACATAAAAAACGTGATTGTAATCACGTTTTTTTATGTATTTCTCATTTTTGGTGTAGTAGGACACATCGAAAGTATGCAACATGGGTACTCCTTGGATGGGGAATTAAATTTCTCATCCAACGAGTACTCCCGCTCAAAATTTCAGTAAAAAATTTGGGAGATAAGTTGAAAATATGAGTTGAAAAAGTAGTTTTTTCATTTTTCCCTCTAAAATTTGATGATGTCATCAAATCTTATTGGATTTTTTCCACTATTATTTTATAATTTCCTTATGAGGCCCATTTTAGACCTCAAAATTCCCCTAATGGCTACCAATCGTGCCTTATATCGACTAACTTGGCCATTTGATGCTTTCTCGGTCCGATAAACCCACTTGCACCTCACAAGTTTGCGATTGGAAGGTAGCGGAACCAAATCCAAAGTCTGGTTCTCAATGAGAGAGTTACATTCCTCATCCATTGCGGCTTCCCATTCAGGATGCCCATTTGCTTCTGCATAAGTTTGTGGATCAGATCCATGCATCATATAGGCATGCATGGGCATGGATGGCTCCATAGCTAAGAGTGCTTGCGGATCTTCCTCAAATAGAGGGATAGAGGCAGGATCATCAAGGATATCACTCATGTTGCGCCATTTTTGTGTTGAAGGTGGTCGAAAGTATTCCGAACTACATGTGGAAGTATGATCTTGATGTTCAACAACTGGTTGTCCAACAGGGGTCACAGGAAAAGACTCATCTTCATCAGAATTCTGATCTAAAGTTTCATCTACATACTCATCAATGAGTGGTGATGGAAACTTGGTAACAAGTTCATCTGCTAGTGCATGCAAAATATCTTCGTCAAAATTTACACTCCTTTCAATAAAGAGCTCTTCAGTGTGGATATCAAGCAATCTGTACCCTTTGAATTCATCAGAATATCCAACAAACATGCATGCTTTTCTTTGAGGCTCCAAAGCCTTTCTCTTCTCTGTAGGAATGCGGGCCCATGCTCGAGATCCAAAAATGCGGAAATGACTAACTTCAGGTTGCATGCCAGTCCAAGCCTCAAAAGGTGTTTTTCCAGTAACAGATTTATGAGGGGATCTTTTCTAGATGTATGAGGCACAATTGATAGCTTCAGCCCACAATTTCGACGGAAGAGATCTTGCATGCAACATGCAATTAGCCATCTCTTTCAAAGATCGATTTTTCCTTTCAGCCATGCCATTTTCCTATGGAGTGTAAGGAACCGTATATTGCAAATGTATGCCTACTTCATTACAAAGATTCTTGATATCTTTGTTGACATATTCCATCCCATTATCTGTGCGGAGTATCTTGATGCATTTTCCAGACTGATTTTCCGCATGCGCTTTGAAAATCTTTAGATGTTGAAAAAATTCAGACTTGAGTTTCAAGAAGTAAACCCAAGTGAATCTCGTGTAATCATCTATAAATGACAACACATATCTTGCTTTGCTCATTGAAAACACCGGAAATGGACCCATGAGATCACTGTGTACAAGTTCCAAAGGTGAAGAGGCTCTCCATGCATGCCCCTTCTCGAATTTGTCTTGTGGATGCTTTCCAAGAGCACATCCATTACAAACACCATCTGAAAATTCAATGGTTGGCAAGCCTTTGACCATCCCTTGCTTACTAAGTTGTTGCATATATCCGAAATTCAAGTGCCCAAATCTCTCGTGCCAAATCCTACTTTCTTCATTTGCATGCGTAAGTAGCAAAATAGAATCTGATTGAGGAACAAAATCAGAAAATGTATATAGACGAGATTGATCATTTACCTTGCCAGATGCAATCTTCAAGTTGGTTTTCATGTCATAAATGCTCACGGAATCTGGGGTAAATTCCACTTTCCTTCCGCTGCATGTGTGTGTCATCTAATACACTGAGAGAAGATTCACAGAAAGCCTTGGAATATGCAAGACATTTTCAAAACTTCCATCTTCGAATTGCACTCTTCCTTGTCCAGTTGCTGCAACTGCAGAATTATCCCCCATGAGAATGGGAGGACCTGAGTATGCATGTAGAGAAGAAAAGGATTCCTTTGAAGAAGCCATATGATGTGAAGCTGCTAAATTGATGATCCATTCTTGTGGTGCAGAATGAAGAGCAATCAAAGCATGCCCATTACCTCTTGGATCTGGGGCTTTTTCTCCAGACTTCTTCTTGGCATTCTCAGGAATGTGGTCTCGAAGATTGTGTTGCTGGAGTGTCTGCGCCATAATATCTATAGTCTTCTTCATGCATCCAGATTCAGGATGAAAACCATGGTGGCAATAATTGCACATTGATTGCCCTTTCGTTCCTTTCCTTTCCTTTGAGCCAAATGATCCATCAGGGGTTTGGGATTTCCTCCCTTTCTTGGATTAGGATCCTTCTTCCCTTTTCCTTTCTGATGGTCTTTGGAATTTTCCTTTCCTTTTGCATGCACAGTAAGTACATGCGCTTTGGAATTTTTAAGTGTGCCCATTTTGATGAGCTTATCTTGCTCATGCATCAAAGACTGAATAAAAGAATGTAGTGAGGGCATCTTCCAAGCTGCACCAGTTGCAGATCTGACTGTGTGGAATGTAGAGACGAATACTGCATACTCTGGACCAAGTTTTGATAAAATGGAAAGAATCAACTGATTTTCTTGCTTGGATTTGTCGATCCCACATCCTTTCAGCTGAAGCAACAAGGCTTTATACCTTGTGAAAAAATCTTGAATGTTCTCAAAATTTCTCGGATCTAATGAGTTTAACTCATTTTCGAGAATGTGACCTTTCATTTCATCCTGTTTTCCAAACAATCCTTCCAAAATTTTCCATACTTCATTTGGATTTGAACATGATTCAACATGAAATAGCAATTTTGGAGAGATAGATAAACATAGGATGCCAAAGGCCTTGTCCATGCGATTGAAATATCTTGTTTTCTCCATTGCCGATGTTGGTTCAACTTCTGTTTCCCTGGTTATTCGAAATAAGCCTCTACTTCTGAGATGAAGTAGAATCTTTGGCTTCCATTCGAAATAATTATATGGAGTAAGAATTGCCGATTGTGGAAACTCCAATTTAGACTCCATTCTTTGTTGTTGCTTCAATCTTATGAACCTGCAAATAAAATTTCTTATGCACTGATTACAAATCCCTGTGCTCTGATACCATGTAAGATTTTGAGATACAAAGATCTAGATCTGCAAAACAATAAAAACTTGCAAGAGAAGGAAGGAAGCGAGCAAGAATTGAGAAAATAATGAAATTGATTCTCCAATATTAGTTTTTGGAATAAATACATAAAAGCAACTAAGTTAAGCTTAGTTGTACATGCAATAACTATAGATAGTTAAAGCTAACTAAAGCTAAGTGTGCTTTATCTTATGTTAATGTGTACATGTGCCACATGCAAGCAGTAATTTAACTTAACTAAGCAAGTGCACATCACATGCAAGCAGTAAGTTAACTAAAGCTAATCTAGGTGCATGTACACCAACACAGCTAGTCTAAGTGCATGTACACCAACATTATATGTTAAGTAATTTTCAGTGGCAGATGGAGGCCTATTGGCAAAAAGGCGATCATTAGTCTTGAGAAACTCCTCCTCCATATCTGGAGAGGAGACCACCAGGGTGAGGGCGGAGCTGAGGTGGAGAGACATGAGAAACCCATATTTCATAGATAGTGCAGCGAGAGTGCGGTGGGGAAGCTCTCCCAGCAAGTGAAGGTTCCCGATGAGGGGCAACGGAAACAGCCCTGGAGGCAGCTTTCTCTTAACCGATTTTCTGTTGCGTTCCCGGAAAAAGAAATTCGATGTCGCCACTATCAATAAAAATAGAATACCACTCAGGAGTTTCATATATAACTATCCTCTCTCAAAAACTGGGCACTGATGCTCATAACCTAATTTTTTTGCCATTATCACTCTCAGCCAGTTGCAGTCCCTTCTACAAAACAATGAACTACTCCATGGTTTCATCCCGACTGAGTGTTGTAAATCTTTATATAGATGGGTGGACCATACGTGTATGTTAGTTGACAGAATTCTGTTCACGATTAGTAACAGAATACAGAAACTTACATACTCCTCGTCAACACTCGTGATTGATTTATGGAATTCAATGGAACAACATATGCCATTCGTCTCATTTGGCCCCACATGAATTTTTATCCGCTGCGATAAATCATTGATTTTTGGAATTCAACAGAACAACATACGCCACTCATCTCATATGGATCGTGAATTTATATCCGCTGCGATAAATCAATATCCATGTCATGACTTTTGATAAATACATTTCAGCGTGGAGAAGATTGTTCAGTTTTTTAGTTTTTCGCTTACAAAGTGAGAAAATTTATTATAGTTGGAAAATCAGTAGTGAACGAATTATTTCTAGTTTGCATTAATTCTGGTTTGCTAATGCAAGTTGATTCATTATTGTTATTTAAAGAAAACTATTTCATTTGGAATAACTCACTAACTCACTAGTGATTCATAAGGGACAGATTTTCACTCTTGTTAGATCTCCTAGCCAAGAAAAAATAGTTTTAGGGCATACTCCAAACCCTAAACTATTAAGTTATCAGTGATTTTACATATTTATTTATTTATTTAAAATATTAATTATTTCAAATATATATATATATATGTATATATATATTCCATTATATATTAAAATTGTATTTTATTTTTTTTAATGATTTTGATTTTCATAGTTATTTTTTGATTTAAAATATTGATTATTTCAAATAAATAATTATTTTTAATTTTTATTATATATTAAAATTGTATTTTAATTTTTTTAAATGATTTTAAAGTTTTATGGTATAATTCAATTGAAAATAATAAAAATATAGAAAAATCAAAATGAAAAGACATTAAAAAAAGGTTGTTTATGAGGGAGAAATTTACACATATAGTCAAAACTTGGAATTCAAACATTTTTTTCCTAAAAAATATGATGGTAGGAGAGCTTGAATCTCTTTTTTTAATAGTGAATATGGATTCATCACCATAAAAGACCCCAAGGGCACCCAAAATTTTGAAACTTGACAACTATACCTGCGATTTAAAAAACAAATGGCCAACTTTTACCAAAATCTTGCCAGAATTTGCATTGTTATATGGACAACTTTACAACATTTTTAAAGGAGAAATTAGTTCAATCTTTTTTTACTAATTAAAACTCTTATTATTTTATCGAAAAACCTTATATACATTAATGAATATATTATTATTATTATCCAATTTTAAGGTCACAACCAAACCAGACACCAAATTCGTGTATGAGACCCCCTTGTTTGTGAGGCATAATATTATATAAACTTATTATATATATATATATATATATATATATATAATCAACATTATTAACTAATGTATATGACATAGTATTAATATATCTCGTTGTGCCAAGAGGCCCTCTCCTGCTAATATGGAAGAGATTTTGTACTGTATTGTTATTTTATATAATTTAAACATTTAGACTTGATCAAATTACATCAAATAAAATTTAAAAAAAAATACAATTATGATTAAAACATCTTAACTCCATAAAAATAAAATGAAATATGAGAATTATAATAATTAATAATGAAACCAATCTAGATTTATTTTAACTTGACATCTATCAAGGGTTGAGAGGGATAATCTCTCAACGTCCAAATTTTTCCTTAAGTTTTACATTCAAAAAAATTATTTGCACCTTCAGCAATTTTATCCCTCTACAATTGATAGATCTAGAATTAAGATAATCCACACTAGATGGCTCACACTAGATGGTTAAGAAAGCATTGGCTAAAAGTTATTTTATTTTGTTTTTAAGGAAAGATCTCTCAACATTCATAATATAGATCACAAAAATTTGATATATTATCATATATATTTATTCTTAGAAAAATTTAAGATAGATTTTAAATCCATTACATAATTTTATTTTATTTTCAAACAAAATTTAGATACTATTTGTTTTTATTAAAATAAATAATTTAATTATCCTCTACATAAATCATATTTTATTTATTTTAATTATTCCAAGAAAAATATTATATTAAATTTCACTATTTATTATATATTTTTATGTTGTAAGATGTCTTTATTTGAAAACAACTTCTCTAGCCACTCTGTTCCTGTTTGTGTCATTGGATTAAATGTTAGATGATTGAAATATTTTAGGGCATTAGAACCACTGCCTCCTTCATTTTCCCTAAACTAACTAATATTCACTCTGTATTTATGTTTTAATAACTCTGACTCGTTTGGTTGTAGGTTTGTAAGTCACGGCTATTCCCAGACCTCACTTTCACATTGGAGGTTTTGCATATCTCTTCTGCAATAAGGTTTCACACCTTCTCTTTTGTTGGTGGCTATTCCTCATTTTTTTACTAACCATGGTATCAAACCCTTCTCGGTTTCAAAGCGTTCGAGGATGCGGCCAAATTCTAACTTGTTCACTAGTCATGCGGCATGGGTAACACATTCCAACATTCCAGTTCTTTTAAGGCTCTATAATTCTATTTTTTCGTCATATAATTCTATTATTTTAATTTTTCTCACTTGAATACATTGCAGGGTACAAGGAGAATTTTCTTTTGTTAGAATATTCCTTTAGGTAAGCCATAACCCTTTTCTAGTGTTTATGAGTTTTCTCAATTTCATACGGTTACAAAAATTTAAGAAGGTTGACTTGTTTTATTTTATGTGAGGGTTTTTTTCATTATTCTTTTTTTCAGAGAGGGTTTTGTTCATTATTCACGTGGTCTCCGTAATCTCTTGCATTTGTTTACACGGATCCGTAATAATTTTGGCTTCAATGTTATTCACTCAGAATTATACTTTAGTTTTGATTTAGAAACAGTCTATATAGGTTGATTAAATGGTCAATAATGCTCATTTTGTTTTATATATTGATGCACTAATACAAATTTTAGTACATAGTATTGTTAATATTGAAGGGTATTCTCCCCGTGTTTAACATGGTTGTGTTGATATTATATATATATATATATATATATATGCCTTCACGGCTTGTTCTTAACATAGAATGCCAACTATATTATGGTTATTATCTCTTAACAACCATATGCCGAAAAACAGTTTAAGTATTTGCTTATAGTGATAGTGGTATTAGTTTTTCAAAGAAACTCTTCCTCTTTTCTTATCTAATATAGTTTTAAAATTTTAAATTTTAAATCTACTGAAAAATTTCTTTTATAAACTATATAATTACCCTAAGAATAGGCTAACTGTTGGTATCTTTTTTAATTAAATTGTAAGAACATATTAATGTTATTAAGCTCTTACATTTTCCAGTTATCCTTCTCTAGTGATTATGATTACTTTAATATTACTTCTGCTAAAATTGTATAAAAGTATGAATAACAATGGTGTTTTCCTAGTCTTTTAATTGCTCTATTACTCTGGAAACTTTTCTGGGTGGGACCTAACACTGGACCTGCCCTATTCATTCCAATTTTTCTTTTCCTAGACCCAACTGCTACTCTAGGCTGTTGCAAAACCGACCGGGCCTTTTGCTAACCTAGTTCCAATTTTTTTCTCTAAAAATTATTTGTGTTTAATGTTTATTCAATTTCTTTTCTCAGGTACAATAGGAACAATTATTTTCTTCTTCCATTAAGACTCTTTTAATATATTGAAAATAATTCTTTTTGGTTGATATCTCTTAACAGTTTTGCTACAATGGTTCACTGAAGCAACATGTTTTTGCAAGGAGGAATGCCTTCTTGAAAGTATTTCATGGAAAATGGTTCCTCTATGTATAATTCATTGATTGTTGCTAGGCCATGCCTCGCAGCTGAAACCAATCATTTGGGCCTACTAGATGATACCATGCCTTTTCTAGTAATAATCACAAGTCCTTATAATCCCTCAAAGGGTTTCAAATTATTGTTTCTTCTCAACAGTTCCAAACTCCGTAAGTAATTATTAAAATGTTTGGCAATAATATTTTGTTTTGTGGAAGAGCCTACATGGTCTTGCATAAAGAAATGTTTTGTCCTTGCATAAAATTAACAATGCTTGAAATAAGGTTATCCTAAAAAAACATGTATGATTGAAACTGATTCACACATAGCACAGTTTTCTACTGAGTTACTTAACAACTTATTCTTCTGTCGTGATCTTTGGCAAGCTCGTTTCATTACTTCTGCAACTTTGTATCTTGGTTAGGTAACTTTATGCTACAACCTTTTTTTTTCTGGTTTCATGTTATGGTGAAGTTTCTTTTTACATATTATAAGGAAAATGTTAGTCCTTGCAGAAAATTAATACTACTGAGTATCATTAATGTTGAAAAAATGTGTGCAATCAGTCCCAAATCATGACCACTTCAATCAGTCCAGCTCCAATTACTAGGGCCAAATACTTGTAAACTAGTTTGTCATAGGGGATATGGCTTTACGGGTTGTATGTTATTCTTTTTAACAAAATATGGTTGACAGAAACATAAAAAAAAACACCGCAGGAAAAACCCATTAAGATTTCGTAAATCCAATCTACTACACGACCCCTTAAATTCCATCAATAAGTATTCAATTGGAAACTCAAAGGCAAGGCATAAGTTGTACAGGAGAGGAATGACCTGTTGGAAATTATTTGAAAAAGCGCTATGCACATCGCTATTGCAGCGAATATCTTGTGTAAACACATCATCCAAAGAGCTCTCCATGCATCGGCCTCCATTCCTTTAATCACACAACATTACATTAAGGTATTCATTAATATCAATCTCAAAATAAGGAAAATTTCATTAACCTCAATCTCAAAATAGGAGAAATTGAACGTGGAACATTAATCTTAGAGGAGAGAAGACTTCCCTGTAACATCAATGGTGATCCCTTCAAAGACATAATGGAATCACAGTGTGAGTACGAGAAGTAAGTTGTCTCTAGTGGAGGTCTTCTTTACTACTGGAGGTCAAGATCAATAAAATAAAATTGTGACCATACGTTTATCTGTTATAACAAAGAAAATAAAAACTTGTTCTACAACAATAAATGAAATCGGAAAATAAAGCTATATATAGCATTTCATAATTAACTCACATGCAAGTTGAGTGGTTTCTCACGAGTATGTGTGGCTACTCCTCTTTTCGTGGAGCGAATATACAGTAATTACAATACTACTGCTATAAAACAATGAACGGAAATTTGTGCTATTGAAATGAAAATTTGTGATATCAAAACGGATTAATGTTTATATTTTTTAGATAGTTAATTTACCTATTTGAACGAATTATTTGTTTTGCAATTTTTGTGAACAGTAGTCATATTCATCATCGATTCATTTTTTTTCCTTACAATATCAAAACTTAATTCACAATTAGGATTTTCTTCAAAACTTGATTCACAATTACTTAATCTTTTTCCTTGTAATATTTACGCCGTAAGGCGTCTCTATTTGAAAATAACTTTCCTAGCCCACTATGTTCCTGTTTGTGCCATTGGATCAAATGTTAGACAATTGAAATGTTTTGAGGCTATTAGATCCACTGCCTCCTTCATTTTCCATAAACTAACTAATTAACTAACTCAAGCTTATATTTTGGAAAGTGCTATAGACCAAGAATATGTACTCTTTCTTTCTGTTTTAATAACTCTCACTGGTATTTTCTTGCTTCAATATTGCAGTCAATGTTGGCCCATTAATTTATACAAAGCCAAACTCAAGTTGTATTCCTATGATGGTTTGGGATGGTGTAACATAGGATTGAGTATTCAATCCAAATCATTTCCAAGGCACATTTGTAGCCTTGAGATTCAAAAATTTCCATCAAAAATTCTATAATTATGGGATGGGTGTGAATATTAATGCTAGCCCATTAATTTATAAAAAACCAACCTCAAATTGTATTCCTATGATGGTTTGGGATGGTGTAACATAGGATTGAGTATTCAATCCAAATCATTTCCAAGACACATTTGTAGCCTTGAGATTCAAAAATTTCCATCATAAATTCTATAATTATGGGATGGGTGTGAATATCAATGTTGGCCCATTAATTTATACAAAACCAACCTCAAGTTGTATTCCTATTATGGTTTTGGATGGTGTAACATAGGATTGAGTATTCAGTCCAAATCATTTCCAAGACACATTTGTAGCCTTGAGATTAAAAAATTTCCATCATAAATTCTATAATTATGGGATGGGTGTGAATATCAATGTTGGCCCATTAATTTTTACGAAACCAACCTCAAGTTGTATCCCTATGATGGTTTGCGATCAGGGAAAATTTTAAGGATGGAAAATTATTTTGAAGTTTAAAAAATTAGCGAATCTCACTAGTACCTAATATGCAAACTATAAAATTTTTATTGATGTATTTGTAAAATTATTGAAATTTATAATGATTTTATATATACTCTCTATATAATTTTGGAGATTTTTAATGTAAAATAATTTTATATTGTAAATATAGGGAAAATCATTTTTATAAAAAATGGAAATTGGCAAATCCTTTTTTTAGAAAAATCATGGAAAATTAGCCCACCTACGAATATTAGCCCCTAAAATTTTCCATGTTTGCAATGGTGTAACACAAGGTTGCGTATTCAATTAAAATTATTTCCAAGACACATTTGTAGCCTTGAGATTCAAAAATTTCCATCATAAATTTTATAATTATGGGATGAGTGTGAATATCAATGTTGGCCCATTAGTTTATACACAACCAACCTCAAGTTGTATTGCTATGATTCAAATTGTACAATGAAAAAACCTTTAGAACATAGGTAAATATCATATTTTTTTACCACAAGGTGTAGATCCACTAATGCAAAGCATCTGATTTGAGCCAAAACCCATTGAATCTATAGATGAAGGAATTATAAGGAACAACTGAAAAATGATAAGTTACTTCATGATTTTAAACCTCCAATGTTGGCCTTTTCTCCAATTTCTCCAACCCCAATCTGCCTTTTCCCCACATTTAAAATGCCATCTTATGTACTTTCAAAAACCCTAGATCTCACTCACGCCATTCCTGTGCCAAGGATTCAATTTATGGTAAGTATGGCATTTAAAAGAAGAAGAAGTTTCACATTTGCAAGAAAATAACAGACAAAATAATCTAATTGAAATATTATTGTCTCTAATACATATTTTATTAATGATGAGTAAAACCTCGTCTTGAATGCAAAACACAATTTTATTCTTAATGCTAATTCCATATTATGTTATCGACTTACGGCGTTTCCTTTGCAACATCGGGTGCAATTGCTAGTTTAACCTTTTCCATAAAGACTAAACTACCATATATCATTTATTTTCTTAAAATAGTATTTCTAATATTCTATTAATTTTATTATCATTCAAAAAGCGTATGAACCATTCTTTTTCCATAAATACTAAACTACCATATATCATTTATTTTCTTGAAATAGTATTTCTAATATTCTATTAATTTGATTGTCATTCAAAAAGTGTATGAACCATTTTTAAAACTGCTCTTCCCCTTTTACAAAATTAGATCGCAATGGACTGTTGATTTTCTTTTATATCTATAAATTTGAATTTTTTTATTGTAGTTGCTACTAAACCCCAAAGACCTCCCCAATAGAGAAGCCCATCTATTACAATAATAAAAAAAATCAAACCAATCAACATTATGCACTAATTTCAAATTTCTTCAGAAACAACGTTGAGAGTTCAAAAGATTTAAGTTCGTTCAGATTTTCTTCAACGTCCCTGTAATGCTTTAATTTTATCCTCAACGTCCCTGTAATGCGTTAAATCTAAAATTTAAAGCTATTGATTCTTGTATTTTTAATCGGCCGCATGTGTCGACATTTCCATCCAAAGAAAATAAAAAAATTGTCCCATTCTTTTGGCTGACCACAACTATCAAACGAGAAGAGAATTTCATAGTATCTGGATAACACAGTGGGGATATCAAGTAAAAATACAATAATTATCCAGTAAGATTCAATTATATCAACACAGATACTCAGTCTCTTCCACCTCTTAACGACACTCAATCAATAGATACTACGGATCCCATCGACTTTTGAAATTATCTGCATTTGCGGCCATTTACTTTGTTACAATCTGAGAGGAAAAGGCTAATGAAAAATTTAAACGCTAAAGTTTTATTTTATTAGTTTGGTTAATAAAATATTTCATGGAAAAACCCAAAAACTAATTTTCAACTTCTAGGGGCACTTATTTCTCTTCTTTCCCTAGAGTCAACTTCCAGAAAATTAGGGGCAGTTATTTCTCTAGTTTCCCTATATTTAAAGAGATCTCAGTGGGAAAAATGAGGGGTTAGCGACTCAAAAGAAGCGGAACCACCTTGGAAGGGAGAAGATGAAACTATTTCCAAAAACATGATGTTGTGTGGCTAAGGCAAGACAGTGCTTGAAGGAGGGTTTGTTGAGGTGGAATCAAGCCAGTGGGAGATAGACAAAGGTCTTCTAGTTGCAGGTTGGATTGAGAAGGTCTTCATGCCTGTGAACCAACCTGAAAAGGGCTGTTGTCAACTAATTGTCTCGAAAGTGAAAAGCTTAGGGGGAGACTAAACGTAATTGGCAGTCTCATTGGAAGGGTCGAGTAGTATTTTCCAAATTTGGGTCTTCTTGAACGTTTGACAACTTATTCAGATAAGTACAAGTGGTAACCCTTAACCAATTTGTTTTCTGTGAAAAATTATGAATGTTGTAGCAAACAAGTAACTTTGTATATATGTTGGATCTGTGAAAAATGAATAAAGTAAAGTTGTGTAAGTTACATTGGGTTTAATTAAATTCTGTGAGAAATTTTTTGTCTAATGGGAATGTATATGAATTATCAAGAGCTCAAGTCCAAGCCATGAAAAAAAAGCTCAAAATTGAAAATGTTCAAAATTGGTTGAAACCAATATGGTTTCATAGGTCTCGTCTTCCTGATTCCGATGCCGTAAGCGGTTTGAAAAATGGACACCGTATGAAGAAGTTATTTCACTTGTATTGGAGTGGGTCCGGCGGAGCACGGAGGGGCCAGCCCTCCTCCCATGGAACTTCATCATATGACCAGTGTGGGAGCTTAATGTTAAGAGTGCTTAAGGAGCCTAATCTCAAGTTTAATATTTAATTAAGCTTCAGTTAAGTGGAGTTTAATATGGCAGAGATTCTGGAGGCACGCCCAAATTTAGGCGGACTTCCACTTTTAGTGGAGTTAATTGGCAGTTGCCCCACATTTAGTGGAGGAAATTGGGGCAAAGTTGTTTTGGTCATAAATTTCTCATTAATCAACCTTTTGGAACGAATTTGTTTTTGATTTCATATGTTCTCAGCATTTTGGACTGAATGGCATAGGTTTCAGAGCCATGGGAGCTCATTTCTAGCCTGTTTAGCTTCGAAGAATCTTTTTGAGCCACTAGGGCCATTTTGGGTTCTGAGTTTGGTTGAGCTATGGTTAACCTTGTTTTGTGAACCAAAAGTCATTTTAGACTATTTCCTGCATTCCAAAGCCATTGGAATAGGTCTTAGCTCTGTTTGAAGACTTTCAGAGGCCGAAAACCTTTAGGAGAGTTTTTAGGGCCACCATGGCCATTTTGGGGTTTGAGCTATTTTGAGTTGTGGTTATCAGTTTGAGGTGAAACAAAGCTCTATTTCATATAATTTTGACCTTATGAAGCCATTGGAAGTGGTTTCAAAGGAATTTGAGGACTCATACAGCCCGAAAAGTTGCAGAGAAGTTCAAAGCATCAGCAGGACATTGATGAAGAAATCACTGTTTATTGTAATCTTTCACTGTTTAGTGAATTTGAAAAGGAATTATTAGCTTTTTCGTGCCTTCTAAATCAGTTTATATATTCATATTTTTCTATTGAGACACTTTTAATCTTGTATTGCATTTGAGAGCTTTTAATACAAGAGGACAAGCCCATTTTGGGAGGCTTGATCCAGGAGATGTAGCCCAAGAGTTGGGGTGAACTCCTATATTATATTGCTATTGTGTTTTGATATTATATTGCTGAATATTTTTGCTGATACCCATGTTAAGTTTCAGCAAAAAAAATTACACTTAAGATACATAAACAATGAAAAGACATACACCATTTGCAAGCTAAATTTCCGCATAACGTCAAGTTTCAAGCAAGATCATTTTAATTAAATCTGAGTGTTTACTTCTATTATTTCTTTAGGCAGAGTCTGTAAGAGGGCCAGGTAGCCTCTGGATCCATCCTTTCTTTGAAAGGTGAAATATCCGTTAAATGCCCCTACAGTCTATCTCTGTATTAGAAATATGATGTTCTCACATTTTCAGATTTAAACTTAGAGTATTTTTGCACTCATTTACATAATTGAAAATGGATACCTTGCACCCTTATCAAGTACCTTCCATTTTCATATCAGATGGTATCAGAGCTTAGGTTAAGCTTGTTTGTGCTTAGGTTGAGCATTGGATGATCATTTTCTTTTGTGCAAAAGGTGTTAAAATAGTCAATCTCATTGTTTTATGGCTACTTGATTAAGAAGGGGTCTTTACTGACATTTGGTTAAAAGCTTGTCATTTGTTGGAAAGCTTTGAGAACTTTTCTTTGGAAGCTCCTTTTGTTAAATTGACCATTTACATAATGTCAACTTCTTCTACAAGTGAAGTTTCCTCCTTCACGAGATTCTTCAATGATGACATGAAGAATGAGTTCTTTAAGGTGAAGGACATGGTGCAGATTCTCATTGAGGATCAAAGAGAAAGGGTTAAGCTTCATGCACAATTGTTGGCTACGAAGGATGAGAAGGAATAAATTCTCCAAAGGTTGCATGACATGGAGAAACAACTCCCTCAAGCTCAAGAAGCTTTGTCCAAGAACAAGCGTGAGGAAGAGGTAAACCATTCCAACTTGTCTTCAATTTCCTCTATTGAAAAGTGTGTTGGTTCTTCTGAAAAACATACAAGGGGAATCGGGTCCAAACTAATGTTTAAGATGGGCTATCAAGAAGGAAAATGTTTGGGAAAGCATGCACAAGGCATGGTTGACCCTATCTCAGTTGTGGAGCCACCCAAGAATGTTGGTCTTGGTTATGTGCAGTTTTATGGCAAAGACTTCAAATCCTTGAATGCATGTGATGCAAATTTAAAGAGAACCTTTGTTCCAAGTTCTCAAATGAATTTATGTCAAAATTGTTCTAAGGATGATTGCCATTGTTTGAAGCCATCATTGCATAAAGTAGAAGGTAAACATGTCGCTTATGGCGAGCATGAAAATGTAAGCAGTTTTCAAGACAAGAACAGTGATGAAAGTCTGAAAAGGAAAGTTGTCTCCTCTACTAGTTCATCATCTTTTGAACACAAAAAGGATGGACATTCCATGCAACAAAAGAGGTATAATTATTCACATGATAAATTTGATTATGTTTCAGCAAAGAATAATAATTATGCTGTTCGAATGAAAGAAAAGTTTGTTGCACATTTTGTGGTGGAGTTAACCATGTTGCTTCAAGATGCTGGTTGAAAAAGAAAGCACACAGGAAGCAGAAAAGGAAAAGAGAACTTTCTCAGAAAGTGCTTAAGAGTTGCACATTTTGTCAAAGGAAGGGACATGATGTCTCTCATTTTTGGTCCTTGCATCCAACAAATCGTCCAAATCACATGCATCTAGATGACAAAAAGCTTGGCGTAAGTGGATCTATGGAGTCCATTATCCATGTGGAAATCAAAGATTCACATGAAGAATTTCAGTTGCAACAAAAGACGCCATGGAGTTGGCTTGGTAGGAAGTGGATTAACTTCTTAATGCAGTAAGTCATACTCATTTTGTACATGAAAATTTCAGTTTGGTATGCATGTATTTCAGTTGAAAAGTTGATGCAAGATTGCATGTAAAAGCAGTTTCAGTTGAAGGAATTTCTTTGTTGTTGCAAAATTTCGCCATGGAGGTGTAAAAGATGAGTATGATACTCATTTATGTTGTAGCAATGTCTTTTGGTTCAGCTCTTAATCACCCACATGTTTTTGGGATGATGTACTTGTTGGTATTTGAAAAGAAGAGTTGAAGTTGCACATGTACATAGAGGTTGTATGTGTAATTAGCGAACTGTATATAGTTCATTGTACATGATACATACACATATGTTTGTCAAGATGTATCTTTTTGTTTATCGACTTGTGTCGATTGTGTCATACATGTTTATCGACTTGTGTCGGTTGTGTGTACACTTTTTTTACAGATTTTGTGTGTCATTTGTATAGCACATTTCATTGTCAACTGGTTGTTGATGTCGTATGTTGCACAAGATGCCTTTGGTGTCGTTTGGTGCAGAGAACGAAGTGTTAGTGCAAAGCAGTGCAAGATTCCATGAGTTGGAAAGCCATGTAAGCAAAGAGGGCACAAAGTTCAGCAAGTGTCATTTTTGGTTTCAGTATGGTAGATTGGTATGGCGAGAAAACTTGGTCGAGATTCGGCGCAAGTATGTGGCTCATTCAGCAAAATTCGCCATGTGAACAGTTGGCAATTCAGGAAAATTTTTGGAGGCTGAAGAGAAGAGGATGTCGTTATTCTCTCATTTTCTGTACTACAATTCAGTTTCAAAATTTCAATGAGATTTTGGGGTCCAAAAGCCTCTCATTTGGGAGGTGTGATCAGGAGCTCAAGTCCAAGCCATGAAAAAAAAGCTCAAAATTGAAAATGTTCAAAATTGGTTGAAACCAAGATGGTTTCATAGGTCTCTTCTTCCTGATTCCGGCACCATAAACAGTTCGAAAAACGGACACCGTATGAAGAAGTTATTGCACTTTTAGTGGAGTGGGTCCGGCAGAGCACAGAGGGGCCAACCCTCCTCCCATGCAACCTCATCATATGACCAGTGTGGGAGCTTAATGTTAAGAGCGCTTAAGGAGCCTAATCTAAATTTTAATATTTAATTAAGCTTCAGTTAAGTGGAGTTCAATATGGCAGAGATTCTGGAGGCGCTTCCAAATTTAGGCGGACTTCCACTTTTAGTGGAGTTAACTGGCAGTTGCCCCACATTTAGTGGAGGAAATTGGGGCAAAGTTGTTTTGGTCATCAATTTCTCATTACTCAACCTTTTGGAATGATTTTTTTTTTATTTCATATTTTCTCAGCATTTTGGACTGAATGGCGCAGGTTTTAGAGCCATGGGAGCTCATTTTCAGCCTTTTTAGCTTTGGAGAAGCTTTTTGAGCCACTAGGGCCATTTTGGGTTTTGATTTTGGTTGAGCTATGGTTAACCTGTTTTGGTGAACCAAAAGTCATTTTCGACTATTTCCTGCATTCTAGAGCCATTGGAATAGGTCTTAGCTCTGTTTGAAGACTTTTAGAGGCCCAAAACCTTTAGGAGAGTTTTTAGGGCCACCATGGCCATTTTGGGGTTTGAGCTGTTTTGAGTTGTGGTTGTCAGTTTGAGGTGAAAAAAAGCTCTATTTCAGATAATTTCGACCTTATTAAGCCATTGGAAGTGGTTTCAAAGGAATTTTAGGACTTCTACAACCCGAAAAGTTGCAGAGAAGTTCAAAGCACCAGCAGGACATTGATGAAGAAATCACTGTTTATGGTAATCTTTCACTGTTTAGTGAATTTGAAAAGGCATTATTAGCTTTTTCTTGCCTTCTAAATCAGTTTATATATTCATATTTTTCTATTGAGACACTTATAATCTTGTATTTCATTTGAGAGCTTTTAATACAAGAGGACAAGCCCATTTTGGGAGGCTTGATCCAGGAGATGTAGCCCAAGAGTTGGGGTGAACTCCTATATTATATTTCTGTTGTATTTTGATATTATATTTCTGATTATTGTTTTTGATACCCATGTTAAGTTTCAGCAAAAACAATTACACTTAAGATACATAAACAGTGAAAAGACATACACCAGTTGCAAGCTAAATTTCCGCATAACGTCAAGTTTAAAGCAAGATCATTTTAATTAAATCTGAGTGCTTACTTCTATTATTTCTTTAGGAAGATTCTGTAAGAGGGCCAGGTATCCTCTGGATTCATCCTTTCTTTGAAAGATGAAATATCCGGTAAATGCCCCTACAATCTATCTCTGTATTAGAAATATTAAGTTCTCACATTTTCAGATTTAAACTTAGAGTATTTTTGCACTCATTTACATAATTGAAAATGGATACCTTGCACCCTTTTCAAGTACCTTCCATTTTTAGATCAATGAAAAATGAAACGAGTGAATGAAATGAGATGCATTTCCTGTATGGAGTAACCTCGAAGAGGGTTTTTGTAGAATTAATGATTATTGAAACAAATAATTAATAATGGTGACAATAGTAAATCCTGCCTAGGATTTTAGACTCCACTTACATATATTATTGAATTATAACCTTGGTTATGGAAATAAAAAGAATAATATCTAGTTAGGAGTTATAACTATAGTTTATGTTGTTTTGACAGGGTTAGTTTTGGTTGACAACCTAAAGCCTATTGGCCAAGAATTGTCCCTAGCTACTTATACTCAAAATTAAATATGAGTTAATAACTCGTTGGATTAACAGAAGTTGGAGGAGTCTAGTTCCTCATTACCTGAGTTCATGGCTTCATATCATCATTAGAATAAGAGTAAATATAGATAATCAGAATGACCAATCCCTTATAGGGAAAAAAAAAAAACAATATCATTGTGTTGCTAACTTCAACAAGAAACTATGTAAATATTGACAGAAGTAAACATCGAGGGTTCAACAATTTCAAAACTTAACAGGCCAACCCTTTTTCTAAATCAAGCCACCTTGTGAACTTGTATACATGGATTTGTGCAGTAGTTCCTCCTTAAATAGGAAAACATAAATTACACAAAGGTAGGAGATAAACATGAGACAAACACTCACATTATAATTAACTTGGAAATGTCTATAAATATTACATGGTAATATATTCACATAAAAAATAATATCATGGATAATATTAAGTAATAACAAAGTTTTAACATTTATGTACTTTAGAAAAATAGTCATAACCTAGACAAATATACCCCACCTCTCTAGTGTCAAGAGAAAACCCCTGCATGTCAAGATCCTTGACTATAAAATCATTCTTTAAAGGGCCACTAGAAAATGATCTCATTTGACCAAACCCTAAAACACTCTAAACAAAAATGGTCTACCAAGTGACTTATGAAAGAAACCATGGTGTAAAGACAATATTTTAACATCACGTACCTAAAGGCCCAATCAGACGATAGTCGAAACCATATGGGCTTCACTGCAGGAGAAATACCATACCACGTGGGTTCATATTGGGGGATATATAATGTGGGAAAAATGACATTATATATTGGGGAATATATAGGGGGTAAAGGGTTTTTGTATTGGAAAGTATAAAAAATGGAGCTCAAAGTTAATGAAAAAATATAAAGGGGTATAAAAAATGTTACTGAATAAATGGATACCTACAATATATAGTGAAATTAGGGGCTTTTTAAATTGGGAAGGTGTATTGGGTTTACATTGGAAGGGGGTTAAATAATGTGATTTTTAGAGATATTTTCCAATATGTACTCAAAGTAAGGGTTTTTTTTAATATGCTATGATCGCACGTGATATGTTAGAGGTTCATTGAGTGAAGCCCCTGTGGTCGAAACCTGACTAAATAAAAGAGTACCCAGATGGGTTGTTGAGGCAAGCTCCCATGAATTTTTTAGGAATGATAATCCTAGGTTAGTTCGAAAACCTTCTCCCTTGTAACTAATGAAAACCAGGATTGTAAATATGTTACTAGACATGAATTCAAAACATAAGTAAAAGAAATAAAATTAAATAGAAAAAAACATCAAAATGGCAAGGTATTCAATTAACTAGTGGGAGGCTTATTAAAGGCTAGCAGTTGGTTGGAATCCACACAAAAAAATGTGACATGCAGGGATAGAAAAATTGTTGATGATGTGCAAGGGAAAATAATTTCCCACTTAGATACATATCTAGTCAAAAAACTTGTGGCGCAAGCACAAATTTAGCCCGAAAGGAGGTAAGCACGAAGGTGAAACAATGTTACGGAGAAATTCATGAGATAAAATAGGGTAGAAATATCCATATAAAATTGAGAAAAAATTTAATGAATACAAAAGATAGGGCACATCTCAAATACCTGGTGCGATTAACAAATGTGAAAACTCTAACTGGATGAAAAGAAAGGTGGGTTAAATTACACAAGTTGCCGATCATTTTTCCTAAACCAGAAGGTGAAAAAATGGTAAACTCTCAACAGGGAACCCAAAGGTTAGTTACCTTAACCCCTTTCTAGTACGTCATGACTGTCAAATCCTCACCCAACCCATCGGTTGTGGAAAATTTTCCGGGTGTCTTACCATTAGTTGTCCCGGCACATGTGACAATTGACATCAAGAAAATTTGATGACCAGGGCTGGGTTATTAACCAAATCATGAAATATGTGTTAAATGTGCTAGGGTTATAACCCTTAAACCTTAATGGAAATAGTTGTGTTCTCAGATAATTATAATACTATGAATTTAAACAATATGAAACTCAACCAATAAACCCAACATGTGAAACCATAATATAAAGTCACTATAAAGGAAGAGAAGTGAGGGTTAACCATTTAACTCTTTAAGTAATATTTAATTTTACCTCTTGTGTTCATTAGAAAGGAAATGTTCACATATGAATATAACGTTTACTCAACTATGCACATGTAATAGTATATCTTCTATTTTTTTGGTAATAGATGTTACAAGTGCTATCAAAGCGCTAATTTGCAAAGTTGTGGCCTATTGGGCATCTGTAAGTAAATAAATGTTAATAATGCACAAAGGGCTAGCAGAGATAGTATGAGAAGAGGAACCGGAGTTATTCCACCTAGGAGACCCTCCATATGGTCTAGGTCAAAGCCTCCTCCAAGAGCCAATCGAGAGACGTGGGTTCAGCTGGGAGGTGAACCAAATAATGAAAATGTGATGTTGTTGGAAATATTTCAACAACTGCGAGAAGAAATGACGAATTTAAGAGTTGACAACGAGAGATTGAGATTGGATCAAGAAAGGATTATGAAGATTATTTTATATAGACAAAATCAAAGGAACCCAAATCCTAGCCCAGATGAAGAAAATAGAGTGGAGACACATTGACAGAGAGAAGAGCACCCATAAGTTAAAGGAGGTTGAAATGATCATGAAGAAGAGTTTAAAAATACTTCTGGTGGAAAGGGGACTAAGAGGAAAAAATTTGAATTATGGGGATAAGTAAAAAAAAATAGTTTAAAGGGGAGGTGGAGGAGATTGTTGAGACCTGGTTAATTAACATGGATATATACTTTTATGTAGTATTCCCAATTTTCCATCAGTTAATTGGAATATTATAGTTCTTAATTTTTCTAATAAATTAAGTAAATAAGAGGGTGGAGGGACCCATAAACCCCATAGATGAGTAAAATCCACTTTTGGTGTGTGTATGTGGGTTATTTAGAAGTAGATCTTCATTATGGAGTAATGGAGCAACTTATTAATGAAGGAAGAGTGGAGATCCTGCATCATTAATGAGAATATCATGGAGATAGTGGAGGAGTCAAAGTAAGATCATGGAGCAATAAAGTAAGATAATCTAGCACTAATGATTAGCTGGTGGATGAAGTAGTGCATTAAATGCACACATGATGGAAAGAGTGGAAATTAAATGTGGATATGATGGATAACATGGAGAGCTAGCACAATCTTCATGGAGGCTAGTGGCCACATGTGCAGCGCAGTTATGAGGTGGGCCAAGGCTATGGGAGACTGACAAAGCATAAAAGGAAGATGAAGGAAACCATAGAAAGCAGGTTTTATAATTTGATTTCTGATCTAGATTTGCTATTTTGCATTTATATTCATGCTTCAACTGTTTGGCTAAGTTTGCAGTGCTATTTAGCACACGGGTGTTTCCGAGCAGAAATCCCACCCTTATCCACAGGGGACTTCAAGTACCTACTCTGGGAAGGTTTCTTTGGGTAGATATTCATCATCAGGCATTTATGCCACATTAAGCCCCTCTCTACATCACATTCAGTCTCAGGAATGACACATTCCTGCTTGAGGGTTTGAGAGGAGGAGTTTGTTTCTAACACTTCAACTAGGAAACTAATGGAGGATCAATCCTTTCACCTTGGGCTTTAATATCAGTCTTCCAGGAGCATCATTTTGATAGTTGAAATCAGGCCCTCAGTATATACTTCCATGTAGTAGCAGTTCCCTTAGAAATTTCTCAGTCCAGTCTTGTAGATCCATTGGAGGAAGGAAGTTTACAGTATTTCAGCTGGAAATCCCATGAGGGACTATCCCCTCACTTTGGTAATATTGTTTCTGTCACTCTTGAGATTTATTGCAGCATCTAACATCAGGCCTTAGCTTCAGCCTCCCTAACAATGCAGTTTATTCCAATTGTTGTGTATTCAACAACTGCATCTAGTGGTGGCGAAAGGAGGAGATAGATCTCAAGCTTCTAGCTTTGAGATATGAAGGAGGGATCATCCCTTATTACAGTGAGCTTATTGTATATCATTTCAGCCATCATTAACTTCAGTTCCTATAGCATATCTTCATACCCAACACTTTATAGTGCAAGCCCTAAGAGGGTTATTTTCCAAGATTGCTAGATTTGGAAATCCTTTCTGGGTTATTTTGGGTTTTCATCATAGAGCCCCAATCTGAAATCCTAACATCATCTAAGCTCTGGAACATCCAGATCTACGCATTCCATTCCAACCAACATCTATATTTACACCATTTGCAGAAGGGACAATGCATTATAGCCTCCAACAGTCCAACAATTATTCATTGCCTTTGATGAGAGGGCTTCAAGGAAATTCTAGCCTACTTGTTTGGCTTGAGTGCTTATAATTTTTGTAGGTTTTAACCCTGTACAGAAATTATCTACAAACAAATATTAAAACAGAAAATAAACAATAGCGAGAGAATAAAACATAAAATAGATAAACACACAGATTTTTCCCTAGATCCCAAATCGGGACGACCAGCTTGATTTTTCATTATATTCCTTTTAGTGTTACAACACACATATATACATGCCGAAGCATACATAAACGCCAATCCATTAACCCTGGATTAGAACATAACCATAATTCCCTTGACCAGATCTACAAAATACCAGGGGCCGAAAACCATCATGCCTCAAAACCATGTGCAAACCCATGCACAAAACCATGGGTGGGTCCACGCGTGACTAGTCGTGGAAAGAATATAACACATACCCAACATTCTCCCACTTGTTGTTTTATTTCTACAAGGGCCACAGGAGATTTGAGTCATTAGCCAAGCTTTGCAACACCCATTGTTTCTCTACACCAAGAGAACTTCTAAGTGCTCACAGACTTCATCAATGCATCTGCAACATTCTTCAAGGTGTCCACCTTTACCAGCAACACCCTTTTGGCCTCAACCATACATCTCACAAAGTGATATTGGACATCAATGTGCTTTTTCTTTGAATGATAAGCAGGGCTCTTAGCCAAGAAAATTGCACTTTGGCTATCACACTCTATCCTTATAGCTTGTTGCACCAACCCCATACTTGAACACAACCTCTGCAACCAAACTACTTCCTGGCTTGCATGAGTGCCTGCCATGTATTCTGCCTCTATAGTTGAAAGAGCCACTATGGACTTTCTTTTACACATCCAACTGACTGCACCTCTAAATAGGCTAAACACATACCCACTTGTATATATTCTTTGGTCCAGATCTCCAGCCCAATCTGCATCAACAAAACCAAGAATATCCAACACTCTTTCTAATCTTGGTCTTCCCTGGCAGCACAAGCCATAATCACTAGTGCCACACAAATATCTGAAAACCCATTTCACTGTTGTCCAATGCTCCTTCCCTGGGTTTGACATAAACCTGCTCAATACTCCCACTACATGTGCAATGTATGGTCTAGTACAAACCATTGCATACATCAGGCTACCCACTGCACTTGCATATGGAACACGGGACATATCCTCCTCTTCTTCTTGTGCCTTGGGACACTGTTCAACAGATAGATTTACACCTACAGGAATCGGAACATTCACCGGTTTACTATCCTGCATATTGAAACTCTGCAATATAGTCTCGACATACTTCCTCTGGTTTAACCAGAGCTTCCTCTTTGCTTGATCTCTCTTAATTTCCATGCCCAAAATATAGTTTGCAGCACCAATATCCTTCATGTCGAATTTGGAGAACAGTTGGGTCTTCAAATCTTGGATAATTTCTTTGTCATTTCCAATCAACAACATATCATCCACATACAAGACCAAATAATTAACACGGTCACCAATTAATTTAAAATAAACACAGTGATCCTCCTTGCTTCTGGTGAAGCCAAGTCCCCGTATATAGGTATCAAATTTCTGATACCACATCCTTGGTGACTGTTTTAACCCATACAGAGACTTCTTCAACCTGCATACTAGTTCTTTCTTATCCTTCACCATAAAGCCTTCAGGTTGCTTCATGTAGATCTCTTCTTCTAGATCCCCGTGAAGAAATGTTGTCTTCACATCCATCTGTTCTATCTCAAAATCAAATGCAGCAGCAACAGATAAAAGTAATCTAATAGAAGTAACTTTGGCAATAGGAGAAAAAATATCACCAAAATCAATTCTTGGCACTTGGGAATAACCTTTTGCTACCAATCGAGCTTTGTATTTCTCCACCTTGCCTTCTACATTTATCTTCTTCTTGAACACCCATTTTCTCCTGATGGGCTTCCTTCCAGCCGGCAACTCCACCAGATCCCATGCATCGTTTTTGTGCAAGGATACCATTTCATCAACCATGGCCTCCTTCCAGAGTTTTCCATCCTCTGAATCTACTGCCTCCCTGACAGTTCTGGGTTCATCATCAGTTATAGTTAAGGCAAAACCTGAACAGAAAGCAGATGGACTATACCTTTATGGTTGCCTTCTTTCCCGAACTGATCTTCTCAAAGCTGGAGTTTGTGGCTCTTCATCTTCTGAGTCTTCTTCTGTTGTAGAGTCTGATTCATCCTCCTTTAGCTCAAACTCTATATTTTCAGGTTCCTTTGATAGGACTTCATGTTTAACAACATCTTTCACTTCTCTAAACACCACATCTCGGCTGTACACAACCTTCCTTGTTTCTGGGTTCCAAAGCTTGTAACCCTTTAAACCATGCTTATACCCAATAAAGATGCACTTTTCAGATTTATTATCCAACTTGGTCCTTTTCTCCTTTGGAACATGTACATATGCATCACATCCAAATACCCTTAGATGTGAAAGAGAGGGTTTCTTACCAGTCCATACCTCATGTGGGGTCTTATCCTCCAACGCTAATGAAGGTGATCTGTTAACTAAGTAACATGCAGTCTCCACTGCCTCTGCCCAGAATTCTTGTCCTAACCCGGTACCATTGAGCATGCTTCTTGCCTTTTCCATCAGTGTTCTATTCATTCTTTCTGCAACTCCATTTTGCTGAGGGGTGTATGGAGTAGTCTTCCGCCGTGCTATACCACACTTCTTACAGAACTCTTGAAATTCATTCTTGCAGAACTCCCCACCATTATCTGTCCTCAGTGCCTTTATCTTCTTCTATGTCTGGTTTTCCACCAAAGCCTTAAATTCTTTAAGTCTGTCAAAGACTTCAGATTTCTTTGAGCATTTTTGTACTTATTTTTCACCTCCTAAATAATAATATGGCTCAGCTATTCTGCATATTTTCATAGTGTTTATTATTTAATTGTACATTGTTGTAGTTTCTAGCTATTGTGTTTCTAGATTCCTATCTTTCCCATTTTGGGATATTACAATGGTATCAGAGCATGATATTTGGCTCATATTGTGGGAAATACATTTTATGACATCAGAGGAAGAAGCAGAAAGAAGAGATCTATAATGGCGGAGGGATTAAGTTTTTTCATACTTCTCTTTAGATCTATGCAGGATCTCTCCAAGGAGGTCAAACAAGTGAGAAATTAAAGGCAAAAGGAGACTTCAAGAAGGTTTCAGAATGAGTTAAGTCCAAGCACTTCCTATCAGCAGCATAAACAACTGGCAAAGCAAAGAGCTCCACAACATTCTACTATGTCCACTTTCTTTGAAGAGGAAGGTGAATGGTATGAATATGGAGGAGATTTGGGGTATGAAACTCTAAGTAAATATCTGTCAGAGTACAAATCATAGTCCAAAGAATTTAAGGAGAATCTAACTCTCCAATAGTTTTTACAACTCAAAGGAGTCAGGATATCCCACAACAGCAATAGAGGAAAGAGGCACAAATTCTTCTTACCTACATTATATGGATCACCACAAGCATAGTTAAAGCTTGTAGGAAGGAGTTAGATGCATTCTTTCAACTATACCCAGTAGCGGAAAGAGAGGTTGTTGAGATTGCAGCACTACATCTTGAGGGTGAAGAAAAGGGTTGGTGGTTCAGTCATTTGAAACATGCAAAACTGACTACTTTTACATATTTCACTCAAATATTGAAGAAGAATTTTGATAGAATAAAACTGGAGACACCTTCCATAGAGACACTTCCCGTCATTAATGAGATAGTACATGAGGAACCAAAGGAACATGTCATCATTATCACTCCAGAAAGGGAGAAACTAACACCACCACCAGCTGCAAAAGTACTTGCATCAGGAGAAGGAGCACTTGCATCTTTGCAAGATGGTCTTGATCTCTTGACATTCAGAGCCCCATGCATGATTCAGGATATGCATGAGGAAAAGGAGGCAGATACCAGTGTTGGTACAATAGAAGATGAGAAGTCACCACGATTACCAGCAGTTGGAGAACCCATTGCACAAGTTGGAGGAACTCTTGTGGTTGAACAAGATGTTCCCAAGTATCATCTTATACAAGGTTTGAAAACATTTCCATCTCATATTATTTATTCACCTGAGCTTGAGATTTGTGGGGACATGCCATCAGGGAAATTGCATAACCAAGGATTAGAGCACCTTCCTGATTTGGAGCAAAAAATATCATTGCGCAGAGGACCCTTGACTTTTTCAAGGAGGAGATGTATATCCATCCCTTTTTTTCATTATTGAGCTACACACAAAATGTTTTGTTGAAGTGTGGATTTTTGGAGGATGGAATGAGCCTAGTCCTAATTAGTACAATGTCGGGCTATGAGTTAAACATTGTGTATGATCATGAGATAGTAGATGCACCATCATGTAGATCGACAGAACTTTCACTTAGCAACATTGATGATATGAGGGCCCCATTATTGTTGGAGCATTCTGAGGACAAATTCACTTGGGAAGCACTAGAGGGACAAATGATAGATGGTAGACATCTTGTGATGGATAGAATTTTCCATTATCAAGATGGAGATTTCTTGATGAGAATTTTACAAATCAAAGAGAAGTTTCTACCTACAACATGTGTAGAACCTTATGGGTTCTATCAGGCCATTGATGAGAGGATCTCATGGACATACCTCAAGGAGGGTGCACTTCAACATCTCATGGAGTGCAAATATTATCATCGGATGAAGGAGGATGGTGTTCTACCTTGGGTGGATACCAAGTTGGAGCATGATATGATTCATCACCCACAGTGGGATGGATTGATGAGGATGATGAGCAAGGGGTTGACAACCCACTTTCATATCTATGATACATGGCAAAAATAAGCATGGATGCACTGGTTCCTTTTGGGTGAGTATGGTTACTATCCAACATTTCACATTTGTATGATCCATGCCTTGCATAGCACTGGTGTGATGCAATAGAAGGAGGCATGGTTATGCTAGTTATTGTTGAGAGATTTTGGTTATATCATGACATATCCTATGTCAAAGGGTCGAGTATTGTTTGGGACATTGTATGGCACTCACATGATTTGGAAACAAGGAGCTTGGTTATGTTGTTTTGATGTGAAATTCTATATGTCAATCATTATGTTGTTGCTCCATGACTTGCATCATGATGATGTGAGGTGGCAGAAAAAATCCTTGTTGCTTTGGTTACTCTTCGGAGAGTATGGATTGACATTCTTCGATACTTTGCATGATGATGATGGAGGATGGAAATGTGAGGCCTTACTGTGTTGGCTTCTGTTGGGAGAGTATGGCCACCATACTTGGTATGATGATGAGGTGGTGTGGAAGCAAGAGGCATTTTTGTGGTGGCCTCTCTTGAGAGAGTATGGATACTACACTTGTTATGATGATGATGTGATGTGGTAGCAAGAGGAATTGCTGTAGTGGCTTCTTTTGAAAGAGTATGGCACTCACACTTGGTTTGATGATGATTTGGCATGGCAGCAGGAGGAATTGCTGCAATGGTTACTACTGGGGGAGTATGGTTTGACATCTTATATGTCCATCCATATGTCTCTACTTCTTATTTTACACCATGTTGGGATGATGCTTGGATCCAACAAGTCCAACAGGGCCAATGATGAGAGCATGGAGAGATGTAATCTACTTCATGTAGCATGGTATGGAGAGATAGTTGACGAGTTCGAACATTCCATTTGGGGAATGAACCACTTCACTTTATATATCTCATGTATAGAGGAGAATCTTGGACAGCATATGGTTCCCACTTGGAGACTCATTGATGAGGAGCGACATCTAACTTTTCAGTTGGAGGCCATTCTAGACATTCTACGGAGGCAAATTTGGAGTTGGGCATGCATAACACATTGGAGCATATGGGGAGGCCTTCCATATGAGGATGCCATTTGGAGGGAGATGGATTGTTATAAGATCTACTTTTCCAGTTTCTTGAGGACAAGAAACATTTTTGCGGGGAGGAACGTAATATTCCCAATGTTCCATTAGTTAATTGGAATATTAGAGTTCTTAATTTTTCTAATTAATTAACTAAATAAGAGGGTGGAGGGACCCATAATCCCCATAGATGAATAAAATCAACTTTTGATGTGTGTATGTGGGTTATTTAGAAGTATATTTTCATTATGGAGTAGTGGAGCAGCTTATTAATGAAGGAAGGGTGGTGATCATGCATCATTAGTGAGAAGATCATGGAGAGAGTGGCCCAAGTCAAAGTAAGATCATGGAGCAATAAAAGTAAGATCATAGAGTACTAATGATCAGATGGTGGAGGAAGTATTGCATTAAATGAAAACATGATGGAGAAAGTGGAAATTCAATGCGGAGATGATGGAGAACATGGAGAGACAACACAATCTTCATGGAGGCTACTGTCCACATGTGCGGCACAGTTATGAGGTGGGCCAAGGCTAGGGGAGGCTCACAGAGCATAAAAGGAAGATGAAGGCAACCATAGAAAGCAGGTCTTAGAATTTGATTTCAGATCTGGATTTTTCATTTAAGTTTTCTATGCATGCTTCATCTGTTTAGCTAAGTCTGCAGTGTTGTTTAGCACACGGGTGTTTCCGAGCAGAAATTCCACCCTAACCCATGGGGGACTTTGAGTGTCTAATCTAGGAAGGTTTATTTGAGTATATATTCATCATCAGGCATTGGTGCTACATTCAACCCCTCTCTACAACACATTTAGTCTTAGGAATTACGAATTCCTGCTTGAGGGTTTGAGAGGAGGAGGTTGTTTCTAGCACTTCAGCTAGGACACCGGTGGAGGATTCATCCTTTCACCTTGGGATTTCAGATCAATATTCCAGGAGCATCATTTTGATATCTGGCATTAGGCCATCAGTTTATACCTCCATGCAGTAGCATTTCTCTCAGGAATTGCGCAATCCAGTCTTGTAGATCCATTAGAGGAAGGAAGTTTCCAGTATTTCAGCTAGAAATGCGCGGTTCATACCCTCGCTTATGTGAGATTTTTTCCATCATTATTGAGAAACATTGCATCATCTAGCATCAGGCTATAGCTTCATCCTCCTTGACAGTGCAGTTATTTCTAGTTGTTGTGTATTCAGCAGCTGCAACTTGGGAGGAGGAAGGAGGAGATAGATCTCAAGCTCCTAGCTTGGAGATCTGAAGGAGGGATAAACCCTTCATGCATTGAGCTGATTTTACATCATTGCATCCATATTATCTTCAGTGCATGCAGTATATTTTCATACCCAGCAGTCATATAGTGCAAGCCCTAGGAGGGTGATTTTCCAAGATTTTTAGATCTGGAAATCCTTTTGGGGTTATTTTGGGTTTTCATCACAGAGCCCATATTTGAAATCTCGGCATCATCTAAGCTCTGGAACATCTAGATATACGCATTCCCTTTCATCCAGCGGTTATATTTACACCATTTGCATAAGGGACAATGTAGTATAGCCTCTAGAAGTTCAGCAGTTCAACATTTCCTTTGATGAGAGGGCTTCAGCGTCATTCTAGCCTACTTGTTTGGCTTGAGTGCTTCTAATTTTGAGCATTGTTTTAGTTGTTTTTCACCTCCTAAATAATAATATGGCTCAGCTTTTCTGCATATTTTCATGGTGTTTGTTGTTTAATTGTATATTTTTGTACTTTCCAGCTATTTTGTTTCTATATTCATGTCTTTCCCATTTTGGGATATTACATTTTAAATATACGAATAGGATGACAACCTAAAAGCCAGACTATAAATTTATCAGTTGTAAGGAAAAGCCACTCTATGGTGGGAAGAAATAAAAATTGTAAAAGGTATTGACGAGTAAGATATAACTTGGAATAATTTTCAAAAACAATTTCAAGATAAGTATTTGACTAAATGATTCTATGATGAAAAATCCAATAAATTTCATGATTTGAAATTGCGACACCAGTTTGTGGATGCGTTTGTAACTAAATTTACCTCCCTGTTGTCGTGCGTTCCCTATATTCGTGAATAAAAAGGTGAGGTGTAGTTTTTTATCAGTACTCTACCAGCTTTGATAAAATAAATATTGAAATTTCATAATCCGAAGTCAATGGATGAAGCCATTCGAAAATCTCATAATTTCTGTTATGAAACTAGCTCCAAAAATAGAAGAAAAGAGAGATCAACGCCTTAGAAATAAGTGACTTCGAGGGGGCAACCTACTTTACATTACATAAATGAACAATTATTGGATGATACAAATCAGAAAAACTCCTTATATATATATGAGTCCATGGGGTCATAATATAATCCTAGCCGACATAACAATAATAATGTAAGGGAAAAATAATAACAATATTGGGGTTACAGGGGTACAACAATAACAATAAGGGGGCTACACTAACAAAAATAATGGAATACACTAGTAATATAGTGACCTAACATGCCCCTCTCCTTCAAAAAAGTGTTGTCCTCAACACTTTAGTAGCTCCCGATGCTTATGTATAAAATTCTCATCCTCCCATGTAAAATCTTCAGTGGGTAAGTTCTTCCACTTGATGAGATACTCTGAAATTGATTGATTTCGTCGCTATAGAGTTCTTGTTTCTATGATTTCTTCAGGTTCCAATATTATTTTTCCTGCCTCATCAAGTTCTGGAAATATTGTTTGAACTGGAATTTTGTCACCTGTAACCTTCTTTAAGCATGAAACATGGAAAAATGGATGCACTCGCGAAGAAGCAGGAAGCTCCAATTTATATGCCATAGTACCAATATTTTGCAACACCTTGTAAGGCCATGGTACTTTGGTGATAATTTATTATCCTTCTTAGCTTGCTTGAGGGACATGTTTTTGTATGGTTGTAGTAGTAAAAATACCCAGTTTACTACATCAAAACTTCTCTCGCTTCGATGTTGAACTGCATGTTGTTTCATTTGATTTTGTGCCAAATTTAGGTTATCCTTTAAGAGTTGGAGAACTTCTTGTTGATGCTCGATGTGATCTTACACTACTTGTGTTAGCCTCTCTAAAATAACAATAATAAATCCAAAATAATTAATTAAATATTCCTAACTCTTGGGTTGTTGGGTTGTTCCTCAAAAGATGGAGTTTGTTTAGGAACTCCTATTTTGGTGGGTTTTTGGTGAGAACTTATCTCAACCAAAAGAGAATAAGATAGCATGGACTATCTTCTCTCATCTATTTAAATTGTAAATTAAAATTATTTTAATTAGTGAGATTACATGAGGAAGCCATGAGGCTTCTGCCTTTTCCTCCAATGTTTTTCCTATTTTTTGTATCTATGTTTTCTGCAGTATTTTTCTGAGTTATTTTAATTTGTATCATGTGGTATCGGAGAAACGGTGAGATTTTGGATCGTGGATTCATGGATCTGGAGTGAACGCAGAGAGCAAACTTTTGCGCCGAATTGATCGTGCTTGAAGGTAACACAATCTGAGATCGATTGTTGATTGGTTTGATTGTCAGTTGAATTAAAATAGTTGTTGCAATAAAATAAACAAAAAAGAAAAGGAGAGCGTTGTTGACGTAGCATATTACTAAAATGCATTGTTTTCCAATCTACATTGAAGAATTGTGGTATAAAAGTCATTTTGAAAGATTTCAAAGCTCACGTCATAGAGCAAGTGCAACGAAGGTTCCAACCTTGTCCCTGTTGAAACGCTGAAGGAGCCGTAGCATTTTAATGAATTTAATTTGTTTAAAGAATTTGCAAGTGTTGGAAAGACAGAAACTGGCGTAGCCATTTGGCCCATCCAAAATTCATACTTTCAATTATGATTAATGTTTAATTTGGCATAGCATTTAAATGAATTGATGAAATCGTTTAATTGAAGCTGCGTCCTTGAATATTTAACTTTCAATGATGAAGCAGCATTAAGAAATAGCGTCTGTAGCTATCTACTCTGCCAGGGCGGATTTGACAGTGGTCTTTGGATCAAATCTTCATAGAAAAGCTCAAGAATTGCCAGATGAACGCCAGGCTGAATTTGAGAAAAACGTGGAAGCAGCATAGTGTTCGATTTGAATGAATTTGAAGTAGCATCGATTCATCTTTTATAGAAACCAGCGTTAAGAACATCATTTGGTTGACAGCATTAAGAACCAGCGTTTCACGACGTTTAATTTGAAGCTACCTTTGAACCATCAATTTGTGTTGAAGCTTGCCAAGCAATGCCTTGTTTTCGACGGATCGATCCGTTTTTTGTTGGTGTACGTTGAAGTGCAGTGTGAAGATCAGAAGCGTGTTTCTGCACGCGTTCAAACAGTTGACGTGACCAGGAATTTGGTAAAGGGACGCGAAGTGTTGAACTGCTCACTAATTCAAAATAATGTTCAAAGTGCTCCTCAAAATTGTAACATAAATCAATTTAAACAGCGTTCATTCCAGCAGCGTTCATTCCAAATCAAGCAGCGTTCATTGAAACAGCGTTCATTCAAAATCAAGCAGCGTTCATTCCAGCATTTTGAAACAGTGTTCATTCCAGCGTTACATTTGTTGATGCTGATACTCCAAGTTCAACGTACGACCGTAAGTTCAAATACATTGTTTACAATATGATTTGACTTTTTTTTAAAAGGAGTTTTCGTTCACTTTTTTTTTCCAAGTGACTTCATAAAATCAATTTTCTTTTAAAGGGACTTCGTAAACATTATTTCACTTTTTGAAGTGACATCATCAAGTGTTTTTAAGGGAGTTAAAAAAAATAGGAACGTATCATGGTATGGTGTGGAGTGATAAGGTGATTTTTATTTTTGTAATAAATTGATTTTTAAAAGGAGGTATAAGGTGGATTAAAGGTGTTTTTTAATGAGTGAGTTTTGGGAGATATAAGGAGTGAATAGAATATTTTTTTTAATGAGAAGATTATTTTTAATGTCATCATTATAATAATGGAGAGATACAGTAATGAGTATTTGTAATTTTTATGGAGTGATAAGTGTGAAAACAATTTTGTATTTAATTTTGGGAGCTTTTAAGTGATCATAGATATTTTTGGAGTGATAAGGTAAATTTTTTGTCAAATTGGAGTGATAAGTGATTTTTTTTTAAACGAGAAATTCATTAGATTCAGCCAGTGAACATCCATATTTTGAAGACGAGTTGCTTTCAAAGGGTTGTCAACTTGACATTATTATTGCTTTAGATGATGTACTCAGTGATTAATAAAGATATCATTTTTTTTGGTGTTGATGTGTCCTAGATCCGCCCGAAATTGAATAAGGGGATCTTAGGTACACCATGTGTGTTTGATGGCGCATGTGTTTTATGGCTTCATGATTGTTTCTTTTTTTATCTGTGTCTAGTTGTGACACATTAATAATTTCATACATAAAGTTTAATATCAGCAATCACAACACTTATAACAAAATAGCTGCAAGATCAACACATGCATCTGCATAACTACAACATATAATCGAAGATTGTCTACATCAGCGTTTTAAATCAACAAGCCAATTCACTTCATCAAGTTCATGTACCTGCACACTCAAAAGTCTACATTAGCGTGGTTATACATTATTTTCAGAACTTGTAATCAATTCATTATGTTATGTTAATCATTAAAAATTCATTGTTAATGAATTTTTAAGAAGACAAGTGAATTCATTATTTTAAAGTGAATAATTGTAAGCTTTCTTGGGTGCATTGTCAACAGTCTTAGACACCCTTCCTTTACACAAATCAATTGAGTGCATGAGTTTTTTCAAACAAGCAACAAGTTTACATCTCCAAGCGAGCCTGATTTCAAGCAATTTGCGTCAAGACAATACAAAGATCAAACCATCAAGCAAGCCAGAGTGAAGTTTATTGCAGTGACCATCAAAAACAACCAACCAAGTTTAACTCTGACATCAATCAACCAAGTTGACATCGACATCAAGCGAGCGTGGTTATTCATTCAAGTGAGCGTGAAGTCATCAAGTAAGTCAAGTAAGCGCTTAAACAAACATGATCGTCATCAAGAAAGCATGAATTCCAGAGTTTAAGCGAGAATATTCTAGCAAGTGTTCCAAGCAAGTGCAATCAGCCACAAATCAAGCGAGCGTGCCATTCAAGCCACATTCAAGCGAGCCTGTCATTCAAGTGAAACAGTTCAAAGTACGACATCTACAACACGAGAGCCTGTTTTCAAGTGCGCAAGTTCAGATGGCACAACATATTCAGTTGTTAAACATTCTTCATATTTTGATCATCTCCAGTGATGAAGACATGGTGCACGTCAGCAAAGGCACTCTTGCTGATCTTCCACGGCATCTACACCAAACACATGACACTATTGAGTTTCTTCAACTTGAGTCGCAACTTCAAAGGATTGAATTGCAAGAAAATAATGAAACTTTCAAGTCTTTGAACCATCTAGATGATAAGTCTTTGCACAATCTAGATGATAAGTCATTCATTCATCCAGCTTCAAGTGTCATAGCTGTTCCAAATCCAATTTCTTCCAAGCCCATCATCATGCCCTAGGAAGAAATTTAGAATAACAACAATCGACGAGGCTTAGGATATGTCCAAGAGGATGCCAACTTACATATTCCTGATTATTCTAAGCCCATTTAGTTCGTCAGTGCGGGATTTCTTGAACAGATCCCCTCAGCACATTCAAAGACAGTCACAGACAACCAGCAGTGCATGCAAGCCAAAGTTGCCGAAAAAGAGAATTCCACACAACCTGAAGTTGAAGTCAAGCTGAAATGTTCTCATTGTCAGAGAACCAGTCATATGGAAGATTAGTGTTTTGATCTCCATCCATGTCGCCATTGTGGCAAGTCCAATCATTCCTCAGACAAATGTCGCAATCAACACAAATCAGAGAGATTGAAGATACATTATGAATGGATTGACTCTTGGGAATGGTCATCCACAGTTAAACGATTGCTTCAGTTCTACAACCACATTCGATCACACATTGTGCAGCCAACAATGAACAAATGATGGTACTCTCATGCAGTTGAATGGGGGAGTACAACAGTGTAAAACTCCTACACCTGAAGGGGGGGAGTTCAGGAATACTTTCCAAGCGAAGTGTCTCTCCTTTCAGTTGACAAAGGGGGGAAAATTTCAATGAGATTGACAGTGGTTGTCAGACTGAAAGTCTCGACAAAACCAACAAAAGTAGCCAGTGGGCATCTTCAACAGCCAGTGGGCATCATCAAAAAATTTGCCAGTGGGCATCAACCAATTTTCTAGTGGGCATCAACAAATTTTTTAGTGGGAAGTCGACAACAAAGAAGCAGTGAACAGTTTTTCAGCACATCAAAAGCAACAGTGAGTTTTTTTTTGACATCATCAGCCAGTGGGCTTTGAACAAATTTTGTTAGTGGACAAAGGATGCTACTTTCATGCAAAGGAAAGATGAATCCTTTTGCAACTTGGCACTTGATGGAGTTATCAAGCGAAATTCAGACATGAATCAGACATACAGCTGACTCATGGTCTCTTCGTATCATAGACAAAGATCTGTACTTTTAAGCGCTTGCAATGTTTTTTGAGGATCAACATGAGAACTTGGAAGATGGTTCCTTGTTCTTATTTTGGATTTTTCATTGAAGGGGGGAATGTTAGCCTCTCTAAAATAACAATAATAAATCCAAAATAATTAATTAAATATTCCTAACTCTTGGGTTGTTGGGTTGTTCCTCAAAAGATGGAGTTTGTTTAGGAACTCCTATTTTGGTGGGTTTTTGGTGATAACTTATCTCAACCAAAAGAGAATAAGATAGCACAGACTATCTTCTCTCATCTATTTAAATTGTAAATTAAAATTCTTTTAATTAGTGAGATTACATGAGGAAGCCATGAGGCTTCTGCCTTTTCCGCCAATGTTTTGCCTAAGTTTTGTATCTATGTTTTCTACAATATGTTTCTGAGTTATTTTAATTTGTATCATGAACCTTAGAATTTTCTCTTAAATATGATGTGATGGAGGGTGAATGATATCCATAAAGTGCCATATATTAGGTCATTTTTGTTACAGTATGGAAGGAAGTGTTATACCATGATTCAACCAGAGGTAACCCGTTGACCCATTGTGTTTGTTTATTAGATACAAAATAACAAATATATCCTTTCAAAAATTTATTCACTATCTCAGTTTGACCATTAGATTGAGGATGATTAAGATGAGCTATGAGCTAGTTGAGTGCCCAAGCAAGAAAATAATTCCATCCAAAAATTTCCAGTAAAAATGGGATCTCTATCACTTGCAATAATATTTGGGTTTCCATGTAGCTTTTGAATTGTTTCCATAAATGTGACGGAAACTATACTTGCTTTAAATGGATGAGATACTGCACAAAATTGTCCATACTTGGTAAGTCTATCAACTACCACCATGATGACACTCTTTCCTTTAGACTTAGGTAAACCTGTGATAAAATCCGTTGAAATCTCCTCCCAATGTTCACTTGGAATGGATAAAGGTTGTAGAAGACCTGGGGTCTTAATTGTCTCAACTTTATTTTTCTAGAAAACCAAACATTCTGCCAGAAAATTTTTAATATCATATTTAAGGCCATCCCAAAAAAATTCTAGGCTTCACCCTGTGGTAAGTTTTTAAAAATATCGAGTGTTCTCCTAAAGGAGAAGTGTGCAATTCCAAAAATATTTTGTTTTAGTTCAGAATTCTCACAAAGACATAAGCGATCTGTATACCATAAGGAATCATTTTTCCAACTAAATGTATCATATTGACTAGGATCTTTCTGCAAATTTTTAATGAGTGTCCACACTTCTTCGTCCTTCTTCCATTCATCCCTTGCTTCGGTTATCCAATCTGGTTGGATAATAGAAATGGCACAAAGCAATGCTTCCACCTCTTCACCGTTTCTTGATAGTGCATTTGCAACAACATTTAGCTTCCCTTTTTTGTAGCTGATTTCAAAGTAATAACCCGACATCTTTTTGACCCATTTTTGTTTTTCTTCTGAAGAAATTTTTTGTTCCAAAAAGTGTTTAAGACTATCATGATCAGTTTTTACCTTGAAGTGTCTTCCCATTAGGTAAGGTCACCATGTATTTATTGCATGTAGTATTGCCAACATTTCCTTCTCATAAATATCTTTCTGTAAATACTTTCCTTTGATTGGATGACTTTCAAAAGCAATTGGTCTTCCTTCTTGCATTAAAACAACACCAATTCCATTTCCTGAGGCATCACATTCCACAATAAAGGTTTTTGTGAAGTCTGGCGTAGCTAAGACCAGTGCTAGGGACATTGCCTCTTTAAGTTTTTCAAAGGCCCTAGCTACTTCAAGAGTCCATGAAAATGCATCTTTATTCAATAATTTTGTTATAGGTGTTGCTATTCTCCCATAATTCTTAACAAACTTGCGATAATATCATGTTAACCTGAGAAATCCTCACAACTTATTTATGGTTGTGGGGACTTTCCATTCCTTAATGGCTTTAATTTTGTTAGGGTGTACCTTAACATCCTCGTGAGATACAATATGACCCAAATATTCCACCTCTTGTAATCCAAAGAAACATTTGGAGGTTTTTGCATATAATTGCTTCTCCTCCAATATTTTGAGCACCCTGTCAACATGTTGAACATGATCCTTCCAAGACCTGTTGTAGATTAGTATATTATCAAAAATACTAGCACAAATTTTTTTAGGAAGTGTTTTCAAATGGAATTCATCAACCCTTGAAATGTAGAAGGTGCATTGGCAAGGCCAAAAGGCATGACCAAAAACTCATAATAGCCCTCATGAGTTCAAAATGTTATTTTCGGAATATCTTCAGTCTTCATTCTAATTTGATGGTATCCTGCACGAACATCCAACTTGGTAAAATAAATTGCTCCATGTAATTCATCCAATAATTCATCAATCACAGGAATGGGAAATTTATCTTTAATAGTGAGCTTATTGAGCTCCCTATAATCCGGACACATGCGCCATGATCCATCCTTCTTGTGCACCAATACTATTGGAGCAAAGAAAGAACTTTGACTAGGTTGAATTATACCAGCCTCTAACATTTCTGCAATCATACGTTCAATTTTGGTATTTTGGACATAAGGGCATATGTAAGGCTTCATGTTTGGAGGAACACTTCCTGGAATCAAATGAATAGCATGATCATGATCATGAATAGGTGGGAGTCATTTGGGAGTCTCAAACACCTTGGAATGATTGTCCAAGACTTTTTGGAGATTTGGATAAATGGATGATTTTGATGTTAGAACTTCTAGTGAAAATAATTGTGAAATTACACCTTGTTATTTATTTAGAAGCTTTGTCATGACATTAAAGCTTATTATCTTTCCCAGCTTCTCTGCGATACCTCGTAATTCGATTTCCTTTCCTTCTGAAAAAAATTTCAAGAAAATTTCTTGAAAATTAAAAGCTACTATCCCCAAATATTGTAACCATTGTACTCCTAGTACAACATCAACACCTCCCACTGGAATGGAAAGTGCTGGACTAATCAATACATATTCCCCCATGGCTAGCTTGATATTATGGCATTTTCCAGAGCAATTTATAGTTCATCCATTTGCAACCATCACTTGACATTCTAGTGTTGGGTATAAGAAGCACTTCAATTCCTTGGATACCTTACAATGAATAAAATTATGGGTACTACCCGAATCAATCAACACTATTAGATTTTTCTTCTTGATATGTCCCTCTATCTTGAGAGTTTTAGGAGTGGTAATTCCTGCCAATGCATTTCACGATATGGTCGAATTGATTTCTTCTTTCTCTAGGGTTGGTTCCTGTTGTACATCCTCTTCTTTTGAAGTTTCTTGTTCATTTTATTCCTCCTCTTCACAATCTATGTAATATAATTTCTTCTAAGCATACTTATGACCTTTAGTGTATTTTCTATCACAATTGTAGCAAAGCCCTTTTTCTCTTTTTTCTTCCAATTTTTGTGGTGTCAACCTTGTAGGTTGTGGAAGTCTAGGAGTAGCAACACTTCCATCTTTATAGATGTGAGTGGTAAGATTCCTTGTCGCCATAATTTTACATTCAATTTTTCTAGCCAACTTGAATTCCTTCTCTAATGAATCAGGTTCCCAAAGCCAAACCTCATGTTGGATGTTATCCTTTAAAGTCCCTATGAAGACATCACTCATATGTTGCTCTGGAATATCAAATACCCTTATATTCAATTTTTGAAAGTCCTCAATGTGCTCCAGTGGGCATATTCAACATCTAGTGGGCATTCAAACATCCAAGAAGCCAGTGGGCATCAACAATGAGAATTTTTTGATAGCATCGAAAAAATCGATTGTGAGTTGTTTTTTGACATCATCAACATCATCAACCAGTGGGCTATCATCATCAGCAATTTCGCCAGTGGGTGTATTCAACATTTTTTCAATGGACAAGCAAATTCGTCGGTGGACATCATCAATATCAGTGGATGAAGGATGTTGATTGCAAAAAAAATGACAGATAGATCATTTTTCAGCTTGGCACGTGATGGATCTGTCAAGAAAAATTCAGAGATGAATCCATCATGCACTTGACTCATGTTCTCTTTAGATTGTAGTTTTTCAACATCTCACTTTGGCAATTTTTCAGGCAGTGCTTTTAAGGATCAACAATTTCAGCATGAGAACTTTGAAGATGGTTCCTTGATGCAGAGGCATTAGACTCAAAAGTTACTTTGTACATAAGTAGACATAGGGGGTCCCATGTTCTTTAAATTTCTTGTAAATATTAATATTTTGAATAAATTTGGTAGGGAATTGTAATTTTTCGCAAGTCATTTTGAGAGCATGAGAAATTGGTTAAGATAGGAATACAAAGAGTTAGTTTAGGATCAGTTCAGTTATTGAGTCTAATTTTAGGAATTGGGAATGCTAAGAGTTGCTGAACTATTTGGAGACCTGAATCGATTCAGGTCATCCTTGTGGTATAAATGTAATCCTGAAGAGTTTAGATAGGGGGGTAGAGAACTTCTTCAGCAACAGAGTAGGACGATAATGGCCATTGAACTGAATATCTGGCCTGCCAGGAAATTTGTAAGTGATGGCTTTTGAGATTGATCACCTGTATGTATATATATCTATTTATGGAGAATTGTTTATAAGTTCCATGTGTGACTTCATGTCTTCTTGGTAGAATTACATGGGGAATAGTTGAATTCTGAGAGTTAGTATGGATTCCATGTTCTTGGTTGAATTAGTAATTCTGTGCGAGGTCTATATTTCTGTGTTTAATAGCAAGTGCTCGTATTCTGTGTAGAGGAGGACTGTAAAATATCCCTCTCTCCCTTGAGAAACTGTGTGTGAGGTTAGGGTGAGTTGAATTCCTGTTTTCACCATATGAGTGAGAGTTTAATTCCTTTGAAATTGCTAGATTGCATGTGATCTGTGTGGAGGATTGTCGGGATTTTGATATGAATAATCCTGCGTGATTATAAGTTTGTTCTCGATGAGAGTATTCGAATTCTATAGCAATTAAGAATCCAGTGATTGATCATGTCCGTATGGATCGCTTGAAGTTATTGTGGAAGTGTGATTAGTTATCCAAGGCTTGTGAGTACTGTAAAACACTACCGCAAGGGTTATGTATGGGCGGAACTCTGCGTCGGAGTCGATAGATGAAAAGAATGCCAAGGAACGAGGTTGTAATGTGAAGAAATACAGTGATTGCGCGAGGAGGAGAACCTCTTTAAATAGAATGGGCGGAACCTGAGCGTAAAGGAGTAGAGCGAAACCTGGTGTGTCGAAGAAGATGGAACCTTGCAGGAGTGAAAAGTAAAGGCAGGTTTCCAGTTTTGATCGCACCACCTTCGTAGGGTAAGTGGTATTCAAGAAATTGGAGCGATTCCATTGACTTCCTGACACGTGGCCTCAAGCGGTTGGGAGAAACCGCTCTCATCGTGCATTATCGTTCGTGCAAGTAACTCGTGCGATATTAGTTGGATCAATTGAAGTGATGTGAAGTGATAACATCCATTGGATGGGCGTGTGGATTTAACAAAGATACGTTTCTCTGTTGCTAATGAATAAATGAGTGGGCCCGAGTACTGTACACATATGAATGGTAAGCGAGTTGTTCTTAAGTCTAAAGATGAAGTTGTGATTTATGCGGGCGATCGGTTGTCTATTTAAACCTTGATATATATATATATATATGGAGGCGCATATGTATACATAATGGAATTGTCAATTAATATCTCAATTCACTGAATTGAGATATTAACATAGTCCATATTTTCTTATTTAATTTTACCAACTCAGAAGTTAGAGAGAGTGTGAGTTGCCAGATTGTGGACTGGGTTGAGCAGCGAAAATTAAACACACTCATACACGGATTAAGATTGTGGCTTGCCAAAAGTCAGGACTGTGGGTTGGACGGTTATCAAGTGGTATCAGAGCTTCAGGAATAGCTCTTTTTAAAAAGTCCGAGTTTGGTGAATGCAAGGAAACCAGAATTTTGAAAGCTGACAAAGACCGCAAGCATACAAAAGGCGCAATGAAGGTGTACTGAGATAGTGAATAAAAGTTGAAGTTACATCTATTTAAGGGTGATTGCAGAATTACAGAGTCCAATTGAAGGACCAGTGTTTTGAAGACTGTAGATTTGAAGAAGGAAGATCAGGCAACAAGGATACACAGAATCACAGTGAACCGGATTTCCAGAGTGAGTGGAGGACAGGATCATGATCTTGCAGGTAATTAATATAAATCTGATGTGTATTTTATGTTTGCAGAATTGTGGTTGCTGAAAGTGCAGACAGAGTTTGATAGTGAAGGTAGTGAGCCTGATATCCAGCTAGAGGCTGGATAAAGAGGAAAATTGTGATGTTCTCAAGAGAAGGTGAGCAGTGTTTAACTCTGGTTGAAGGATTGTTTGCAGAAGTCAGAGTGTAGACAATTGAAGACATCTCAGCAAAAGTACATCACCGCTTTGAGATCAGTGGTAGAAGAGTCCAGCAATGGATTCTGAGTGCAGAAAGAGTGTGGAAGAACCTAAAATATTCCCAACTAAGGTTATATGAAGGAAGAATAGAGGTGTTCTTGAGAGAAGTTGGAGAGTGAAGCCTAGTGAGGAAAAGAGAGTGCTCAGAAGGTTCCAGAGAGAGTGAACCAGTACTTTCCAAAAGCAGGATCCAGAGGAAGGGATTGGTGAGGTAAGTTGCAGCAAGAGAGCTTGCTGTTGCAGAGGCTTAGTGCAGTTGTAAGTGAAGAACTCCTAGAGAATAAAATGGCTACTGAGAGCCATAGTAGAGACTGCAGAGATTGCAGAGGTTCTGAGAGAGGCCACAACAGAATAATGACGGAAGATGCCAAAGCAGTTGGCATGAGGAAGAGACTCACAGATGAAGAGTATTGGAAGGAATTTGTTGAGATCAGGGAAGAGTTCAACAGATTGAAACTAAGGATAGAAGAAAGCCAAAGAGTTGGTTGGCTCATGAAAAAGAGAATAAATTGGCAACCATTACAGTTGAGGTTGAGGCAATAGAAGATTGCCTTATTGAGGAAAGAACTCAGAGTAGCTGAGTTGAAAGAAGAAATTTCTGTTTGTGAAACATAACAACACACAAATGAAGAGTGGAGATCTGCAAGAGACCTTGTAGGACATGATGAAGACTTGAGGCAACAAGAATCTTGTCTTGCTGAGGAGGAGATCATTGAGGATTTCCTGAGTTGTTGGACAAGTCCAGACGATGTAAGGGCTTGTGTTTTTTAGTCTGACCAATGTGAAGTGGTGACAGAATCCACACAGGAAGAAGAACCCCTCTTGAGGCAAGGGTGGAAATTGAAGATTCCATGTGCAGACCTATTCAAGAAGAAGTGCTTGAGGGAGCAGCCAAGACTAAAAAGTCTTGTAATTTGAAAACTAAAGATTTGTGTGTGTTTGCAAGTACACCACTAGAGGACAAAAAATCTTCAGATTTCGTTGATGAGAAGGAGACATTGAATCTGAGATCTGCTCAGATAAATGCTGAGATAATGAGATTTCAGGGAGAGATGAAGACTGAAGAATCGAATGAAGATATTCAGCATAATGGTGAAGCTGAGAAAGAAGGACCAGCGGAAGATTGGTCAAAGACAAGCAGTGGCATAAACGGTTGTGTAAGGTTCCCGAAATCTACTCCTATTGAAGTTGTTGAATTGTATAGGAGGTTAGATTTTCAAAGAAGAGATTTGGAAAAGAAGAGGACCTATGCACTGGATAAGTTGCTGGGAAATTAAGGCAGGAAGACCTTCATGGATGGAGTTCATGGAGCAGATGATGGAAGGAAAATGAGACTAACTGACAGTCTCATGAAGGATGTAGATCCGCATGTTGGGGTGCTGACAGAAGATTTGGAAGGAAGTTTTGAACAACATACTGATGTTTTGTCAGAGGAAAATGAGACATTGAAGAATTTGAACTTTACTGTTGATGATCCATGTGTTTATAATACAGATAAAGAGGAAGAACAACAAGTGGAAGTTGTTAGAGAGATGAATGAGAAGGAAACTATGTTGGCTGAAAACATAGTGAGGGATCATCATTTGGGCATGATGATTGGAGCAGTGGAGATAGCTCTGGCAGCTGAAGAAAAAGATGATGAAGAATTTCTGAGCCTTGAACTAGACTTAGGATTTCCGAGAGAAGAATTGGTGACTAGGTCATCAAGTGAGACCATTGGGTCTCATGGTTTTAACACTGACAGATTGTTTTTGTGTGTACTGGTGATGCAGAAGAAAATTCATCCTTTGAAGTTGTCTTGGGAGAAAAAAAACTATTGCTGAAGGAGGATGAGACAACCATGTCTCATATGCAAGGATTTGTCACTATCATTGACAAGGAAGAATTTGCTAGACTGATGGGCCAAGAGCAGGCTGATGAGAATATTTTAAAAGTTGTTGAAGTGAGGAAGAATTAGAATTCCATGCTGACAAAATATGAAGATACAATGGCTAGAGAACTTGATTTGATTGCTGAAGTCAACCAAGGAGGTGAAAGGAAACTGCTAGAGATTTCCCATGAAGAAGAAGAAAATGTTGAGTCTAACTTACAACATGTTGAAGATGTAAAAAAAAACACAGGAGAAATGGTTGAACTGTTTTCTTGGAGCATTTGGAGAAGAGAAATGGATTGCAAACCCGAGAGAAAGGATGCCTGAAGCTGTGAAGAAGAGAACAACAGATACTAGCTTGTAGAATCATATTCTGTTTACTAGTATATTGGATGAGTATGTCACTGCTAGTACGAAATTGAATGGTGAATTTTTTTCTGAGAATGAATTTGTAGATGATGAACAAAAGGAGAATGTTGCAGAGGGAGATATCCTAAAGGATATTCAGGATGTTTGGGCAGAGGCAACATTGGCATCAGCTACACCCATGGAGGTAGCAGACGCAACATGGGGGGTTACATCTGCAGGAATTGAAGAAATGTTAGTAACAACAGTAATAACAAGAGCAGCAATGTTGGCTACCATAGAAAGTAGAAGCAGCAGAAGTAGGCAAGGGAATATCTAGCTATAAGATAGGCTGGAAAACGAAATTGAAGACATAAGGGAGCTGATGATGAGAGTGACTCATGAACAGCAGACAGCAGCAGGAAAGCAGGAGAGTTTCAGCAAAAGAAATACAATGGCATATTTTGAAAGCATAGTTGGGGGCAGATCGCAGAACAAAGTCTGGAATCCTAGAGAAGATTAGTTGAACGATGATGCAGCTGATGAACATCAGCAAAACCAAGTATGGGATCCTGGAGGCAGAGACTGAGAGCACATGATCAGGATATCATGAACAATTTGAAGCTTAGGAGTCTGATGCAGGGGCATTAGGCTCAAAAGTTACTTTGTACATAAGTAGACATAGGGGGTCCCATGCTCTTTAAATTTCTTGTAAATATTAATATTTTGAATAAATTTGGTAGGGAATTGTAATTGTTCTCAAGTCATTTTGAGAACATGAGAAATTGGTTAAGATAGGAATACGAAGAGTCAGTTTAGGATTAGTTCAGTTATTGAGTCTAATTTTAGGAATTGGGAATGCTAAGAGTTGTTGAACTGTTTGGAGACCTGAATCGATTCAGGTCATCCTTGTCGTATAAATGTAATCCTGAAGATTTTAGATAGGGGGGTAGAGAACTTCTTTAGCAACAGAGTAGGAGGATAATGGCCACTGAACTAAATATCTGGCCTGCCAGGAAATTTTTAAGTGATGCCTTTTGAGATTGATCACCTGTATGTATATATATATATATATTTATGGATAATTGTTTATAAGTTCCATGTGTGACTTCATGTCTTCTTTGTCGAATTACGTGGGGAATAGTTGAATTCTGAGAGTTAGTATGGATTTCGCGTTCTTGGTTGAATTAGTAATTCTGTGTGAGATCTATATTTCTGTGTTTAATAGCAAGTGCTCGTAGTTTGTGTAAAGGAGGACTGTAAAATATCCCTCTCACCCTTGAGAAACTGTGTGTGAGGTTAAGGTGAGTTGAATTCCTATGTTCACCATATGAGTGAGAGTTTAATTCCTTTGAAATTGTTGGATTGCATGTGATCTGTGTGGAGGATTGTTGGGCTATCGATATGAATAATCCTGCGTGATTATAAGTGTGTTCTCGATGAGAGTGTTCGAATTCAATAGAAATTAAGAATCCGGTGATTGATCATGTCCGTATGGATCACTTGAAGTTATTGTGGAAGTGTGATTAGTTATCCAAGGCTTGTGAGTACTGTAAAATGTTTCCGCAAGGGTTATGTATGGGCGGAACTCTGCGTCGGAGTCGATAGATGAAAATAACGCCGAGGAAAGAGGTTGTAATGTGAAGAAATACAGTGATTGCGCAAGGAGGATAACCTCTTTAAATATAACGGGCAGAACCTAAGCGTAAAGGAGTAGAGCGGAACCTGGTGTGTCGAAAAAGATGGAACCTTGCAGGAGTAAACTGTAAAGGTGGGTTTCTGGTTTTGATCGCACCACCTTCGTAGGGTAAGCAGTATTCAAGAAATTGGAGCGATTCCATTAACTGCCTGACACGTGGCCTCAAGCGGTTGGGAGAAACCGCTCTCATCGCGCATTATCGTTCGTGCAAGTAACTCGTGCGATATCCATTGGATCAATTGAAGTGATGCGAAGTGATAACAACCGTTGGATGGGCGTGTGGATTTAACAAAGATATATTGCGATGTTGCTAACGAATAAATGAGTGGGCCCGAGTACTGTACACATATGAATGGTAAGCGAGTTGTTCTTAAGTCTAAAGATGAAGTTGTGATTTATGCGGGCGATCGGTTGTCTATTTAAACCTTGATATATATATATATATATGGAGGCGCATATGTATACATAATGGAATTGTCAATTAATATCTCAATTCACTGAATTGAGATATTAACATAGTCCATATTTGCTTATTTAATTTTACCAACTCAGAAGTTATAGAGAGTGTCAGTTTCCAGATTGTGGACTGGGTTGAGCAGCGAAAATTAAACACACTCATACATGGATTGAGATTGTGGCTTGCCAAAAGCCGGGATTGTGGGTTGGACGGTTATCATTCCTCGTTCTTATTTTGGATTTATCATTGAGGGGGAATGTTATCCTCTTTCTCATAAACAATTATAAATCCAAAGTTAATTAAATATTGAAAATTAGGATTTTATGCTTAATTTTCTAGATTATGTTAGTTCCTCTTGACTAGGAATTAGTTTAGGACTACCTAACTGAGCTCCTATATTAGTGTGTGTGGTTGAGATATTTTCTCAACCAAGTTTTCCAAGATAGAAGCAGTATATTGAGACAACTTCTTCATATATTTATTTGTATCATTACATTCTTTTAATAACGAAGAATATGTGAGGAATGTTGTAAGGCTCTCAGGCCTTTTCCATCAGTTCTATGCCTCTGGTGTTTTATATGTCTTATTAGTTAATTTAATTTCTTACATTAACAAGATATAAGAATCAGAACTATTTTATTATGGTGGTAGTGGATAGATTGAGTAAGGAATCTCATTTTATCCTTGTTAAATCTACTTACCAAAATGTTCAAGTTACAGATATATTTATGAGAGAGATACTTCGGCTTCATGGTATGCCAAAAGGGATAATTTCATACCAAGACATAAAGTTTAATTTTGAATTTTGGAATGCCCTCTTTACTTGACTGGATACTCAAGTCTAGTCCAGTACTGCTTATCACCCACAAACATATGGGAAAACCAAATGGGTAAATCATGTACTTGAGAATATGTTGAGAATGTACGTAATGAAACATCAAACCAAGTGGGAGAAATATCTCCACTTAGTTGAATTTTCATATAATAATGATACTGTGAGTCAATGAAAATGAGACCTTTCAAGGTGTTGTATGGAAACTTATGTAGAACACCCACTAATTGGAGCAACATAAAGATAAGTTTATTCTAGGGCCTGATATGCTAATGGAAATGGAACAAATAGTAAAAAGTGTGAGACAAAATTTTAAATCTTCCTAAGATCGAAAAAAAACATATGCTAATAAGAACATGACATACATAGAGTTTCATGTGGGCGTGCATGTTTATGTGCGATTTCAACATAAGAAAAGTACCTTAATATGGGGAGCCTGCGCAAAAATAACACCTTGGTATTGTGGGCCTTTTCAGATTTTGTAAAGGGTTGGACTAGTCACATACCAAATTGCACTACCAAGTCATATAAAAGTACACAATGTATTTCATGTTTGATTAATAAAAAAATATGTATACGACCCCAGAGATATCATTACCTAGCAGGATGTATGGGTAGATGCAAGAATTTTTTTCTAATTGTGTATATTTCATATCATGTAAAAAAAAATAAATTAATGATATGTCTTGATGGTGGAATAGGTCGAAATGGACGGATAAATATTGGTACAACCTCTGTGTATTCTTTATAGGAGAGAAACAATGTTACAGAGGTGATCTATCACCTAGGTTAAAGTGCAATAATGGCACTTTAGCCTGGAAGATGCCACTTGGGAAGATGAGATATTTATGCGACAAGGTATCCTAACCTATTCTGAGGGCAAGAATGAACACAAGGAATGGTGTTTTGTAGAAGAGGGGGGGGGGGGGGAGAGAGATTTAACATCCTCAACTATTGCAATTATTTGCATTTACTATCATTTAATTTGTTACAATATTAGAGGAAAATCCTAATGAAAAATTTAAACGTTAAATTTTTACGTTATTATTTTGGTTAATAAAAGATTGCATGGAAATCTGAAAACTCATTGAAAGACCCAAAAATAAATTTTCAACTTCCAGACATTTCGGGTTAGTTATTTCTCTTGTTTCCCTACATTTAAAGAGATCCCAGTAGGAAAAACAAGGGTCTTTAGCAACTCGAAGGAAGTAGAACCACCTTGGAAGAGAGATGAGGAAACTATTGCCAAAAACATGACGTTGTGTGGCTGAGGCGAGAAATGGCCTAAAGGAGGGTTTCCTTAGTTGGACTCAAGCCAGTGGAAACCTATGAGACAGATGAAGGTCTGCTATTTCTAGGCTAAACTGAGGAGGTATTGATTCCTATGAACCAACCTGAAAAGGGATGTTGTCAACTAACTGTCTGAAAAGTGAGAAGCTTTGGGGAAGACTGAACATAATTTCTAGTCTCATTGGAAGGGTGGAGTGGTATTTTCTAAATTTGGGTTTTCTTGAATTTTTGACATATTATACAGATAAGTATAAGTGGTATCACTTAGAATGTCTTTTCTCTATGAAAAATCATGAATAATATAGCGAAAAAGTGACTCTTTATATATGTTGGATCTGTGAAAGATGAATAAGGTAAAGTTGTGTAAAGTAAATTTTGTTAGAAATTTTCTGTCTAATTGGAATGAATATGAAAAATGAAACCAGTGAATGAAATTAAATGCATTGCCTGTACAAAGTAACCTTGAAGAGGGTTTTTGTAGAATTAATGATTATTGAAACAAGTAGTTAATAATGGTCACTATATTAAAGTCTGCTAAGGAATTTGGACTCCACTCACATATATTATTGAATGATAATATTGGTTGTGGAAAGAAAAAAAATAATATATGAGTTAGGAGTTATAACTATAGTTCATATTGTTTCATGATCAGGGTTATCATTGGTTGACAAAATAAATTATATTGGCCAACAACAGTCTTGGACCACTTATACACAAAATTAAATATGAGTTAATAACTCGTGGGATGAGCAGAAGCTAGAGGATTCCAATTCCACCTTACCCGAGTTCATGGATTCATAACATTAATATAATAAGAGGAAATATTGAGAATAAAAAGAACCAAACCCTTGTATGCAAAAAAAAATAAAAAATCATTGCACTGCTAACTTCAACATGAAACTATGTAAATACCGACAAAAGTAAACCCTAAGGGTTGAACAATTTCAAAACTGAACAGATCAATATTTTTTCTAAATCAAGCCACCATCTGAACTTCTATACATATATTTGTGCGGTAGTACCATCTTAAATAGTAAAGCATAAATTACACAGAGGTAGGAGATAAACAAAACAAAAACACTCACATTATAATTAACTCAGAAATGTCCATAAATACTACATGGAAATATATTCACAAGAAAAAGGACTCTCATGGATAATATTAAGTAATGACACAATTCTGAAATTTTTGTACTTTAGAAAAATATTCATAACCTAGAAAAATATACCCCACCTCTTTGGCGTCAAGTGCAAACCTCTGCATGTCAATATCCTTGACTATAAAATCATTCTTAAAAGTTTCATTGTGAAATGACCTCATTTGACGAAAACCTAAAAGTCTCTAAACAAAAATGGTCTACCAAGTGACTTAGGAATGGAATGATGGTGTAAAGCCAAGATTTGTACATCACATAGCTAAAGGCCCAATCTGAAGATATTTAAGACCCGAGTAAATAAAATATTATCTAGTTGGGTTGTTGAGGCAATCTCCAATGAAGTTCTTAGGAATGAGAATCCTCGGTCAGTTCGAAAGCCTTCTCCCCTACAACCAATGAAAAACAGAATGGTAAATATGTCAGTAGACATGAATTGAAAACTAAAGTAAAAGAAAGACAGGTAAACAAAAGAAAACATCAAAAGGAAAGGAATTCAGTTACTTGGTGGGAGGCTTGTTGAAGGCTAGTCATTAGTTGGAATCCACAAAAAAAAAGTGACACGCAGGGATAGGAAAATTGTTGATGGTATCTAGGGGGAAAGAATTTCCCACTTATATACATAAATTATCAGTAAACCTGTGACACAAGCACAAATTTACCCTGATAGGAGAAACAACATTACATATAAATTCATGAGATAAAAGAGGGGCGAGTATAAAACCCTATTTGTAGAAAATTGAGAAAAAATTTATGAATACAAAATATAGGGCACATATAAGATATCTGGTGTGGTTAATGCATGTGAAACCTCTGCCTAGACGAAGAGCAAGGTGGGTGAAATTCAACAGGTTGCAAAGCCTTTTTCCTAGTCTAGAAGGTCATAAAATGGTAGACTCTCGGCAAGGAACCCCAAGGTTCATTACCATAACTCCTCTCTATTCTGCCTTAACCATCACATCCTCACCCATCCCATCAACCATGGAAAATTCATCACATGTCTTACCATTATGTGGCCCAACACATGCGATGGCTAGCATCGATAACATTCAATGACTATGGTTGGGTTATTAACCAAATAATGGACTATGCGTTAAATATGCTAGGGTTAGAACCCTTAAACCTTAATGGAAATAATTTCATTATGCAAGGGTTCTCAGATAATTATAATACTATGAATTTAAAAAATATGAAACTTAACCAATAAACCCAAAATGAAAAACCATAATATAAAGTGAATAAAAAGGAAGAGAGGTGAGGGTTAAGAATTTAAATATTTGGTATTTATCCAAGGTAATCTTTTAAGTTTAACCATTTCCTTCATTAGAAAGGAAATTTAATAATATGAATACAATTTTTACTTAGCTATGTACATTTAGAAGTATCTCTTTTGTTTTTTTTAGTATATGTTACAAGTTGTATGAGAGAAGAGGGTTGCAAAATTGTGGCTTGTTGGGCGTATATGAGTCACAAATTCTTAATGATTCACAAAGAGGTAGCAAAGATAGTATGAGAAGAGGAATCAGAGGTATTCCACCTGGTAGACCCCCCGTAGGGTTTGGGTCGTACCCTCCTCTAGGGGCCAATCTAGAGATGTGCGTTCAGCTAGGAGGTGAACCTAATAATGCAAATGTGATGATGTTGGAAATAGTTCAATAACTACGAGCAGAAATGATGAATTAAATAACCGACAATGAGAGATTGAGATTGTAACAAGAGAGAATTATGAATTCTTTCAAACAGACAAAAGAAAAGGAACCCAAATCCTAGTTAGGATGAATAAAACAGAGTAGACATGCATCGACAGAGAGAGGAGCACCTGAAATTTGAAGGAGGCCAAATTGATCATGAAGAAGAGTCTGAAAAAAAATTGGCGGAAAGGGGACTAAAAGGAAAAAAGTTGAATTATAGGGAGAATTCAAAAAAAATAAACCACCAATTTTTTATGGAGAGGTGGAGGAGGTTGTTGAGGCCTGTTTAATTAACATGAATAAATACTTTCAAATCTTTGAATATGAAGACAAATTAAAAGCTAGACTATAAATTTATCCGATGAAGGGAAAATCCACTCTGTGGTGGGAAGAAATCAAAACTGTAAAAGGGATTGATAAACAAAAGATACCTTGGAATAATTTTCAAAAACACTTTAAGTACAAGTATTTGACTAAATGATTATATGATGAAAAAGCAAAGGAATTTCATAATTTGAAATTGGGACACTAGTCCATGGATGATCTTTTAGCTAAATTTACTTACCTGTTAAGGTACTTTCCCTATATCTGTAAAGAAAAATATAAGGTGAAACATTTTATCATTAGTCTAGCATCTTTCATGAAATAAATATTATAATTTGATGATCTAAAGTCGATGGGAAAATCAATTCGAAAAACTCGTATTTCCACCAACAAATGAAGCAAAAAGGATAAAAATAATAGAAGTTGGAAAAACAAGAAGGAACATAAAGTGTTTCAAAAATTTAAAAATATGAAAGTTGTTGGTAATAAAAATTCATCCAAGAATCAACAAAATGAACTTCAGGGGAGAAATCAACAGAAAATCAGACTGCAAGATGAGAACATGCAAGGGGAAGTAGTGAGTAAGCTAGAATCTACGCAAGTGTAGAAACCCTTTTTACAATGTTGGGGTTGTGGAAAACCTAACTACTATAAAAATTTCCCTCACCCTACCCATATGGAACCGACTTCTCACATTCAAGAATCCTCTACTGTTGAGGATGTAGCGAGCAATATACAAAAGATTAGTGTTTCACTGGATGATCACCAAGCTGAGTACCAACATGTGATGGTGGAGTTTGAAGTTAAAACAACTAACCATTTTGTTTCGATTTTAATCAACCTAGGTGTAGGCGTGAGTTATATAAACCCTATACTAGTAGATTTGGGCAATTTGCAATCTTCGAAGTTTAAAAACCCATGGTTAGTATGGCTACCAATGGGACCTAAAAGGAGAGTGACTACAAGGGAAGAAGTTTGTCATGTTTAGCTATTGAGACAATAGATTAAGGTGACTCTAAATGTGTCTCCATTTGGATCCTTTGATGTTTTAATTAGAACAGATTGGTTAGAAAAGAATTTGTCTTTAGTGAACTGTAAAGACAAAACCATTAGTTTCCTTGCTGACGAGGGTGTTAGACAAGAGATCTAGGGCATTAGGAGAGCTATCAAGTTACGTCCCATTACATCAAACCAATTAGGAAAGTGTATCTAAAAATACTGTCAAATATATTTTGTGCAAGTGGTATGTACTAATTCAAAGGATAAGATAGCCACCCTAGAAAATATAACAGTAATTCAAGAATTTTCTAAACCTTTCCCAGAAGACATTCCAGGATTTCCTCTAAAAATGGATATTGATTTTACCAAAGAACTGATTCTAGGAGAAACCCCTATGTCAAAATCTCTGTATCAAATTCATATACAAGAGTTAACATAGCTTAAAATGCAATTACAAATTTTTCTTGACAAGGGAAACATTCGCCCAAGTGTGTCACCTTGGGGAGCCCCAATGTTTCTCATAAGAAAAAAAGACGGCACTTGGATGTTGTGTATCGATTACATGCAACTAAATAAGCTAGCTATCAAAAATAAGTGCTCCATATCAAGGATTTATGATCTATTTGATCAAGTTAGGGGTGCTACCGTGTTCTCTAAAATTTATCTATGATCAAGGTATCACCAAATTAGAATAAAGGAGTACATTTGTAAAAGAAAAATTAGAACTCGCTATGGGAACTACAAGTTTGTTTAGTATTTCCATTTGGACTCAATAATACCCAAGCAACATTTATGATTCTAATGAATGGTATTTTTCATCCCTACCTAGAAAAAATTGTCTTAATATTTATTGATGATATTTTTCTTTACTCGAGAAATATAGAAGAGCATAAAGAGCACATGCGGATAGTGTTATAAAATTTAAGGAAAAATCAACTATATGCTAAATACAATAAATGAAATTTTTACAAGGACCAAATTCCCCACCTAGGAAATATAATTTCATATTAAGGTATCATTGTAGATCGTGAGAAAAATAAAAATATTATGGAATTGTTGATTATCCAAAATGTGGCAGACATCCAATCTCGTATGGGGCTGGTTGGATATTATCATCGTTTCATTGAAGGATTTTCTCAAATTTCCTATCCTATAACCTCCTTGAAGAAAAAGGTTAGGGCCTTCAAGTGGACAGTAGAGTACCAATCTATTTTTAATAAATTAAAACACATATTGACTACTTCTCCAGTGTTAAAAGTTTAGACACATAAAATAATTTATGATATGCACAAATGCATGCCAAGAAGGTGTAGGAGGAGTTTTAATACAAGAGGGGAGGGTGGTAGCCTATGAATCTCATAAGTTAAAGGATCATGAGAAAAGATACTATGCTTATGATTTGGAGCTAACGGTAGTGGTCCGTGCCTTAAAGGTATGGCGACATTACCTGTTAGGAAAAAATTTCCTTTTGATGATTGATCATAGAAGCTTAACAAGTTTTTTTAATCTACTTAACTTGAAATCACGCCAAGAAAGATGGATTGCCTTTCTCAGTGAGTTTTACTTTGACATTAATCATGTCAAAGGTAAAGAAAATTGTGTGGTTGATGCGTTAAGAAAGAAATTGCGTTGTGTGTATTAAGTTTCCTATATCCAACTAAAAATTGTATTTTCAGAACACATTAGAGAAGCTACTCTAAGGGATCCAAAGTATGAATTCTTCTGTCAGCAAGACAAACATCCGCAAAATTCAAATTTTCCATCTGATTATGCTATAAATAACGATAATTTGTTAACCTTTAAAAAAATAGTATTTGCTCCTAATTTGTTAACAGTAAAATAGTTTATGTTAGATGAATTTCACCAAAGCCCCTATGCTACTCATCCCTAATATCATAAGTTATTTTCTGATATTAAAAAGGACTACTTTTGGCTGAGTATGAGAAGGGATATTGCTGCATATTTAGCTAAGTTCCTAGAGTGTCAGTAAGTTAAAGCTGAATAATAGCACCCTGCTAGTCTACTTCACCCTCTTCCCATTCCTAAATGGAAATGGGATACAATTACATTAGAATTTATAACTTGCTTACCAAGATCTAAGAATAAGAACGATGCAACTGTGGTGGTAGTGGATAAATTGAATAAGGCAACTCATTTCATCCCTATTAAATATACTTACCAAATTGTTCAAGTTGCAGATATATTTATGAAAGAGATACTTCGGATACATGGTATGCCATAAGTGATAATTTTAGACCGATACATAAAGTTTACTTCTGCATTTTGGAGGGCTCTATTTATTGGATTGGGTAATAAAGTATAGTTCAATACTTCTTATCACCCACAGAATGATAGGAAAATCGAACGGGTGAATTAGGTACTCGAGGATATGTTGATAATGTACGTAATGCAACAACCAACCAAGTGGGAGGAATATCTCCACTTCGTTTAATTTTCACATAATAATAGATACCATGTGCCATTAAAAATGAGCCCTCTCTAGGTGTTGAATGGAAAGAGATGTAATTGGAGCATCCAGAAGATAAGTTGATTGTAGGGCTTGATATGCTAATGGAAATGGAGCAAACAATAAAAAAGGGTCTGAAAAAATTTGAAAGTTACTCAAGATCGACAAAAAGCATATGATGATAGGAAGAGGAAATACAGAGAGTTTCATGTGAGGGAGCATGCATATGTGTCAATAAAACCTAAGAAAATTACCTTAGGTTGCGGTGCTTGTGAAAAAATAGCATCTCGATATTGCGGCCTTTCCAGATTTTGGAAAGTGTAGAAATTTTAATACAATTATGTATTGTGTGGATTCTCTTGATCTAACAATTATATGCCACTATTAAATACAGAATCCTTCTACTAAATTAATTGCCAATTGCAAACACATGAAGAAATATCAATCACACATAACACAAATTTTTTTACCAGGAAAGCATAAAGCTAAAAACCCCACTATCATATATTATGTATATATCATGGATCATGAAACAATCTCATACAAAAATATAATCCAAGATCTATCAGTACAATATACAATCGTCTCACATTGTCATACAAAAATTGGCAAATACATGTGCCAATTTACTACCTCCTAACAACCTACCTCCACTGCGCAATCCCTGTTGATCACAATCCCTGAATGACTGAGATACTGCCTTGCCTTGACTGCACAATCCTCATTGGGATCTACAATGAGTGTGTGGTTGCATGAGTGCACCCACTAATGTCGCAACAGATAGTCAAATTTTCCCTTTCACCTATCTCTCAACTGGGTCTCCACTAGATCTGACATGCATGTAGTTAACAGTAATAAATATTCAGTTGCATGTGAGATCACTCCATGTGAATTAATTGAATATTTAAGTCATTTATATCTCACCAGTGTATCTTTAGTTACAACTAGTTACAACTAGCACAACTGAGTTTAACTCACTTAACTATGTTAAACTACTTTACAACTCACATAACTACACATCCAACTCGGTTACAACTTTGTATCACTCAGTTACAATGAAGTCCACTTGCATGTCCCATCAACCAACCTTAGAACTCATAATTCCTTCAGTCAATTGGTTTGCCACATCAGTTAACTAAAATGAAGTGCTTCAAGAGAATGGATTATTATTTATTGTCTAATTATTATTAAAAGATAATAATAATCGACATGCATTCTATTTTTAGACATGCAATCTATAAATAGACTTCTCCCATGCATATAAAAATAGAAAATCATCTATAAATAGAATTTTCTCAACCATCTATAAATAGAACCCCACTATAAATAGACTTTACTCAACATTCTAAAAATACACATACACCTAAAAATAACTTGTGGGCCCCGCCTAGTGTAGGTGCTTAATTTTCACTAGGATCATCATCTTGTTGAATCTCAACACTCCCTCTCAACAAGAAACGGATTATCCTTCACCCCGATCCTACCTCTATGGTATTCAAATATTCTCCTGGTGAGCACCTTCATCAGAATATCTGCATCCTGATCTTCCGTAGGAATGTACTGAAGCAACATGATCTTCCGCTGCACAGAATCTCTGATATGATGATACCAGATATCTATATTCTTAGATGTATCATGAAACACAAGATTAAACAAGAGTTTAATGCAACTTTGATTATCATAATTAATCATTGTAGGATCTAAATGAGAACCAAACAAACCAACCAGATTTCTCATCCAGATAGCCTCACATGTAGCTTGACTTGCTGCCATGTATTCTGCTTCCGCTGCACTGAGTGCCACGGGTCTCTATTTCCTACTGTACCAAGAAAAAACTGTAGATACGATACTGAAGACCCCTCCTGATGTGATATTTCTGTCCATTGGGCTTCCCACCCAATCTACAACTGTGAATCCATGAAACTTCACCTCATCTGTCTCTCTGTACCATAAGGCATACTCAAATGTGCCCCTGAGATATCTGAGGACATGCTTGCCTGCCTTCCAAATATCTTAGCAGGCTTAACCATTGCTTGACGAAGCTGGTTCACCGCATAACATATGTTCGGTCTTGTATTTACTAAATACGTTAACGAACCCACTAACTGTCGATAGACAGTAGCATCCAATACCTCTCCAGATGTAGCATCCTCTTTCCTCTAGTTTCCTGGAAGATGAGTATCCATGGGTTTGCAGCCCTCCATGTGAAACTTACCCAGTATATCCCTTACATACTTTCCTTGAGACACAAAAAGTTCACCATCTCGTTGTCATATTTCCAATCCAAGGAAATAGTGAAGGAGGCCTATATCCTTCATCTCAAACTCTTTTGCAAGGTACTCCTTGGATGAGTGTATCAGTTGGTCATCACCAGTCTATATTAAATCATCAACATAAATAACAATGATTAAAATCTTACCTTCCACCACAATCTAGTATATTTTTGCATCTGCCTCACTCTTGGTGAAGCCAAGTCCGGTGAAGTAGCTGTCGATCCAAGTGTACCAAGCATGGGGTTCTTGCTTCAGCCCATACAATGCTCTTTTGATTATGCACACATGCGACTTGCTGCTGAAGATCTCAAATCCTTCATGTTCTCAATGTACACTACTTCCTCAATGATCCCATTAAGGAACACAATCTTCACATCCATCTGATGAATGTGCCAAACCATCTGCACTGAGAGAGAAAGGATGGTCCTTATGGAAGAATACCATGCGAAAGGTGCAAAGGTTTCTTCATAATCAATCCCCTCGATATGTGAGAAGCCCCAGGCCACAAATATGGCCTTATACTTCTCAACACTCCCATCAATAGCTTGCTTTACCTTGTAGATCCATCTTGAACCTACCACTGATTTATCAACTGGCCTTGGAACAATTTCCCGAGCACTGTTTCTAAAAATGGAGTCATACTCCTCCACCATTGCATCTGCCCATGTGAGCTCCTACACTTCTTCCTGAAAGGAAGATGGCTCAGTCAAAATACATTTGCTCAAGAGAGCCATGTATCCAGTGAATCGGTCAGGAGACTATCTTTGTCTGCACTGTGAAGTAAGGAATCCTACATTCTGTGTTGCATCAAGCTTCAACCTATTAGCTTCTGTGGTATGCCTTCTGTTATTTTTGATGTTTGGCTCTACGTGAGTGGACTCCTCCACTCCATGAACCTCCTCCTATGATTGATCCACATCTGCAGACTCATCTTTGGGAACCAAAAGTTGCTCCTCTACATGCAAGTCTAGCTCCCTCTCAAGCGACAACTTCATGGCTTTCTCCTCATTGAATTTTATATCCTGTCACACCACATTCATTCGACTATTAGGAAAATACACATGATAATTATGGGGTGTTTCTCTATACCCAAAAAATATCCCAACTTCAGCAGTCGGCTCCTACTTCTTCCTGGCGTTCTTGGTCACATGCACATAAACATATGAGCCAAAAATATTAAAGTGAGAAACATTCGGTTTCTTACCAGTAAAAGCTTCTTCAGGTGTACTCATGTTAAGTACTCTATGAGGACAATGTTTTTTAACATAAACCGTAGTGTTGCATGCTTCCACCAACAAGTGCATTGGTAGGCCCTAATCATGCAACATCGCTCATGCAGCACCCACGATCATTTTGATCTTCCTCTCCGCGAACCCATTTTATTGTGGGTTATGAGGCACTATGATTTCTCTTTGAATTCCTTCTTTGCTACAAAATTATTTGAATTTGTTCGAGATGTATTCACCACGATTATCGCTTAGCAGAGCCTTCAGTTGCTTCCCCGAATCTTTCTCAACCAATTCCTTAAACTCATAGAATTTTGAGAATGTTTGATCCTTCTTTTGCATGAAGAATATCCAGCATATACAAGAAAAGTCATCAACGAAAATAACATAATACCTGTGTTTTTTTGTTGAAGCAACCGAGAATGGTCCACACACGTGTGTGTGAACTCTCTCCAAGATCACTGAAGCACGGTTCTCCTTTTCATGAAAGGTGGTATTTAAAATATTTCCCATAGTACATCCCTTGCACTGATCTAGCTATGCAAGTGTACCCTTGGGAAGTCCAGTAGAAATCTGCTGCAAAATTTTCAGGGCGCCATGGTGAAGATGGCCCAATCACTTGTGCCATAATTCACCCTCATCCCGGCTCACCACTTCTTCTTCTTTTCTCACCATTGTAGCGCAGCCATCTACCTCCATCTTGTAGATATTATTAACTCTAATCTCTATCCTCGTGGTTTGACCCATTTTTTTATGTCATAAGAAAGCTTTTCCATTGCTGAAAACAACGTCATAAACTCTGTCCTCCAACATTGCGACTGAGACCAAGTTTTTCTTCAGACCTGGAACATGCATAACATATTTCAGTAGAAATGGTTTACCGAACTCCCTCTCAAAGGTAACGGTACCAATGCCAGTCGCACTGTATTTTCCATCGTTTCCCATCGCTATATTAATTTGGAGATCTTTCTCCTCCAAGTCACTGAAAAGCTCCTTATCTCCCGTCATGTGGAAGGAAGCACCAATATCAAGATACCACACTGATCCCATTGCGCTTGAAACCAACATGTGATCAAAGAGAAATAAAGTTCAAATTGCGAGGCAAGGGCCTCACCAGCTGCAGCTCCAACAACCTTCTTATTCTTCTTTTCCTGTGGATAGTTAGTGGCGAGATGCCCATGTTCGTGACAGTGAAAACACTTCACCTTGGACAAATCCAGCTTCTTGCCTTTAGCCTTAGATTTTGAGTGGAATTTCTTCTGCTTCCCTTTCCCTACCTTGGCCACCAAAGCACAATCCTCTTCATCATCATGATTTAATGAAGAGCCATCTCTGGTGTTCCGCCTGAACTTCTCCTGCACTAGATCTGACCACAGTCGTTCCCAATCCGGCAGTTTTTCTCGTCCGTTGAAATAGTCTTGATAACTGTGCCAACTCTTAGGAAGTCCCAAGAGAGCCAAGCTCACAAAATCATCATCAGCAACTGTGATTCCCACACTCCCCAGTTCATCCCGGCATTGGGCAAACTTTGTGATATACTTAGGAATATTTTCTCCTTTCTCCATCTTGATCTCTCTGAGTTTATCCTTCATCGCCAATTTCCTATGGTCGTTGTTGCTTTGGAAAATATCCGTGAAATCCTTCCACATCACAAATGGAGTGGCTTTCCCATGAAGGCTTGAGACAATATGGTCTTGCACACCTTCCAATAGAATCCTTCTCATCTTTTCTACTTTCTTTTAGCAGGCGTCAAGTAATGCAACATTCGTCGAAGTGGGCTTAGGAACACCACTATCGATGAATTCCTTCAAGAAATTATCTTCAAGCACCACCTCCATCCTGTCCTTCCCTACAATGTAGTTCGATCTTCTCTCGAGTGCATACTCTAGCCACAAACCATTGAAATCCATTTCGATGTTTACTCAACTGTCGCACCAAGAAATTCTTGCAGCAAATTTGAATTGTTTCCACCAACAAACTCAGCTACTGCTTCAACATTGCAATATTCTTTTCTCTGATACCATGTAGAAATTTTAATACAATTATGTATTTCCTGGATTCTCTTGATCTAACAATTATATGCCACTGTTAAATACAGAATCCTTCTACTAAATTCTTTGCGGGAATTTAATCGCCAATTGCAAACACATGAAGAAAGATCAATCACACATAACATAGATGTTTTTACCAGGAAATCATAAAGCTAAAAACCCCACTATCATATATTATGTATATATCATGGATCATGGAAAAATATCATACAAAAATCTAATCCAAGAGCTCTCAATATAATATACAATCATCTCACACTGTCATACAAAAATTGGCAAATACAAATGCCAATTTACTGCCTCATGACAACCTGCCTCCACTGCGCAATCCCTGCTGATCACAATCCCTGAATGAATGAGATATTGCCTTGCCTTGACTGCACAATCCTCATTGGAATATACAATATGTGTGTGGTTGCATGAGTGCACCCACTAATGTCACAATAGATAGTCAAATTGTCCCTTTCACCTATCTCTCAACAGGGTCTCTAATGGATCTTACATGCATGTAGTTAACTGTAGTAAATCTTCAATTGCATGTGAGATCAATCCATGTGAATTAATTTAATATTTAATTCACTGATCTCTCACTAGTGTATCTTTAGTTACAACTAGAACAACTGAGTTTAACTCACTTAACTAAGTTAAACTACTTTATAACTCACATAAATACACATCCAACTCTGTTACAACTTTGTATCACTCAATTACAGCGAAGTCCACTTGCATGTCCCACCAACCAACCTTAGAACTCGTAATTCCTTCAGTCAAATGGTTTTCCACATTATTTAACTAAAATCAAGTGCTTCAAGAGAATGGATTATTGTTTATTGTCTAATTAGTATTAAGAGATAATAATAATCAACATGCATTCTATTTTTAGACATGTGATCTATAAATAGACTTTTCCCATGCATCTAAAAATAGAAATTCATCTATAAATAGAATTTTCTCAACCATCTATAAATAGACTCCTACTATAAATATACTTTTCTCAACATTCTAAAAATAGACATACACCTAAAAATAGCCTGCGGGCCCCACCTAGTGTAGGTGCTTAATTTTCACTAGGATCATCATCTTGTTGAATCTCAATAGAAAGGGTGGGACGAGTCGCATACTAACTTGCACAACCAAGTCATATAAAATTACACAATTTATTTCATATTTCATTACTAAAAAAATGTGTATATGAACCATGGCATATCATTAGTGTCCAAGGGGGCGTCATAGTTCTGATTCCTTTTCAGGAAGAACATTTCTTTGCTAGTCATGTAAATTTTATCGTTGTCGTTCCTAGAATAATTTTTGGGTGCTTGTTGTTGTTGGGTGCTAACCACTCCTCGGTGGGGGAAGGGATCCTGCATTATAGTGGTCTGTTGTGTAGGTCCCCCTTGTCCACGACTACCCTAAAGTTTTTTCAGTTCTAGGAGTTCGGGACAATGGTGGGTGTAATGATCATACTTCCCACATATGGCACAAGAATGGTTTTTCCTTAGACTAGACCTTGTTCTACCCTTGGGAGTTATTTTTGGGCTCTTGGATGTGATTTCGGATGGGGTTGCCCCAAGACTAAGAATGTGCGGGGCGTTGCTGGTTATTGTCCCCCTGTCCAGAGTATCCCTTTATTTATTCTTAGGATTCTTTATTATAACATGAGGAGGATTATTACGGTTCTCCTCGTCATAAGAATAGTGCAACTGAGGCTAAGAAGTTTGCACGTTGTTTAGGGGTGGTGGGTTTTGTGTGGGGGAAAAGAGAATATTGGTTTCCCTTTCTATGGTTGTTGTATGGTTGCTGAGGGGGGTCTCTTCCATCAACATTCCTTACAAAGTGCTAGGTCCCCTATGAGGGAGGGTATGATCGTCCCTGGTGATGGTGGTTTAATGACACCCTATTTTTCATATTCTGCAAAGGTGCAAATTGACTTTAGTGGTAGCCAGGTTGCATCTTGTTCTGGTTAGAATCATACGAGTAACCTAGGTACTATATTCTTTTGCCTAGGTGACCTTGGGTCAATGACCCAATTAAAATTGTTTGCAGTATTCGACGCACCTGGAAATTCTCCGTAAGTTTTCAGGCATGGGAAGTTGGTCAGGACATTGTAAATGTATCCTGACTAGGTATAGAAAAGTTCGATCTACTTGGCTTTGCAATTGGGGTCCTCCTCGTAGGTAGGTCCTTATGTCGCCACGTATTTTGAGATCTCTACTATGAGAGTTTTTAAAAACAAATCTAGTAAAACTCTATCGTCAGGTTTGGCTATGCACAAACTACGACACTGCCACCATTCGTGGAGATGGTCTAATATATGGACATATCGTTTTTTCCTAAAATGAGTCAACTCCATCCCCGAATCATGGTGAATAGGTAGCTGAAAATAAGTGAGGAACATAGTAGCAAGGGCGCTAAAGGTTCCATGTGAATCATAAGGCTGCTCCACCTACCATTTCATGGCAGGTTTGGTTAGGGTGTGTTTGAATAGTCTCAGTTGAATAGTATCATCGATAATACTATTGGACGAACACCATAGGTGGAAAGTCATAATATGATTTCTAGGGTCATCTGCTTGCTTCCCTTCAAATTTTGGTATGTCTAAGGGGAGTTTCGTGGACATGGGGGGCCAATTGGGGCTATGTGGAATGGGATCATTAGTTAGCTTTGGCAAATCTGGAAGGTTTAATGATGCTAAAAAGGAAAATTGAGTATTGACTTCCATTGTGTACTGTGGAAACAAAAGTATCTATGTGTGATGATGTATGGGGGTGCCTGGGTAATATTACCCTGTGACGTACCTTGTTGTGTGTTCTGATAAGTCCTCGGAGGGCTAGCTCTCCTCTTCCCTCTGGGGGTTGTGGGAGGAGTTGAGTGTAGTGACCCTCCTGGGGTTTCCACTAGTGTGGTGTTGGGTGACCCTTGGGGGTTTCCAACTAGAGATGCCCCGATAAAGGATGAATCAATAATGGTGGTTGTGTGTCATATTTGATGCTGAAATGGAGAAAGACCTAGCACTCCTCCCTCTAATGGGGGGAGGTACAAAAATGTCTAGATCGACGAGGTCTTGTTGGGTCCATTATGGTGTCGACTAGCTTAATTTTGGGAATATTTTTAGTTTTATGAGAGAAGGGAAATTATTACCAAAGAAAATATGATCACATACATTAAAAAAAAGAAAAAATTAAGAGGTAAGTTTTCCTTTAGATTAATCTTATGTGATCAATCATGAAAAAAATATGGCTTGGTTGTTTTTCGTATGATACTCAAAAGCCTAAAAATACCTAATCGTCCTCACACTCTCGAATGTAACTGGGCCTTGCGAAGATATCTTATGATGGGTACTGGGGCTAAATTCTTGAAAGAACTAGTGACGCCTTCCAATAGTCGAAGAATCAACCAAGGTAAAGGTATGAGGATCTAGTGCTGCCTACACTGTCAACTATAAAGAAGGATGCCCTAGATTTTGCCACTAGAATATCATTGTCCCACGTGAGCATTTGAGTCTTGAGCTTCTTGATATTCAGCAACCAGTATCGAGCACTAGATGGGTCAGGTAGCCCCAAACAGTACCATACACATTGGGCCTAAGCTTAACCCCATCTAAAATGGATCTTTGAAACGCTCGGGAATTCTGTTCTGTGGGCGGATAGATGGATTTTAAGCTCCCTAAAAATTCAACATCTATGTTTCAAAATGTAGAATGACCACGATGGCTTATTGGATTCCTACCCTTGAGGTTCCTAAGCTAAACTATAATTTCTTTTGTGGCCCATGTGGGGAGAATTTAGTGAGTTCAATTACTGGTTATTTTTAGAGAGTCTTAATTTTCTAAAGGTCTTCCTTGGTGAAGTAACTATAAGAAGAGGACAAAGGTCCCAACACAATGGGTTCCTTTTGGTCCAATGCTTACCGGTGCTTCGTGTGTGCTTTGGGGTGTATAATCACAAGTGTTATAATATATGGATATGTGTTGATCCTTTAAAATCCTTCTCTAATTATCCTATTTGTGATTATTCCTTACAAAAAATAAACAATGTCTGGATGATGGGCCACTTACAATTTTCCTAGTTAGACTAAGTTTTTTACTATAGGGAGATGGAAAATTATCTTAAGAAAGCTTTCATGTGCATACCCAGGCTCATCAAGAGTTGCAAGGGTGGCGAATATTACTTGCCTTCTTTTCGATATTCTGGTACTTGTATTGAATACTAATGCAAAAAATTGAACTAAACTAATGCAAAAAATTGAAAAACAATAAATTAGCTAAAGATGTGTGGATGTATGGGCCACTTACTTTTCTACTAATTATTTTATGTTTTTGGTATCTTTTACCAAAAAATAATTTTTTTACATAGGTTTTGTGGATTTAAGGCCACTTAACTTCCCCTACTTAAACTATGTGTGAATTTCAATGATAAAAAACTAAAATTAAAACAAAATATTTGCTAAGCTAAACTTCAGCAAAAAGTGTCCTAACTAGTCATGAAATACCAGAACATAGTGATGGAAAATTTCTTATGGGTTGCAAATACCTTACAAGTACTAAAAAATGAGATAAATCAGAGAAAAATGAGCTCAATACCTACCGCGCGGCTAATTTTCACACAAGTGCGACATTCACGTGTCTGTCTGGGTTGAACGTGTGTGGATTACAGTGACTAAAAAATCCTCCTTCTCCGAGCCAAATTTCTCACTGAGGGTGACTGAAAAGTGTTGAGAGGAATCATGAGTGATCTTTCAGCAAGTCTGGGCAGGAGAGAGGACCTGAAATCAACTACCACTAGCTTAAAATAAAGAAAGAAGTGGAGTTTCCATTCCTGTTGTAGTGCATTTGACGCATGGGTGGATGAAATAAACTGTGCTTAATAGGGAGGCTTCTTTCCTACAAGAAAGTGACAGTTTAATTGGTTTGTTATATTGTCAGTGGAACAAAATAGCATGTAGTAAACTAAGTAAAGAACATGGCATGTTACATCAATTAAGAAATAAGAAAAAAAATAATGATGTACAATAACAAGCTCAATCGAGTCAAAGACACTAACAATTAAAATGGAGAACTCTCCCTTTATTAGTTGTTGATGGTATAAGAGAATAGGATGCTAAATCACTTCCAATTAATCCTTAGAGCCATGGAACTCTAATATCCTCCCTCCCTCTCCCCTTGACGGATAGTAGAATAATATTCACTTGGTGAACTTATTCTCTTGGATTGAGGTGTCGGTGGCCAACAACTGAATCCTTCCACTCCTTGTTGCTTGGACAACATAATGTTGGTCTTCTCTCTATAAAGTTTGCTGGCATAACAATGTGCTCTCGTGTTTCTCTTCCCATGGTAGTATTTTATAGAAAATTTTCAAATTTTCCCTCCCTCTCTTGGTACAAGATGGATGTTGACACAAGAGTGGGAGGATGATTCCTTTGTGTCCTGCACTAAAGCCTAAAGGTGGCTCCAAGGTGCCTGTACTTGGCTAGCTTGAGTGGGAATATTATTCTTCAAGTGTGCCAAGTTGTCCTAGATGGTGACTTTCCGCATACTCAGGACTACACGACTCTTTGATGGATAGCCGTGATGGTATTCGTGACTATCGAAGAAGAAGCTGCGAAGGTTACTTGGGGTCAGTGATTTTTGTGCGCAGTTTAATAAATGTTCCTGCTTGACCTTAGGAAAAGTTAAATTTTTTAGATCCTGTAATGTATTCCTTCTGTGTAAATCCTTATATGTACCTTCTTCTTGTTTGCTTGTATGATTTTCTAGTGTTAACAATTGCCCCCTAAAGTATGAGGTCTAGGAATAGCTATATAGCCGAACTACATTATAGTTTATTTTTTTGGATAATCTGTTTGAGAGAGAGAGAGAGTAACTTGCATGAAAACTGAGGTTGGAGACCCCTTTCCATGAGTAAAAGAGGTGGCGTGCTCTGCTAAAAACATGCAATATAAAAATAAATACAATATTTCTACGAGGTGGGCGTGTCCCATGCTCGTGATTTTTTGACTAGTTAAGCTTAGGTGACTGAAAGAGGTTTTTCCTGTGTCACTTGTGTGGTAGTGACCTACTGTTTCTTGATGACGACGATTTCTGATGTCCTTAAGGGATTTTTTCTTTGACATTAGGTTGAATGTGGTTTCCACATGCATAATCTTGGTATGGCATGTTTGTAACAAATGCTCATTGTATGCATGGGTCTCTCACTGGGGACCTTCCCGTGTAAGAATTGTTGAAAGAGATGTTTATGATGGCATGGGTCTTTGATGAATTCTGACAGAGTGCAACGGTTGTGAAATACAATACCATCTTGACATATAAGCTTATGTTGAAGTCGAGTTTCAAGAGGATTGACGATGTCAATGGGAAATGATTACTCCAATAGGGCCATCTGAGGATGCCCCTATTGAGGTGAGGAGCCATCTAAGGTACTGCCTCCTTCTTGGAAGATGGTTGTTGAAATCGATAAGAAGGAAGCCTCAATTGACCGAGAGAAGTACTTATGCAAGGGAATATGATCTCTGTTGTATCAGGCAGGGTGTGATAGGTTAACTGAGGCATGATGACAAGAAATGGTTGTAACTAATGATGGAAGTTCAGTGGCCCAAGGTCGAAGTTTGTAAATGCAAGTGGTGGAAGTCATAACAATTTCTAGTGAGGAAATCCTTGGAGTCGGTAGGACGTCTAGGATGGCTATGTGGTTGTTATGAGTGTCATGGTGGGTTTGGGTAAAGAATGAGAAGCTCCAACCAAGGGTGATTAGGGACTACTACCAGGTGAGAAATGTGAATGGATGGGTGGATTTTTCTCCTAAAAAAATATTTGTACAGTTTCCAAAAGAATATAGAATGGGTTTGGATGTACAAGCACAGAGACAGGAGCCCCAATATTCATGAAAATAATTTTTCACTATGGTGTGAGGAGGGTGTTTTGGCTGAGGGCAGGGGCCCCATTTGTTGGTCTCATTGTGAGGGTGATGAAGTAGATGAAAAGTGTCATAGATGGGCTATGTTGATCGAGGTGTGATAGGCCAAGTGCGAGATGTGATGGTGCGTATTCGATCTGCTTATGAGAATGGTAGTCTGCGAAAGGGGTTTTATCATGACATGGGTAAAACTTGACTTGATGTATGATGGATGAATGAACACGAAGTGCTTCCCAGACTTGGATGTTATGGAAATGGATCCAAATTTTTTATGTATGATCTACTTGAGTGATGGATGCCATGGAGGGTGAGGCTCTACCGACCTGCAATAATGTTTATCATGTGCGAGGTGAGGTGATGATAAACATGGTCAAGTGATTGGAACCTATGGGTGATTTCTATAGAGAAATGATGCCAGGATATTCAAAGCTTCTTTGGGGAGCCTATCATTCTAGGGATAGAATGATACCTACTCTTGTACCTTTAATGGATGGGGCAACAGGTGATTTTTTGTGCTTGTAAAACTTGGAACCAATACCCCAAGTGAAAGCATATTTTCTACTCAAACATATTGAAAATAACGTTGAATGGAAAGCAATATGAGAGGGCATACCTGTCGTAACTGAAAAATGATTTTTTCTAAGGTGTGGATGTGTGAAGCCTACTTTGGATGTGATGAGGTGCTAGTCACTATGTTTCTTGCGGTTTTGCAATTGGTTTTTTTGAGCTCACGTTATGGACTGTCGAATAATGAGAAAAGGGCGATATACAGGTCAATATGGCTCATTTCAGTTCACTATGTCATTTAAGAGTTTGAGGTCAGAGCTGATCCCCTGCTGTCAAGCCTTTCTTACCATTGTAGTTATCTTAAGTACCTAAGATTCACACCATCATTGTTAGGTATGGCTCTGAACGTCCTTCTTTTCAATTTTCTCAGTTTTTCCTGGGGGGGGGTTCATACAAATCTGGCTTGTACGGATTACTTATCTCTTTTTATTGTGCGAACCTCGTAGGGAAGGAAAATTTCCCATGAGGTTATCGTGCATGGACATGCTTTTTCATGATGAACCACACGTCTATTCTTTATATAGACATGTAAACATCGGGCCTGTGTAGAAAACATGCGCAATGATGGGCCAAAGAAAGAAAAATTTTGATTTTTTGATATTTTGGTCACTGATTTGGTTTTTTCTCTGGTAACAGGATGTTGTGGCAAGAGTGGGATTGGCCTGATCTGTGCATCACTATGGCTCAGGATGCCAATGCATGGAGGATTTTCACAGAATGGGGTTTGTTAAAGTTTCTGGAGAACGACATCCTAAGATCACAGGATAGTAAGCTCTAGTTCTTGGTCTATTGTTGGAAGATGAGACAATGGGTGATAGTCTTGCGACGCAGAGATGTTTTCATCCATCTAGAGATGGATATGTATTTTTTCACTAGACTACTGCCTCAAGGTGAGGCGCTACCATACCCAATCCCTCCTGGGAGAGTAAGTATCTGATGCTGGGCTGCACAACATTGTGGCAACGCACCACTTACCTAGGGGTGCGTCTTCATAGAGTTAGTGATTGACCTAGCTCATCAGTGATCCCTATTGATGATATTTCGCTTGACAGGGTTTTCGTCACCCAATAGGGCGTCAGGACCTCAGATTTGTGTCTTGCACCGACTCAGGGCCGGTCAGTTTGATGACTGGGCCCGCCATGTGTATGATGGGATGGTATCGCAACTAGGGAAGGTCTAGGGAGGATCTTCTAGATTTTTCACATATGTCAGCATCCTCTGCAGCATTATGTTTGTGAGGGTGTTGATGATATGACCGATTGTTCCTGTGCCCATTGGTCCTCACTAGGATCCTAGGATGCGGCGGTGGGCGCCCGTGATGCCTTTTGGAAGAGGAGGGGAGGCATGTCATAATTGGGATACAACAATGGAGACGTGGTTCCAAGTGAACTCATAGATGTTTTTGGATTATCCATACTCAACGATGGATTTTCGAGGGGATTTGGATATGGGTCTTCCTACCGATTATGTGTGGGGTCCCACAAGTATGACCTTTTGATGTTTCTCTACATATTTTGAGTATTTTATGATGTGCATATTTATATGTTTTTTGTGGTGACACTAACACTATCCTTGCTTCTCTTTAATATGTGGGGATGGTTGGGCATCCTATTGCCCACTTGGTGGGGCATCAACCCCTAAGGAGGGACCCAAGTGGGGATGATCAGCACTCGGTTAGGGGATAGGGTGGTGGTGTTGGTCCCTCAAGGGAGGGTATTAGTGTTGCCGCTATGGGAGACACTGCCCTTCTTGCTCGTGTCGAGGCGGCTGAGGCTGAGGTAGCGATGGTCGAGGAGCAGCTAGTTGCTGATAAGGCTCATACGATAGACTTAGCCAAATCATGGGATCGGGTGGAGAGGTTTACCCGAGGCATGACAACTTAGGGTTTTGTGGATAATTTGGATGACAGATGGCTCGAGGTCTTGATGGCTCGAGAGAGGGTGCATCACCCTACATTGTGCCATGTGGCACTTGCTGTTTTGGTTGTTGCAACTGTACTGGCACCAGGTGCAGTTGTTGGTCTAGAGGACCCACCTAGAGGAGCTTAGCCCTAGATATTTTGTGTATTTAGGGAAAGTTCCTGTTATGAGGTTCCTTCCCTATTTTTTGATGACAATTAGACATATTTTTTGGTTGAACTACCTGTCAGGGACATGACTTGTATATTGTGACTCACACATATTTTTTGATGTATATATGGGAGATATGTATTTTTGTGGCTCTGATGATGTGTCTATGGTTATTTTGTTTGATGGATGTCGTGTACCTATGATGGATATCTATTTTTTCTATTTTTTTTTCTTTTCTATGGATGATGGTTTATACGAGATGCATTCCAGTCTAGAATGTGATTAGCTATGCAATCAGCTATCTGGTTTTTATTTCTTGGTGTATGTGTGAATGTAATATGATCAAACTAATGGCTCAATCTCCATGCATGAAAATACTTCCTAAATAGTTGAGAATATCATACCTCAAAGTCTTGGTTTAACTGTGAAACCACTAGCTGAGAATCAAGGTAGATATGTAGATGGTGAATGCCTTGGTTGAAGGCATCTCTTATCAACCTAATGCATTGTATTTTGCCTTATTATTGGTGGTTGATCTAATGAATCCTCCCTTGGTTAAGAATGGCAATCTGTCATCATATAAAATGGCCCAGGCGGTTGCTACTAGATTTTGAGACCATTGCGATGTTCCATCAGCGAATCCAAAATAGTGGACAGGGGGACAATGCATCTGTAACACCACATATTTTTTTAGAACAAGTCTTTGATGATTGCAATCATAAAAAAAATAGATTATGCTACATGCATATTATCTCTAAGACTGAGACCTCCTGCCCTTATGGGTGAAATTTTTTGAGGTAGAACCCATTAAGGGGTTAGCTAGGCATGTACCGTCAGGCTCTGATAGGATGTGTTAGACTCCTATACCAATAGGTGTCATTTTTCATGATTGTCTTGATTGAACTATGGAATATGTTCAAACCTTTTTCTTGAGAAAAGGTGTTCCATATTCTTGAAAAACGAAAAAATCAAAAAATTTAAAAAATGTAAAGAGGGTATACCCTAAAAGAAAAATCAAAGGGTAAGAAAAATAAAATGGTCAAAAAAGTGAAAGAAATGAACCCCAAACAAAAAATAGACCAAGGAAAGTGTGCAAATCCAAATGCCACTACTATTTCATTTTTGTAAAAAAGAAATTGTGTGCAGCTTGTCAAACTTTGCCACAATTTATGAAGGGTCAAACTGTTTAAACTTGACTCATTCATGTTTCAATTTCATGTAGTAGAATAGAGAATAAATATCTGACCAAACAGTTTAATCTTGGCAGATAAGTAGATAGGTAGAGTTAATAAAAGGTGCTCAACAGTTTAATCTGAGCCCTTGGATGCAATAAGTGTAGAATTAGATAGATTTTCCTTGTAAAATAAAAGAAGATTGAAAAGGGTTTGCAAGTCTAAATGCACCCTAATAAAGAAGAGAAAATGGTAGTAGTAGATAGGGTAGGTAGATGGTGTTACAAAGTTTTATTTGATGAATGATGCTGCTACATGTTTTTGATCCTTTACTTTCATCACAAATACTGAAGCAGGAAATACACTGGAAAATCACAGCAAGCAAAGTCAAAATCATTAACTTCCCTCATCACTTTCCCCTTAAGTTTTACTAATTTCCCCAAAGTACTAGGGTACTTGGAGATCAAAAGGGCTCAAGGCATTTCCTTGACTTTTGGAGGGACCGGACCCTCGGCCTAATGATCAAAAAGACCTAAGTACTTGAGATAATTCATCATTATAATCATTCACCTCTAACCTTTTCCTAAGTAAAATCCTATTTTACTTAAGGAAATTATGCAAAATTCCATAAAAATCCCTCAAGATAACTTGCTATTCTAATTTTAAGTGTTGAAGATAAGATATTGCAATTTACTTCAGAAGTTGTCACTTTCCTAGATGTGCAAAGTATTTTGAGTTCCCTTGTCCCTTTGTCATATTAATGTTTAACTCTATTTACTAAATCCCTAGTGAAATGCCTTATCCTAAGTATATAACTCCTTTTTTATAAATATCCCAAAAACCCCTCTATTATGTTTTAACCAAAGTATTTACTTCCCAAATATTCATTAAAAACCCGCTTCATATGCCCTTTGGTTAAATATACCTTTATATTATAGTCCCGCCCCTTATGGTAATTAAATAATGTTTATTTATTACCATATAATAAGAAATATTGAAACAACATTTAAACATATAATTCTATATGTTTAACACAAAAAAGGATAAATCCGAAGTTTTATTTTTCTAAACCAAAACTTTGGAAAAACCCCATGCCACCGTGGCTCATCCACCTGGCATCTCACCCGACACTTTAACCGTAATGGAGACCCGCGCGCAAAATTCCTTATCCCGACCCTTTATAACTACGGGATTAATTAATTATCAAAGTTAATTAATAACCAGACCTATAACCAATCAGATGCCCCCCGGGACTTTTAATTTGAGTTAATCACGTTTAAAACCCCGCCGGGCCCGCATGATAAAACCCCGCTTACTCCATGTCCCTTCCAGATCTCCTGCTATGATATCTACGGCTAACATTCATCCCGCTAGCCGTCCAATACCCGAACATTAACCCGCGGGGGCACGGTGGTATTGGAATAGTACTCCAGCCACGTGTCCATCGCCCAATGGAATCGCTGCCCTCGCGTTGAAAACCGCTCTTGTCCATAAGCGGTGCGGGGATTACCACTTACCGCTTACCGTTTACCGCCCGACCCCTGCACACGTCAGCCCGTACTGATATGACGTCACTCCTAGAAAAAATAAAAATCCCTTTTAACTTGTAAATAAAGCAAATTTCGTGTTTTTTCCGTCATTTTCATTATTTGAAAACGACTGCGCCTTCCGCTACGAAATTCAAATTTTCACTGAAATCTACTGTTCTATCCGATTTTGCTCCAGAATTCTGCCGGACCAGTGTTCGAGCATCCTCTTGCCACCGCCTGATACTTGTTAAAACCCAGTTGCCTCCAAGAACAGGTATTTATTCTATTGCGCCCCGAATTTCAAAAGAAACTATGTTTTCCTTGTTTTCCACTGGATTAGTGATAAAATCTTATTGCTAAGATCATTCCCTGATTTTTAAACTGTGAATTGTTCCCCCCGAACCTGCAATTGTGCCAATTTCCCTCATTAAAACTGAAATCGTACTCGGTCTGTGAAGAAAACCCAGAAACTTCCATTTTGAATACACAAGAACCAAAATGGAAGCTCCGGCAGCCCTGAATGTAACCCCATTGAACGCCCCTCATAGAGACCTAGATTTCATTAACAAATTGTTTGATTTTAGCAGGTTACCATCAGAAAATGGATTTGGACCAACAATTTCAATACTAGTTGACAAAATTGTTTACTCCAAATTATCAGATTTTAATTCAATATCTTCATTCAACAAACAGTTTGTATACAAATTCAGAGAGAGATTAGAATGATGAAATGTGCACAGTGAATGGTAAAAGTGAAATGAGAAATTACAGGGATAGGAAAAGCATAACAGTTAAAGAGTATCAGTGGTTAAAGTGTATTAGGTAAAAGTCAGTGAAAGTTAAAATGAAGTTACAGAGCAGTCAAAGGTAAAAAGTAAAAGTAAATACAGAAGGCAGTAAAATGGTAAAAAGAGATGAGAATACTTTCACCAATAGTGAGGTTTGTCTAAAGTGAAAGTAAAACAGTCAAAAGAGCAAGAAAGTAAAAAGATGAAAAAACATAACAAGAAGGAACATTTTTGCAGAAATTGCTTATTTTAGTCATAGTTTTGCAGAAACTATTGTGATAAATCCAAGATGAATTTTACAAAACTGAAGGCAGTTTATGTTCTTAAGAGGTCCATCTACAAAAACCTCTCTCACGTTTCTAACAGCCATTATGGTTTTGGAAATATTAAACAATGTTGGAAAGCACTTTTTGCAGAAAAATCCTGTTAAGTCATCATTTTGCAGAGAATATTGTGGCCAATTAGAAATACATTTTACAAAACTGAAGGAGGTTTTTGTTCCTAAGAGACCCATCTACAAAAACCTATCTCAGTGTTTGCACAGTGGTTTTATAATGAGAGATACATGCGCATCTTTACAGGCCATTTTTCAGACTCTGTAAAACTCTGTTTTACACATATTTTTTACAGAGACTATTATGCATAGCTGGAGAGGAATTTTGGGAAACGGAAAGAGGTTTATCTCACCAACATATTTATCTACAATAACCTCTTTCAATTTTTTCATATCTATTACGGATTGAGAAATAAAAATGTATCATTGGACCCCAAGTTTTCAGAATTGTTGGAGCAGAATTCACAAAAAAAGGAAGCAGTTAGTGACTGGGATGCCTCATCATCAACTAAGAGTTGGATCAAATTCGAATTCTCCTCTTTATCATAAAAAATAGTGCCAAATAGATGCATTAGTTTGAGTGTCCTTTAATTAAGTTCTATTTATGTAAATAGTTGGAGAGATTTGTGAACCAATTTTGATATTTGTTTCAAGATATTTTAGTTTAGAATTTGTATAAATACTCCACTCTTGGAAGCATTTGGAGTGGATTCTATTACTCTGCTGTAACATTGAGATTTTCGGAATAAAAGCTTTTGGAGAAATTTACTTATGGCTTACTGGATGACGATTTAAAGCACTGGACTTGTTGCAGGATTCATGTGTTGGACTACAGTTCAATAAGTTTTTCTACCCTTTTGTCTGAAATTTTATATTAGTTTATAATATCATCATATCCATTTCTGAATAATTTACATAAAGGATTGAAACATAATTTGCTTAATTGTACTCTGTTTTCAAATGTGATTATTCTTAATGTTTTCTTCTAAATTAGTTATAAGCATGAATTCTTAAATGCTCCTGCTTTGCTAATTTAAACAATTGTTGATTACTATAATAAATAATCCTTCATTGCTCTTTGTTTGTAGTCATTTCACTTCTTTCTTTTGAACATGGTGAAAGATTCTTATCTGCCTTTCATCCCTTCAAGATCATCCCATCCACTTTAAATTTTAAGGATTGTTCTCTGTCTAGCTATCTTGCCCTGTAATACCATCTTGTGTTTAGAATAGAAATCCAGTAAAGCCATCCTTTGACTCCATAGCCCAATGGACTGAAAGCTCTTCAACCTTGCCCTTAGTTGGCGGATTCCACCATTCAAACAAAATCAAAACTCTTGGACTTATAACTAGCCTAAAACTTTCTAAGAACAAAGATAAATTATAAAGAGAGAGCCCTCTCTGGATGCAGATTGGCTAGATTCTGCATCTGAAGGTTGGTTTGTGGTTACCTCGGGTATACTTTCCTTTTCCACAACTTCAAGGAAAACCTGAGTGATAACATAGTGGCGACCATACTGGGGATCTGAATAATTTTATTGATACTATTGTTTGATTTATAAGCTATAGACAGAGTCTGAAGATCAGCCAGGTAGCCTTTGAAATGCTTTTGCTCTGCAACTGCATAGTAAACAAATGTTGCTTCAGTCTATCTCTAGTTTAGCTTATAAACTGAACTTTGGATTCAAAACATTTAATCAGACTCTCTAGTTCAATAAATCTTTGAGAAAATTTTAATTAAAAATCTTAAATTTCTTAAAGAAATCATAGAAGTTGTTTTGAAAATTCATAAAAAAATAAAATAATCATAAAATATTCAAAATTTGGTTTCCTGAAGAACTAACTTTTCTTCAGAATTGTTTTACAGGTTTAGATCTGATCTATGATGGTGGACAGGGATCAGACACACAAAGGTTAAAATCATCCACCTGGCGACTCCAAATCAATTTCAGAATCAAGACTCCACTGGAGGAATGAACCTCAAAGGACAATATGGAAAGATTAGGCTTTCAACTTGGATCTTAATCCAAGACATTATGTTCTTTCTCATTAAGAAATTTTTTCAATGTATATTGTATTTTATAGAAGATCTTAGATTAGTTTTTAGTTATTTTCCTTTGAAGATTGTAAATAATAATTCTTCTAATCTCTTTGAGCAACTTTCTTATGAATCTAATGATGATCATTTTCCAATTAAGAAGCCTCAAATAATCAAGACTGATCTTGCAATCCCTGTACATATCCCTGTGCCATATAAAGTTCCAGATAGATATAAGCCCCTTATTCTACCTCCTTTACTCCATGATTTTCCTGAAAAATACTACAAGTATCTTCTTAGATTTGATGGAGAAAATGGTATCACGGCCCAAAAACATATTCAAGGTTTTGAAAATTATTTGGATTTATTTGAGATTGATGAAGATGATGTTAAAATCAGAATTTTTGCTCTTTCTTTGCAAAATAGAATAAAGAGTTGGTTCAAAAATCTACCTGATGCTAGCATCTCAAATTTCCAGCAGTTTATCAAAATTTTCCTTGATAGATGGATAATAAAAGTTAATCATTTTGTGATCATGGAAGAATATAATCAATTAAAAAGACATTCAAATGAAACGATACAACAATTTTCTGACAGATTTAATCAAGTTTATTATTCAATGCCAGAAAATATTAGACCTCCTCATGGTTCAGCTCTCTTGCATTATCCAAGTGCCTTTGATTCAGAAATAGAATTTCGGTTAAGAGAAAGAAATCCAAAAACACTTGTACAGATGCAAAATATTGCAGTTGATGTGGAAGTTAATCTCCAAATCAAACAAGAAAAGTTGAAAGTAGAAGAAGAGGAAAGGAAAAACATTGCAGAGGTAAAACTCAACCTTTTGGTAAGAAAACTAGATGAAATAACACAGGAGATCACTATGAAAGAAGAATTTTTTATTCAAAATCACCATGAAGAAATAGAAGAGGTTGATAGCCATGAACAAATTCCTCTTAATTCAAATTATCATAAATAAGAAAATGAATTTACAAATCAATATGAGGAAGAGGAATCTGTTGTTCTAATGTGTATGTTTGATGACATTCCTTATTTTGATGATTTGCCTAAGTATGATCATTATGATGATAGTTATGTTCTCCAAAGTCAAGCTAACTTTACAGAGATATCAGAAGCTACTTTGGAGGATGAAGAAATGCAGTTTCAGCAGATTGAAGACAGTGATCAGCCAATGCAGATCGGCCATGAGAGTGAGGAAGGAAGAGCAGAAAATGTGGAAATAAGTGAAGATTCTTTACCTCTTTGTTTTGCTTCATTTCAGTTCATTAGAGAAAACTATCATGCCATAAATAATCAGCAATCTTTAGGAATTGTGATTGACAACAAAGAAGATAATGAAACTATTAATCAAGATTTTTCAGTTTCACAATTGCAGTTATCAGTTCCCATTGAAATAAATGATCAAATGACACAAGAAAGTTCCATACCACTATTTTTTGAACCATTTCGGCTTTTAAAGGAAATGTGGTATAACATATTTAAAGAAAAGAATGGGAAACTTGTTGAAGTTTATGAAGTCCCATGGAATTTTATATGTCATAGGTTCCGGCAATTTTCCCAAGATTTTCAGGATCCAATAGCAGATATGTTGAATATTGAAGGCATTCAAAGCATTCCTCTATTAACTAACTATGATTTTCAGAATCAAGATGATAAAGGATTCAACACTCAAACATTACAATCAGTAGGAATATCATCACAAATCTTATCTGAAAGTTTACAGGGAGATAAAGACGAAAATAGCATTTCATATCCATGGTATGGAGGCCATCCAGAACAGATGTACAGTTTTTCAGATCAGTTAAACATCAGTGTATATATTTTGGAAGATCCTTTTGTACAGTTTCTAGAGTCAACAAAGGAAATCAAGTGTTTCCTTATCCTCTCATTTGTTGACAAGTTTCTAATAGGTTGCGGAAGTACAATTTTGATAATCAACAAGAAAATGCAACAAAATATATCAAAGTACATAATGCTTGAATGGTTGCATTGGCTATTTCATTTTACCTAACTAGCAGTTGAACAGTAGATTGAGTAGGTAGATGAGTGCTAATAAGCTCAGAATTTTGAGCAATTTTTTTTTAGTTTTTCAATTTTCAGCTAGTTTTTCATTAAGTTGGTTTGAAAATTTTTGTGTGTTGTTTTACGTTTCAAGATTATATTTTAGGTTGCAGAAAAAGGACTATATTCAATTCAAGATTTTCAGCCACAGCTAATGCATCAGTTTTAATTGGATGGTGACTTCTTGAAGTTGAAGCCCGAAGTGAAGGCCCTAAGCTTCAAAAGTTTCACTATCATATATACAATAAAGCTACTAGAAGAAGGAGATTACATGGTTTAGTTTGAAGACATTTTGAGGCAACTGACCTGCTGTTCTTGACTTTTCACAAGGAAAAGCCATCCCCAAGTGGAGCCAGTGTTAGACTCCTATACCAATAGGTGTCATTTTTCATGATTGTCTTGATTGAACTATGGAATATGTTCAAACCTTTTCTTGAGCAAAGGTGTTCCATATTCTTGAAAAACCAAAAAATCAAAAAATTTAAAAAATGTAAAGAGGGTATACCCTAAAAGAAAAATCAAAGGGTAAGAAAAATAAATGGTCAAAAAAGTGAAAGAAATGAACCCCAAGCAAAAAATAGACCAAGGAAAGTGTGCAAATCCAAATGCGACTACTATTTCATTTTTGTAATAAAGCAATTGTGTGCAGCTTGTCAAACTTTTGCCACAATTTATGAAGAGTCAAACTGTTTAAACTTGACTCATTCATGTTTCAATTTCATGTAGTAGAATAGAGAATAAACATCTGACCAAACAGTTTAATCTTAATGAGGATAAGTAGATAAATTAAAAGAGTTAATAAAAATTCTGCATAACATTTATTAAATTTCATAGGACATGGCAAGGTAGAAATAAGATAGATTTATGTATAAAAGCAAGGTTGAAGGTTTGCAGTCCATTTGCACCTAATGAAAATAGTAGTAGTAGATAGGTAGGTAGATGGTTGTTGCAAAGTTTTATGCGATGAATGATCTTTGCTACATGTTTTTGATCATTTACTTTCATCACAAGTACTAAAGCAGGAAATACACTGGAAAATCACAGCAAGCAAAGTCAAATTCATTAACCTCCCTCATCATTTTCCCCCCTCAAGAGTTTTACTAATTTCCCCCAAAAAGTACTAAGGTATTTGGAAATCAAAAGGGCTCAAGGCATTTCCTTGACTTCTGGAGGGACCGGACCCTCGGCCTAATGATCAAAAAGACCTAAGTACTTGAGATAATTCATCATTATAATCATTCACCTTTAACTTTTTCCTAAGTAAAATCCTATTTTACTTAAGGAAATCATGCAAAATTCCATAAAAATCCCTCAAGATAACTTGCTATTCTAAGTTTAAGTGTTGAAGATAAGATATTGCAATTTACTTCAGAAGTTGTCACTTTCCTAGATGTGCAAAGTATTTTGAGTTCCCTTGTCCCTTTGTCATATTAATGTTTAACTCTATTTACTAAATCCCTAGTGAAATGCCTTATCCTAAGTATATAACTCCTTTTTTATAAATATCCCAAAAACCCCTCTATTATGTTTTAACCAAAGTATTTACTTCCCAAATATTCATTAAAAACCCGCTTCATATGCCCTTTGGTTAAATATACCTTTATATTATAGTTCCGCCCCTTATGGTAATTAAATAATGTTTATTTATTACCATATAATAAGAAATATCGAAACAACATTTAAACATATAATTCTATATGTTTAACACAAAAAAGGATAAATCCGAAGTTTTATTTTTCTAAACCAAAACTTTGGAAAAACCCCATGCCACCGTGGCTCATCCACCTGGCATCTCACCCGACACTTTAACCGTAATGGAGACCCGCGCGCAAAATTCCTTATCCCGACCCTTTATAACTATGGGATTAATTAATTATCAGAGTTAATTAATAACCAGACCTATAACCAATCAGATGCCCCTCGGGACTTTTAATTTGAGTTAATCACGTTTAAAACCCCGCCGGGCCCGCATGATAAAACCCCGCTTACTCCATGTCCCTTCCAGATCTCCTGCTATGATATCTACGGCTAACATTCATCCCGCTAGCCGTCCAATACCCGAACATTAACCCGCGGGGGCACGGTGGTATTGGAATAGTACTCCAGCCACGTGTCCATCGCCCAATGGAATCGCTGCCCTCGCGTTGAAAACCGCTCTTGTCCATAAGCGGTGCGGGGATTACCGCTTACCGCTTACCGTTTACCGCCCGACCCCTGCACACGTCAGCCCGTACTGATATGACGTCACTCCTAGAAAAAATAAAAATCCCTTTTAACTTGTAAATAAAGCAAATTTCGTGTTTTTTCCGTCATTTTCATTATTTGAAAACGACTGCGCCTTCCGCTACGAAATTCAAATTTTCACTGAAATCTACTGTTCTATCCGATTTCGCTCCAGAATTCAGCCGGACCAGTGTTCGAGCATCCTCTTGCCACCGCCTGATACATGTTAAAACCCAGTTTGCCTCCAAGAACAGGTATTTATTCTATTGCGCTCCAAACTTAAAAAAAAACTCTATTTTCCTTGTTTTCCACTAGATTAGTGATTAAATATTATCGCTAAGATCATTCCCTGAGGTTTAAAACTGTGAATTCTTCCCTCAAACCTGCAATTGTGCCAATTTCCCTCATTAAAACTGAAATTGCGTCTTTCTGTGAAGAAAACCCAGAAACTTCCATTTTGAATACACAAGAACCAAAATGGAAGAGAAGTCTGAGTTCAATAAATCTTTTGAATCTTCATAGAGCATTCCAGACCTAGATTTCATTAACAAATTGTTTGATTTTAGCAGGCTACTATCAGAATATGGATTTGGACCAACAATTTCAATACTAGTTGACAAAATTGTTTGCTCCAAATTTTCATATTTTAATTCAATATATTCATTCAACAAACAATTTGTACACAAAGTCAGAAAGAGATTAGAATGATGAAATGTGCACAGTGAATGGTAAAAGTGAAATGAGAATTTACAGGGATAGTAAAATCATAACAGTTAAAGAGTATCAAAGAGCAAGTGTATCGTAAAAGTCAAGAAAAAGTTAAATGAAGTACAGAGAGTGGGAAGGAGTCAAAGGTAAACAAGAAAAGTAAATACAGAAGGCAGTAAAATGGTAAAAATAGATGAGAATACTTTCACCAATAGTGAGGTTTGTCTAAAGTGAAATTAAAACAGTCAAAAGAGCAAGAATGTAAAAAGATGAAAAAACGTAACAAGAAGGAACATTTTTGCAGAAATTGCATATTTTAGTCATAGTTTTGCAGAACATATTGTGACCAATACAAGATGAATTTTGAAAAACTGAAGGAGGTTTATGTTCTTAAGAGGGCCATCTACAAACGCCTCTCTCACTTTTCTAACAGCCATTATGGTTTTGGAAATATTAAACAATGTTGGAAAGCACTTTTTGCAGAAAATCCCAGTTTAAGTCATCATTTTGCAGAGAGGATTGTGGCCAATAAAAAATACTTCATACAAAACTGAAGGCATTTTTTGTTCCTAAGAGACCCATCTACAAAAACCTATCTCATTTTTTGCACAGTGGTTTTATAATGAGAGATACATGCGCATATTTACAGGCCATGTTTCAGACTCTGTAAAACTCTGTTTTACACATATTGTTTACAGAGACTATTATGCATAGCTGGAGAGAAATTTTGGGAAAATGAAATAGGTTTATCTCACAAACATATTTATCTACAATAACCTCTTTCACTTTTTACATATCTATTACGGATTGAGAAATAAAAATATATCATTGGACCCCCAGTTTGCAGAATTGTTGGAGCAGATTGCACAAAGAAAGGAAGCAGTTAGCGACTTGGATGCCTCATCATCAACTAAGAGTTGGATCAAATTCAAATTCTCCTCTTTGTCACCCATCCATAAAACAGGCCAAATATATTATTACAGTGTCCTTTAATTGCCCTATTTATGTAAAATAGTTGAGAGATCCGTGAACCAATTTTGATATTTGTTTCAAGATATTTTAGTTTAGAATTTGTATAAATACTCCACTCTTGGAAGCATTTGGAGTGGATTCTATTACTCTGCTGTAACATTGAGATTTTCGGAATAAAAGCTTTTGGAGAAATTTACTTATGGCTTACTGGATGACGATTTAAAGCACTGGACTTGTTGCAGGATTCATGTGTTGGACTACAGTTCAATAAGTTTTTCTACCCTTTTGTCTGAAATTTTATATTAGTTTATAATATCAACATATCCATTTCTGAATAATTTACATAAAGGATTGAAACAGAATTTGCTTAATTGTACTCTGTTTTCAAATGTGATTATTCTTAATGTTTTCTTCTAAATTAGTTATAAGCATGAATTCTTAAATGCTCCTGCTTTGCTAATTTAAACATTATTGATTACTATAATAAATAATCCTTCATTGCTCTTTGTTTGTAGTCATTTCACTTCTTTCTTTTGAACATGGTGAAATATTCTTAGCTGCCTTTCATCCCTTCAAGATCATCCCATCCACTTTAAATTTTAAGGATTGTTCTCTGTCTAGCTATCTTGCCCTGTAATACCATCTTGTGTTTAGAATAGAAATCCAGTAAAGCCATCATTTGACTCCATAGCCCAATGGACTGAAATCTCTTCAACCTTGCCCTTAGTTGGCGGATTCCACCATTCAAACAAAATCAAAACTCTTGGACTTATAACTAGCCTAAAACTTTCTAAGAACAAAGATAAATTATAAAGAGAGAGCCCTCTCTGGATGCAGATTGGCTAGATTCTGCATCCGAAGGTTGGTTTGTGGTTACCTCGGGTATACTTTCCTTTTCCACAACTTCAAGGAAAACCTGAGTGATAACATAGTGGCGAACATACTGGGGACCTGAATCATTTTATTGATACTATTGTTTGATTTATAAGCTATAGACAGAGTCTGAAGATCAGCCAGGTAGCCTTTGAAATGCTTTTGCTCTGCAACTGCATAGTAAATAAATGTTGCTTCAGTATATCTCTGGTTTAGCTTATAAAATGAACCTTAGTTTCAAACATTCAATCAGATTCGCTAGTTTAATAAATCTTTGAGAAAATTTTAATTAAAAATCTTAAATTTCTTGAAGAGTTTGTAGAAGTTGTTTTGAAAATTCACAAAAAATTTTGGTTTCCTGAAGAACTAACTTTTTCTTCATAATTGTTTTACAGGTTTAGATCTGATCTATGATGGTGGATAGGGATCAGACACACAAAGGTTAAAATCATCCACCTGGCGACTCCAAATCAATTTCAGAATCAAGACTCCACTGGAGGAATGAACCTCAAAGGACAATATGGAAAGATTAGGCTTTCAACTTGGATCTTAATCCAAGACATTATGTTCTTTCTCATTAAGAAATTTTTTCAATGTATATTGTATTTTATAGAAGATCTTAGATTAGTTTTTAGTTATTTTCCTTTGAAGATTGTAAATAATAATTCTTCTAATCTCTTTGAGCAACTTTCTTATGAATCTAATGATGATCATTTTCCAATTAAGAAGCCTCAAATAATCAAGACTGATCTTGCAATCCCTGTACATATCCCTGTGCCATATAAAGTTCCAGATAGATATAAGCCCCTTATTCTACCTCCTTTACTCCATGATTTTCCTGAAAAATACTACAAGTATCTTCCTAGATTTGATGGAGAGAATGGTATCACTGCCCAAAAACATATTCAAGGTTTTGAGAATTATTTGGATTTATTTGAGATTGATGAAGATGATGTTAAAATCGGACTTTTTTCTCTTTCTTTGCAAAATAGAATAAAGAGTTGGTTCAAAAATCTGCCTAATGCTAGCATCTCAAATTTCCAACAATTTATCAAACTTTTCCTTGATAGATGGATAATAAAAGTTAATCATTTTGTGATCATGGAAGAATATAATCAATTAAAAAGACATTCAAATGAAACGATACAACAATTTTCTGACAGATTTAATCAAGTTTATTATTCAATGCCAAAAAATATTAGACCTCCTCATGATTCAGCTCTCTTGCATTATCCAAGTGCCTTTGATTCAGAAATAGAATTTCGGTTAAGAGAAAGAGATCCAAAAACACTTGTACAGATGCAGAATATTGCAGTTGATGTGGAAGTTAATCTCCAAATCAAGCAGGAAAAGTTGAAAGTAGAAGAAAAGGAAAGGAAAAACATTGCAGAGGTAAAACTCAACCTTTTGGTAAGAAAACTAGATGAAATAACACAGGAGATCACTATGAAAGAATAATTTTTTATTCAAAATCACCATGAAGAAATAGAAGAGGTTGATAGCCATGAACAAATTCCTCTTAATTCAAATTATCACGACTTCTACCCTGTACACTAGTTGGAAGGGTGTGAATCCTGTTGAGTTTTTAATTACCGTGCAGTATGCCCATGGGGCGGAAAAAACCATGTGGTGTCAATTTGTCTTATGGTTATTCACCATACGTTGTAACATTGTTTTAAGAACTTTGTTGACAACTTCTACCTGCCCATTGGATTAAGGATAATATGGTGATGCAAATTTGTGTGTGAACCCTAGGTGGTGAGACAACTCCTGGAATGTTTCATTTTCAAATTTCTTTCCATGATCGAAGACTAACTCTTTTGGAACACCGAACGGTGAAATGACATAGTTGAATAGAAATCATGTCGCGGTTTCTGGTTTCTAGACGACGCAGGGTTGAAAGTCATAAAGTGGATTCCCCATTTGCAAAAGGGACTAGCTACAATGACAGGGTGCAGAGGGGCAGGAGGTGCTCTTTCCTTGTGGGTGAAGCGTTGGAATCACTCACATATTTTGACTATTGCAATGCAATCACGGAATAAGGTGGGCCAAAAATAACCTTCTCGTATAACTTTTTGGGCAATATCCATCCCAAAGAGGTTGCCGCCGCAAGCTCCACTATGACAAGCATCGAGGGCTTGCTTAGCTTGGTTGTGCGTGAGGCATCGACGTAGGATAGTATCGATGCCTCGTCGATAAATGACGTATCCCATGAGGAGGTATCAAGGGGCCTGGTGGCGTATGTGCCTTCGGTCGTCATGTGTGAGTTTTGGATTGAAATTTTGGGTTCATAAAAATAAGAGGATATCATTGTACCACAGATCATTAGTCATCGCTAAAAGGAGATGTTGGTCAGGTAGTGAGTCATTGGCTGGGGTTCCTTTAGTCTGAATTGGTAGGTCAGTGATGAAATTGGCTAAGATCAAAGCTTTCTTTCTCTTTGGGGAGATAAACTGCAGGTCAAACTCCTGCAGTATGACTACCCAAAGAGCATATTTTGGTTCATCAAACGACGTGTTAGTAGGTATCTCATGGGGTTGATAGTTGTGAGGACTGTTCTAGTTTGTAAGATAATTTAGTGTCGAAGATTTTGGATTGCATGTATAAGGGCTACGGATTTTTTTTTCCAGTTCATATCTTAAGGTGAGACCTGATAAGTTCTTACAGATGTAATAAATTACATGTTCTTTACTATCAGGTCCATATTGGATTAACACCTCAGCTAAAGCGGTTTCTGATGATGACAGATATAGGGTGCAATATTTTTCATAATTTGGTGGGCTAATCAATGGGGCTGAGGAAAATGCATCCTTTAGTGCCTCAAATTATTTTTGCGCTTGATCGTCCCATTTAAATGGGATATCCTGATGGAGAAGGTGTAGGAATCTGTGTGCACAAGTGGCGTAATATGGGACAAAGCGTCTCAGGAAATTGGCTTTCCCCTGCAAGCTTTGGAGTTACTTGAGGGTTCTTGGTGGTGGCACCTCTTTGATGGCATGGACCTTAAGGGGTCCACTATGATCCCTTGTTGGGATACTATAAGTCCTAATAGTTGACCTGTGTTGATGCAGAAGATGCATTTGAGATGGTTCAAGCGTAGGTTGTAATGTTAACATCTTTGGAATACCAACTTTAAATATTCTAGATGATCGCTTCACTTCTTACATCAAACGATGAGGTCATCCAAGTCAGCGAGGATAAGGTGGGCTAGGTCATGGAAGATATAGTTCATGGACCACTAGAAAGTGGCTCCTACATTTTTAATACCGAATGGCATAACTTGGTACGTGAAAGTGCCCCAAGGGGTGGTGAATGTTGTCTTGTACCGATCGGTATGTTGAATTTGAATTTGGTTATACCCTGAGAACCCGTCCATGAAAGATAGGGCCTCATGACTGACGCAAGCATCAATGACTTGGTCGATGAATGGGGTAGCGTAGTTGTCTATTGGACAATATTTTTTCAAATCTTGGAAATCAGTATAGATGCGAATGGTACCCTTTTTTTCATGACGGTAACAGAGTTGGAAACCCATGATGTGTAAGCTATTGGGTAGATAAAATCATCTTTGTGAAGCTTGTTTATTTCTCGCTTGATCTCTTCTGCGTTAGATGGGTGCAATTGAAGTTGTTTCTAGCATAGTGGTGGTATTTCGGGCCAACTGTCAATATGGCGCTCTACGATAGTGGGGCTAATCCCCGACATTTCTGAATAATCCCATGCAAATATGTCTCTGTACTCTTGCAAAAAGTTTGTGTAAGATATTACTTCATCTGGGGAGCATGCTGCCCCCAATGATATTTCTTCGATTTTTCTAGGTTTTCTAGAGATATTTACCTTGATGGTTGGTGAAATATTAAAAATGTTCCCTTCTTCAAACGCATTAGGTGCCGGGATGGGAATTCTGAACCAGTCAACTTTCCCGGATGGGAGGAAATATTTTTATTCAATAGCGTATATCTCTTGGTTTTCTGGGTTGTAAGGGCCGAATGTTTTTTAGTGAAGAAAAAAAGAGCGATGATGCATTGCATCCCATGGATAATTTGGTTCCGTCATGGCCTCTAAAATATCCTCATCTGAATGGAACAAGGAATCTAAAAGGGAGTGAGTTTGTGTGAGGCGGTGAGGAGTTGTTTTGGGCCTAATGGAGCTGGTCGACAGATAGGAATAGGATTCCATAGGTGATGTTGTGTAACTAGATGAGGTTGACAGGGTGCACACAGATTGATTTTGCACCGTCGATGGTGTAACAAATTTTGTAGTTGTAGCGGTCTCGACACCAATGGCAGATGATCATATAGCATGAGTCATGGTTCCCATGCATGATGAGATGAATCATATGTGGTGCTGTGTGTCATCGACATTGGATGGTAGAGGAATTTTCCTTGTGGTGCCTTGCATCAGAGCAAGCCTATGTTCCTCATGTGGCGTACTAAGAGTACTTGCAATTTCCTGCATTTGGAAGCTATGTTGGGTGCATAGGTGCATACTTGTTTCCATTACGGGGCATGACTCTGTTTCATGATTGTGACCTATGAAAATGGTGCACGGTGTCACAGTGCTTATCAAGTAGATGGTATGAGAAACAACGCTACTCTTTGTCCCTAAAGTGGATGCTCGGAGATGATTTGGCATTGGGGTATGATTGTGCTTTTTCCATATCCGATTTTTTGGTTTTGGATGGTCTAGCTCCTTCGGGGATTTTAGACTTAACACTACCCTTGCCACTTGTAGCCTTGGGAGGTACTTGCAATCCATCATAAGGTGGAATTGTGAGAAAATACTGCAATAGCAGTGCATTATCTTCTCTTTATTGGAGATATTTATTTTTGGGATGGGGGTGACCATGGAAAGGCTATTAGTAAGGTTCTTCAATTCCTTACATTGATTGACTCGGTGGTCGATTCTATCGCATAGCCCACATGTCGTCCTTGGTTGGTTCTGATCCTTACTAGGATAAAGGGTTGTTTTAGCTCTTTTAATGTTTTGGTAATGATGAGGGGCAGGAAGCCTCGGGGTAGGTTTCCTTGTGTTAGGTTGTCTTGGCTCTAGACCAACTATATCCGGGTGCTGGGCATCCAACGAGCGTATGATGTCTATCAAAGGGTGTACTTGGGGGATATAACTAGAGTGGTAAGTCTGACAGTTGCCTTGAAAAACCAGACAAGATTGTCTTTCCTCAGTACTCCTTTCCCTTTGGGTTGTTGGAGTGATTCGATACCATTTACGGAGAAATTCTAGATCTGGGCATTGTGCAACCAAATGGTTACATGTGTTGCATTATGCGCAGCTTAGACTTATCTGCAGAGGGAGGTTGGGGCTGACAATGTGCCCCTTTTCTAGTCGTTCTTCTGCTGACATGAAGAAAATGGACCTTCTTGTCATGTCTTCGTGCGTTGTCAAAATTTCTATGGATACCAAATCTAATATGTTTTTTATGGCGTGGTTTACTATGGCTAGGCATAAATTGTTTAACGTTGAATGGAATTGGGGGATATAAGGGAAATGATGAGCCGAGTGGTCACCAGAACACACACGACACGAATACTGGATTTCTCATAAGCCATTGTAGTATACAGGGTCGATGGGGTACCATCTCTCGAACAACTCTAGCGCTTCACAATCAGCAATGAAGTGACTGTGTTCATCATATAGTGTGCAAACTTGAATAGGACCCAGGGGGGAGGTGATCGTTGAGGTGTGTTAGGTCCCTATATTACTAGTGTAATCCCTTATTGTTGTTAGTGTAGCCCCCTTATTGTTATTTCTCCACCCCTGTAACCCCAATATTGTTATTATTGTGCCCTTACATTATTATTGTTAGGTCGGTTAGGATTATATTGTGACCCCATGGAATCCTATATATAGAATGAGGTTTTGTCATTTGTTTCATCCAACAATTGTTCATTTATGTAATGTATTGGAGGTTTCCCCCTCAAAGTTGCTTATTTCTAAGGCATTTATCTCTCTTTTCTTCTATTTTTGGAGCCGGTTTCATAACATTTGGTATCAAAGCTTTGGATTCTAGTGTTTCACTGCTCCAAACAGGTCATCGTGGAATTTTCGCTATAACGTTTTTTCTAAGAATTTGCAGAATCTGAAATGTTTACATAGCAAAGCCAAAATCCTAAGGAACATATTGTAAAAATTTTAGACCTTGATTCACAATATTTTTGGAGATATGATCGTTGGAAGTTAGGTTTTTTTAGGCTCATGACTTTAACCTAAATAGGTCATCATGAAATTTTTGCTATAAATTTTGTTATAAGAAGGTTCAGAAGCTGAAAGTTTTACAAAGAAAAGTGGAAATCTTGAGGAACATCATATAAAAATTTCAGATCTTTTTTCGCAATATTTTTAGAGATATGATCTGTGTAAGTTAGGGTTTCTTCAGGCTCCCAAATTTCATCTTAAAGAGGTGACCATGGGAAAATATTCATAACTCTCTCTCTGAGCATCGGATTGGAATTCTATAATAAGTGGCCGCAATTACACGGATTTTTGTTTTATTTGTATTAATTTTAGAGCTGAAGGAGGAAGCCGTGACACGTGGCATCACGTATAATTTTTCTCTACTGAACTAGTCCATAATTAGGTCATTGTGGGATATTGGGCATAAATATTCCTTGAAGAATCCAAATTAGGTTAGATCTGTGGAATTCGAAAGAATATTCATAGGGATACTACAGGACCAAATTTCAAATATTGAAGATCTGAAATCACAGAGATAATTCAGTTTCAATATCGAGCTCCTCAAAAGAAAGAAAAAGGTGTGTATTTTTTTCGAATTACATATCTCTTGTTTGAAAAATTAGTTTGAATTTATTCCAAGGGCATATTGAAGAATAGATATCAGTATTGGGTTCTAAAATCCCCCCTAAAAATAATTCAACACCCATTAAGCCTTCATAAGGCTCTACTATGACTCATGAAGACGAAGAAATGCAACACGAGATATCGAAATTACAAGAGCAAGTGCACCAAATTTCGCTATTGCAAAGAGAAACGAAAAATGAAATGGGAGTTTTGAAGAAAGACGTGGAAACCAAGATGGATGGTTTGAAGAAAGGTGTGGAATATGGATGGTTTGGAAGCTAATATGGATGGCATGGAAGCTAAGATGGATGAGATGGAATCTAAGATCGATGAAAAAATGAAATAAAACATGGAAAAAATGAATACTGATCTAAAAGTAGACATTGAAGGTTTGGAAAAGTTGATATAAGAAATTTTTCCTAATGGTGAAAAGATAGTAGAGGAAACTCATGATGAGAACAAAATAAATGCTAATCGTGATTTCATAAACTCTAATTTGGATGGAAGAACCACCATATTCCAAATATGGATATGAGGAATTTTGATGGGAAGGATCCCGTAACATGGATACTACAGATGGAGCAATATTTTGATCTCAATAATGTGAAAAACACACAAAAGGTATGCATTGCAACTTTACATCTAGAACAAAATACAGTTATATGGTATCGTTGGCTTTTCTCCCGTAAACAAATTGTCACTTGGTCAATTTTTACGGAGGAAATGATAGCACATTATGAGGATACAAAGAGCAACACCTTATTTATCCAATTGATAAATCTCAAACAAAAGGGTTTAGTGGTGGAACACATTCAAGACTTCCAAAAATTGAATATAAAGGTAATTGATATTCCATAGGAACACAGGATTGATGTCTTCATAAGGACTTTAAAAGATAACATCCAACATGAGGTTCACGTTTGGGAACCCGATTCATTATAGAAGGCTTTAAGGTTGGCAAGAAAATCTTAATGTAAAATTAAGGCGACAAGGAAGCCTACAACTCACATCTATAAAGATGGAAGTGTTGCTACTCCTAGACTTCCACAACCTACAAGGTTGATACCACAACAATTATAAGAAGAAAGAGCAAAAGGGCTTTGCTATAGTTGTGATAGAAAATAAACTAAAGGTCATAAGTGTGCTGAGAAGAAATTATTTTACATAGATTGTGAAGAGGGGGAAGAAAATGAATAAGAAACTTCAAAAGAAGAGGATATACACCAGGAACCAACCCTGGAAGAAGAAGAAATGAGTCTGACCATATCATGTAATGGATTGGTAGGAATTAACACTCCTCAAACTTTCAAGATAAAAGGACATATCAAGAAGAAAAAGGTAATAGTGTTCATTGATTTAGGTAGTACCCATAATTTTATTCATTGTAAGGTATCCAAGGAATTGAATTTCTTCCTATACCCAGCACCCGAATTTAAAGTGATGGTTGCAAATGGAGGGACTGTAAAATGCCATAATATCAAGATAACCATGGGGGAATATGTATTGAATAGTCCAATGCTTTCCATTCCAATGGGAGTTGCTAATGTTGTACTAGGAGTGCAATGGATACAATCTTTGGGGATGGTAGCTTTTAATTTTCAAGAAATTTTCTTGAATTTTTTTCAGAAGGAAAGGAAGTCGAATTAAGGGGTATCACAGGGAAGTCGGGAAAGATAATAAGCTCTAATGTCATGAGAAAGCTTCTGAAGAAAGGACAACGAGGCATAATGCACAATTATGCTCACTAGAAGTTCCAACATCAAAATCTTCTATTTCTCCAAATCTGCAAAAAATTATTGGATAATCATTCCAAGGTGTTTGAAACTCCCAAAGGACTCCCACCTATTTGTGAACATGATCATGTTATTCATTTAATTCCAGGAAGTGTTGCTCCAAACATCAGGCCTTATAGATATCCTTATGTCCAAAAGAGAGAAATTGAACGTATGATTGCAGAAATGTTAGAGGCTAGTATAATTCAACCTAGTCAAAGTTCGTTCTATGCTCCAGTAGTATTGGTGAACAAGAAGAATGGATCATGGTGCATGTGTCCGGATTATAGGGAGCTCAATAAGCTCACTATTAAAGATAAATTTCCCATTCCTGTGATTGATGAATTATTGGATGAATTAAATGGAGAAATTTATTTTACCATGTTGGATCTTTGTTCAGGATATCATCAAATTAGAATGAAGACTAAAGACATTCCAAAAACAACATTTCGAACTCATGAGGGTAATTATGAATTTTTGGTCATGCATTTTGGTCTTACCAATGCACCTTCTACATTTCAAGGCTTGCCGAATTCCATTTTCAAACCCTTCCTTAGAAAATTTGTGCTACTGTTTTTTGATGATATACTAATCTACAACAAGTCTTGGAAGGATCATGTTCAACATGTTGACATGGTGCTCAACTGTTGGAGGAGAAATAATTATATGCAAAAGCATCCAAATGTTTCTTTGGAGTACAAGATGTGGAATATCTAGGTCATATTGTATCTCACGAGGATGTTAAGGCAGACCCTAGAAAAAATAAAGCCATTAAGGAATGGAAAGTCCCCACAACAATAAAACATTTGCAAGGATTTCTCGGGTTAATAGGGTATTATCACAATTTTGTTAAAAATTATGGGAGAATAGCAGCACCTCTAACAACATTATTGAAGAAAGATGCATTTTCAAGGATTCTTGAATCAAATAAGGCCTTTGAACATCTTAAAGAGGCAATGTGCCTCGCACCAGTCTTAACTATATTAGAATTAGCAAAAACCTTTATTGTGGAATGTGATGCCTCACGAAATGGAATTGGTGTTGTTCTAATGCAAGAAGGAAGACCCATTGCTTTTGAAAGTCGTCCAATCAAAGGAAATTATTTACAAAAATCTATTTATGAGAAGGTTACATGCACTAAATAAATGGCGACCTTACCTAATGGGAAGACACTTCAAGGTAAAAATGGATCATGATAGTCTTAAACACTTTTTGGAACAAAGACTATCTTTAAAAGAGAAGCAAAAATGGGTCACAAAGATTTTGCGTTATGACTTTGAAATCATCTACAAAAAAGGGAAGCTAAATTTTGTTGCAGATGCACTCGCAAGAAACAATGAAGATGTGGAAGCATTGCTTTGTGCCATATCTATTATCCAACCAGATTGGATAACCAAAGCAAGGGATGAATGGAAGAAGGATGAAGAAGTTTGGACACTCATTCAAATTTGCAATAAGATCCTAGTACATATGATACATTTATTTGGGAAAATGATTCCTTATGGTACAAAGATCACTTATATATTTTTAAGAATTCCCAACTAAAACAAAAGATTAGTTTGGAATTGCACACTTCTCCTTTAGGAGGACACTCAGGGATTTTAAATACTTACCATAGGGTGAAGAAAGAATTTTTTTGGGATGGCCTTAAATCTGATATTCAAAATTTTGTGGCAGAATGTTTGGTTTTCCAAAAAATAAAAGTTGAGACAATTAAGACCGCGGGTCTTCTACAACCTCTATCCATTCCAAGTCAACGTTGTGAGGAGATTTCAATGGATTTTATCACAGGTTTACCTAATTCCGAAGGAAAGGGTATCATCATGGTGGTAGTTGATAGACTTACCAAGTATGCACACTTTTGTGCATTATCTCATCCATTCAAGGCAAGTACAATTGCCCCTACATTTATGGAAACAATTCAAAAGCTACATGGAAACCAAAAGATTATTGTAAGCGACATAGATCCCATTTTTACTGGAAATTTTTGGACGGAATTATTTTCTTGCTTGGGTACTCAACTAGCTCATAGCTCATTTTATCATCCTCAATCCAATGGTAAAACTAAGATAGTGAATAAATGTTTGGAAGTATATCTTCATTGTTTTGTATTTGATAAACAAACACAATGGCTTAAGTGGTTACCTCTCGTTGAATGGTGGTAAAACACCCCCTTCCATGCTGCAGCAAAAATGACCCCATTTATGGCACTTTATGGATATCATCCACCGTCCATCACATCATCTTTAAGAGAAAATTATAAGGTTCAAGCAGTGGAAGATCACATCGAGCATCAACAAGAAGTTCTCCAACTCTTAAAGGATAACCTAAATTTGGCACAAAATCAAATGAAACAACAGGTAGATCAACATCGCAACGAGAGAAGTTTTGATGTAGGAGACTGGGTATTTTTACGGCTACAACCACACAAACAAATTTCCCTCAAGCAAGCTAAGAAGGATAATAAATTATTTCCAAAGTATTATGGTCCTTACAAGGTGTTGCAAAATATTTGTACTATGGCATACAAATTGGAGCTTCCTCCTTCGTCGCGAGTGCATCAGGTTTTCCATGTTTCATGCTTAAAGAATGTTATAGGTGAAAAACTTCCAGTTCAAACAATATTCCCAGAACTGGATGAAGAAGGAAAAATAATATTAGAACCTGAAGCAGTCATGGAAAAAAGAACTCGACAACTACGAAATCAATCAATTTTAGAGTATCTCATCAAGTGGAAGAACTTACCCACTAAAGATTCTACATGGATAGAAGCACCCAGAGCTACTCAAGCATAGAGGAGAACACTTTTATGAAGGAGAGGGGCATGTAAGGTCCCTATATTACTAGTGTACTCCCTTATTTTTGTTAGTGTAGCCCCCTTATTGTTATTGTTGTACCCTTGTAATGCCAATATTGTTATTATTGTGCCCTTACATTATTATTGTTAGGTCATCTAGGATTATATTGTGACCCCATGGAATCCTATATATAGAATGAGGTTTTTTCATTTGTATCATCCAATAATTTTTCATTTATTTAATGTATTGGAGGTTGCCCCCTCGAAGAGGTTTATTTCTAAGGCATTGATCTCTCTCTTCGGCCACATATAGTATGGTCCTTGCTGTTTTTGCCCCTCAAAATGTCATGTTGTTTGTAGATTACGTCTCTGATCTAGCTAGGTTAGAAGTTTTAGCGATGAATCATCACATGAAATCCAATATGGACCGAAATCAATGGATGTGTGGACATCAGTGCACATGATGGTTGCTTCGAGAAATCTGACACGTATGCTTTCGATGCCGAGCTAAGTTTCTTTTGGAAACATGATGGATTTGGTACGAAAGGGTGAATGCCCTTAATTTGGGACACTCAGTGACTAAGTGGTTAGGCTTGTTGCACAGTGCGTAAAGTGGGGTTGGTTATGTGGCCTCTATTTGACATCTTTGGTCAATTGGGGTGACTGTCTATGAGCAGGATGTAGGCTCTTCTCATAGGTACAATATGGTTCTAGATTTTCCCTCATCCACTTTCATGGTTGGATTTGAGGGGTCTTGTTGGTATGATTTCTCTAGGGCTTGTAGGGCATCCCTATATCATGGCATCTATGGGCAGTGATGGGTGTAATTCCCATAACGATCGCATATGGCGCACGCATGGTTGGTGCACAATGCTTTCCCTTGATTTTTCATGGCATGTTCCTTTTTATGGAAACTTGAGTCCGCGACATTTATTTTGGTGCTTAGAAGAGGTTTTATTTCATCTAATTCCAGGAAAATATTGGTAGGATGGCCTACGATATTACATAATGCACAAGGTTGTAATTTTCTAGGAATTTTTGGGTTTTCAATTTTATTCTCTTTTTATTGATTTTCTTGGTCATTGTAATTGGCGTTGCTATGAGAGTTTCATTAACCACTGTCACCTCCTAAGGAGTCATAGGGGTTATCCCTATAGAAGTGATGCCAGGACTTCCCAGCATGGCTGGTGGAACAAAATACTAAACAGGTATTGTAAAAGAAATTTTTGGAAATGTTACATTTTTGAAGGCTTGCTTTGACACAAAACTAGATGGGGGGTATAAAAATGGAGATTGGGTGATGTTGTAGGACAGGAAAGACATGTCGACAGCTTCAGTTTCCGTACTACTGATCTCCATATTCGGGAAATTCTCGGTGTTTGATGATCACATCATGCACATTGGTTCCCCTGTTACTTCTGGGCTACCTCTAGTATGGTAGGTGGATCTACTAGGAATGATCATAAGGTTGATGATGCTTTGAATTGGCCAGGGCCATATTCTTGGTACTGCATGAACTGTGATTCTATAGTTGTGTCTACATAAGGTAGAACAACATCAAGATTCGTCATGGGTTTCTTATCATGGTATGTAAGTTGGTCAACAGTGATGATTCGATCTTCATGGGGGAACATCATCACCCAAAAAATGGAGGAGGTTATGGAAGTCATGGCATACATATAGCTCTACCCGAGGAGTATATTGTAGTCTAGTTGGGTGTCCAAGAATTCAAGGTCTATGAGCACCGTTTTTTCCGGCCAAATTTATAGGGACATTCTGATATAGACCGATGGGAGTTGAAGGTCTATCATCATATGCTTTGAGCATGATTTCATATGGATTCAATTCGAGTGATCCCAACTTTTTCCAAATGGACTTGGACATGATGCATGTATATGCACCTTCGTCAATGATACATCGGTGTATGGTGATATTTTGGTTTGACACCGGTATCCGAAAGGTGACCAAAGAAGGAAGCCTAGGAGTGGCTTTGTCTCGGTCAAAAGCCATTAGGCATGAATTGGAAAGGTCAAATGCGCCTAATGCGGAAATTAAGGCTTTCTGCTTTTTTGGGCATGATTGTAGGACCTCTAAGGCTGACATGGTAGCAAGTGATTGTGATAAATCATCCATGATGCTGTAGTTATGGGCATCTTTTGAGTGATATCCTATGCACCTAATTGGACCTTTAGCCATATTTGGAAGGGTCTCAATAGGTACTTTGGATATATTCAACAGTGCAATAGGTGCACTCGTATTCACCCTTGAAGGGTTAGTGTCCAGGAGGGCATCATATTTATGATTCCTTGTCTGGAAGAACATTTCTTCTCCAGTCATGTAAATTTCATGGCTACCCTCCCAGAATCATTTTGGGGTGGTTTTTGTTGTTGGGTGTTAACCACTCATTAGTGGGGGAAGGGCTCCTGCATTACAGCGGTCGACTGTGTAGGCCCCCCTTGTCCATAGCTACCCTGAAGTTTTTTCAGCTCCAGGAGTTCAGGACAGTGGTGGGTGTAATGTCCATACTCACCAAATATGGCACAAGAATGGTTTGTCCTTACACTGAACCTCTTTTTCTACCCTTGGGAGTTATTGTTTGGCTCTTGCTTATGATTTTGTTTGGGGTTTCCCTGAGACTGAGATCGTAGGTGGTGTTGTTGGTTATTTTACCCTTGTTTGAAGTCTCCATTTTTTTTATTCTTAGGCTTCTTTCTTGCAGCATTAGGAGGATTATTATGGTTCTCCTAGTCATAAGACTGGTGTCGCTGAGCTTGAGAAGGTTGTACAAAGTTCACCAGCGCGTTGTTTTGCAGTGGTGATTTTTGTGCGGGGGCAAGATAATATTGGTTTCCCTATCCCTGGTTGGTGTATGGTTACTAGGGGGGATCTCTTCTATCAACATTCCTTGCTGAGTACTGGGTCCTCTGTGAGGGAGGGTACAATCCTTCCTGCTGATGGTGGTATGATGACACCCTATTTGTCATATTCTGCAAAGGTGCAGATTGACTTTAGTGGTAGCCAAGTTGCGTCATGTTCTAGTTAGAATCATACAAGTAACCTACATACTGGATACTGCTACCTAGGTTACCTTGGGTAAATCACCCAATCAAACCGTCTGCAGTATTCGACGTGCCTGGAAATTCTCTATAAGTTTGCAGGCACGGGGTGTTAGGAAATACATTATAGATGTATCCTGATTGGGTAAAGATAAGTTCGAGTTGTTGGACTTTGCAAATGGTGTCCTCCTCGGAGGTAGGTCGTTGTGTCTCCATGTCTTTTGAGATATCCACTGGGAGATTTTTCAAAAACAAATCCAGTAAAAATCTATCGTCGAGTTTGGCTTTTCACAAACTACGATGTCGCTGCCATTCGTGGAGATAATATGAGATATGGAAAATTGACGTTTTCCTAAAATGAGTCAACAAATCCATCCCTGAATCATGGTGGATGGGTAGCTGAAACTAAGTGAGGAACGTAGTAGCAAGGAAGTTAAGGGTTCCATGTGAAGCAAAAGGCTGCTCCACATACCATTTCACGACAGGTCTGGTTAGGGTGTGTTGAAACAGTCTCAGTCGAATAGTATCATTAATAATACTATTGGACGAACACCATAGGTGGAAAGTAATAATATATGTCTGAGGGGAGCTTCGTGGGAATGGGGGGAGAATTGGGAAAATGTGCAATGGGGTCATTAGTTAGCTTTAATAGGTCTGGAAGGTTTAATGATGCTAAAAAGGGTAATTGAGTATTGACTACCATTCTGTATTGTGGGAACACAATTATCTATGTGTGATGATGTATGGGGGGTGACTAGGGAATACTACCCTGTGACATACCCTGTTGTTTGTTCTGCTAACTCCCTGGAGAGGTAGGGTTGTGGGAGGAGTTGAGTGAGGTGACCCTGCTGGGGTTTCCACTGGTGTGGTATTGGGTGACCCTTGGGGGTTTCCAACTAAAGATGCCCCGGTAAAGGATGAACCAATAATTGTGGTTGTTTTTTGTCTTTGACACCGAAATGGTGAAAGACCTAGAACTCCTCCCTCTAATTGGGGGAAGTCCAAAAAACATATAGATCAACAAGGTCTCGTTGGGTCCGTTATGGTGTTGACTAGCTTAATTTTGGGAATTTTTTTTTTTTTTGAGATAAGGAGGATTATTACCAAAGAAAATATGATCACATACATAAAACAAAATGAAAATTTAAAAAGTAGATTTTACTTTAGATTAATTTTATGTGATCAATCAAGAAAAAAATATGGTTTGGTTGTTTTGCATATGATACTCAAAATCCTAAAAATACCTAATCATCCTCACACTCTCAAATCTAACTTGTCCTTGCGAATATATATTTTGATGGGTATTAGGGATAATGTCCCGAAATAACTGGCGACGCCTTCTGGCAACCAGAGAATCTATGAAGGTAAATGTATGAGGATCTAGTGCTTCCTACATCGTCACCTATAGGGAAGGATGCCCTAGATTTGGCCACTAAAGTATCGTCATCCCACGTGAGCGTTCGAGTCCTGAGCTTCTTGGTATTCAGCTACCAGTACTAAGCACTAGATGGGTCAGGTAGCCCCAAAGAGTACTACACACACTGAGCCTAAGCTTAACCCCCTCTGAAACAGGTCTCTGTAACACTTGGGAATTCTGTTCTATGGGCAGATAGATGGATTTTAAGCTCCCTTAAAAGTCAACATTTGTGTTTCAAAATGTAGAATGACCACGATGGCTTATTGGATGCCTACCCTTGATAGTATTAACCCGAACTATAATTTATTTTGTGGCCCCTGTGGGGAGAATTTAGTGAGTTCAATTAGTGGTTAGTTTTAGAAAGCCTTAATTTTCTTAAGGTGTACCTTGGTGAGGTAACTCTAAGAAGAGGAAAAAGGTCCCAACACACTGGGTGCCTTTTTGTCCAATGCTTACCGATGCTTCATGTTTACTTTGGGGTGTACAATCACAAGTGTTATAAGATATGGTTAGACACTGATCCTTTACAATCCTTCTCTAATTACGCTATGTGTGATTGTTCCTTGCAAAAAATAAACAATGTGCGGATGATGGGATGCTTACACTTTGCCTAGTTAGACTAAGTTTTTCACTATAGGGAGATAGAAAATTATCTTAAGAAAGCTTCCATATGCATACCAAGACTCACTGAGAGGTGCAAGGGTGGCAAATATTACTTACCTTCTTTTGGATATTTTGGTCTGCGTCCTGAATCCTAATGCAAAAAACTGAACTAGACTAATGCAAAACATTGAAAAAAAAGAAATTAGCTAAATATGTATGGATGTATAGGCCACTTACCTTTCCAGTAATTATTCTATGTGTTTGGTTGTATAGGCCACTTACTTTTCCACTAATTATTCTATGTGTTTGGTATATTTTACTATTAAATCATTTTTTCAAATAGCTTTTGTGGATTGAACGCCACTTACTTCCCCTACTTAAACTATGTGTGATTTGCAATGATAAAAAATAAAATTAAAACAAACTATTTGCTAAGATAAACTTCAGCTAAAAGTATCGTAACCAGTCATGAAATAATAAAACATAGTGATGGAAAATTTATTATGGGTTTCCAACACCTTACATTTGCTAAAAAATGATAAAAAGTAGTGAAAAATGACCTCACTGCCTACTGTGAAGCTTATTTTCATACAGGCGTGAGGTTCGCATGTCTGTTTTGGCTAGACACACACGGATTACAGTGACTGAAAATATCGCCTTATCTGAGCCAAATTTCTCACTAAGGGTGACTAAAAAGTGCTAAGAGGAAGCATGAGTGATCTTGTAGCAATTCTGGGTAGGAGAGAGGACCTGCAATCAACAACCACTAGCTTAAAAGAAATAAATAAGTGGAGTAGCCATTCCTATTTTAGTGTATTTGATGCGTGGGAAGACAAAATACATTGTGCTTAATGGGGAGGTTGCTTCCTACAAGAAAGTAACAGGTCAATTGGTTTGTTAGATTGTTAGTGGAACAAAATAACATGTAGTAAACTAAGTTAAGAACATAGCATGATACATCAATGAATAAACAAGAAACAAAATAATCATGTACAATAAAAAGCTCAATTGAGTCAAACACACTAATAATTCAGATGGAGAACTCTCTCCCTTTATCAGTTGCTGATGGTATAAGAGAATAGGACGCTAAATCACTTGTAATGAATCCTTAGAGCTATGGAGCTCTAATATCCAAGGCAAGGGGTCTCTTCCCTTCAAGACTCTTGCAAGCCTATCTCTCCCCTCGACGGATGGTAGAATAACAGACACTTGGTGAACTTCTTCTCTTGGACTGAGGTGTTGGGTGGCCAACAGTTGAATCCCTCCACTCCTTCTTGCCACTTGGACAACACAATGCTGGTTTGATCTCAAGAAATTTGGCCAGCATAACAATGTGTTCTCATGTTTCTCTTCCCATGGAAGTCTTTTATAGATATATTTCAAATTTTCCCTCCCTCTCTTGGTACAAGATCGATGTTGACACAAGAGTGGGGATGATTCCTTTTTGTGCTACACTAAAGCCTCAAGGTGGCTCCAAGGCGGTTGTACTTGGCTGGCTTGAGTGGGAATATTCTTCTTCAAGTGTGCCAAGTGGTCCCGAATGGTGACTTTCTGCATATTCAGGACCGCACAACTCTTTGAGGGATAGTGGCGATGATCTTCGTGGCTATCGAAGAAAAATCTGCTAAGATCACTCACAGTCAATGATTTTTGTGCGCAATTTAATAAATTTTCCTACTTTACCTTAGGAAATGTTAATTTTTTTAGATCCTTTAATGTATTCCTTCCCTTTAAATCCTTATATGTATCTTATGCTTGACATTTTCTAATGTTCTTTTCTTGTACAATTTTCCAGTGTTAACACATGTGAAACCTCTGCCTAGTCGAAGCACAAGGTGGGTGAAATTAAACAGGTTGCAAAGCCTTTTTCCTAATCGAGAAGGTGAGAAAATGGCAGACTCTCGGTAGGTAACCCCAAGGTTCATTACCATAACTCCTTTCTATTGTGCCTTAACCATCACATCCTCAGCCATACCATCGACCATGGAAAATTTGTCACATGTCTTACCATTATGTGTCCCATCACATATGACAGCTAGCATCGATAACATTCGATGACCAAGGTTGGGTTATTAATCAAATCATGGACTATGTGTTAAATATGCTAGGGTTAGAACCCTTAAACCTTAATGGAAATAATTTCATTATGAAAGGGTTCTCGGATAATTATAATACTATGAATTTAAACAATATGAAACTCAACCAATAAACCCAACATGCAAAACCATAATATAAAGTGACTAAAAAGGAAGAGAGGTGAGGGTTAAGTATTTAACTCTTTGGTATTGATCCAAGTTAATCTTTTAAGTTTAACCATTTCCTTCATTATAAAGGAAATGTACAAAAATGAATATAAATTTTACTTAGATATGCACATTTAAAAGTATCTCTTTTATTTTTTTTTAGTATATGTTGCAAGTGGTCTCAGAGATTTGGGTTGAAAAAATGTGGCTTGTTGGGCATATATGAGTAACAAATTGTTAATGATGCACAAAGTTGTAGCAAAGATAGTATGAGGAAAGGAACTGGATTTATTTCACCTGGGAGACCCTCCATAGGTTTTGGGTCGTAGCCTCCTCTATGGGCCAATCTGGAGATGTGGGCTCAACTGGGAGGTGAAACTAATAATGTAAATGTGATGATGTTGGAAACAATTCAACAACTAGATTTCAATAACTGCGAGCATAAATGATGAATTTAAGAGCCGAAGATGAGATATTGAGATTGTAACAAGAGAGAATTATGAATTCTTTCAAATAGACAAAATCAAATGAACCCAAATCCTATTCGAGATGAATAAAATAGAGTGGACATGCATCGAAAGAGAGAGGAGCACCCAAAATTTGAAGGAGGCTTAATTGATCATGAAGAAGATTCTGAAAAAAAATTGGCGAAAAGGGGACTAAGAGGAGAAAAGTTGAATTATAGGGAGAATTCAAAAAAATTAAACCACCATTTTTTTATGGAGAGCTGGAGGAGTTTGTTGAGGCCTAGTTAATTAACATAAAAAAATACTTTCAAATCTATGAATATGAAGACAACTTAAAAGCTAGACTAGTAATTCATTAGTTAAAGGGAAAAGCCACTTTGTTGTGGGAAGAAATCAAAACTGTAAAATGGATTGAAAAGCAAGAGATAACTTGGAAAAATTTTCAAAAAAAATTTAAGGATAAGTATTTGACTGAATGATTCTATGATGAAAAAGCCAAGGAATTTCATAATTTGAAATTAGGACACCAGTCAATGGATGATTTTGTAGGTAAATTTACTTTCCTGTTAAGGTATGTTCCCTATGTCTGTGAAGAAAAAGCTAAGGTGCAACATTTTATTAGCAGTCTACTAGAATTCATGAAAGAAAGATTAGACTTTGATAATCCAAAGTCAATGGGAAAATCCATTCAAAAAAATCATATTTCTACCAGCAAATGAAGCAAAAAGGATAAAATAACAGAAGTTGGAAAAACAAGAAGGAACCTAAAGGGTTCCAAAAATTTAAAAATATGAAAGTTGTTGGTAATAAAAATGCATCCAAGAAGCAGCAAAATGAACGTAAGGGGAGAAATCAACAGAAAATTAGACTACCAGATAATGAGTAATGTAGAATCTGTGCAAGTGTATAAACCTCTTTTACAGTGTTGGAGTTATGGAAAACCTCACTACTACAAAAATTTCCCTCATCATTCTCGTAAGGAACCGAATTCTCACTTTTAAGAATCCTCTAATGTCGAGGATGTAGCTAGCAATATAGAGAAGATTAGTGTTTCACTAGATGTTCACCAAGATTGTAGGTTTTAACCTTGAACAGAAATATCTACACACGATTCTTATAACAGAAAATAAACAATAGCAAGAGCATAAAACATAAAACAGATAAACACAGAGATTTTCCCCTGGATCCCAAATCGGGACGACCAACTTGATTTTTTCATTATATTCCTTTTAGTGTTACAACACATATATATACATGCCGAAGCATACATAAACCCCAATCCATTAACCCTGGATTAGAACATAACCGTAGTTCCCTTGACCGGATCTACAAAATACCAGGGGCCGAAAACCATCGAACCCCAAAACCATGTGCAAAGCCATGCACAAAACCATGGGCGGATCCGCCTATGAATGGGTCCGCACAACGAACCCCGGACCCCAACGGTGGGGACTGCTTCGCCCCTCGTGACCCCCCAGCTACGCCTGACGCAACATACAGCGCATGGGGCTAATCCTGGAAAGAATATAACACATACCCAACATTCTCCCACTTGTTGTTTTCTTTCCACAGGGGGCCACAGGAGAACTTAGTCATTGGGCCAATTCTTCAACACCCATTGTTTCTCTACACCAAGAGAACTTCTGAGTGCTCACAGACTTCGTTAATGCATCTGCAACATTCTTCAAAGTGTCCACCTTTACTAGCAACACCCTTTTAGCCTCAACCATCTCTCTAACAAAGTGATATTGAACATCAATGTGCTTTGTCTTTGAATGGTAAGCAAGGTTCTTAGCCAAGAAAATTGCACTTTGGCTATCACAGTCTATCCTTATAGCTTGTTGTACCAACCCCATACTTGAACACAATCTCTGCAACCAAATTGCTTCCTTGCTTGCATGAGTGGCTGCTATGTATTCTGCCTCTGTAGTTGAAAGCGCCACTACAGACTGTCTTTTACTCATCCAACTGACTGCACCTCAAAATAGGCTAAACACATACCCACTTGTAGATCTTCTTTGGTCTAGATCTCCAGCCCAGTCTGCATCAACAAAACCACGAATGTCCAACATTCTTTCCAATCCTGGTCTTCCCTGGTAGCACAAGCCATAATCACTAGTGCCGCGTAAATATCTGAAAACCCGCTTCACTGCTGTCCAATGCTCCTTCCCTGGGTTTGACATAAACCTGCTCAATACTCCCACTGCATGTGCAATGTCTAGTCTAGTACAGACCATTGCACACATCAGGCTACCCACTGCACTTGCATATGGCACACGGGACATATACTCTTCTTCTTCTTGTGTCTTGGGACACTGTTCAGCAGACAGCTTTACACCTACAGGAATAGGAACATTCACCAGTTTACTATCCTGCATATTGAACCTCTGCAATATAGTCTCGACATACTTCCTCTGGTCTAACCGGAGCTTCCTCTTTGCCCGATCTCTCTTAATTTCCATGCCCAAAATATAGTTTGCAGCACCCAGATCCTTCATGTCGAATTTGGAGAACAGTTGGGTCTTCAAATCTTGGATAATTTCTTTGCCATTTCCAATCAACAACATATCATCCACATACAAGACCAAATAAATAACACGGTCACCAATTAATTTAAAATAAACACAGTGATCCTCCTTGCTTCTGGTGAAGCCAAGTCCCCGTATATAGGTATCAAATTTCTGATACCACATCCTTAGTGACTATTTTAACCCATACAGAGACTTCTTCAACCTGCGTACCAGTTCTTTCTTACCCTTCACCATAAAGCCTTCAGGTTGCTTCATGTAGATCTCCTCTTCTAGATCCCCATGAAGAAATGTTGTCTTCACATCCATCTATTCTATCTCAAAATCAAATGTAGCAGCAACAGATAAAAGTAATCTAATAGAAGTAACCTTGGCAACAAGAGAAAAAATATCACCAAAATCAATTCCCGGCACCTGGGAATAACCTTTCGCTACCAACCGAGCTTTGTATTTCTCCACCTTGCCTTCTACATTCATCTTCTTCTTAAACACCCATTTACTCCCAATGGGCTTCCTTCCAGCCGGCAACTCCACCAAATCCCATGCATCATTTTTGTGCAAGGATGCCATTTCATCAACCATGGCCTCCTTCCATAGTTTTCCATCCTCTGAATCTACTGCCTCCCTGACAGTTCTGGGTTCATCATCAATTATAGTTAAGGCAAAACCTGAACAGAAAGCAGATGGACTATACCTTTCTGGTTGCCTTCTTTCCCGAACTGATCTTCTCAAAGCTGGAGTTTGTGGCTCTTCATCTTCTGAGTCTTCTTCTGTTGTAGAGTCTGATTCATCCTCCTTTAGCTCAAACTCTATCTTCTCGGGTTCCTTTGGTAGGACTTCATGTTTAACAACATCTTTCACTTCTCTAAACACCACATCTCGGCTGTACACAACCTTCCTTGTTTCTGGGTTCCAAAACTTGTAACCCTTTAAACCATCCTTATACCCAATGAAGATGCACCTTTCAGATTTATTATCCAACTTGGTCCTTTTCTCCTTTGGAACATGTACATATGCATCACATCCAAATACCCTTAGATGTGAAAGAGAAGGTTTCTTACCAGTCCATACCTCATGTAGGGTCTTATCCTCCAACACTGATGAAGGTGATCTGTTAACCAGATAGCATGCAGTCTCCACTGCCTCTGCCCAGAATTCTTGTCCTAACCCGGTACCACTAAGCATGCTTCTTGCCTTTTCCATCAGTGTTATGTTCATTCTTTCTGCAACTCCATTTTGCTGCGGTGTGTATGGAGTAGTCTTCTGTCGTGCTATACCACACTTCTTACAGAACTCTTCAAATTCCTTCTTGCAGAACTCCCCACCATTATCTGTCCTCAGCGCCTTTATCTTCTTTTCTATCTGGTTTTCCACCAAAGCCTTAAATTCTTTAAATTTTTCAAAGACTTCAGATTTCTTCCTCAATAAATATATCCATGTATTCCTTGAGAAGTCATCTATGAATGAAACATAGTACACAGACTTTCGTAGTGACGGAACTGACACAGGTCCAAACACATCACTGTGCACAAGTTCTAATATTTTGTTTGCCCTCTTAGCACCAGAAGGAAAACTCACTCGATTCTGCTTCCCATATACACAATTTTCACAGAAATCAAAATCCAGAGAGCAATTAGACATACCTTCTACCATACCATTTCTGTGCAGTATCTGAAGGCCCTTCTCTCCAATATGTCCAAGCCTTTGATGCCATAGCATGGTCTTTTCTCCAGAGACAGCTAGGCTTTCCGCTCCACTTTCAGGAACCATAGAACTATTACACCCATCAATAACAGTGCTACCTTGTAGCTTGTATAGAGTTCCAATCCGAACTCCCCGCATTAGTACCAGTGCTCCCCGAACCATCTGGCAGGAATCTTTCTCGAACACTGTTTTTACACCTGCATCATTCATCTTGCTTACAGAAATCAAATTTCTAGCCAATGCAGGAATATGCAGAACACCAGGAAGTGTTCTAATCGTTCCACCTTGCAGCTTCAGCTTGACCTTTCCACGTCCGATGATTCTAGCCCTCCTATCATCCCCTAGGAAGACATCACCACCATCATATTTCTCATACTCGCAGAACCACTCCCTATGGGGAGTGAAGTGAAAGGATGCACCTGATTCAATCAACCATGACTCGTGATCTACATGTGTATTTGAAGAAGAAGCCAAATACACATCCCCACCTTCATTCGAGGTGGTTTTTGCCTCTGCAGAAGGAGCTTCATCAGATCCCTTTCCTTTCTCAGGAGCTTTAGATCTGCATTCCTTTTTGTAGTGTCCTTCCTTTCCGCATTTCCAGCACACCTTTACAAACTTTCCGGGAGATTTAGATCTCCCTCTAGATTTAGATCTCCCACTCGAAACCTTATTCTTGTTTCTGTTCTGGGACCTTCCTCGTACAGATAAGGCATCTCCATTCTGACCCTCCATATTTCTCCGTCTCATTTCCTCCGACAGCAAGGCTGAGACAATCTCATAAAAATTCAAGGTAGTTGTGTTGCTACCTATTGCAATAACCAGACTGTCCCACGAGTCTGGTAGAGAACACAACAAACTGATGCACTTATCTTCATCTGAGATTTTAATATCAACAGATGACAGCTGACTTACCACAGTATTGAAGGCGTTCAGATGCTCTGTCACCGAGTCTCCATCCTTCATCCTCAGGTTATACAAATTTTTCCATAGGAACAACTTATTCACCAGAGACTTAGATTGGTACAAAGTCCCAAGTTTTTCCCACAAATTCTTCGCCATAGCTTCCCCAGATACATTCAACAATACTGAATCTGAGACACACAACCGTATTGTGCTCTTAGCCTTCCGATCCAGTTTCTTCCAGTCTTCATCTGACATTGCCGTTGGTTTAGTACCTGGATCTATTGCGATCCACTGATCTTTATCCACCAGCAGATCCTCCATCTTGAGCTTCCACAACTCAAAACTCTGACCATTAAATTTCTCGATCTCTATCTTTCCGCCGCTCTCCATCTTCTTTCACCGCAAGAATCGATCTCGCAGATCTCCCACTGAACAGGGTCTACCACAGGCCTGACCAAAAAACCCTCAACAACAAAGGCGTCCCCTTGAAGCCGAAACAGCTCTGATACCAAATGTAGGTTTTAACCCTGAACAGAAATATCTACACACGATTCTTATAACAGAAAATAAACAATAGCAAGAGCATAAAACATAAAACAGATAAACACATAGATTTTCCCCTGGATCCCAAATCGGGACGACCAGCTTGATTTTTCATTATATTCCTTTTAGTGTTACAACACATATATATACATGCAGAAGCATACATAAACCCCAATCCATTAACCCTGGATTAGAACATAACCGTAGTTCCCTTGACCGGATCTACAAAATACCAGGGGCCGAAAACCATCGAACCCCAAAACCATGTGCAAAGCCATGCACAAAACCATGGGCGGATCCGCCTATGAGTGGGTCCGCACAAAAAATAAATTTTGGCCAGGGCGCTGGCCCGGACCCCAACGGTAGGGACTGCTTCACCCCTCGTGACCCCCCAGCTACGCCCGACGCAACATACAGCGCATGGGGCTAATCCTGGAAAGAATATAACACATACCCAACAAAGATGACTACCAATATGTGATGGTGGAGTTCGAAGTTAAAACAACTAACCATTTTGTTTTCATTTTAGTCAACCTAGGTGCAGGTGTGAGTTATATCAACCTTAGATTAGTAGAGTTGGGTATTTTTCAATCCTCCAAGTTTAAAAACTCATGGTTAGTATGTGAGGTCCCTATAATACTAGTCACATCCCCTTATTGTTGTTAGTGTAGCCCCCTTATTGTTATTATTGTACCCCTGTAATCCCCATATTGTTATTATTGTTCCCTTACATTATTATTGTTAGGTTGGCTGGGATTATATTGTGACCCCATGGGTTCCTATATATAGAAAAGAGGTTTTGTCATTTGTATCATCCAAGAATTTTTCATTTATGTAATGTAAAAGAGGTTTCCCACTCGAAGTGGTTCATTTATAAGGCATTGATCTCTCTTTTCTTCTGTTTTGGGAGCTATTTTCATAACATTTTTTATTAGATCTTTGGATTCTAGGGTTTCGCTGCCCCAAATACGCCATCGTGGAATTTTTGCTATAACGTTTTTTCTACGAAGTTTAATAAGCTGAAATTTTTACAGAGCGGATCAGAAATCCTGAGGAACATCATGTAAACATTTCATATCTTGGTTCACAACATTTTCGAAGATATGATCTTCGAAAGTTAGGGTTTTTTTCAGGCTCCCGAATTTCACCTGAACAGGTCACCGTGGAATTTTCACTATAACATTTTTTTCCTATGAAATTTCAGAAGCTAAATTTTTTACAGCACAAAGCCAAAATCTGGAAAAATGTTGTGTAAAATTTTCAAATCTTGGTTCACAATATTTTCAAAGATATGATCTGTGGAATTTACGGTTTTTCAGGTTCCTGAATTTCATCTCAAAGAGGTGACCATGGGAAAATCACCATATCTCCCTCTCTAAGGATTGGATTGGAATTTTGTAAAAAGTGGCAGCAATTTCACGGGCTGCAGTTTCATGTGTATCAATTTGAGAGCCAAAGTAGGAAACAATGACACATGGCACACTGTACAAGTTCACTCTACTGAACCAATCCATAATTAGGTCATTGTGGGAGGTTGGGCATAACTTTACCTTGAAGAATCCAAATGAGTTCAGGCCTGTAGCATTCAAAATATGATTCAGAGGGATACTAAAGAACCAAATTTCAAATATTGAAGATCCGAAATCACAGAGATAATTCCATTTTAATATCGACCTTCTAAAAGAAAGAAAAAGGTGTGTATTTTTTTTTTAATTGCATAATGTTTGTTTGAAAAAATAGTTTGAAGTGATTCAAAAGGCATATTGAAGCATTTTTATTAGTATTAGGTTATATATTGCCTCCAAAAATTAATTCCACATCCATTTTCCCTCATAAAGCTATACTATGACGCACAAAGGGGAAGAATTGCAATATGAGATATCAAAATTACAGTACCAAGTGCAAAAAATTTCTATCTTACAAAGAGAAATCAAAGATGACATACATGGTTTAAAAGCACAAATTGAGGCTAAGTTGGATGATTTGAAGGATCAAATGAAAGCTAATATGGATTATATAATAGCATAATATCACATCAATCATCAACAACACGTTATCCAACTCTCAAAGTATAACCTAACTTTGGTGCAGAATCGAATAAAACAACAGGAAGATCAACATTGTAGTGAAATAAGTTTTGAAGTAGTCACAGAAACAAGAACTCAACAACTACCAAATCTATCAATTTCATAGTATCTCAGCAAGTGGAATAACTTACCTGTTGAATATTCCACATGGGAGGATGATAATTTTATACAAAAACATCCAGAAATAATCAAACATTGAGGGCGACACTTGTTTGGAGAGGGGAGTGTTAAGTCCCTATAATACTAGTGTATCCCCTTATTTTTGTTAGTGTAGACCCCTTATTATTATTATTGTCCCCCTGTAACACCCATATTTTTAGTATTGATCCCTTACATTATTATTGTTAGATTAGCTAGGGTTATATTGTGACCCCATGGGCTCCTATATATAGAAAGGAGGTTTTGTAATTTGTATCATCCAATAATTTTTCATTTATGTAATGTAAAGGAGGTTTCCCCCTCGAAGTGTCTTATTTATAAGGTGTTTATCTCTCTTTTCTTCTGTTTTGGGATATGGTTTCATAAAATAGTATAGCTACCAACATGACATAAAAGGAGAGTGACTGCAAGGATGGAATTTTTTGCTATTGAGCTATCAAGACAACTGATTAAGGTAACTCTCAAAGTGTTTCCCTTTGGATCCTTTGATGTTTTAATTAGAATAGTTTGGTTAGAAAGGAATTGGTCTTTAGTAAACTGCAGAGACAAAACCATTAGTTTCCTTGCTGACGAGGGTGTTAGACAAGAGATCTAGGGCATTAGGAGAGCTATCAAGTTACGTCCCATTACATCAAACCAATTAGGAAAGTGTATCTAAAAATACTGTCAAATATATTTTGTGCAAGTGGTATGTACTAATTCAAAGGATAAGATAGCCACCCTAGAAAATATAACAGTAATTCAAGAATTTTCTAAACCTTTCCCAGAAGACATTCCAGGATTTCCTCTAAAAATGGATATTGATTTTACCAAAGAACTGATTCTAGGAGAAACCCCTATGTCAAAATCTCTGTATCAAATTCATATACAAGAGTTAACATAGCTTAAAATGCAATTACAAATTTTTCTTGACAAGGGAAACATTCGCCCAAGTGTGTCACCTTGGGGAGCCCCAATGTTTCTCATAAGAAAAAAAGACGGCACTTGGATGTTGTGTATCGATTACATGCAACTAAATAAGCTAGCTATCAAAAATAAGTGCTCCATATCAAGGATTTATGATCTATTTGATCAAGTTAGGGGTGCTACCGTGTTCTCTAAAATTTATCTATGATCAAGGTATCACCAAATTAGAATAAAGGAGTACATTTGTAAAAGAAAAATTAGAACTCGCTATGGGAACTACAAGTTTGTTTAGTATTTCCATTTGGACTCAATAATACCCAAGCAACATTTATGATTCTAATGAATGGTATTTTTCATCCCTACCTAGAAAAAATTGTCTTAATATTTATTGATGATATTTTTCTTTACTCGAGAAATATAGAAGAGCATAAAGAGCACATGCGGATAGTGTTATAAAATTTAAGGAAAAATCAACTATATGCTAAATACAATAAATGAAATTTTTACAAGGACCAAATTCCCCACCTAGGAAATATAATTTCATATTAAGGTATCATTGTAGATCGTGAGAAAAATAAAAATATTATGGAATTGTTGATTATCCAAAATGTGGCAGACATCCAATCTCGTATGGGGCTGGTTGGATATTATCATCGTTTCATTGAAGGATTTTCTCAAATTTCCTATCCTATAACCTCCTTGAAGAAAAAGGTTAGGGCCTTCAAGTGGACAGTAGAGTACCAATCTATTTTTAATAAATTAAAACACATATTGACTACTTCTCCAGTGTTAAAAGTTTAGACACATAAAATAATTTATGATATGCACAAATGCATGCCAAGAAGGTGTAGGAGGAGTTTTAATACAAGAGGGGAGGGTGGTAGCCTATGAATCTCATAAGTTAAAGGATCATGAGAAAAGATACTATGCTTATGATTTGGAGCTAACGGTAGTGGTCCGTGCCTTAAAGGTATGGCGACATTACCTGTTAGGAAAAAATTTCCTTTTGATGATTGATCATAGAAGCTTAACAAGTTTTTTTAATCTACTTAACTTGAAATCACGCCAAGAAAGATGGATTGCCTTTCTCAGTGAGTTTTACTTTGACATTAATCATGTCAAAGGTAAAGAAAATTGTGTGGTTGATGCGTTAAGAAAGAAATTGCGTTGTGTGTATTAAGTTTCCTATATCCAACTAAAAATTGTATTTTCAGAACACATTAGAGAAGCTACTCTAAGGGATCCAAAGTATGAATTCTTCTGTCAGCAAGACAAACATCCGCAAAATTCAAATTTTCCATCTGATTATGCTATAAATAACGATAATTTGTTAACCTTTAAAAAAATAGTATTTGCTCCTAATTTGTTAACAGTAAAATAGTTTATGTTAGATGAATTTCACCAAAGCCCCTATGCTACTCATCCCGAATATCATAAGTTATTTCCTGATATTAAAAAGGACTACTTTTGGTTGAGTATGAGAAGGGATATTGTTGAATATTTAGCTAAGTTCCTGGAGTGTCAGTAAGTTAAAGTTGAATAATGGCACCCTGCTGGTCTACTTCACCTTCTCCCCATTCCTGAATGGAAATGGGATACGATTACGTTAGACTTTATAACCGGATTATCAAGATCTAAGAAGAATAACGATTCAATTATGGTGGTAGTGGATAAATTGAGTAAGGAAACTCATTTTATCCCTATTAAATCTACTTACTAAATTGTTCAAGTTGCAGATATATTTATGAGAGAGATACTTCAGCTACATGGTATGCCATAAGTGATAATTTTAGACCAGGATGTACATTTTACTTCTAAATTTTGGAAGGCCCTCTTTATTGGACAAGCTAATAAAGTCTAGTTCAGTACTTCTTATGCCCCACAAAATTATGGGAAAATAGAACGGGTGAATTAGGTACTCGAGGCTATGTTTAGAATGTACGTAATGCAGCAGCTAACCAAGTGGGAGGAATTTCTCCAGTTAGTTTAATTTTCATATAATAATAGATACCATGAGTCATTAAAAATGGGCCCTCTCGAGGTGTTGTATGGAAATATATGTAATTATAGCAACCCCGAAGATAAGTAGATTATAGGTCCTGATATGCTAATGGAAATGTAGCAAACAATAAAAAAGGGTCTGAAAAAATTTGAAAGTTGCTCAAGATTGACAAAAAACATATGCCCATAAGAAGAGGAAATATAGAGAGTTTCATGTGGGGAGCATGCTTATGTGTCAATAAAACCTAAGAAAAGTACCTTAATATGGGGTACTTATGTAAAACTAGCATTCCAATATTGTGGGCCTTTCCAGATTTTGGAAAGGGTGGGACCAATCACATACTAACTTGCACTACCAAGTCATATAAAATTCCACAATATATTTTATGTTTCATTACTAAAAAAATATGTATATGAACCCAAGAATATCATTAGCTGGAAGGATGTACAGGTATATGCAATATTTCTTTTCTTCTGATTATGTATATTTCAGACCATGTAAAAAAAAACCTAAGTAATGATATGTCTTAATGGTGGAAAAATTCGAACCAGATAGATAAATCCTGGTAGAGGCTCTATGTATTCTCAATCAAAGAGAAATAATGTTACGAAGGAAATATATCACCTAGGTTAAAGTGCAGTGGAGGCACTTTAGCCTAGAAGAGGCCACCTAGGAAGATAAGAGCTTTATGCGACAAGCATATCCTGACCTATTCCGAGGGAAAGAATGGACATCGGGTTCGATGTTTCGCACAAGGGGAGGAAGATGTAACATCCTCATTTAATGAAATTATTTACATTTACTGTCATTTACTTTGTTACATGCTTAAGAGGAAAATCCTAATGAATAATTTAAATGTTAAATTTTTATGTTATTAATTTGGTTAATAAAAGATTTTGTGGAAATCTAAAAACTCATGGAAAGACCCAAAAACAAATTTTCAACTTCCAGACAGTTAGGGGCTTTTATTTCTCTCATTTCCTTTGATTTAAAGACAACTCACTTGGTAAAATAAGGGGTTAGAAACTAGAAGGAACTTTAACTACCTTGGAAGAGAGAAGAGAAAACTATTGCCAAAAATAGGATGATGTGTGGCCAAGGTAGGACACTGGCTAAAGGAGGGTTTCTTAAGGTGGAATTGAGTGAGTTTAAACCTATGCAATAGACTAAGGTATCGTAATTCCAAGCTATATTGAGGAGGAATTGATGCATGTGAACCAACCTGAAAAGTGTTGTTGTCAACTAAATGTTTGGAAAGTGAGAAGCTCGGGGGGGAGACTGAACGTAATTGCTTGTCTCATTTGAAGGGTGGAATGGTCTTTTCCAGAGTTGGGTTTCCTTAAAAATTTGAAAATTATATAGATAAGTACAATTGGTATTTGTTAGCTTGTATGTTCTCTGTGAAAAATTATAAATATTATAGATAACAAGTGACTTTGTATATATGTTGGATCTGTTAAAGATGAATAAAGTAAAGTTGTGTAATGGGTTTAAGTAAATTTTGTGAGAAATTGTCTGTCTAATTGGAATGAATATGAAAAATGGAACTAGTGAATGAATTGAAATGCATTTCCTGTCTGGAGTAACCTTGAAGAGGGTTTATGTATAATTAATGATTATTGAAACAAGTAGTTAACAATGGTCACGGTAATAAATCCTGTTAAGGAATTTGGACTCCACTCATATATGTTATTGAATTATAATCTTGATTGTGGAAAGAAACAAATAATATATGAGTTAGGAGTTATAACTATAGTTCATGCAATTTCAACAAGGTTAGTTTTTGCTGATCGACTGAAGTATATTGGCCAAGAACACACGTGTTGCTTATACGCAAAATTAAATATGATTTAATTACTCGTGGCCTGAGAAAAATCTAGAGGAGTTAAGTTTTTCCTTACCTGAGTTCATGGCTTCATAAAATTAATAGAATAAGAGGAAATATAGAGATCAAAACGACCAAGCTCTTGTAGGGAAAACAAAACAATATCATTTTGTTGCTAACTTCAACAAGAAACTATGTAAATATTGAAAAAAATTAAACCTTGAGGGTTCAACAATTTTAAAATTTAACAGACCAATATTATTTCTAAAAAAAGCCACCCTGTGAAATTCTATACATGAAATTGTGTGGTAGTTTCGCCTTAAATAGGAAAGAATAAATTACACAAAGGTAGGATATAAACAAGAGAAAAAGACTCACATTATAATTAACACAGAAATGTCTATAAATAATACATGGTAATATATTTACAAGAAAAAAAACTCTCATGGATAGTGTTAAGTAATAACACAATTCTAATATTATTGTATTTTAGAAAAATAGTCATAAACTAGACAAAAATACCTTGCCTCTTTGGCGTCAAGAGAAAACCTTTGCATGTCAAGATCCTTGACTATAAAATCATTCTTAAAACGGTCACGGGGAAACGACCTCATTTTACCAAACCATAATGAAATTTGAACAAAATTGGTCTAACAAGTGATTTAGGAATGACATCATGGCATAAAGCTAATATTTTTTCATCACATAGCCAAAGGCCTTGTCCAAAGATAGTCAGGACCCAAGTAAATCAAAGAGTACATGGATGGGTTGTTGAGGAATTCTCCCATGAATTTTTTAGGAATGAGAATCTTGGGTAAATTTGAAAACATTATCCCCTACAACCAACACAAACCAGGATGGTAAATATGTTAGTAGACATGAATTAAAAACATAAATAAAATAAAGATAGGTAAACAAAAGAAAACATCAAAGGGAAATTCATTCAGTTACATAGTGGGAGGCTTGTTGAAGGCCATCCATTGGTTGGAATCAACAAAAGAAAGTGTGACATGCAAGGATAGGAAAACTACTGACAGTGTGTAGTGGGGAAGAATTTACCAATTAGATACATATATGGTCATAAAATCTCAACACAAGCTCAAATGTAGCCTGACTGGAAGTAAGCACGAAGGAGAAACAACATTACAGAGCAATTCATGAGATAAAATAGGGGATAATACAAAACCGTATTTGTATAAAATTGAGAAAAAATTTAACGAATACAAAAGATAGGGCAGATATTAGATACCTTGTGCGGTTAATGGATGTGAAACCTATTCCTAGATGAAGAGAAAGGTGGGTGAAATTCCACAGGCTGCAGAGCCTTTTTCCTAAACGAGAAGGTGAGCAAATGGTGGACTCCTATATATACAAAGGAGGTTTTGTAATTTGTATCATCCAAGAATTGTTCATTCATGTAATGTATTGGAGGTTTCCCCCTCGAAGTGGCTTATTTCTAAGGCATTAATATCTCTTTTCTTCTATTTTTGGAGCTGGTTTCACAACATTTGGTATTGGAGCTTTGGATTCTAGGGTTTTCGCTGCTCCAAACCAGTCATCGTGGAATTTTCACTATAACTTATTTTCTATGAAGGTTCAGAGGTTGAAAGTGTTAGAGTGCAAAGCCGAAATCCTGAGGAACATCATCACAAAATTTCAGAGGTTGGTTCGCAATATTTTCAGAGATATGATCTGTGGAAGTTAGGGATTTTTGCAGGCTCCTGAATTTAACCTAAACAGGTCATCACGAAATTTGAGCTATAATTTTTTTTTCTAAGAAGATTCAGAAGATGAATTTTTTAGAGAAAGAAGCTGAAATCTTTAGGAAAATCTTCACAAAATTTTATAGCTTGTTTCACAATATTGTCGGAGATATGATCTGTGGAAGTTAGGTCCTTTTCAAGCTACCGAATTTCATCTCAAAGAGGTTATCGTGGGAAACTCTTTATAACTCTCTCTCTGAGCATCGGATTGGAATGCTGTAAAAATTTGTTGCAATTACATGGACTGTAGTTTCATGTCTATCAATTTCAGAGCCAAAGGAGGAAACAGTCACATGTGGCAAGTCGTACAATTTCGCTCTACTGAGCCAATCCATAATTGGGTCATTGTGGGATATTCGACATAAATTTTCCTTGAAGAATCAAAATCAGGTCAGACCTGTGACATTTGAAAGAAGCTTTAGAGGGCTACTACAAGCCCGAATTTTAGATATTGAGGATCTGCAATTATAGATATAATTCAATTTCAATATAGAGCTCCTCAAAAGAAAGTAAAAGGTGTGTATTTTCTTTTCCTAAATTTCATAAGTCTTGTTTGAAGAATCAAGTTGAATTGATTTCAAGGGCATATTTTAGAATAGATATAAATATTGGATTCTAAAATGGCCCCTAAAAATAATTCAACACCCATTAAGCCTTTAGAAGTCTCTACTATGACTCATGAAGATGAATAATGACAACATGACATATCAAATTTACAAGAGAAAGTGCAACAAATTTCGCTCTCGCAAAGAGCAACAAAAAATGACAAGGAAGTTTTGAAGAAAGGAATGGAAACTAAGATGGATGGTTTGAAGAAAGGCATGGAATATAAGATGGATGGTTTGAATAATGGCATGGAAGCTAATATAGATGGCATGGAAGATGGCATGGAATCTAAGATGGATGACATGGAAGCTAAGATCGATGAAAAAGTGGAAAACATGAAGAATGATCTAAAAGCATACATGGAAGGTTTGACAAAGTTGATACAAAAAATGTTTCCTAATGGTGAAAAGATAGTAGAGGAAACTCATGATGAGAACAAAATAAATGTTAATCATGATTTCATAAACTCTAATGTTGGCGGGAAGAACTGCCATAGTCCAAAAATGGATATGAGGAAGTTTGATGGAAAGGACCCTGTAACATGGATACTACAGATGGAGCAATATTTTGATCTCAATAATGTGAAAAACACACAAAAGGTATGCATTGCAACTTTAGATTTAGAACAAAATACATTTGTATGGTATCGATGGCTTTTCTCCTGTAAAAATATTGTCACTTGGTCATTACGGAGGAAATGATAGCACATTATGAGGATACAAAGAGCAACACCTTCTTTATCCATTTGATAAATCTCGAACAAAAGGGTTTAGTGGGGGAGCACATTGAGGACTTCTAAAAATTGAATATAAGGGTAACTAATATTCCAGAGGAACACAGGATTGATCTCTTCATAGGTACTTTAAAGGATAACATCCAACATGAAGTTCGTGTTTTGGAACCTGATTCATTGGAGAAGGCATTCAGATTGGCAAGAAAAATTTGATGTAAAATTATGGCGACAAGGAAGCCTACCACTCACTTCTATAAAGAGGGAAGTGTTGCTACTCCTATATTTCCACAACCTACAAGGTTGACACCACAAAAATTGGAAGAAAAAAGAGGAAAAGGGCTTTCCTACAGTTGTGATAGAAAATACACTAAAGGTCATAAGTGTGCTAAGAATAAATTATTTTACATAGATTGTGAAGAGGAAGAAGAAAATGAACAAGAGGAGGATATACACTAGGAACCAACCCTAGAAGAGGAAGAAATTAGTCTGACCATATCGTATAATGCATTGGCAGGAATTACAAATCCTCAAACTCTCAAGATAGAAGGACATATCAAGAAGAAAAAGGTAATAGTGTTGATTGATTCAGGTAGTACCCATAATTTGATTCATTGTAAGGTAGCCAAGGAATTGAATTGTTTCCTATACCCAGCACCAGAATGTCAAGTGATGGTTGCAAATGGAGGAACTATATATTTCTTTGGAAAATGCCATAATATAAAGCTAACCATGGGGGAATATGTATTTAATAGTCCAATGCTTTCCATTCCTATGGGAGGTGCTGATGTTGCACTAGGAGTACAATGGTTACAATCTTTGGGGACGGTAGCTTTTAATTTTCAAGAAATTTTCTTGAAATTTTTTTCAGAAGGAAAGGAAGTCGAATTACGAGGTATTGCAGGGAAGTCGTGAAAGATAATAATCTATAATGTCATGACAAAGCTTCTAAAGAAAGAACAACAAGGCGTAATTGCACAATTATTCTCGCCAGAAGTTCCAACATCAAAATCATCTATTTCTGCAGATATCCAAAAGGTCTTGGACAATCATTCCAAGGTTTTTGAAACTCCCAAAGGACTCCCACCTATTCGTGATCATGATCATGCCATTCATTTGATTCTAGAAAGTGTTCCTCCAAACATCAGGCCTTATAGATATCATTATCTCCAATAGAGCGAAATTGAACGTATGATTGCAGAAATGTTAGAGGCTTGTATAATTCAACCTAGTCAAAGTTCTTTCTCCACTCCTGTAGTATTGGTACATAAGAAGGATGGATCATGGCGCATGTGTCTGGATTATAGGGAGCTCAATAAGCTCACCATTAAAGATAAATTTCCCATTACGGTGATTGATGAATTATTGGATGAATTACATGGAGCAATTTATTTTACCAAGTTGGATCTTCGTTCAGGATATCATCAAATTAGAATGAATACTGAAGATATTCCAAAAACAACATTTCAAACTCATGAGGGTCATTATGAATTTTTGGTCATGCCTTTTGGCCTTACCAATGCACCTTCTACATTTCAAGGCTTGCTGAATTCCATTTTCAAACCCTTCCTTAGAAAATTTGTGCTAGTATTCTTTGATGATATACTAATCTACAACAGGTCTTGGAAGGATCATGTTCAACATGTTGACAGGGTGCTCAAGCTATTGTAGGAGAAACAATTATATGCAAAAAAATCCAAATGTTTCTTTGGAGTACAAGAGGTGGAATATCTGGGTCATATTGTATCTCACGAGGGTGTTGAGGTAGACCCTAACAAAATTAAAGCCATTAAAGAATGGAAAGTCCCCACAACCATAAATCAGCTGCGAGGATTTCTCGGGTTAATAGGGTATTATCACAAGTTTTTTAAGAATTATGGGAGAATAGCAGCACCTCTAACAACATTATTGAAGAAATATGGATTTTCACGAACTCCTGAAGCAACTAAGGACTTTGAACATCTTAAAGAGTCAATGTGCCTAGCACCGGTCTTAGCTACGCCAGACTTCACAAAAACCTTTATTGTGGAATGTGATGCCTCAGGAAATGGAATTGGTGTTGTTTTAATGCAAGAACGAAGACCCATTTCTTTCGAAAGTCATCCAATCAAAGGAAATTATTTACAAAAAGCTATTTATGAGAAAGAAATTTTAGCAATATTGCATGCACTAAAGAAATGGTGAACTTACCTAATGGGAAGACACTTCAAGGTAAAAACTGATCATGATAGTCTTAAACACTTTTTGTAACAAAGACTATCTTCAAAAGAGCAGCAAAAATGGGTCACAAAGATGTTGGGTTATGACTTTGAAATAATCTACAAAAAAGGAAAGCTTAATGTTGTTGCAGATGCACTCTCAAGAAAGAATGAAGAGGTGGAAGCATTGCTTTGTGCCATTTCTATTATCCACCCAGATTGGATAACCGAAGCAAGAGATGAATGGAAGAAGGACAAAGATGTATGGACACTCATTCAAAAGTTGCAGCAAGATCCTAGTACATCTGATACATTTAGTTGGAAAAATGATTCCTTATGGTACAAAGATCGCTTATATCTTTGTAAGAATTCCCAACTAAAACAAAATATTCTTCTGGAATTGCACACTTCTCCTCTAGGAGGACACTCAGGATTTTTAAAAACTTACCACAGGGTGAAGAAAGATTTTTTTTGGGATGGCCTTAAATCTGATATTCAAAATTTTGTGGCGGAATGTTTGGTTTTCCAGCAGAATAAAGTTGAGACAATTAAGACCCCGGGTCTTATACAACCTTTATCCATTCCAAGTCAACGTTGGGAGGATATTTCAATGGATTTTATCACAGGTTTACCTAAGTCTGAAGGAAAGAGTGTCATCATGGTGGTAGTTGATAGACTTACCAAGTATGCACACTTTTGTGCATTATCTCATCCATTTAAAGCAAGTACAGTTGCTACTACATTTATCGACACAATTCAAAAGCTACATGGAAGCCCAAGGGTTATTGTGAGTGACAGAGATCCCATTTTTACTGGAAATTTTTGGACGGAGTTATTTTCTTGTTTGGGTACTCAATTAGCTCATAGCTCATCTTATCATCCTCAATCTGATGGTCAAACTGAGATAGTAAATAAATGTTTGGAAGGATATCTTCATTGTTTTGTATCTGATAAACAAACACAATGGGTCAAGTGGTTACCTCTCGCTGAATGGTGGTATAACACTTCCTTCCATACTGTAGCAAAAATGACCCAATTTATGGCACTTTATGGATATCATCCACCGTCCATAACATCATATTTAAGAGACAATTCGAAGGTTCAAGCAGTAGAAGGTCACATCGAGCATCAATAAGAAGTTCTCCAGGTCTTAAAGGATAACCTAAATCTGGCACAAAATTGAATGAAATTGTCAAACCAGGAGGTAACTCCTCAAAATCAAAATGTGTATTAGCTGAAGAATGTACATGCTTTTATAGATGGGAGGTGAGGCTATTGGGATTCATCTCCCAATGACTCTTGGCCTTCCTTATTTCCCAATATTATTTATTATACCAAATTAAATATCCACACCCATCCCATAGGATTATGTGTCAACATTCCCCCCTTTAATCCGAAGGGATGTTGGTGAGTCCAAGCATCATTTTGAACTTTTCAAACTTTTCTCTTCCAAGTGCTTTGGTGAAGATGTCTGCGGTCTGCTCATTTGTGGAACAATGATGTAGATGGATGGTTTTGGCTTGAACATGATGTCGAATCAGATGGTATTTTGTATTGATGTGCTTTGTTCGATCATGGAACTTCGGGTTCTTGGACAAATTTATTGCAGAAGTGTTTTCGATCATGAGTGGTGTTGAATGCATTTGTTTCATCTACAAATCTTCAAGGATTTTCATGAACCACACAATTTCCTTTGTTGCTTCAGCTGCTGCCACATATTCTGCCTCGGTTGTGGAATCACTGAACCGACCGTTTGTGTGATCTCCATGAGACAGCCCTTGATCCAAGACTCATGGTGTAACCTGTAGTAGACACCCCTGTTTCTTTGTCACCATCAAAGTCTGAATCAAAGTATCCGATCAAGCTGAAGTTGCCTACCTGTGTATATTTGAGTCCAAAGTCTTGAGTCCCCTTCAAGTACCTTAACACTTTTTTTGCAGCAGACCAATGTCCTTCACAAGGTTTTTGCATGAACCTTGAGAGGATTCCAACAGCAAATGAAATGTCAGGTCTGGTGGTGGTCAGGTAGATAAGACTTCCTACAAGCTGTCTATACTTAGTTGCATTCTCGAATTCCTTCCCTTCAATGGATGTGAGCTTCAAGTTTTGTTCCATTGGAGGTGTTAAGGGTTTACATAAAATATCCATGCCAAACTTGTTCAAGAGATCTCCAATGTACTTTTTGAGAAAGAACTATGAATTTAGGATGTTGAATTACTTCAATACCCAAATAGTAATGAACATGAGCCAAATCAGTCATTTCAAAACCTTTCTTCAACTCTTTCTTCATGGATGCAATATAGCTCTCATTGTTTCCTGTTATCAAAATATCATCTACATATACCACAAGATATAAAACTGTTTTTCCAACTTTCTTAACAAACAAAGTTGCATCATCAAGATCAAAATGTTTGAAACGTTCAGAAGATGCTTGGTTAATTTCTCATACTAGGCTCGTGGTGCTTGCTTGAGGCCATATAAGGATTTTATAAGCTTGCAAACTTTGTGTTCTTGACCCTTTACCACAAATCCTTCTGGCTGGGACATATAAACTTTATCCTTTAGATATCCATTAAAAAAAATTGTTCTTACATCCATCTGATGGACTTTCCATCCATTCAGAGCTACTAAGGCAAAGAGAGTCTGGATGGTAGTCCATTTTGCTGTGGGAGAAAAAGTTTCTTCCTAATCGATTCCTTCTTTTTGTGCAAAACCGTTTGCCACAAGCCTAGCCTTGTGCTTTTCAAGTGAGCCGTCTGCTTTTTACTTGTTCTTGTAGACCCACTTACAGCCAATTGGATTTTTTCCCAAAGGTGGATCAACCAGCTTCCAAGTGCCATTCTTTATCAAGGCATCATACTCCTTCTGCATCGCTTCTTTCCATTCATCATAAGAAGCGGTTTCTTTGAAGGAATTTGGTTCATGATCTGTAGACAAACTCAATTCATAGTTATAAGCAATATCCATATCAACAGGAGAATCAGAATTATCTACATAACCTTCGATTTGTTGAGTGGAACTTCTTGTTCCGTTTTCCAACCTCATTAGATGAACATCCTCCAAAGGTTCACGCTCCAACCTATTTGGGAGGACCTTTCTGAGATGGCCCAAGTTGGTCACTTGAGACTGAGTTGGGATTGATTCAAGATTCAATCTCCCAATTCTATCAATCACATCATCCAATGTGTCATCCGTGGTTGTTTCTTCATGTGGGGGAGAGAGTGCTTCAGGACATGATTCCACAGTTTGATTCAATATAGGAATCCCCCCTTCAAGATGTGGAATCTGATTATCAAATTCATGGAAAGACTTTGCATGTGTGAATTTATCCAGGTGATCAAGTTGCCGCTCAACAACCTTGTCACTCTTGGAAGATTCAAGGAATATGACATCTCTTGCTATTAAAAACTTCTTATTTGTTTCATCATAGAGACGATATCCTTTGGAGGTATTGGAGTACCCCAAGAAGATACATTTTCTACTTCTAGCACCAAGTTTTTTCCTTTGACCCTTGGGTATCAAGGCATAAATGGACCCAAAGCACCGAAATGCTTTATCACATCTGGCCATGCCACATTTCATAAGGAGTTTTGTTTTTGATTGAATTTGAAGGACACCTATTCTTTATTTATACAACACATAGAACTGCATCAACTCAAAACATCAATTTTACATTCTTAAAAAACATCATGGAGCGAACCATATTTAAAATTGTCCTGTTCATTCTTTCAGCTACACCGTTCTGTTGGGGATTATAGGGCATAGTTTTTTATGTTTGATCCATGTTGATGAAGATAATTTTCAAATTCTTTTGAAGTGTATGCTTTTCCATTATCAGTACGCAAAGAGCCAATATGATTTTGTGCATCATTTTCAATCCATGCATGAAAATTCTTGAATGTTTGAAAAGCATCAGATTTGTTCTTCCGCAAGTAAATCCAACACATTCTCGTGGTAGTCATCAATAAATGTCATCATGTATTTGTTTCCATTTGGCAGGCTAACAGTATAGCCACATAAATCAATGAACAAGTTCAAGTTTCCTATGTGCTCTTTGGAATGTGAATCATGAAATGGCTATTTGCTATGCTTTCCTAGAATACAATCATCACATTACTTAGGTTTTCTAGGAATTGTACGTAGTCCATTAACACCATTTTTCTTCAACAATCGAAGGTTGTCATAGTTTAAGTGTCCAAATCTAGCATGCCATAAAAGACTTGATGGAAATGTACCTTCATCATGATGTGAAATGAATGCAAAGTTTCTGACATGAGCAGATGAACCTTTTCAAACTTCAAGAGTCTCCCTTCTTCTATTCCTCCATGACAAGTGAGTGATCTGGATGCTTTCCGACCTCCTCGCCTGCCATCAAACAAGTGACCGAGTGTCCTTGTCACTTTCGGATTTAAACCAGTTGATAGCAAGTTTCTCCTCAACTCAAGGAGGTATAGAACCTCATGTAGAAGATGATCTGGAAGACCAGACAACTTAAGCCTGATTGTGCCAAGCCCCGATGGCTTGAGTTTAGACTTATCTGCGAAGTATACTGCTCCATAAACTTTGTCAGTGAATTCTTCAAAAAAATATTTTCTGAAGGTCATGTGACATGTTGCTCTTGAATCTAGCAACCAATCATTCCTCCAAGAAGTAAATGAAACATCAAATAGGTTTTCAGTTACTCCATTGTTACAATGTGCTAGAACAGAATGAGCTGTTTCAACTGGTTTACCTTTTTCTTTGTCATCAGTTTTACCTCTATCTTGATTTGTTTGCTGCTGAGATTTAGATTGTCTGCCCCCCTTTTCTCTGAAGTTTCTTCTTCTTCTTCTTTCTTCTCTTCCTCTGGATGGACCTGAAGCATGTCTCTTTTCTCTCTATGCCAAGTAGGCAGCCTCTTTAGAAGATGAAGGGACTGTCATCTTCGTTTGAAGGAGGAGAGAAAAAAACTTTGCTGGAAATCTCTTTTGAAGGAGAGAAAACAAAAAACACTTTGTTGGAAAATGTACTCATTTTAAAAGGACATAAACTCTTTTTGCTAAAACATTGAATTTAAAAAACACAAGCTCTTTGCTAAGAGACTGCTGAATTCTGCACAAAAAATATATATATATACATATATATATATATATATTTTTGTTTTTTGTGTTTGAAGAAGGAAAATATATATGTATTAAAAATGTGGAGGCGGTATTATGAATATGAATGAGGCAATATTATGAATGTAATAAGTGGTATTAAAAAATGGGCGGAATGGTATTGAATGGATGTATTTTGGGATGGTATAGTGAATATAGAAGGGGCGTGGTATTAAAATATGGGAGGGCGGTGTTATAGCCAGCGCTGGAGGGCGTTATCATACAAGTGACAGCGTGTTATATATGCAGATAATTACAACGTGTTATCGAATGGATGTATTGTAATATGGACAGCGTTGTGATAAATAGACAGCGTATTAATATAGTGGTTGGGTCGGCCACTACAGGATTGTATAAGGTAGAACGACCGACGGGCCGGATGTGGACTATGCAGGCCGGGCGTTTGCAGTCAACTACTGCTTGACTGTGTATGGAGGCCGCTGTGTTTGCACGATGCTGCCGTGGGACAGGTGAATGGGCAGAAAGTGATACAACAATGCTGATAAAGGGTCGTGGGTCGTTTGTTGTAATATATGGCTATGGTGATATATAAATGGAAGAGCGTTGTAGCAGGGGCGTAATGCAAAAGAGGGAGCGACGTGGAGTTTGGATCAGCCTTTTAAAAAAATGGAGGCGCGTATTACAGTGATATTATATAATATGGACAGAAAACAAGGGCGTAACTATTATATGAGCGATATTGATAGTTGAAAGGGCAGTATTAACCATTTGAAAGGGCGGTAACGTTGTATGCCACAGGAGGTAACACACACAATACAGTAGTATGCGTTGTATTGTGGATTGCAGAGCCGGCGTTTGAGCAAGGGGCGTAGACCAGTGAGGGAGAGGGCATGTTGACAGTTTATAATGCTGTGGAATGTGGAGGTATTTAAACTTTGACAGCAGTGTATATAAATGTGGCAGGTGCGCAGAGGGCGAGGCAAGGAGAGTGGGGGGAGTGTGTGCATTGAAATGAGGGGAGAGGAGAAGTCGATAGGGAAATGCAAAGCGCTGTATGGAAAATGTAGCAGTGAGGGTGGAGTGTGGAGAGGCGTTGGGTAGGTAAGGCGTTGGGAGAGTGGAGGAGGCCCAAAGGGCCGTTACAAAAATTTTTGAAATGGTATCTTGGAGAATGACAGAGCCTGCAATTTGCAGATTGACAAAGGAGCCTGCAGTCTTCAGGAGCTGGAGCTGCAAATGTCAAGGTTAAATAGAGAAAAAAAAATGTAGAATAACAGTCTAGAAATTAATGAGCAGCAAAAACTATTAATAAAATTGACTGAGAAAAGGAGAGGGAGTTACACCACAGGGCAGAAATGCCAATGTGGATCTGGCTCTGATACCATGTCAAACTAGGAGGTAACTCTTCAAAATCAGAATGTGTATTAGCTGAAGAATGTACATGCTTTTATAGATGGGAGGTGAGGCTATTGGGATTCATCTCCCAATGACTCTTGGCCTTCCTTATTTCCTAATATTAAATAATATACAAAAATACATATGCACACTCATTCATAGGATTAGGTGTCAACAGAAACAAAAGGCAAATCGACATCACAGCGAGAGAAGTTTTGATGTAGGATACTGGGTATTTTTACGACTGCAACTATACAAAAAATGTCCCTTAAGAAAGCTAAGAAGGATAATAAATTATCGCCAAAGTACTACAAGGTGTTGCAAAATATTGGTACTATGGCATACAAATTGGAGCTTCTTGCTTCTTCACGAGTGCATCCAGTTTTCCATGTTTCATGCTTAAATAAGGTTATAGGTGAAAATATTCCAGTTCAAACAATATTGCCAGAACTTGATGAGGAAGGAAAAATCATATTGGAACTTGAAGCGATCACGGAAATAAGAACTCGAAAGCTACAAAATTGATCAATTTCAGAGTATCTTATCAAGTGGAAGAACTTACCCACTGAAGATTCTACATGGGAGGATCAGAGTTTTATACAGAAGCACCCAGAGCTACTCAAGCATTGAGGATAACACTTTTTTGAAGGAGAGGGGCATGTTAGGTCCCTATATTACTAGTATAGTCCCTTATTGTTGCTAGTGTAACCCCCTTATTGTTATTATTGTGCCCTTAAATTATTATTGTTAGGTCAGCTAGGATTACATTGTGGCCCCACTAAGATTACATTGTGGCCCCATGGACTCCTATATATAGAAACTAGGTTTTGTAATTTGTATTATCCAAGAATTGTTCATTCATGTAATTTATTGGAGGTTTCCCCCTCGAAGTGGCTTATTTCTAAGGTGTTGATATCTCTTTTCTTCTATTTTTGGAGTTGGTTTCACAACATTAAATGTCCCAACACATGTGATAGCTGGCATCAAGGTGATTCGATGACCAGGGTTGGTTTATTAACCAAATCATGGACTATGTGTTAAATGTGTTATGGTTAGAACCCTAAAACCTTAATGGAAATAGTTTCATTGTGCAATATTTCTCTGATAATTACGTTGTAAGGTGTTTCCCTTTGAGAAGAATGCCCCTAGATGCCACTCTGTACTGGTCTTTGGCATTGGATTGAGTGATATACAATTGAAGAAGGTTGTGTTGTCATATGAATAATTAGCTAATAATTAGGGAAAAAATAGTTAGTTAAAAGATAATAATATTTTGCACGGTTACGAAAAAAATGTAACACCTCCATCACAATCAACTTGGTGAACGATGAAGGTCAATTTATTCACTCATCAAAACCACCTTTAGATCTACAGACTCTGGATTTCGATCTTTACCAATATGCTTTCACCTAGATATATGGCTGATATGGTTGCGAAAGAATAGATAATAACATATAAGCCAATTCAATTTTTAAAGAAACCATCATTTATTTCCTCAGCTCCAAATCCAGATGCCTAGGCTTCCCCAATTTGTTTGTGTTTTTTGTAACCCACTATAATTCCAAATGGTTTTTTTTATGACCAATATATTTGAAGGATTCTCCTTTCTTATTTTACTCGGTTTGTGGTTTGGATTTAATGATGGGTTTTCAATTCATGAATAGGGGCTTTGAAGTCAAATATTGGAGCTGATCATTTTCCATTTCGAGCCTACCCATATAAAATATAGATACTTCGCAGGTGTGTTTGATTATTTTTTCTCCATGTTATGATTATGTTGTTCTTGGTTTTTCATACAAAGGAAGAAGGCTATAGAAGGCAAGAATCTAATATTTTCAAATGAAGGGATCAACTTCTGATGGTAGGAAGTCATAGATTGTATGTTTTGTGGTCTTTTTTTCATATTTTAGAGCTCTTAGGAAACTATTTTTGTTTTAATGTTGTATAAGGGAGTTTATTGCTTATTTTTGTGTTTTATTTTTCATTCTCCATGAATTTGATGAAGAAGTGACGATTATGAGAGATTGGGAGCTTGGTTTGAGGCCTTATAGAACTTTTTTTTTAAAAGCTTGTCCTTTGGCTTGTATCTCTTGTAACAAAAAAAAAAACAGAGGAGGAGGGAATATATTATGTCTCTATATTAAACCATGTAGATTCCAGGATGGCCCAAAAAATGTTTTATATGGGCTTGATTAGGGTAATTCCGATATTGGATATATTTGGATAAATTGTGATGTTTGTAAGTGGGAATTATGCATTGAATGAAATAGATGATAGTTTAGTTATACCAGAGTCTCCAACACCATCCAGTGATACAGGAGGAGAGGGGACATGGCATGGAAATATACAATATATTTTTAATATCTCTTCCATTCGGGCATTTTGTTGTTTACGTTTGTTTCTATTTGTGAAATTGTGTAGTGATTATAAGGTGTAAGGACCTTCTAGCCTAGTTGAAAAATTGTTGCTAGTGTGGCATACGACCGACCAAGATATTGCTCGAACCTGCGAGGTTAATGAAACTCAGTTTCTTTATGTGGAGCGTGTAATTTTTTTTTCCTTTTCTCTGATTTATTTTTTTAATAAATTATTTTCTCCTCCCACTTAATATCTATGCAAGAACATTCCCTATGTAATATCAATTTTCAAGAACTACTGTGAGGCATATTGAGAAGGGATTTCCTTTATTGTGGATGCATGTACTGTTTATGGTGGTTGTCCTAGAAAGGTGCATAGATTCATAGTGCTACCCGATTTGGCTTATCTCGATGACATGGTACATGATCTGGTGAAATTTTGGGATGATATTTCATGTTTGCAGGCTCGTATCCATGGAAGAACACTTTCTGAGGAGCGAGAAATATTTATTTACTATTATTATCAAGATAGAGTTGCATACAATGATCTCTCCACTGAAGGGTGGTACTATGGTTCACATTTCGCCAGTGTGAAGCACAAATTGAGACAATTTTTTTTCAAATTGCAAAGGGTCAAGGATTGGCTTCTTTTTAATTTGGGCTTTACTGAGGAAGAGAAGTTGGCCTATAATTTTACCCTATTAGGAACAAAGAGGACCAATGGATCTATTGGAATTAATTTTTTCACAAGAAAGGGTAGACTCTACAAGTGTATGTAAATAAGTAAAAAACCCAATGTATTATGTTTGAAATATCTCACAATAACCCAAATATACTGCTCATGAATTTGGGTGGTATACATATTCATTTAAGGATAGAAATGTTGATCTTTAAATTGAACACCATTCATGACTCCTATGAGTAAGAATAATATATATATATACATAAAGAACAACTAAATGGTTAAAAATAAATACACCACCAAAGTGCTTTCGAAAAGGTAAAGAAGAAGTGGAAATGAAAGGATAAGAAAATAGTAGTCATTTCACATTGCTGCAATTATAAATAAATAATTAAAAATATTTTAATATCAATCATCATATTGAAGATTAGTATTGGAAGTTACATCTAGAGATGAATAAAAATAAATGCATGGAGGCTAAGATAAGAACATGACAGTCATGGATTGAAGAAACTACTTCTATATAGTTGAAAATATTATCTACACCATAGTGCAAAAGGAGGTTAAATTTATTAGCCCCCATCCTAATGAAAAGAAAGATATAACTAAACTCTTCCTTATCAACATCCAGGTCAAGAATATGAAGGTGGATGTTATTTTTGGTTTAGGTTCATAGGACAACCTCATAATAGTGGATCTATTAAGTAACCTTGGATTGAAATTTCATTACCAACTTGGACCAAATCCATGAGGGTGGGTAAATAATGATGTAGAGGTTTGGGTCAGTAAGTGCAGTAAGATCAAAATTTTTATAATTATATACTACATTAATAAAATGGGGATAGATTTAGTACCACTTGATGTGTGTGATGTAGTGTTTAGAAGTCCATACATATACATGAGGGATGTGATTTTCATGAGGAGTGAAAACAACTACTGCCTAATTAACAATGGGAAATCCTTAATCTTGATTGCACAAGAAGGTAAATATGATATCTCTATGGTAAGTGATAACCAAATGAATAAAATGATTAGTGCACATACGAACTTTGTATTTCTCTTATTGAGATCAAATCAAGAGTGAATTGATATAGATAAAGGATTTGGTTAGAGATTTTTATTAATGTATAAAAGTGTACCAAAATCCTAAAGGATTGGTTCCTAAGAGGGAAATGGAGCACAAGATATAGTTGTTACCTCATTCTCTATTTCCAAACATAGGGTTGTATAGATAATCCATACTAACAATAGATGAATTAAAGAAATATATACAAAAACCATTAGGATAGGAGTATTTAATCATTTCAACTCGCCTTTTAACACAACAAACACCAACTAGGGTGCATTACTACCTCTAAAAATCCAAATTTCAACATTTTTTCGTTTAAGATGACCTACAATTATTCTAATACGATGGATAATTATGCCACTAAGGCTTCCATAACAACAAAAATCAAATTATTTTCTCTAATTACATATATTAAACACCATATTGGGTATATTTCGTTCATTCAAGTGCCCAAGGTACCATAATTTTACTCTTCCATACATGCATAATCTATAATAACATTATATGCAGCGTATAACATGACCAAAATAATATTTTAATTATGCGTGAGAATGTAAATACATGGATAAACACAACAATAAGCATATGAAAATAGAGTGATACCACTTATATTTTTTAAAACACCAATTGGCTACATACCTTGTATGTTTCACAAATCCACAAACCTCACAATTCTAAATATCTTAGCAATCGGTCACCTTCGATTTTGTCCTATGACTCCACAGGAAAATGTTCACCTAAAAACCATTATCTTCTTGTGCAACACCAAAAATGGTTAGGCAAAGGTATTAAACTATAGAAACCTCAAACGTACAATCTCTTGTTCCCCATCAATTTGCACAATCCAAGGCAATGTAGCCCCTTCTTTGAACTTTCAATCCCTCATGCTATGTCACTACCCTACTATGGCTCTAGGATAATTTTATCAGGGATTCCCACATCCCTTTGGATCTAATAATTCTAACTTCCTTTAGGAGTCTCATGGTACCCACTAGGCCGCACAATAGATAATCATATTCGACACCCAAATACACTAATGATCCAAACATTTAAATAGGGAACATAATATTCACTCCATCAACATGTGACATAACATGTGTATTTGTGGGATATTAAATAATACCCCTAATTTCAATTGATAACAATAAATTCCTCCTAAAATCATTTTGTTGGATCTCTTCCAAATTCATTTTTCTTATTAAAAAATCATGTTGTTTACAATATACCCCTTTTCAAACCCTGGTTACCTATAAATCCACTATATCTCACACCCCCCACCCCCCCCCCAAAAAATCCTACAATATATTGACCTTATCTTTTACAATTTTAAAATACAGTTTATAAATGAATGTGATAATATATTGGTTAAAAAATTAGGTCCCCTAAGACACAATGTTTCCACCCCTATTTAAGTAAGTATTTTAGATAGAATTATGATAATGGTGGTATATATGGAAGATTACATTAAATACTGAATTTTTGTATACATGCAGTCAACCTAACAAGTATCACATCTAGAACTTAGGATAACAAAATTTGCATGGGACTTTAGGAATTATTTTATTATTTTTCTTAATCCCTTGACTCAAGCCCCCATCACTTATCCTGTATCCCTCTTTTCCACTCATGGAGTCCTAGCCCCTTATCCCTCTTGTTTGTCTCGGTTTGCAATTATGGTGTATTTTTATTAGCATAAACGTTGATAGCACATTTACATAACCGAGCTCACTAGCCTTTTAGCGTATAGGATGGTTATATATATATATATATATATATATATATATATATATATATATATATATATAAGTCCATGGTTTAACATTGATAATAATAGGATTGCCTCTTTAAAAAAAATCTTGAAACATCACTTCAGGACCATTATGATATGAAGTTCAAGATTTTCCAATATTAAAACGATCTAATGTTGGACCGCAAAACACGTAGAGATGATACGATCTTGTGAATAACCTAACACATCCCCTCTATAGTCACATAGGATCAAAATAATGCCCTCTTAAGATGTATTTGTTATGAAAAGGTTGAAAATGTAATAAAATCCATGCCCAAAATTAAAGTGCCCATTCCAAAAAATTTCACCATGGATTTTTACCAAGTTTTTTGGCCCATAATGGGAAAGTATCTTTGGAAGGCAGCAGAGGAATCATGATGCTCTCTTCCTATACTCCTAAACTTGGATTGCAATTTTCTCACCCTAGTCCCTAATAAAGAAAGAGTTGATGATCCAAACACAATTTTATCTCTAGCATTATGCAATGTATCCTATAAATTCATCTCCGTAGTGACGCTAATAGGCTAAAAGTGATTCTTCCTTATCTCATATCCCAAAATAAAATAGGATATGTTGAAGGTATAAAAGAAAAAAATTGGGATCCTAGTAGAACACAAAGTAATATACTCCTTAAAAACTAAAAAAAAAACAAGTATGCTCATCAAATTATATTTTTACAAGGCCTTTGATAAGCTAAAGTATTCCTTTCTTTTCATTACTTTTTTAGCTTATGTTTTTTCTAGTGAAAGGATCCGATGGATCAAAGCTATAATTAATTATACTTTCCTTTTTTTATGCTTAACGGTTCTCCCTCTAAGACCTCTGACCATCTAAAGGCAAAGATAAGGGGACCCTCTCTAACCTTTCTTATTTATATTGACCATAGAAGGACTTGCTCAAGATCTCAAAGAAATAGTCTCCAATAATAAAGTGGAAGGTTCATTTTGTTGGTAAAGAACTCCTTGTCTCTCACAAAAAAAATTTCGATGATACAGTGTGCATGGATGTACCGACAATGCATGAATCTAAAGCCACACACAAAGTTCTATGATATTTCTTGAATACTTCAAGTATGGAAATTTATCAATGAAAATATAAAATTTTATTTTTTAATACTACATTTCCAGTAAAAATTCACATAATAGGGCTTTTGGGAATTAATGTACCAAACTCCCTTTTAACTTGTTAGGAACACCTCTAGATAATAGTTCCTGAAAACCAAAGTTTGCACTCATCTTCTCAGTGAAGTAGAAAAAAGCTAATTAGCTGGATTTTTTGTTCTCTTAACACAATAGTCCAATGTGTTATCTTAAAAAAAATTATTCAAGCCCTCCTCTTATATCATATTTAAACTTTAATGGCCCCCAACTCAATTATTTCCTCCCTTAGAAGTATCCAGAAATATTTTCTCTAGGGAGTAATTAAAATCAGCATAAATGGGATTTTGTAGATTGGGAAAAGCTTTGTTACCCTAAATTACTAGAGGCTTTGGACTACATGATCCTTTCACCTTAAGTAACGTCTCAAAATAAAAATTATGGTGGAGGTGGATTCAAGAAGGATCCTCATTATGGAGGAAAATATAGAATTGCAAATACAAAAATCACTATCCTACTCACCTTCTTATTAGATAAAAATTCACTTAATTGGATCTTCTATCCGAGGATTGGAGAAAAAAAGAATGTACCTTATATAATAAATTTTTCTGGGTGATATCCATGATAGGAAAATAACTTTATTCGAGGAAGATTCATGGTTTATCTCTAAATACTTGTAGACATGACCAATTTCTAGGATTTAAGACTCAATATGAAAGCCATCAAAAAACACAAGGTTTTTTTATTTTTGGTCCCCTCATCTCTCTCATCACCAATTTTATCAGTGGATACCATAAAAAAATTGACACCCTTAGTCATAGGATTCAAAATAACAACCCTTTTGGAATAATATTCAACTTTAGTCCATTCCATTCTCTTAAATACCTGACAAGCTTTGTTGGGACCATAATTCTAGCGAGTCTTTCTTGATCAAATAAGGTCATCATCTCAAGGCATATACACAAGAGCATCCAAAATTAGCCATCTAGATTTGAATCTAGAAGTAAAAGTTATGGCCTAAGGTAACATTCTTTCTATGGTGATTAATACAAGGCAAAACTCTTACATAGGACAAATGACTCAAGAGAGGCTTTAGGGGCCCTTATCTATGTCATCTTTGTAAATATACAACTAAGTATTTCTAACATATATTTAATGGATACTCTTTTTCCAACTCCCTCTAGTCAATGATGAACTTCGCCATGCATCAAATGGACAAAAATTAGATCAGTATTCTTGACACGATTGAACATTGATGAGATAAAGTTTTGTCAATCCTATTTTCAACAGTGTATGGACATTTCTTAGAAGTTTAATTCTTTGAGCCATATGGAAAGAGTGAAATCATTTAAATTTTCAAAATTTCTCTTAAAATTATGAATTTATATGCACCATTATCAAACCCAATGTCAAGAAACAATTATCTCTCTTCAATGGTTCAAACAACATTATACAAAAAGGGTCTCAAAGTCAATATATTTAGTTCTTGGGAACTTATTTCTCCAACCTAGTTTCCCTTAAGGCCTTCTACATCACATTATCCTTCCATTTATTGAATTTTGTAGGCCCCTCCTTTTTCGCTCATCAAACTAAATTTGTATGGAGCATCCAACGAAAAACTTGGAATTACAAGATATGATGGGGTTTTTCAAGGACACTCGGTCACATCCTCTTCCTATATTATCACTACTACATTTGGCGGAAATTTCGACACTTGGTTCCGATGCTTTTGAACAAATGTCAGAAATTTCCCCAAATTGTTTCCATCCCGCCTGAAACCGTCACTATACCGACGTTTATAGAAAAATGTCGCAATACCGACACTTAGAAATGTGTCGCAATTGTGACGTTTGAAGGAAGACGTCACAATTGTGACACTATGGCCAAAAGCTTTGCTATTGCGACGATCCTCCAAACGTCGTAAGTGCGACACAATGTATAAGTGTCGCAACTGCGACATCTGGAGGCCTTCGTCACAATAGCGACGCCTTTTCTGCCGTCAGTATAATGACACTTATATGCGTGCTAAATAAAAATACAAAACTTATATGCGCGGTACATAAAAATGATTTTATTGTTTCGTATCCATCGCAATAGCTACATTAACGTCTGATATCACGCGCGCATTCGCCCTCCGCTCTTGCAGAACAACATTCACGCTCAGCATTCGCCCTCAGCTCTTGCAGAACATCATTTGCCCTCAGAATTCGCCCTCAGCGTTCGCCCTCAGCTCTTGTATAACAACATTCGCCCTCAACTCTTGCAGAACAGCATTCGCCCTCAGCTCTTGCAAAATGGTAAGTTCTTACTGCAGGCCCTTCCTCCTATAGTAGGGTTGACTCTATTTGGGATTTTTTGGTCAATTCCATTGGATTGTGTTAGGCTATAGGGTTCTCTCTAGATGTCAAGAATCAAGATTCAATACCCTCTATTATCTTCATCACCCAATACAAGATTTACATTTTTCCCAAAGAAACGCTTATTAATTTGGCAGCCATTATTTCTCCTTGCTTTAAAAACCCTACATTTAAATGAAAACAAGCATTGCATTTCAACTACAAAAATCTATTCGTGTTCAAATGTACATGTGTGCTACATTAACGTCTGATATCACACGCGCATTCGCCCTCCGCTCTTGCAGAACAACATTCGCCCTCAGCATTCGCCCTCAGCTCTTGCAGAACAACATTCTCCTTGAGCTCTTGCAGAACAGCATTCGACCTCAGCTCTTGCAGAACAACATTTGCCCTGCATTCGCCCTCAGCTCTTGCAAAATGGTAAGTTCTTAGTGCAGGGCTTTCCTCCTATAGTAGGATTGACTCTATTTGGGTTTTTTTGGTCAATTCCATTGGATTGTGTTAGGTTGTAGGGTTCTCTCTAGATGTCAAGAATTAAGATTAAATACCCTCTATTATCTTCATCACCCAATACAAGATTTAAATTTTTCTCAAAGAAATGCTTATTAATTTGGTAGCCATTATTTCTCCCTGCTTTAAAAACCCTACATTTAAATGAAAAAAAGCATTGCATTTCAACTACAAAAATATTTTAGTGTTCAAATGTGCATGTGTGCATCACTTGTGTAGGGTATTCCTTTTCCACTTTCACATTATCCAAGAATGTGTGCAGTATAGTTCATATTTTTTGTGATTTAGATTATCTTGAAAAAGGAAAGGTAAATTATTTCCCATGGAAAAAGAAGGTTTTCACTTTTTATAGGTTTTTTGGAGTTACGTGGAAAAATTTATGGTATGCCTTTCATATTATGTAGTTTAAATTTGAATTAACAGATTATTCTACATGAAAATATAATTACCTATGTGATGTCCTTCATCACTAATTAAAATTATAGGGCTTCAATTTCCTAGACTCTAACTCATCTGATGCTAAATTCTAGGTTCTCATTGGTGGATCACTCTTCCATTGATTTCCTTTCCCTATGGATCTTGTCATACTTTAAAAGTCATCAATGATACATATATTATTTCAGGTATCCCAAAAGGCTTTATAGTAGAACATATTGTGAAGTTTTTTTGACACTTGAGGATTCTTTTCAAAACTGCAACGCAGTCTATGCTATCGAGTTATATACCAAGCAACTTGTCCTTAATAACCACACTATGAGGTAGGTTCAACCAGTTTGAACTTGTTGGGACATAGCATATGAATTTGTGTGATGAGTCCATATCACAGTCTATTATGGTGACAAAAGTGAAGACACGTAATGATAGTTATTATGTTAACATTACTAGAAACATTTTCAAAATTATCCATGCTATCAAGATGTCAAAATTCCAGGCATTAGGTGTCAATACTCGTAGCTAATAGATAATAATAATAATATAAAATAATCACAACTTTATTCTTGAAATATGATTGTTACTCATCGGTAACCTAGTTCATGAGTTACTATCACCCAAAGACTGCAAAACAAACTTAAAATATAAATTAAACCAACATGAGAATCCAACTAAGGGTTTCTCGACCAAATCATGCCATAACCTGGCATTTTGAAACCCAAATTTGAATCCATCATAAGTAATACAATGCAAACTCAGATGGATTTTCAATGCATGTTTGCATGCTACACTTATTCTCTGTCTAGATATCATTTTTTAAATGGAACCATTAGTCAAGCCCACAGTCCTTTTTATGTGAAACATTTTAGCTCTATTTGAGCTCTTTTTTGCTCCACCACCTCCATAAACATATGCAAACATATATCATGATCTTGGAATCCCATTACATATGTATGTGCCAATGTTTCATAATCATGCCCCATCATCAATTTAAGAAATTTCCATTGAATATCAAATTATGGAGGGGGGGAACTTTATGCTGCAACATTTGGCTCAAAATCAGGGACCATCTCCGTATGAGGTGAATGAGAACTATAGATATTTCAAGAAGTATATTAGTGCCTTTTCCTCTGGCCATGGAGTCATATACAATCATCCATCACAAAAATTTGTCTTTGTTCATTCTCACCTTGAAAGTTGCAAAAATTCATGCCCTAATTGAAACAACACTAAATTTGAAAGATATAATAAAAATTCAAGCTAGAAGTGCCCTATTAATACAAAGGGAAAACCTTCCTACCTACCCTAACTGAGATAAATTTTGATTGAATAGGAAACATGGTATTGCCAATGGAGTTGATCCAACAACTTGTTAAATGTATGGGACTAAATCATGCATTTGATTTCCAGGGAAACATGTGCATGAAGAGAAAAAGTGCAGAATTAATGGAAAATCCATACATGCCACTTATGAAAACTACACCGAAAGGTCAAAAAATACTTAAGGCCTTAACTTAATTTGAATCCAAAAATGACAAAACAGGATTAGTGAAAACACGAGAGTGGTGTGGGTGAATAAATAAAAAGTGAAGATACCTTTCCCCAAGATGTCTTTGTCACCGTTGTATGAAAAGATGTTTTCCTTTCCCTTTATACATGCAAGTGAATGCATTATAGGTATGGTGTTTTCCCAGAATAGGAGAAGCCTACTTAAATATATCATTCGTGGACTGAATGTTTCCTTGACCCAGAACCTCATAGAAACTTATCACTGAATTTGATGTTGGGATGGGATTGTAAAGATAACAACCTCTTCATTCCTACAAACTAAATTCCTTCCTGGAGTTAGGACACATAGTATTGAATCAAAGTTGTAGTTTCTAACTTCTTGTATTGGTTCATCAATCTTGAAATTCAGACATTGCATGTCTTCATTGCTTCATGTTTGAATAATTTGCATCATATCGTACAATAGAAAATTAGGAATTATGATTATTATTACTTTATGGATCTATTAAGTTACTTTTAAGTTTGCATGGTTTAGTGTGAAATTATTCTAGTGTGACCCTAGGCCCAGGTGAAGGAATGCCAAGGACTGAGAACCCTAGTTTTTAAATGGTATTGTTTCTTATACCCAAAAACCCCTCAACATCACTTCTTATTAGTTCTTAACAATAGTGTTGTAAACAATTTTAGAATTGATATAGCAAAATCTCGCACTTCTCAAGATAAATTCCTAAAGCTAAAGTGTGATACCATGTGTAATTCAATAGCCCCATTGTCACCTCACCAACCTCTTTTCACTTCGGGCTAGCTCTCCTCCAACTCAAGGGGGTTCTCCCTAGTAGATGTTAGGGATCTAATGGCCCAACCAAACCAAGTCAAGAGCCCCCTAACTCTCTATGTTTACTACTATCAATCAAAATATTGAACAATAGGGTTAGACATGCATCCTGAAGATAAAATTGCCAGGGTATTTTTGGGTAATTTCAAAGGGAAAGTCCCCAAACACATATAATTAAGGAATTATAACGTGATTTCAAACATTAAATATCAACAAAATAGTTTAAAGGATATTGAAAGGAAAAAGGTGATGGAAGATAGAAAGTGCCTTACTTAAATGCTCTAAGTATTTTTCAATAGTTGCTCCAAAAGCTTCACTTCAAGGCCCTTCAAGATCGTCTCCAACAATGCTATACCATCAGATTCAACAATGTTGCTCCAAAAATATCCTCAAGGTCTTCACAACAAGTTTACTAGAAGTTGCTCCAACAATATATTTAATAAGGTCTTCATTGTCAACTCGTCTCTTGTTTGGGTGCCTTAATGTGCAATGACATGTTTCCAGGACTGAATTCAATGCAAGGCATATTTGAAACTCTAATTCTGTCTTCCGGTGTCTTATTAGAAATTATTTCAGTTTTCATTTTGTGTTTTCAAGTTAGATATTGTTTTCAAGTTTTTACATTTATAATTTTATTGCAATGTGGCAGACTGATCAGAGCAGTACAAGAACAACCCCGAGACGGGATGATCGCGGAAAGAGGCCAGCGGAAGAACATGTAAAGTGCCAGCATTGCTCTATCTTCAAGTATTTTAGTTATTTACATAATTGAAATAATATTAATTTTGTTAAAATATGCAGACACCTAGCCATGGTATGCCTGATGATTCCCTCTTTGAAGAAGAGCTTTCTTCATCCCTATCTCGAGTGTTCTTGTTGCAAAAAAAGGCATGACATGCAAGGTCGAAATTTAATACTTTGATAGACGCATCTCAAACACCTTAAATAGAAGAGAGGATAAAACATCTTATGAACCGGCTAGAAAGATATCAGGTAATAATAAAAAGTCAAAAGGAATTTTTTTTTGTTCTGCATGAGATGAATTGTGATAGTTTTATTTTTAATTTTTACATTGACTAAACTAACAAAAAGTTCTTTTGTATGTAGAGTATTCTAGCACTTGCTGAACTCGGTGTTGGTGGTAGTGGGACACAAGGGCAAGAGATTACCCAACAACCCTCTCGTACACCTTCTACTCCTTTAGGTGCCAGCCAAGAAACACACCCTGCCCAAGCAGACACCCAGCCAACCGCTGAACGTGTTGGCAATGATGAGGCTGATATGGACAACTACATTATTTCGTTTCCTAGAGCTACACGTGTTAGCTCCACAGGGACCATTAATGGCACGTTGTTGGTGAACGATAAAGGTGTCCCTATAAAGCATGTACAACTCCCAGGTAAATTTTAATATTTTAACTATTTCATGTACTTTATCTAAAACATATTTATCATGATTTTTATTTTTAAATTAATGATAATATCTTCTTCTTTTTTTGTGTAGGAAACAATGAGTTCTACAGGTATTTGGAGAGCCATGCATTGGTAATTTTTGGCCCAACCATATGCACAGGGTGGAATTCCCAGAATCCCAACCTGAAAAAAGAACTTCTAGATTATCTAGAAGCCCTTTTTAGGGTGGGCACATTTGACAAAACAGCGGCGGCTCGGGTAGCCAGCAAATATTTGAAATATACCAGGGACACCTATAGGATGAAATTGCAATTTAACCCTAGGTATGAGCGTCCTCTCACAGTTCCAGAGAGTGAGTGGAGAGCACTCATCCATGACGGAAAAGAGAAAAGGGCAAAGAAAGAAGGAAAAATGCCAACTGGACCCGCAAGGCAAATTACAACTTTAATTCAATAGCTTTAATTTTCTCTATGTCTAAAATAAAAGTGTGCTACGTCATATCTGACTTCAATTTTTTTGATGCTAGGTTGCCTGACACCTCAAAGGCAACCAAAGCTAGGATTGAGAAAAAGGGCCATCACAAGCTAGGCCAGGGCGGCTACTTGAAATTAGCTACAAGAATTGTAATTAAGTAGCTAAACATCTTATAATTAATTGTATCGCCTTCCAATGTTTTTGTAATCCTATCAAATATGATTAAAAATACACAATCATATGTAATGTAGGGTGATGACTTCGAAACAGAAACTACAGAGGAAGATAAAAATATCGCTTTCCATTTCGGCTATCAAGCTGTAGTTGAACGTCGCAGAAGCTTGGGGCAGGTCCCAAGATCCAGAATGCCCGATAAGGTAAAACATTAACCTTTCAATATTTTTGTTTTCGTCCATAAATTTAATGTCTAAAAACTTTGTTTAAATCAGGGGAGCAGCACTACCGACGAGGCAAATAACCCAGTTTTAGAGCCAGATGTAGATGATCCTCACGTGCAACCTGATCATTGTAGTGGGGACTAGGCCGACAATGCTACTATCAGTGAGGGCCGTGACGGTAATTAATTTCTACTTATAATTTTTTCTAATTATACCTTGATGGTTGTCCTTATAACGTTTTTTGTTTAAATGATAGAGAATGTTTCCCTTGAGGATCTTACCACCAGAGAGGAAGACAGGGCAATAGTCCCAACGGCGACAACTGGTGCACCAGGTAAATAATCTCATTGCAATTTTTTTTATTAATATTACCAAACTAGTTCAATGATATTTAAAAACTGACAATTAAAATTTAATATTATCTTTTTTTGTAGGCGATACCCCATCACTGGATGAGACCGGACATCGTGACTACACAACTAGGTCAGCGGCGATAACTGGTGCACCGGGTAAATAATCTCATTGCAATTTTTTTTATTAATATTACCGAACTAGTTCAATGATATTTAAAAACTGACAATTAAAATTTAATATTATCTGTTTTTGTAGGCGATGCCCCGTCACTGGATGAGACCAGACATCGTGACAACGCAACTAGGTCAGCGGCGACAACTGGTGCACCAGGTAAATAATCTCATTACAATTTTTTTTATTAATATTACCGAACTAGTTCAATGATATTTAAAAACTGACAATTAAAATTTAATATTATCTGTTTTTGTAGGCGATGCCCCGTCACTGGATGAGACCAGACATCGTGACTACGCAATTAGGTCAGCAGTGCGGGTCGAAAGGCACAAAACAAGAGTAGAGGACGATGATATTGATGATGGAATTAGGAGCTTTAGAAATAGGAAGAAGAAAAAGAAAAAGAAAATTTGATAATTTAAAATATTGTATTATTATAAGACAAACGTTACCATACTTGGAACGTTTTTTGCGTTATATAAAAAACTCATTTATCATACTATTTTTATGTCAAGCATTAATTTCAATGTTTCCTTGCGTACTTTTTGTTGAATTGTTTTTTTATTAGTTATTGAATATTTTTTTTTATGCTCATGAAAGTAAAAAATGAAATATAGATTGGCTATTGGGGAATTGAGAGTGATGTGAGGGGGGGGGAGAGGCCATAAGAGCTTCCATGATGCAGGAGCATCAAGAGCATTTTTTTTATTTGTAAATATGTTAGCAAGGGGGTGTGACAATTTTTAATATTTTATTAATTAATTTGAATAAAATAGGAGAAGGTGAGGATTTTGTAAATATGCTTTTATTAATAAAAGGATATGAGAGAATTGGTTAAGGATATGAAGGGATAAGATTCTAGATAATAGGGTTTGTTGAGAGATTCTTGTGGTGTTGAGATATTAAGGGGATTGAGCATTAAATTAGATTATTTTTAAAAATTGTATAAATAGGAGGGGGTTTTGAGAGAAAAACACATTGAGATTGTGAGAGAGTGTAAGATTGAGAATAGGCTTGAACAGCAAGGCTGTAAGCCTTCAGCAATTGTAAAGGGCCACAGAATTGAAATATCTGGCCAGCAAAATTTTGTAAGTTATTGTTTTGTTTTAGTTTATATACATTGGTTGATTGAGAAATTGTATATTTGTTTCCTGAAGTTCATGGCATTGTTGAATTAATGAAGAAATGATCGATGGGTTTGAAATCACATTTATTTGTGGGAAAACTACCATACAAATCATTAAGGGTAAAATGGCGTTAAATCTCTGCGTAAAGAGTGTATTGTAATGCATTGAATCTGCAGCTTGGTGTGGAAGTCTGTATGTAAAAAAAAACTCTGTTTTGTCAGGCTTGTTGGTTATTGAGAAAAGCTTGTGTAATTCAGTGACATCGATAGGGAATGGATTTCACTGTTGCATAATTTGTTAAATGGATTGTAAACCATTAAAGTGCTGTAGCATTGCTTGGCGCAAATTTGAATAATCGATGTCAGTTTGTGCTGGGTAGATATATAGTATAAAGTTGAGTTTGCTGGATTATGGTGGTTGAGAGGGCGTTCTCCCCTCTTAATTTCTCTTGGATTTCGTTTTAAATCTATATCAAAACAATTATTGTGTGAGATTGGAGTTTGGTTTTATAACTCCATATCGATTCTATATTACAAACCCGATTCAAATTGTAAGTGGAATGCGTGGAATAGGTGCTGATCGGTTCTTAATTTGAATGTATTTGAATCCACAGTTCAGTATGGATTAAAGCTTGTGTAGCACGACCTTTTGGGAATTCATTATCTAGCTTGAAGACTGGCGTTTATTTAATATTTGGTATAACAAATTTAGTGTTTCTCATCGCATGGATGGTTGAGAAATAACAGAAATATGGTGAGGTTGGAGCTAGTTTTATATGTTGAATTGAATATTCAGAAATGAAGAAGGTCGATTTCATGAGTAGACTTGCGAAAAGAAGGTTCTAAATCCTGTAGTTTATTACCTGTGGTTTGCACCTGTTAAAGAACTGAAACCGTATATTGAAATTAACGTTGAATTGTTTCCATTCGAACAATTTTAATGTATGTTAAACGGTAGGTTTGAAATGAAACGATGAAAGTCGAAGCACAGAAATCAAATGAGTACTTTCCAAAGAAGAAATCGATGGCATAAAACGATTTTAATGTGTGTTGGAATCTTGATACAGGAAATCAAAGGCAGAACAGTCGTGGAAGGCGCAGAAATATAGGTAAGTGAAATAAATTCGATTGAATTAAATAGATACATACTGGTTCAATACGCTATTAACGTGGATGGTAATGGAGAAACGGTGAAGTTCCCACACCACTTATTGAGAATAATAAAAGCACAGACGCAGAGTCCGTGTGCATGTTTGAAGAACGAATCAGGTTCTTGATCCAAGCAGCCTTGTAAAGCTAAAGAGCGAACACATTCAGAAATTATAATTTGCCAGATTATTAAAGGTGGAGGCACAATGATTATCCTTTGTGGAAATTACAGGTATGAAATTTGGATTAAATTGCTATCAAAATCTTTTATGGAAAATGTTGTCATGCGCTTGGTGAAAGGCGCACATATAGATCTGCAAATTTGAATTCAAACAGTGGTATAATTTACCAATTGAGTTTAAGATCATGTACAGAGATATAAGTTGTTAAGGGCACACTCTTTAATTGAATACGATCATATATAATGAGAGTATTGGATTGGTTGATAAAATTTCGAATGTTTGATCATAAGGAAATGAACATGGTTTTCATAAACCATTAAAGTGATGAAGAAATGGGTATTAACTTAAATTGGTAAGAGTGGTTGTGTGATCTTTCAAACATAATGAAATGATTGTTAAGATGAAGTTTTAAGAAAGAGTATGAAAGTGCCTAATGAATGGAATGGTTTGAAATTGTCTTGGAATTGGTTTTGATTGAAAGTATTTGAGTTCAAGAGTTTGTTTAAATTGGAGTGTTAATTTGGCAGTGATTACAATGCATGGTTATATGCATAGACATAGATTAAAGATTCTGGGGTTTGCAGGCTCAGCCTGCATCAATTTTGGTATCAGAGCTTGGCTCTGTTGAGATTGAAGAATGTTTGTTTTCTGAATGAAGACAGAAGGTTTTGTTGAAGGGCTGAAATGGCTCTGGGAGAGGATTCAAGTTTTTTTTAATTTAGTTAATTGCATGTGGTGAATGAATGTCGGATTGTGAAACTAATGAAGATGGCAGCACAGGTATGCAAGTGCAGTTGAGGAAGGAAGCGAGATCAACAGGATCTTGAAAGGTGAGATTGTGTAGTTATTATTTAACTCTGGTTTGAAGACTATTTACAAAATTTGGTTGCAGGCATAGTGGAGAAATCTTAGCAGGAAGAAGCAGATCATAGCTTGAGAGCAGTGATGGAATCCAACAGAGGATTCTAGGTGTGTGGCAGAACCTAAAGATTCAACGGAGGTTGAATGAAAAGGACAAGTGTGTTCTTAAGAGTTGCAGATGAGAAAAGCCTGAAGGAGCAGTGGAGAATGCTCGGAAGGTTCCAACAGAGGACCGGGTGATTACCAAAAGACCAGATCCGGAGGAAGGGATTGGTGAGGTAAGTGGTAGCAGGAGAGGTTACTGTTGCAGAGGCTTGATGCAACTCATGAGTGAGAAACTCATGGCGAAGGAAATGACTACTGAAAGTCATAAAGGAGGAAGCAGAGGTTCAGATAAAAGCCACAGTAGGAAGAGGAGGAAAGATGCCAAGGAAAATGGCATAAGACATCAGTTGACCGATAAGGAGTACGAGAAAGAGAAAGCTGAGATCACGATTCATCTTGAGTTATTGATGGAGTTGTTGCATGAGAATATGAAAGGCCAGAGACATGGTTGGTTGATGAGGAAGAGAGTGAAGTGGCAGAGACTACAGCAGAAAAGAGATCGACAGATAAACATGCAGTTAACAGAAGAGCTGAAGAAGCTCGAGCAGATGATGGATGTACAGTTGAGACGAGAAGAACTTAGAACAGCTGAGTTGGAAGAGGAGGTTTCCATTGATGAAACAGAGGAGGAGATCATTGATGATTTCTTGAGTTATTGGGTAGATCCAGACCAGCTGGATAATGTGAACTCTTGTATTTTTGTAGCTGATAATTTTGATGTGGTTACAGGTGCTGAGGAGGATGCACAATCTTGTGAAGCTGTCGCAAGTGTGGAAAGGAGTCTTTCAGGAGATAAGTACTCTGAAGAAGAAAGCAGTGATGCTTTTACTGTTACAGTATAGGAGGAAGTTCATGTGAATGAAAAGGAGATTCAGCTGGAAGAGTTGGTATATGAACCGACGGTTAAAGTTGTTGAAACTTGTAGTTTTCAAACTGACAAGTTGTGTATGAATGCAGGGATGATACATGATGATGATCAATTGTTTTTATTAAGTGATGGACAGATAACTGAGTATATTGCAGGAGTTGAGAATCAGAATTATGTTCTGATAACAGATGATGAGATGGTGACAACAGAAAGCTTGGCTTATGAAAGTATTGAAGATTGCACAGAAAGTTTCTCAAAGGAGATGACAGGTTTATGGCATGAGTTAAGTGTTCTAGAGCAGAGACTAGAAGCACAGAGGATAAGTGTTCAGAGTATAAAGACAGAGATGAATGGAAATAAAGAGGTTCCAGAACACAGAGGTATTCTCGAAGAAGATGATGTCGAGGAGAGACTAACTGATAGTCTCAAGAATGATTGGGATCAGCATACTAAAGTGCTGGCAGTGGGAAGTAAGGCACTAAGGCCTTATGATTTTTATTCAAACAAGTGTTTTGTGAATGCAGGTATTATTACAGGTACTAGAGAATATTTGACTCAGTTAAGAAGTCAAATGAAGGGAGAAGAAGTTTTCTGTTCCAGAAGACAAGAGGGCATGGATGATCGGGTGGCAGTTAGAACAGAAACAAGCAAAGAAGCAAGAAGTCAGCAAGTGGCAGTACAGATAGAGAAAGTAAAAACTGAGCAAGCTGTCTTAGCTCAGCAGGTAGCAAGAAATCAACAGCCGGGAGATTTATTGGACCGAGAGATTGAAAGTATCAGAAGACTGATGACGAAAGAATCCCGGAAGAGACCAGTAGCAGTAAGACAAAAGAGAAGCAACAAAAGGAATACTGTAGCAGACTTGAAAGGAAGAGCAAGTGGAGCACTACAACAAAAAATATGGAAACCTGGAGGACAACAGTAGATAACAACAGTAGTAAAGCAATTGGCAAGCAAAGAAAGATTACAAAATAAAATTTGGGATCCAGGAGGAAATAATTATCCAGACTTATGACCAGGTGGTCATGAATTTTCTTACATGGGGAGTCTGATGCAGGAACATCAAGAGAATTTTTTTATTTGTAAATATGTTAGCAAGGGGGTGTGACAATTTTTAATATTTTATTAATTAATTTGAATAAAATAGGAGAAGGTGAGGATTTTGTAAATATCCTTTTATTAATAAAAGGATATGAGAGAATTGGTTAAGGATATGAAGGGATAAGATTCTAGATAATATGGTTTGTTGAGAGATTCTTGTGGTGTTGTGATATTAAGGAGATTGAGCATTATATTAGATTATTTTTAAAAATTGTATAAATAGGAGGGGGTTTTGAGAGAAAAACACATTGAGATTGTGAGAGAGCGTGAGATTGAGAATAGGCTTGAACAACAAGGCTGTAAGCCTTCAGCAATTGTAAAGGGCCACAAAATTGAAATATCTGGCCAGCAAAAGTTTGTAAGTTATTGTTTTGTTTCAGTTTATATACATTGGTTGATTGAGAAATTGTATATTTGTTTCCTGAAGTTCATGGCATTGTTGAATTAATGAAGAAATGATCGATGGGTTTGAAATCACATTTATTTGTGGGAAAACTGCCATACAAATCATTAAGGGTAAAATGGCGTTAAATCTATGTGTAAAGAGTGTATTGTAATGCATTGAATCTGCAGCTTGGTGTGGAACTCTGTATGTAAAAAAAAACTCTGTTTTGTCAGGCTTGTTGGTTATTGAGAAAAGCTTGTGTAATTCAGTGACATCGATAGGGAATGGATTTCACTATTGCATAATTTGTTAAATGGATTGTAAACCATTAAAGTGTTGTAGCATTGCTTGGCGCAGATTTGAATAATCGATGTTAGTTTGTGCTGGGTGGATATCTTGTATGAAGTTGAGTTTGCTGGATTATGGTGGTCGAGAGGGCGTTCTCCCCTCTTAATTTCTCTTGGATTTCGTTTTAAATCTCTGTCAAAACAATTATTGTGTGAGATTGGAGTTCGGTTTTATAACTCCATATCGATTCTATATTACAAACCCGATTCAAATTGTAAGTGGAATGCATGGAATAGGTGCTGATCGGTTCTTAATTTGAATGTATTTGAATCCACAGTTCAGTATGGATTAAAGCTTGTGTAGCACGACCTTTTGGGAATTCATTATCTAGCTTGAAGACTGGTGTTTATTTAATATTTGGTATAACAAATTTGGTGTTTCTCATCGCATGGATGGTTGAGCAATAACAGAAATACGGTGAGGTTGGAGCTAGTTTTATATGTTGAATTGAATATTCAGAAATGAAGAAGGTCGATTTCATGAGTAGACTTGCGAAAAGCAAGTTCTAAATCCTGTAGTTATTTACCTGTGGTTTGCACCTATTAAAGAACTGAAACTGTATATTGAAATTAACGTTGAATTGTTTCCATTCGAACAATTTTAATGTATGTTAAAGGGCAGGTTTGAAATGAAACGATGAAAGTCGAAGCACAGAAATCAAATGAGTACTTTCCGAAGAAGAAATTGATGGCATAAAATGATTTTAATGTGTGTTGGAATCTCCATACAGGAAATCAAAGGCAGAATAGTCGTGGAAGGCGCAGAAATACAGGTAAGTGAAATAAATTCGATTGAATTAAATAGATACATACTGGTTCAATACGCTATTAATGTGGATGCTAATGGAGAAACGGTGAAGTTCCCACACCACTTATTGAGAATAATAAAAGCGCAGAGGCAGAGTCCGTGTGCATGTTTGAAGAACGAATCAGGTTCTTGATCCAAGCAGCCTTGTAAAGCTAAAGAGCGAACACATTCAGAAATTATAATTTTCCAGATTATTAAAGGTGGAGGCACAATGATTATCCTTTGTGGAAATTACAGGTATGAAATTTGGATTAATTTGCTATCAAAATATTTTATGGAAAATGCTGTCATGCGCTTGGTGAAAGGTGCACATATAGATCTGCAAATCTGAATTCAAATAGTGGTATAATTTACCAATTGAGTTTAAGATCATGTACAGAGATATAAGTTATTAAGGGCACACTCTTTAATTGAATCCGATCATATATAATGAGAGTATTGGATTGGTTGATAAACTTTCGAATGTTTGATCATAAGGAAATGAACATGGTTTTCATAAACCATTAAAGTGATGAAGAAATGGGTATTAACTTAAATTGGTAAGAGTGGTTGTGTGATCTTTCAAACATAATGAAATGATTGTTAAGATGAAGTTTTAAGAAAGAGTATGAAAGTGCCTAATGAATGGAATGGTTTGAAATTGTCTTGGAATTGGTTTTGATTGAAAGTATTTGAGTTCAAGAGTTTGTTTAAATTGGAGTGTTAATTTGGCAGTGATTACAATGCATGGTTATAGGCATAGACAGAGATTAAAGATTCTGGGGTTTGCAGGCTCAGCCTGCATCATTCCACCTTCACGTGGTTGGCCCTGTTTAGTAGAGAATAATTTATTGGAGCGATTTAATCTTGGAGAAAACCTCCCTCGATCTAGCGTAGCAACAAAAAAGTCACTGTTGACTTAGTTGCTACTCTTTCAGATCGTGGGAGGCTTGTTCCAAGTTCATGCGACTCCAATAAATTGTTCTTGAAACGAAGAGGAGCTTATTTAGGTATGTTTTGACATTTTCAACATATGTTCTAACATTATCATAAGAATTCATCTTAGAGTAAAAAATACTACATCAATTACTTGTATTTATTGTATAGATAATGATGGATTTAGATTGACTTGGCAGTGCAGGTACAAATCCTCTTGCATCATGAGCAATACAACTTGTCAACCAGGGTCATGTCCAGGATATTTTTGCTTGTGCGCTTGACCAGGTTCGTAATGTCACATTTTGTAAGTTCCTTTACAATTCACAATTCAATATTAAGCTTGTTCATGATTATTATCTAGGTTTTTTGTATATGTTTTTTCATCTATTTGATTGTAAGAAACTCTGCATGTTTCCTATTGTTCACTATGATTTCTCCCATTACCACTCCCAGGATGAATCCAAATTTATTATTACATGGGTTACTTTATTGTTACTCTGATTTCTCCATTTACGATTTCATAGGTTACATCATGTAAAGTTGTCAATCTCAGGTTGGTGATGAGCTTTAGTTCTCCAGATTTGGGGCTTTTCTGATATTTTCTCCCTCATGTCATTCTTGCATCACCTCGTTGTTTGAGCATGCCAATTGTCTACCACTTGTACCAATTGGCACATGTCAATCTCTGAGTGGTGCCACATTTCACCTATTTTTAGTGAGAGTTTAGGGTTTCTCTAACATAGCTTCAGAAATCCGATTCAGTGCCTGCTTGAATATTGTCACATAATACTAATGGTTTGGATTGATGAGCATATTCTGAATGGTTGGTTGATTCATAAGAACCACCCATATATTCATCTTGAGATATTTCAGAAGTTTGCTTCGGTTTCCTTTTTCACCGTTTCTAGTGGGTGGGATGGTGTGGGGTGATCCATCAATACTGGTGCTCTTGTAGTAGGGAATTTGTTTTTGGGGATATAAAGGAGCATTTGATGTAGATATCCCATTGGATGCATTCATAGATGGGCACGAGAGATCAAGAATTTAAATTAAAAATATGCAACCTCTAGCATGGCAACCTGAAGGCCGCGAGAGACACTGGTTAAAGATTGTTTTGTGCTGGCCTTAATATAGTCGTGATTTCTTTCTATTATCTTAATGCAAATATATAGTCAGGTCTCATTAAAATGAGGATTGTGGTTGTATTTCTCTTTGGTTGTTTCTCTCTTAATGCTCCAGAAGTTGCCAAAAGTTGCGATAGTTGTTTAGTTTTCTTGTTACAACTTAAAAGTGGTTTTTAGCAATGGGAGTCATGTTTTTTAAGGTTCATACTAATATGAAGATCTTGTAATTCTATATTTAGCATAAGAGAAGATGGCCTCTACTTTGGGCAGTATGACAACAATTTCCACATCTACCTCATTGGGTAACAATGGAAAGGGGAAGAAGTTAGGTGCAATGTTTGATAATTATGGCAGACAATTGTCTTCTCTTTCAGTTTTTTCACCCATTTCCTTTAATCGCTCAAGCAGAAGAGGGACTCTGAGATTACGCGACAGAGAGAAGGTAGTTAATATAAGAGCTATGGAAAAGGAGTTGTACTTCAACAAGGATGGCTCAGTGACAAAAAAATTGCAGGTCAGAGAAAAAATTATGTTTAAAGGAAGGTCACCTGCATGTGAAACTTCACTGCGGTGGATCTTTCCTTGTCCACTTATATTCGATTTTAATGTGCTATTTTAATTTTTCATGGAGGGTTGTTTTGGCATATGGTCTGGCATTCAATTGCACACTTACTGAAAGCATTGTCAATTTGTCTTGCAGGCGGTGTGAACAAACTTGTTGATCTTGTTGGAGTCACCCTTGGGGCGAAGGGCAAAATGTTGTCTTGGAGAGCAAGCATGGTTCTCCGAAAATAGTTAATGATGGTGTGACAATAGCTAAGGAGGTAATTTGTAGATGTGTGCTCTGGTTTTCTTTTTAACGTTGTATTAGTTTCCCCTCTTAAATGTCTTAGATTTGGTAGGCATAATTTGAAAACTCAAAGGTGAAAGGAAACATATTTGTTACCCAGTGGTCTACTTGGCCTATGGAATAGCCACATTAGAGTAATGCATAAATCTTTTCACAACAATAAAAGGAAAGGGTTATGGCTGAGTCAAATTTTATTGTTATTGACAGTGTAATGAAATGTATCTCAACGCTATGGTTTTGGCCTTTTTATTGGTTGAATTAGAGGACCCAATTGAAAATATTGGGGCCAAGTAGGCTGGTTTTCCTTTTTGCTGATGGTTTGGTGTATCTAATTGAATTAGTTTCCTAAGGTATTTTTGGTTGCAAACGCCTTTTCATTTTTCATACAGTATTGGCCTTGTGGAATAAATTTGATTGTGTGGTCTTGTTAGATCTACAACATTTGTAGTTGTTTAGTCTTATGGATGAGGTGCACTTTTATTATGGAAATAGTTGATGCAATATTGTCATTTAATCCTTACTGCAGGGTAGCATGTTGAGAAGTTTCTTGTGAAACATTTGGTATTCAAAATGACACTTTATCCTACACAGCATCATGCATTTGACTTCAAATTTCATATTCAAAGTGTGCCAGACAATTCTTGCAAAATTTCAAATATTTATGTTGTTTTAAACCATTATCTTTTTCATGTATTGGATGCTGAAAATGTGAAAAAGACTTTGGTATGAAACCAACTGGTGAATAATTTCCAGAAAAACAACCACTTCCAAGACATGATTTAGAAGTAGAACACATGTACTTATGAAACATAGAAATATATCCTTGATGCATTGTCAATGTTTGGCTAGGGTTATTTTTGGAGAAAATAACTCCTTATTCCTAGAATAGTGATCTTCAATACAAGTAAATGCCAGAGAAGAGAGATCATTGTGTGATGCAACAAAACTGAAATTGGACCCCTAAGGAGAGCTGGTGTGTCTACAATCACTCTGTCAGCATTTTCCCTTGGTTTACCCCGTTCTTTTCCTCCAGCCTGAGTCTTAATTGACTTCTTCTTTCTTCGGGTTTATTTATCAAATTCGTAGAAATTCGTAGAATTTGATAAATAAATACCATCCACAATGGTTGGACTTTAATTTATATTCCAGACATTATATTATCTCCAATAACCAATGTTTAAATTTCAACACTTTGTATTTATACTCCACATTTCTTTTTAAATAAATAACTTGTAATGAACTTTCAACTCTATATTTCACCACGCAGCCTTACAACAATCACGCTCCAAACTTATGCTAATTATCCGCCAATCATTTAATTAAACAATTTCATTATACTCCGGCCCCACCTATATATATCAATAACCAATAAAACACTCGTATCATACCTGGCTATCCTCCGCACACCTTAGTTAACCTCCGGGCAAGTTCAACATGCGACCACCGTCCGATGGCCCTTCTCCAAATCAACGACTCTTGGAAATTTCACTCGGCTTCCAACGTTGGGATTTAACGTGCGATGGCGCGGGTTAAACGGTGGTTTTCCGGGGGTCACTTCACCACGTGCCGCATTCCCTATGGAATCGCTCGCGAATAGGAAATACAGCCTACTCCGCAAAAGCGGTGCGATATGGGCAACCCGCTTTTTTGATTCTGCTCGTGGTTTTGGTACAAGGCTTGACCACGGGTGCAAGTCTGGTTCCGCTATCCTTTTGTTTGTTAACTCACGTCCAATCCTCAGGTCAGGTTCTGAAAGCACAACAATTTTGTCTCTTTATTAAGCGGGATTTTTACATTGGCATATTTTTTCCCAAAACCTTTTTTAGGCAAGATACATGAAAAACCTTATGAATGCAAGAAGAAGGAAAATATAACTTCTATACCACTTGTGCAATCTTATGAATAATTATTTAGGGCCCCAAGGGAACATATTCTATAGAGCGAGAACTGGCGTACCTTCCATCTCGAGAGACATATTATGACTTTTGAGATACAGACCCTCCAACTCTCTCTAGGGCTGATGACCACAAATTCAGACTGGTGAGCGAGAAACCCCTGAAAGGTTGTTTCCGTGCATTTGAGCACCATCATCATTGGCTGGAATTGGGATATCCACGAGATCCGGATCACAATCTGTATCATAACAGTTTTCAATTTTGAGCTAATTCTTTATTCTTCTTTTTCTTGAATGAAGATTGCTTATAATGCTATAATCTAAAAAATACCCAATTACCCTCCTCAAATTATCTTTCACTTGAATGTTGTTCCCCTTGTTGTTTTATCATGTTTCATGTCATTTGAAGGTTTTCCATAATAATTTTCAAAGTTTCCTTAGTATTTTCCATATGTGACTCTGTTTCCTATACTTTGGACTTGTCTTGAAAAAAGTATGAGATATTAGGAGTTGGATATCCATAAAGGGCCTTAAATGGGGAAATTTTAGTAGATGTGTGATAGGTAGTATGATAGTATCATATTACCATTCTTCCTTGAGGAACCCACTTCATCCATTAAGATTGCTTTTCTAAAGAGTAACATTGTAGATAACCTTAAAAACATTTGTTAACTATTTTTGTTTGACCATTTGATTGTGTTTGATATGTAGAACTCATAGCAGCTAGTGTTTCTCCACTCATATTAAATAATTATTTCCAAAAGTTTCTTGTTACTATTACTTTAGGAAAACCATGAAGACTATGAATTTCTTTCACGGACACTTGTCTATAAAATCTACAAAACTTTTCTATATAAATGACCACAAAAATGTAATACTTACCTTTATATTTCAGTAACCCTGTAATAAAGTCTATTGATATATCTTCTAGTCTTTGAATATGTCTGTGGAATGGTTGAAGTAACCCTAGAGATTTTACTATCTCTCTTTTATTTATTATGCAAACCTGACCTTCTCTTACAAAATTTTGAATATCTTTCTTCATTCCTTCCAAAAATATATTTTTTGATCCTTTGAGATGTTTTAAGGAACCCTGCGTCCTACCATCGGAGAGACATGGGACTCCCTTAATCTTTGTTTATTCAAATATGCTTGCGTGCATAAAAATATTCTACATTTGCACCAAAGTATATCTCTCTTTCACTCCCAATGCTCCATAGAGTTCATCCCATCCTTTATAAATTTTAGTTTTTGTTTAGTACTATTGTCATTTTTCCATTATGGAAAGCTTCTTCTAACCACCTAGGAATAGAAAATGTAATTGGATATAAATTTGAGGCCTCTTCTATTTTAGAAAGAGCATCATGTACTAAATTTTCCTTACCCTTTTTGCAGATTATCTCAAAATTAAAACTTTGCATTTTTCTCCTCATTTTTGTTAATCTTCCAATGAAATCCATAGCTTCAAAAAATACTTTATGCTATCATGGTATATCTTGACTTTAAAGTACCTCCCAGTGATATACTATCCCCATTTTTTATTGCATGTAATATTGCTTCCATTTATTTTTCTTACGTAGATTTCACCAAATATTTTCTTTGAATTCCTTGCTTTTAAAAGCCAATGATATCCCTTATTGTGTTAATGTTACGTAAATTCCTTGTCCTAGTGCCTCACACTCTACTATGAATGTTTCACCAAAAGTAGGTGCAACCGATGTTGGTGTAGAAGACATGGCATCCATTAAAAGAGAGAATGCCAAAGTAGCCTCATCATTCCATATAAATGATATTTTCTTCAAGAGATATGTGAGTGGGCTTGAAATGCATGCATAATTCTTAACAAATGATCAATAATATCATGTAAGTCTAAAAAATCTTCTAAGAACCTTGATTTTCTTAGGAATAGGTCATTTTATAATAGCTTGCATCTTTTGAGGCTCCAACTTCACTCCTTCCTTTAAAACAATATGAACCAAATACTCGAATTCTTATTTCCCAAAAGCACATTTGGATATTTTTACATAAAAATGATTGTTCTCAATAATTTATATAACTTTTCCACATGTTTACTAGTGTGGTATTCGCATGATTTATTATAAATATGTGTATTATCAAAGAAAACCAACACAAATTTTATAAGATGGGATCAAACAAAATTGTTCTTAAGTCGAGCCCGCCGGACTTCAAATTGCGATAAACCATAATTCAAACCAAATTCACGTTCCAAAATAGCCTGTTGATGTCGGCCAATTTTGTGACGCGAAAACCAAATGAATTCCACCCTAATCTTTTTCGGGTCTGAAGTTGGGCTGGTGTACGGAGGGAGAGTTGTGACGCGAATTTCTTATCAAATTCGCCCTAATATTTTTCGAGTCCGGATTTCCACTGCGCAAGCGGCCCAAAGATCCACTCCAATCAATTTCTGCCACGTGTCCTTAATCAAAACTTGCCCTGCTCCCGACTGCGGGTGCATTCGATGGCGTTTAAGGCGATGGGACATGGATGTGGCGATTTCATATCAATCGCATTAACATTTAACGTTGTTCAATTAAGTTTTCACATCAAATTCACATGAATTAAGTTTTAACACTGTTCAAGATCGGACCTCCACTCCTATGAGTGATTCCGCATGCTCCAATATGATCCGGCCTTTGGCTGTCATTAATGATCAGAGATTAATTATGACGGGTGTCCTTTGATTGCATTGCAGTCGGGTCGAAAAAATGGCGTTTTGCTATGGTTTTTCAGATGAGCCGGTTGCTGGATTACACTGCCTGCTAACTGTGACGAGAAGGAAAAGTGGCTAGCTGAACTGCGCCTGCTTAGACCTTGATGCATATCTGCATTTCTCTCGGTTCTGTCTGTGTCTATCTTCCTCTGTTTCCTGGAATTCTTCTTCTCTGTCTCCTCTTCTGCCCACTACGCCTAAGACTTCACCCATGCCTCGCGTGCGTCATAGGATGCGTTGCCACAAGGGGAGCACTAGAGGTCAACCCCTGCGCGCTCCCTCCAGCCCCTCAACAGAGTCGACTTCTGGCCAGTCCAGTGATTATTACGCAGGTCGATATCCAAATACTAGGAGTGGGTAGGGTCAGGTTGTAGCATCTGGGCACCTTGCTCCTCGTTTCCCCACCGCTAGTTCACCTTCTCCCACGATGCGCACTGTGCAATTTTCCTTTAATTGCTCTCTTACCCACCCGCGAATCACGGCTTTAGTCACTGTGGTCTTCCGCGAGGAGGCCCAAACGAAGGAATAATGCACCCGTCCGACGGGTCTGAGCTCGGAAAAAGCCGGCCAGCATTCGGGCCTTCAGGAGGGGAGCCGTGGCATGCAAGTGGAGGTAGCACCTATCGATCCTGGACCTTCCGAAGGATGGTGCCGAATCATGGACGAGCCACCGGAGGAGTAGTTTGGTTAATTTTTTTTTCTTGCTTCGCAGGCCCACTTAATTGGGCTGCTTTTAGATTATTTTACTGTGCTGGACCTTTGTAATATTTTTGAATTTTGTAAATTAAACGTTCAAGACTGGTTTCCCCATATGAGGGCAGTCTACTTAATTTTTTGATTTTTGGATGACAAATTTGCCATGAGTCTGGGTTCCAATATTCAGATGTGAAAATGTAATGACTTCATGGACTGTTTTACTTCATATAATATATTCAAAACAATATTTTTTCTCTTCTGAAAAAAAATGATTAATGTTTATCACTCTGCCTTCAAAACTAGCGATGCTGGTCTATGTTGCTGGTTTATTGATATGGTCTGATGGTCTTTTTATATTTTGGACATATCACACTCCCCACATGATTAGCGTTTTTCTCTGTTGCAGGATTTTGGGTACTTTAATTTGTATTTGGAACAATGGACGTCGGTACTCTATCTGTTGCTTTACTATTCTACATACTGCTATTTCACTTTCTTATATATGCCTCGGGCATATTTGGATGCTTTCTCAGATTGTCGATAATCTCCATGTGGACCGTTACTGGGTTTTATATCATGTCCCTGTATGTGACATGGGGTATTTTCTATCATTGTCTGGGGTGGGACTTCCACTTTTCTGGATGGATATTTGGGTTCCAATCTTCAGATGTGAAAATGTAATGACTTCATGGACTGTTTTACTTCATATAATATATTCAAAACAACGTTTTTTCTCTTGTGAAAAAAAAATGATTAATTTTTATCACTTTGCCTTCAAAACTAGCGATGCTGGTCTATGTTGTTGGTTTATTGATATGGTCTGATGGTCTTTTTATATTTTGGACATATCACACTCCTCACATGATTAGCGTTTTTCTCTGTTCAAGGATTTTGGGTACTTTAATTTGTACTTGGAACAATGGACGTCGGTACTCTATCTGTTGCTTTACTATTCTACATACTGCTATTTCACTTTCTTATAGATGCCTCGGGCATATTTGGATGCTTTTTCAGATTGTCGATAATCTCCATGTGGACCGTTACTGGGTTTTATATCAAGTCCCTGTATGTGACATGGGGTATTTTTCTATCACTGTCTGGGGTGGGACTTCCACTTTTCCGGATGGATATTTGGGTTCCAATCTTCAGATGTGAAAATGTAATGACTTCATGGACTGTTTTACTTCATATAATATATTCAAAACAACGTTTTTTCTCTTGTGAAAAAAAAAATGATTAATGTTTATCACTCTGCCTTCAAAACTAGCGATGCTGGTCTATGTTGCCGGTTTATTGATATGGTCTGATGGTCTTTTTATATTTTGGACATATCACACTCACATGATTAGCGTTTTTCTCTGTTCAAGGATTTTGGGTACTTTAATTTGTATTTGGAACAATGGACGTCGGTACTCTATCTGTTGCTTTACTATTCTACATACCGCTATTTCACTTTCTTATAGATGCCTCGGGCATATTTGGATGCTTTCTCAGATTGTCGATAATCTCCATGTGGACCGTTACTGGGTTTTATATCAAGTCCCTGTATCTGACATGGGGTATTTTTCTATCACTGTCTGGGGTGGGACTTCCACTTTTCTGGATGGATATTTGGGTTCCAATCTTCAGATGTGAAAATGTAATGACTTCATGGACTGTTTTACTTCATATAATATATTCAAAACAACGTTTTTCCACTTTTAAAATTTCATTTTTTTTTTTTTAAATTGAACCCACCGTCGGTATACCGATGCCTTGTAAGCGTCGGAATTGCGACAGTATAAAAACGTCGGAACTCATTTCGTCAGAATTGCGACAGTCTACAAACGTCGGACCACATTTCTTCAGAATTGCGATAGCTTACAAATGTTGGAAGAGCGACGTTCAAAACGTCAGACCACATTGCATCGGAATTGTGACCGTTTACAAACATTGGAAGAGCGACGTTCAAAACGTCGGACCACATTTCGTCAGAAGTGTGACAGTTTACAAACGTCGGAAGCGCGACGGTTCGGGAGACGTCGAAACTGCGACGCCTGTTTGGAAGTGACGGAAGAAGTGTCGATAGTGTGACACTTTTTAATTGTGTCGGAACTGCGACGGCATGACAAACCACATTTTTCCCGCCCTTGAACTGTCGCTCTTGCGACGACTATGTGTCGGAATAGCGACGAATTGGCCGTCGGAATTTCCGCCAAATTTTCTAGTGTATCGATCTAAATTAGAATTAATAGAAATGATGTAGTAGATTTTATTTCATATAAATGGGCCTTCAATTCTCCAAAATGATACATATGTTAAAAAATGTGATTGAGAGAATATTCAAAATCATCATCAATAAGATTACTCAAATTCTTCATGGATCTTCTACAAGAAGAGTTTCCAAAATTTAAAGGTTGGAAATAAATATTGAGTAGGTTTCCAATCTCCGTCCTTATATTCGAGTCATTTTTATCTATCATGTCAAACACAATGGCAATAATCTCACAAATCTAAGTTATTAACACAAGATTCCAAAACTAGGAAAATAAACTTTTCTCCTCCTAGGGCTTAGTTCCACAATCAAAGATGAAACAAGCATGTTTTAATATATCTCAAAAAGGATTATATTCCTTATATGGGATTCCAACAACGAGGCAGGTGGGGGGGCACATGGTTTGCATCCCACTAATACATATTGGAGGAGTGCATGGAAAATTTCACCCAAATGATATTAATCAACCATCGTTTCAAGAATATGTGCATGGTTAACGTGCATGATAGAAATTCATCATTGGATTTTTGTAGTAGAGGTGGTTTAATGTGGAATTTTCTGGGGAAAAATATCATAGTTTTTATGGATATAGGAGGTTTTGCAGAACCATTTCAATAATAATACCCTATCAATTTGAGAAATCCTTGATGATGCTTTATGGTTGTGGGGATTTTCCATTCCTTGATGGATTTAATTTTGTTAGGGTCTACCTTAACACCCCCAAGAGATAAAATATTACCTAAATATTCCACCTCTTATACTCCAAAGAAAAATTTGTATGTTTTTGCATGTAATTGTTTCTCCTCCAATAGTTTGAGCACCCTATCAACATGTTGAACATCATCCTTCCAAGACTTGCTATAGATTAGTATATAATCAAAAAATACTAACACAAATTTTCTAAGGAATGGTTGTAAAATGGAATTCATCAAACCTTGAAATGTGGAAGGTATATTAGTAAGGCAAAAAGGCATGACCAAAAATTCATAATTACCCTCATGAGTTCTACATGTTGTTTTCAAAATTTATTTGGTCTTCATTCTAATTTGATGATATCCTGAACGAAGATCTAGCTTAGTGAAGTAAATTGCTCCATGTAATTCATATAACAATTCATGAATGAAGGGGATGGGAAATTTCTATTTAATAATTATCTTGTTGAGATCCCTATAATCTGGACACATACTCCATGATCCATCCTTATTGTGCACCAATACTACTGTAGCAGAGATAGAACTTTGACTAGGTTGAATTATACCAACCTCTAGCATTTCTACAACCATACGTTCAATATCACTTTTTTTGGAATAAGGATATCTGTAAGGCTTGATGTTTGGAGGAACACTTCCTGGAATAAAATGAATCACATGATCATGATCACAAATAGGTGGGAGGCCTTTGGGAGTATCAAACACCTTGGAATGATTGTCCAATACTTTTTGGAGATCTGGAGAAATAGATGATTTTGATGTTTGAACCTCTACTGAGCATAATTGTGCAATTACGCGTCATTTTTATCTCTTCATAAGTTTTTTCATGACATTAGAGTTGATTGTCTTTCCTAGTTTCCCTGTGATGCCACGTAATTCAAATTCCTTTCCTTCCCAAAAAAATTTCAAGAAAATTTCTTGAAAATTAAAATCTATTGCCCTAAATATTGTAACCATTGGACTCCTATTCCAACATCAACTCCACCCATTGGAATGGAGAGCATTGGACTATTCAGTAAATATTCCCCCATGGTTAGCTTGATATTATGGCAGTTTCCATAGTAATTTATAGTTCTTTAATTTGAAACCATCACTTAACACTCCCATGTTGGATATAGGAATAAATTCAATTCCTTGGATATCTTACAATGAATTAAATTATGGGTACTAGGTGAATCAATCAAGATTACCTTTCTCTTCCTGATATATCCTTCTATCTTGAGAGTCTGAGGAGTGGTAAGTCTTGAAAATGCATTACAAGATATGGTCAGATTCATTTCTTCCTTCTTTGGGGTTGGTTCCTGGGATATATCCTCCTCTTTTGATGTTTCTTGTTCGATTTTCTCCTCCTCTTCCCAATCTATATGGTAAAATAATTTCTTCTCAGCACACTTATGACCTTTAGTTTGTTTTCTACCAAAAGTATAAAAAATCATTTTTTCTCTTTTTTCGTCCAATTATTGTCATGTCAACCTTGTATTTTGTAGAAGGATAGGAGCAACAACACTTCCATATTTATAGTTTTTTTTTTGGTAAGTTGAGCTAATCAATTAATTTCGAAAACATAAAGTCTATCCTAGCCTTTGAAACGTTGTTTCTGGCTGCCTCGGGGGAGGAAACCAGCCCAGAAAAAACTTAAAAGTGAACAGTACATTATGTGAATTAGCGCTGACATATCTAAAAAGCATGAAGGAACTGATTAAAAAAAATCCTTGAGGGCAAACTTGACAAAAAACAGTGGAAAACTGAGCGACTACGTAGATGTTACTCATCATGTTCATCATTGTTGTCGGGTTTCTCCTCCTCGATAGGACATGCAGGGGCTTACCTGACAGTGGCTTCCCTATCAACCACCGTATTCTTGGGAGTGCTCACAGGGGCGGAGAGAATGGGGTAGTCTGGGTCTACACCATCTAGAACCCGTGTCCATATGCCATTGGAGTCCATGACCCAGATGTCAATGTCTTCATGATCCTTCTCCGGAGCCTTCAGAGGGATAGGATTGTGATGCGGAGAGTGCTCCTAAGGGGAGGAGGTGGACCTCCTTATACCACGTCCACCTGTCTGTGCAGCTTGCCTGGAGGATTCTGCACATTGCTCGGGAGCAGGAGATTGTATAGCAAAAGTGCTAGAGGAGGAGTCATCAATCGATTTGAGATGATTTTCCTCTCTGTGGTGATAACGACCAAGGAGGGGCCCTCTTTTCCCACCATAGATAGTGTGCTGACAAAGTCTTGGAACCATTGCGGTTCTATGAAGGGGTGATCAGGTCAGGGGGAACAGGATCGCACAGGGTTGTTCGCAGGAACCGAGAATCAAGAGATAAATGGGATTCGCGGGATGGAGACTACGCAGTTCCTCATTGGGGCAGTGGCTTCACAGCTGATTAAGGCCAATGAGAAACCAGAGTGGAGAGAGGGGATCTAAATGTGAGGGAAATAGGCTGAGAGGGGATAGGGGCAGAAGGTTAAGAATTATAAAGATGTGGGGATGAGGTTTGTGAGTATGGTCATGAGTGCCCTTCACGTGATTATGCGTGTGATAATTGAGAGCATGTACCAGCTCAATGGAATAGTTTTGGCTATGATATTGGCTAGTAATGATGGGCAAGATAGGTAGTGGCTACAAAGTGATATTCAGGGCGGGGTGCCATAGGACCTGTCCTTTCGTCATTTTTTCTGGTACCGCGAGGTGTGTACGAGAGGATAACGGTAATTGCATCCACTGCAGGTGAAGATTTGCAGTGGGGATTTCTGTTATCCTAGAGGGGACAGATTTTATTAACACTCATGTTTTATCTACCACCTGCATCCAGGGCACTTCCATCTTTATAGTTGTGAGTGGTATACTTCCTTATTTCCATAATTTTTCTTTCAACTTTTCTTGTCACTCTGAATGTCTTCTCTAATGAATCCTATTACCAAAGGTGAACCTCATGTTGGATTTTATCCTTTAAAGTGCGAATGAAGAGATCAATCATATGCTATTATGGAATATTTTCTACCTTGATATTCAATTTTTGGAAGTCCTAAATATGCTCTGCCATTGAACCCTTTTGCTTGAAATTTATCAATGGGCTAAATAAGGTGCTACTCTTTGTATCATCATAATGTGCTATCAATTTATCTGTAAAAATTGACCAAGTGAAAAGTGTTTTATAAGAAAAAAAATCCATCAATACCATACAAACCGATTGGTTTCTAAATATAAAGTTGTAATGTGTACCTTTTGTGAGTGTTGCACATCATGGAGATCAAAATATGTTTCCATGTGTAGTATCCACGTTACTAGATCCTTGGCATAAAACTACATCATAATGATCTTTGGAACGTGGTGGTTCTTAAACCCAACATTGGAGTTTCTAAAATCACAATTCATATTCCGTTTGTCCTCATCATGATTTTCATGGATTACCTTGGCACCAACGAGAAGCCTTTCTTGCAACAACTTTTTCAAACCTTCCTTTAAACCTTCCATGTATGCGTTTAAACCCTCCATCTTAGCTTCCATGTCATCCTTCAAATCATCAATATTAGCTTCCATGCCATCCATATTAGCTTCCATGTCTTCTTTTAAACCATCCATGTCATATTTTATTTCATCTTTGGTTGTTCTTTATGAGAGAAAAATTTGTTGCACTTGGTCCCGTAATTTTGAGATGTCATGCTGTAATTCTTCCTCTTAATGATTCACAGTAGAGATTTTTGAGGGCTTAGTAGGTGTGAAATTCTTTTTTTTCGAAGGAATTTTATAACCCAATACTGATATCTATGCTTCAATGTGCCTTTGGAATCACTTCGAGCTGATTTTTCAAACAAAAGTTATGCAATTTAAAAAAGAAAAAATGCACACCTTTTATTGATTTTGGGAGCTCGATCTTGCAATGGTTGTAACTATGTAATTTCGGATCTCCAAGGTTTGAAATTCAGTTATGTTGTATCCCTCTGAATCTACTTTCCAACCCCACAAGTCAGACCGATATTGGAGTTTTCAACAAATCCTTATGTCTGATCTCCCACGATGACCTGATTATATACTAGTTCAATAGAGAAAACTTGTACAAAGTTCTAGGTGTCACTGTTTCTACCTTCGGCCTTGAAATTTATATGAAAAAAACTACAGTCAATGAAATTTCATCCACTTTTTACAAAATTCAAATCCGGTTCTTTAAACAAAATTTATGATTATTTTCCCTAGTTCACATGTTTGAGACTGAATTTTAGAGCCTGCAAAAACTGTAACTTCCACAGATCATATCTACGAAACTATAGTGAACCAATATCTGAAATTTTGACACGATGTTTACCAATATTTAGGGTCCACATTGTCTAATTTTCAGCTTCTGAAGCCTTGTATAAAAAAAAAAATTATAGCAAAAATTCCAAGTTGACCTGTTTGAAGAAGCAAAACCCTATAATCCAATGCTCTGATGCCAAATGCTATGCAACTAGCTCACAAAATGGAATAAAATATAGATGAAAGACTTAAAAATTATCCACTTCAAGGGGGTAAACCTCCCTTACATTACATAAATGAACAATTCTTGGATGATTCAAATGAAAAAACCTCCTTTCTATATATAGCAGTCTAAGGGGTCACAATAATATAATCAAAGCTGACATAAAAATAATAATGTAAGGGCACAACAATAAAAATAGTGGACTTCTATGGAGCACAATAATAAAATTATGGCTACTTCATGGAAAAAATAATAAAAATAATGGGGCTACACTAATAATCTCAATAAGGGGATACACTAGTATTATAGGGACCTAACACAACATGAACAAATTCATTGTGGTATGGCTTACTATAGAGAGTAGGTAAGCTCCAAGGTGTAGTAGAGAGAGGAATCCTTAGTGTTGGGCCACAATAATTACAACATTTTTTATTGTGTTACTTCACTTTTCACTCATTCATTTTTATCAACCTCTCATCCTTACACCACTACACTACTAGTTTGAAATAGAAATACATCAAAGCTACATAAAACACAATAATGTAAAATTCCAATATTTTTCAATTTTGTATGTGTTTCTTTGTAAATTTGGCTTAATTTTCATGAGTTACAAAATGTAACACATTCTTTAGCCTTACTAATATTCTGCAATTGAGTCCAAGGTTTAAACATGTCCCGTTAAGTAAAAATCAACCCAAGCACATGGATAGGTTCCAAATCATACCTACATGGATTTCCACATATAAAATGCAATCAAGAGTTCATAGTTTGGTTGTAAAATGAAATTCAAACCTTTGGTTAAACTATGATAGGGAACTTGCCACTAGAACAAACTATCAAGCGAGTGCGATCCTATATCAAACAAGTGTGATCCTATATCGGGCGTGATCATGAAGGAATGAGAAGAACATGATTTGTTTGACAACGAATCATGTGAATTAGAGTTCTTATGAAAATAAAATACTGATCTGTCAATTCATAGAACTAGCTTTTTGCATTTATTTTCTCAGTGTTGTTATTGCAAAACATTATAAAATTCCACTCAGAAGTGAACCATATGTTCAGATTTTGCTATTATCCTCAGAGTTAAGATAGTTATTTGTGACAGTATATGCACTTATTTATTAATAAAAAAATCATTATGATTACTCCATAATGAAAAGAGTTCATGTTTGATCCATATATATAGATATATATATATATAGATATATATATATATATATATATATATCCTATATCGGGCATGATCATGAAGGAATGAGAAGAACATGATTTGTTTGACAACGAGTCATGTGAATTAGAGTTCTTATGAAAATAAAATACTGATCTGTCAATTCATAGAACTAGCTTTTTGCATTTATTTTCTCAGTGTTGTTATTGCAAAACATTATAAAATTCCACTCAGAAGTGAACCATATGTTCAGATTTTGCTATTATCCTCAGAGTTAAGATAGTTATTTGTGACAGTATATGCACTTATTTATTAATAAAAAAATCATTATGATTACTCCATAATGAAAAGAGTTCATGTTTGATCCATATATATAGATATATATATATATAGATATATATTGTTGTTAAGAATGCATTATACCTATGTATTTCAACAAATGTATGAATGTTTGTTCTCGGGTCATATGGGCTTAAGGATCCTTATTCAATTATTAAAATATCAGTAGTTCCATGACTTATTTATTGTATAATAATTAAAATGGGTTTCTATGGTGGATGAAATACATGGCCTAAACATTTTTATTTTACAAGAATTTATATGGAAGTTGTGACAGCCAAAGACCATGTTGGGTAATTGGTTTAATGTCCTTGTGATACTGGTTGGGATTAAGTATCATGAATTGGAGGTATGGAGGGAAAAAATACATGTATTTGGTTCAAATCATTACATGAAATTTCAGCCTAAAAGTGGCCTCCTAAGGAAAAATAATAAAATAATATTTAAAATAATAAAATAGCAGTGATCAATTTTACAGGGAAAAGAAGAAAACTAATTTTTCAATTGCTTTTTTGGCTTATATCTTTATAGGTTTATCCAACACTCATTGGATGCGGAATTAAATTCCACATCCAAAGAATACCCATTATGCATACATTTGAGAAGACCCACATTGAGAAAAATTGAATGTTCATTAAAATACGTGTTCAACACTAGGGAAAAGAAGGAAAACTACTTTTTTTAATTAAAAGAACAAGTTTTAATTAAAAGAACTAGTTATATGTGACTTTATATGCACTTCTATAGGAGATAAGCCAAAAATACATAAGAAAAAACTAGTTTTTCTTCTTTTCCCTCCAAACTACTTAAATGTATATATTTCTAAATTTAAAGGATTTTGATTGGTTTACATATTATGACATGGAAATTACGTGAAAATTTCATTGGAAATTTTAGGCTAAAATTATCTCTAATGATTCTATTATGTTTCCAGTATGACACAAGAGGGATACAAATCCATCAAATGTAGCGGGGCACTTAATGGGGGTCATCCCCATTATCATTATCCCAGAATTTTCTGTCACCCTGCAGACCTTGGTGGAGCACTAAATACCTTGGGTGGTGCAGTCCTGGTAGATGGTATCTATGACATGGAATGTCCTTCTGACAGAGGACAAATAAGATTCTTTATCGTATTCACGGGTTCCTAGAAGTCCATTTGTTGCAGTGTTTGGTCAGGGTGTGATGACAAGGAGTCTTCATAGGTGGGGATCCATAGTGAAACTTATAATGATGATGTGCTGACTTGAATGAGCGCCAAGACTTAGGTGGGACTGGGACATAGTACACATGGCAGGGTAACATAGATAGAAAGATGATGTGGCATGTTGATAACATGAAACATGGCAAGAGGAGAGAACCTTGGTGTGTGGCCTATGACCCTTAAATCACTTGCACTTATAGAGGTGGCCACATAGTGACATGACACCAGTGTGACATCATTATGGGATGATGTTTGTGTGACACCGACATGATGTCACCATGCTTGTAGGGCTTTGGGTTTATGTTCCTTATCGCTTAGCCCGTGATTAACAAATTCGTGGAATAGGAAAACCCACTAGTAGTTAATGTAAACTTTTTCATTCATGCCTCGGGGTATGGAGAGTAGGTTCTGACATGCTACAGTTCCGGGAGACGAGATCCATGAAATTAAATTACTTCCCTTCAAAACAAAATATAACTCATGTCAGGATCCCCCTTGCGAGCTATAGTCTTTCACATTATGTGTTAGCCACAACCCAAGGCTGTGTGGCACTCTTATGGACGTTGGGGATACATGTCATGGGCACATGGGCCACATGTTATGCACCACATGGCGGAATTGCTGATATGGAAAGGTTATTGGGAAAAACCTTTAAATGTCCATAACTTCTGATATGTAAGTAGGATTTCGATAATGTTTATATCATTGGAAATATCCCAAAAATATGAACATGGTTGTATGATCCAAATTTATTTATGATAGCTTTCGATAAAGAGGAATTTTGTAACCCCATTTCTATAATGAGACCTTGGAAGTTGGGTTAGGGAAAATTAAAACCTCCCATTCAACCTAGGTTATCCAAGGGGGCAGGAGGCACCATTACAATTAGTCAATATTTGGATATGGGATAAAAAAAACTCCACTTGGAGACTCTCATAACCCCTATTATTTTATACCAACATAGATCCATCTTAACTCCATATCTTCCAAACACCTAGAGAGATCAAATCTCTCAAGATACATATATATTTTTGAGTGTAAAACTTGAGAAAAAGTATGTACCTTGAGTTAATTCTCTTACAATATCTAGAAATGAATTATCTTTATACAAATAATTTCATATAGTCAACGTTAACAACTAGAAGTTCTTCTAGAAATTTATAAGTAACACTAACTAATGAGAAAAATTACATTATCTAACACCCACTTTAATTTATACTAATACAACTATTAACAAAAACAATACCTAAGTTCTACCTATAAACTTAAAAAATGTCTCATGCCAATGGCTTGGTCAAAATGTGTGTCAATAGGTCTTGAGACTTACAAAAATGTAGAATAGTAATGTCATTCTTAACAATCTTGTGAATGAAATGGTAGTAAGTGTCAATGTGTTTACTTCTACAAAGAAATACATGTTTATTGGATAGTACAACCATTGGATTGTTGTTGCTAGTTTTCTAGAGTGAAATGTCTCATTGAGAATGAATTTAGCTTTCTTTTCCCTTGATGATGGGTGCAGTGTCCACATGAAACTTTATATGTCTTAAGTTAATACACATATTTAACTCTAGAAAATTATCAGCAATATGATTGATTTATCTCTATATGTGCAATATCAGTTAAGAGTATTCTTAACCATATTGTGTGACATGTTGATGTATTTTTTTCACACATTACTTCAACTAAATATATTTTGATAATGTCCTATTTCTTGGAGGCCCAGGAAATTAAACATTTTCCTAAATGGAATCCATAAATGGAAGTTATTTTCTAGTAATGAATGCTACCTACAAACTCATTATCTGTGTACACAACAAGAGTATCATATTTGGAAGTGGAATACCTAATTTTGTAATTTGTTGTTCCTGTAGTGTACCTTGGGTTTATTTTACCAAACTTATAATGAGAGTATTTGGGAGACTCCATAAATCTAGGAATTACGCTTACTCCATACATGATATCTGACATGGTAGTTGTAATATACACGAGGTTGCCTGCAAGTCGCTTTTATGAAGTAGGATTAATTTTCATCATTATATTGTTTACTTAACTTCACACATATTGTAATTAATGCATTTATTAGCTTTCTTTTTTTCATTCTAAACATTTTTTAAATATAGCGACATACTTTTGTTGACAGATAAAAACACCATATTTATATTTCTTAACCTCAATTCCAAGAAAATACTTTAAAGTCCAAAAATAATGATTTAAAACCCTATCTTCATAGCTTCTTTGGAATCATCCAACATTAAATTTCATATATATATGTATGTATGTATGTATGTATGTATGTAACACCCTCGTCCCACACTTACCCAAGCTACCTGATACACTGGGGTAAACATCTGATGAGAGGATACTATGATGTGATTCAACTTCTTGTGTATAGTTGAGGAAGTGGAACCTATGGAACTAAACCAAACTGACCTTCCACACATGCTACATAATGTCCAGGAGCCAACCAACCCCAGAGGAAAATTAACTTTTCACTGATCTTGGCCCTCACTCGCTCCCATGAAAAGCTAATAATGCGAATGTAGGCCTCCATTTGCTTCCACAACAAGCCAAACCAATGATTATGGACTTTTTCAGCTAGTTTTGTGCTAGTGATCCCAGATTATGTACCCCTTTTTGATGGCCAGGACACAGGCCACTTCCCATAACTTCATGAAAACTTCAGGGATGATAAATAACATGGAAACAAATGTAATAATTCCAAAAATTAATCAATGACTTGACCGGACCCCTATTTGGGAAATTAATTGCTTAATAAATAAATAAAAAATCACCTGGACATTAATTATCAACCCGAGGAGAATATTTTTATTTCTTAAGAGGTCCATTTTAGACCTCAAAAGTTCTTTAATGATGAAATAATCATGATAAATAAATGAATGAAAGGTACACTCCCCAAACTAAAAGCTTTTGCATCGTTTAAGAAAAAAATGGGAAGTGGTGAAGAAATGGAACTAATGATTTGAAAATATGAATAAATAATGCGCAGTGGATTTTCATGACATTCTCCTAAACTTTTAATAAATCAAAAACTTATGTTATTTTACATCAATTTTTACCTCTATAAAAATATCGACTGGCATGGATGGACTGAGATTTGTTGAAGTTGATGTAGGTTGAGTTGATGTTGAAAGTGATGACGAAGGTGGAATCCATGCAAATTGAAAGAAAGTAATCAGAAAGTATAGTAGGGTTTCCTTTCCCCAAATTGATTAGTTTCTTTGTCATAAATATTTCTATCATACATCTCATTAGTAGCCTCAATCAATAATTCATCACCTCAATTACCTCATTATATATAAAAGCAACATAATCATGTTTTGAATGCCATGGGATAATAATGGATAAAAAGGGAATAAAATAGGGTAAAATTGTGACAAATAGATGCATTCTCTATACCCATAAGCTTTTGTTTTTATGAACACAAAAATGGTGACAATTAGTTATCTCAGTCTTTCCTTCTCAAGGTTTGACCAATTTCTAAGATTTCACAATCAAAATTAGGCATGTTTATTCTACCCAAAAATAATAGTAGTGTTGTCACAATTAGGAATAAATGAATATTGATTAGGAAAATAAACTATCTTTGGTTAATCATATGAAACTTGTAAAATAAAGGAATGATAGATTAGATGATACAAAATGTCAAATATCAAATATCGTAAAAGTTTCATCCATGACATGTAAAGTGAATATTATAACTCAATAATAGATATAATCATAACCGTCATTATTTAAGAATTGATTAAACATTACCCCATGAGCCAATGAGTTATAAAAAACCTTATATAGTAAAAAATAGGCTTTATCAACAATTAGATTTTATAAAAACACGTAACCAAGTATATCATAGTATTGAATTAAATTCTATACCATAGGCATGGCCACTCCAACTAGCAGGGATCCATAACCTCGACAGGGATTCCTTTTTAACCCATTGATATGTCAGTGTCCTATATATTAGAAATAAATATATAGTTACAATGGATTTTCAATTTACTTAGATGTCTACTAAAGATCATCTTTCTGTCTTGGTAGCGAGTTAATAACAATTCCATTCACGGGAGCTAACAAAATTGAACAATTCGACTCGTGATGAGATCTCTTGTCCTTCATCTTTACGACCGAAGGCCATCACCCTGGCTTGGTGACCAGTAGTGGTAATGTCAATTGTTTAGGACCTATGATCATGGTAGGTTGGCTTGTGATGAGAAATCTTGTCCTTTAGTTTACTATTTATGTTTGAAATTCAATTATGCTTAGTTTTAATCAATAAAATATTACTTAATAGATGGGGTGTCAAGTCATCTCCTCAAGAGCTAGGGATGGCATACAAATTTTTGTAGTAACTATTTTCAACTTGGGTAGTTTTGTTTCTCAAAAAATAATAGCCTTCAAATGACTATTGATAAATATATTTTTATTTTTTAATATTTGGGTTAAGGAACAATTCATTAGATAGTGACAGAAATATTTAAGTATAATTTTGTGGTCATCATCATAAATTTTACAAGATCGGGGACTTGAAAAATTAGGAAAGTTGAAAGTATTGGCATGTTTGAAAAATTATTAGCTGAAAATATGACATAGATAAATTTAATACCCAAACATTATGTCAATGAGGACTTAGAAAATTAAAATTATTTCTCATTCACCAAGGAGAAAAAAATCGGAAATACCTACATGTGTTAAATCAAATGTAAAAATCATCTAATAACAATAGTTTTGACTGAGGTAACAACGATCATGGCTTTGGTAACAACAACCATGACTTAGGTAATAACAGTTGTGATATAGGTAACAACAATTGTAATTGAAGAAACAATAGTTGTGACCTAGGAAACAATAGTTGTAACTGAGGGAACAATAATTGTGACATAGGAAACAACATTTGTGAATAAGGGAACAATTGAGAGTTAGGAAAAAAAAGCTATGAATTATGGAAAAACAACTGCAAGTAAGGTAACAACAACTGTGACTTTGGGAACAACAACTGTGATTCAGGAAATAATAGTTGTGACTTAGGGGACAATGACTGTGAATCAAGAAACAACAATTGTGGCATAGGGAACAACAATTGTGAGTCAGGAAACAACAGTTGTGACTGAGGGAACAAAAAATGTAACTAAGATATCAACAAATATGATTCGAGATTTATTTATCCAATAGTATCATTTATGCATGTTACAACCTCAAAACCACCCATATCATTTTAATCTTGTAGACATGAAGTATCATGTATGATTGTGGAAATCCCTCCCAAAAACTAACTTAATGGTCGACCTTAGAAAAGTGACATGGAGAAGGATTAGTCACCCAGAAATCATAGACACTTTAAGAAATAATGAGGAATTAAGAGTGAATCATTCCTGACAAGACTTAACATAAAAAAATAAAAATAAAATAAAAAAATAAAAAAAATTAAAAAAAAAATTGATATTATATCTGAGGAAACCATATACTTGATAAGACTAGGGAACAAAAGGATATATGTGGAGCAACATCATGAAACTTAAGAACTTCATTATTTTATTTTGATGAAGGAACACCAACTACAACTTTGAAGGAAGCAACACCTCAAACACAAAAACATAAGAAAAATTAGAAGAAGAAAAAAATTAACACTTTATTTAAAACTACCATAAATAAATATATAAAGAACTAAGTTTCAGAAATGTTGTTTCTTGAGGGAAAACCAATATATTTTAATAGTAGTGACGAATAAGCATGAACAAAAGGTTTTTTGGAAGAATGTTTTGGTATAAATGGCATGGTTGATGGTGTAGTGGTACTAAACAACATATAAATAAATTCTTCATTTCTCATGCTATTAATTGATAGAGTAACGAAAAAGTCTTCATGTTATTTTTTCTTGTTGGCATGCATTGGTAGGAAATTTGTAGCAAGCTCTTATAATCCAGTATATTTCAGATCATGGAACCTAAAAAATTTCAAAATCATATGATATTAAATTTCTTAATATATGTTTGGATGAAATTCCCTTATTTCATTAACATTTCCTTCAAGGATCACTTTTGCATAAATGAACCTCTTTTATTCTCTTGGGACCTGCAAAAAAAGCATATTCCTACAATAAAACATAAATCATGGAAATAAGAGAGGTGAAAGGGATATCTTAATCCAATAAATATGAAAAAAAAATAGTTACTCTATAAAAAAAATCCATAGAAAGATAAAATTTAAGTAAAATTTATTTGCCACCTACGAGAGAGTAGTAGTCGACCATACTAACCAACAATGTTTTAATCATAACTCTTTTGTTTTTTGTCTAATTTGATTGATTCCAAAGAAAAATGAAACATAATTCAGAGGAATGTCACCAATAGAAATTTTTTTTTTAAATTCCATGATATGATATGTAAAATTTTCTTATAACAACCTGCATAACAGAGCCATTTTCAATTTCCCAACTTAGACCAACAATTGATATTTTAAGAATTTTTTTTCGGTTCACGACAGATTGAACTGATTAAAAATGAATATTAAATTATATTAATTCATATATCTCCAATAGAAATATGTTTGGAATACAATAAGAATTTATGGGTCAAATATGCCAGTGAACAACCAGAAAAATAGAGTTTTAAGAATGTTGATTTACGATAGCCAGTCGGTGTTTTGGTCATAACTTTCTCATACGATATCAAACTTGTGTGATTAAAATTTAATTGTAAACTATATTCATAGGGGAATATACATAAAAAAAAAATCAAAATATATTAATTTAGGCCTCCAAAAAATGAATTTCCAAACTTTGTCCCTGAGCTGCTTACTAGACACCGTGTTAATGTTTTGGCCATAACGTTTTCATTTAAAATACAAATTAAGTGATTAAAATTGGGTTATAAATAATATATATGAATTTATACTTAGTAAATAAACATGTTTTAAAAATATTCCCAATTGGTTCCTCAAAACATGATTGTCCCAACCGTTTTTCAAAAATTTCATCAAGCTCGCAAACCATAAGATATGGTAATCAAGAAATTTTCCAAAATGGTGATTGGAATAAAGATGGGTGTTTGTAGGAATGTGATTTTCAATTTCATACATCCACATACACAAATGAATTCAAATATTTATTTACACAATGTGTTGCAATAAAAACAACTACTTTTACATATAAATAAATTTATTTATTTATGTACTTATTTATTTTATTTTCTACACTAACCTACTCTACTTTGAAAAATAAAATATGTTTACGTATAAGAGTAATTCGAGTGGAGCCATTTTATAAATAAGGCCTCAAGTATGCACATACCCGAATTTGAAAAATTCATGCTAATAAATACTGGGGTATGAGAGACCAACTTCCTTGAAATGATGGTGCCAAGAATTGTCGAAGTATGCAGTGATGTTGCAAGAAAATTATGGAGTGAAACTAATATCAAATATAGCCTTTAATTTATTGATTTCACATAGTTGGCATATCATGAAGTTGTTCAGAAAATTGAGTACCCAATGTCTTATTGATCTCGGCGTTTTGTTGATGCAAACTAGAAGAAATGTCATTTTATTCCATAACTTATGCAATTTTTTTATTTGAGTCCTTCCCAATCTCAATATAATTTTCTTGTAGCCATGAAATTGAAATAGAATGGGTGGGAAGGGTCGGTAAATTTTGTAGTTTAGCACAGTAAGCATGTTGTACTAGTTTATTATGCTAAGGGAGTGGAATGAGTTGAGCAGGAAATTGTGTAGGGCATAGGATTTTGATGATGTAGTTAATTGGATTGGGTGGATGATTTTTATAGAAAATAAAGTTGTTGTTGAAAATATAGTGAAGAATATGGATGATGCATTTGTGATACAAGATGATGGAGAGTAATCATGCAATAATAGGATGAGTCATGCCAATCTTGTAGACATGATTGATGGGGCCCTTATATTCAGATTGGCATGGTTTCCCTAACACTAGAGTATTCCATAATGGATTATGCAAGTAAGAAAATGGAGAGGAAGTGTTTTTGACCATACATGTAGGCCATGGTTTCCATGGTTGTGAGATTGTAGCTTCTTGATCTCTTTGATATGTTGTTTTCATCCCAGGTAAGAAAGAGTAGTTACCCATGGGGTGTTTCTTTCAACATCAAGGGAAAAACACTCCTTCAAAATTTTCTTGATTTTTATTAACATGAAAATATCCAATTGTGAAATTAGAGAGCTAATAATATCAATTTTAAAGTGTTCAAACGAATCATTAATTTCAGATCTTGTAGCTCCTATTCTTGCAGCAGATTTTAAAAATTGAGAAGAAAGTTATCTAGAACTCTTGCCAGTCTTGGATATTCCTCTTGAATACCTTATACATAATTCAAAAACATCATCATATGATATTTGAAAAACATCGCCTTTTCCCATCAGATTTAAGAGTTCTAAAAATTCATCTCTGATTTTGTCGAGTAGGAGTGTTTTCAAGATGTATTTTATGTATTTTTTCGAGTAGGAGTGTTTATTTTTGAAGGATGTATTGAAATCGATCTACATATTCCTCAAATATTTCATCTTCCCCTTGTGTCATTCTGAAAATATCTTCATTGGCCTTGCAGTAGTCCTGATATTTCTTCAAGAATACATTCTTAATGTCCTCCCATGTTTGAATGCAATTCCCACCAAGGCTCATAAGTCATGAGAGAGCTACTCCTTTTAGAGTAAGAGGAAACACATTCAACCTTTGAGGATTATTACAATAATAATATGTTCTACAAATTAATTAAAACTCAAATAAGAATGTATATGGGTCTTCTTTTGTCAAAACATGAAACTTTGGTAGAAAAGATGGGGGAATTATGTGCATTTGTATGACTCCTCCTAAGTATCTGATAAGGAATTCAAAAGTAGTAGCATGTGCCATTTCTTACCAAAATAGAATATTTTCTTCATGTGCTACTTTGAGGCTCCTCCTTCAAATGTTCTTGTCAATTGGTTAGTGGAATGCATGGTGCTTACATTACCACTTGAGTGAAATGATAAGATTTCTTCAAATTTCTACCTCTAAGATTCATACTTTTATTCATGCATTCTATGTGACCTGAAACTACCTACAGAGGGCATACCTCACCACAAGTTAGTTATGGTGTGTGCGTAGGTTCTTACCTTCTGTCTTTAATATATAACCCTCTCATAGTCAAGAATACATCAACAACCAGATATTACTGTGGTAATTCTATTTGACTACCTTCCCGACAACAATGCCAAAATGTTGGGAAAAATAATTGCTTGATAAAAAAAATAATCACCTCGACATTAATTATCAACCCGGGGATCATCTTTTTATTTCAAGGAATTATGTAAAATATATTCAAGAAGCTACCAACAACTAACATTGATTCTACATGATTGGATTCTACACTATCAAGCTTATTTGACAAGAAATAAAATGTAAGACTTCAAAAACAATACTAAATTTAAAAATAAGAAAGTAAATGAGAGAAAAATAATTATGCTAATGACGTGAATTGAATAAATACTAAATTATACCACACCTTACTAAATCGGAAATTTGTACCCAACATAATTCAAATGCTAATCTAGAGAAGCAAATTAAATGGAATCTATAAATTATAGGAAACAACAAATCTAGAAAATTCAGCAACCAAAAAATTACTTGAAAAAAATGAAAGTTACTTCAAGGAACATCAATTGAAATTATAAGAAAAAAGCACACAACTAAACTACTTATATGTTCAAGGCAACACCTCGTCCAAGGTAGTGGGCCCAACTGCCTAAGAGTCAATTCTTCCTCGAAAAATAATTCAGATCAAATTACAAGTAGTCAATTGTGAAATTAAATTGATAGCTCCTTTCATTAATAGTTATAAATATATACAATACAGCTCCAAGTTCTACCTCTAATTCTATAATTTTCCATCCATCCCTCTTTGAACTCTGTTTTGAAATACATATAGAGAAAAGGGAAATTACAACTAAATTGACTACAAAATTATTTCCATTACAATTTTGGATTGATTACATAATATCAATAAACAAGACCATATCTAAAATATCTATCCATCATGATTCAGCTGGAACAAGTTGAATCTGGTATTGAAATTGGGGTAGTTTGGAAAACGGCCACAAAGAAAAATCTGTGAAAGTTTCTTTTGAAGAAGCTTTTGTTTCTATCAATCCAAATCAAATTTTGGAAAACTAAAATGGTTCGTTCAGCACAAAAATCGTGTCTGAGACTTTCAATATTCATCTTCATTGGCCCGAAATATCCAATGCAAAATGGTCAATTTTTATCCCAACAAATTTCTGAATTGGAATATTGACTATGAGTTGAAGATAAAATTTTCAATTTGGAAGAGATATTAGAGGCTAAAATTGTGAGTGATGTTATAAAAAACCCATTAATAAGCCATCATTGGCAAAATAATGCATAATAATCATCAATTTATTAAATAAAGGAGAAGAATATTTTTTACTCACAAGAGCATAAATAATTATAAAATGGAATTATATGATAAATTATGCTAAATAATGTGATATAAGAACAATATAAATGGATGAAATGGATGTTAAGAAGTGATAATAATAATGACAAATTAGTGGCTCAACAACCCCTACTAGTCATAATAGGTGTTTTGTCAAACATGTCACAATTATGTAATCTACAGGTCATAACAACAGATCTTAGCATAGGGGTCTCATACGTATCTAAGATTCATAAAGAGGCATTGATTCCTTATCACATTAGTTGGATTAGCATCTATTATGTAATATATGCATTTTTCATTCATTTCTCAACCAAAACATGATGAGAGTCATACATCATAACTATCATAAAACATGCTCATAACCATAATATAACCAACATAATTAACAAGGATACGACATCCATAAATGCCACATATGAACTAATACATTTACACATGAAATATTAAGAATAAGAAACTCTTATTAACGAACGCATAAGCCAACTAGGTTTGGGACTTCCACATTCCACCCAACCATAGATTGGATAAACCAAATATTTCTTTCATCCAATCACCCCCATGCCATATTCCAAACATGAAGGTGGGACTAATAACCTTAAATCAACCAGGAATTCCCGAGGCTAAACCACCTCACCCTCATCAATAGAATCAGGCTTTACTACAATCCCCATTGGATCACTATGACCTAAACAAGCATGGATACCACTAGATTTCTCTACCTACACCATGAGGAATTTTCTTGTCTCCTAAACTATAGGGTTTACCATAAATCCTGTCATACTACAGTCGAGGATCCTTATGCCTAAACAAGACTCCACCCTCCAATATTTACCACATATCCTGCCATTCATGGAGCAAGGATTCCTATGCATGATCGAGGTCACACACCTCTAGGATTTACCGTATCCCACGAGTCACTAGTCGAGGATTCCTAGGCCCTCCGAGGAACGCAATATCTAGATTTATCACAACCCACATTCTAGTTCAGGGTTTACTAGTTCAGTTTTTTACCGCAATCCATAGTATGTTTCAGGTATCACTAGGGCATGTGTTATTTATTTTCAAGACTACCTCACTCAGTTTCGAATCCATCTGAAATTCTAGCTCAACCAAAACATGAGAACCTCATCAAAACATGATTAACTAGAAATGGAAAGGTAATGCTGAAGAACACTTTCAAACCTGGAAAAACCCATGCCAGTGACAAAAAGAGAACCAAGAACACATATTCATAGCCATTGCATGTCAAAACTAGAAAGGAAATCATACATTTAACTCGATACCTGCAAAAAATATTGTTGTAGCGCCTTGATCCTACTCTTCCTTACTTGATATTTGCTTCCTCTTGCCTTATTTTCTTTTCTTGATCCAATGTTGAAGTGCTCCAATAAACATTTGGTCCAAGAGTGAGAGAGAGAGAGAATAGAGAGAGAGTTCTAAAATTAAACTAACAAAATGTACCAACTGATCCTCATAAGCCTTTTTCTTAATTAGGCCTCTATTTTCTTCATTTTACATTATTTTCCTTCTTTTTTCTCCTCATATGCAAACTATGACCTTTCACCTTCCTTTTTTGCTAATTTCTATTATTTCCATAAATAAATTTCCAAAAAATCCATTTTTCCTTTCCAAATCCTTTTCCATTGCCTTTTCCAATTCCTTAGCCATAATAAACCAAATGAACACCCATACTAGGATGTCTTTTCCCAAGATTAATCTTGGAATAAGTTTCCCATAAATGTGGTTATTATTTTTCCTTTATTAACTTTTATTACATGGAATTTTCACCAGGGTCGTTACAAAACCCTCCCTCTTGGGGAAACATTGTACTTGATGTTCAATGACACCTAAAACCAAAAATACTGGTGAAAGAAAAACATATTTCCCATGGAGCTTTATAACTCATCTCGTTGCAGTATTTACAATGATCAACCTGCTGAGAAGCAAACCAAAGATGACAAGATAACAACATGACAACCATAACGACATGAAACTCATACTATTTATTGGAGCTTTATAACACAACTCATGGAACTATTTACATCCATATACATATGTACATAAACCAAAACATATAAAAAATCATTTAGTGAACAAAGGAATAGAGAAGGATACATAGCCCACATTTGATCCCCCATCTCACATGTAGCTTCATTGGGCCCAAAGTACTTCCATTGCAATTTAACCTGCTCGATTTGTTGGTTCTGGAGCATGAGCATATTTCTCTGCAAAATACACTATGGTTCTGATTATAATTCTCCCTCGGGCTCCACCTACAATATAGACCAATCAATCACATAAAAAACATATTTAACATACTTATTAAGCAATGAAACATGGAAAACATCATGGAATTTCATTGTCAAAGGCAGTGCAAGTCGATGAGCTATTGGTCTCATACTTTCAATAATATTTAAAGGCCCACAAAACCAAGGTGCTCGCTTAGCACATTACCCAATCCTCAAGGAAATTTTCTTCGGCTTGATGCACAAGTACACTCGTTCCCTAACTTAAACTCCTTAAACAACATGTTCCAATCTGCATAGCTTTCATTTATGTCTTGTGTTTCCTTTATATTCTTCTCGATTACCTGCATTTCCTATTCCATTTCTTCCACCATGTCTAGTCCAATCAATACCATGTTCACCAGATCACTCCAATTGATGGGAGTATTGCAACTACACCCATACAATGCCTCAAACGGACTCATTCTCCGTGAATCCATTATTGTAAGTGAAATCAACCAATGGAAAGTAGTCCTCCCATATCCTCTTCTAATGCATCACATACATCCTTAAAATTTCCTCTAATATCTAGTTGACCCTCTCTATATTTCCATATTTTTGTGGATGATAAGTTGTGTTGAAGTCCAACTCTGTCCCCAAACCCGCAAACATCTCCTTCCAAAACTTGGAAGTGAATTTAACATCTCTGTCTAGCACAATATTCTTTAGAACACCATGCAATATGACCACATCTCTAATGAGTACTTGTGCTACATCACTAGCTAAATAATTATACTTCACTGGAATGAACTGCAGTACCTTAGTCAATATTTCCACCACAACCATGATGGAATCATGTTGTCTAGATGTCCTCAGAAAACCTGTGATGAAATACACATAAATTACTTCCCATTTCCACTCTAGAATCAAAATCTACTTTAGAAATCCACCTATATGTTTACACTCTTCCTTTACCTAATGACATTCTGGACATCTAAGCACAAACTCTGCCACATCCTTATTCATATTTGGCCAATGAAAAAAATTCTTCACTGTTGTCAATGTCTTTTGGTATCTTGGGTGACCTGAGTATGGTTTCACATGAAACTATCTCAAGATAGTATTATTTAGTTCAGTATTTTTAGGCACATATATTTTGTCCCTAAATTTGATCAAGTCTTGTGCTCTGAGACAATAGTCCACATCCTGATCACCTGTACCTTGTTGTAACCTATGCATAAGCTCCATGTACCTGTCATCCTACTGACCTACCTGTAATATCCTATCTCATAAGTCAGTCCCATAAGAACTCATATTTTCTATATGATTCACACGTACTCTCTTGCTAAGAGAATCTGCAAATTTGTTCTCTTTACCCTTGATGTACCTGATCTCAATGTCAAAATCATTGATCGTGGAAAACCATCTAGCTTTCCTAGCATTCATATTAGGTTGGTAAAATAGGTACATAAACCCATTGTGATCCCTCATCAGTACAAATATCCTGCCAAGAAGATGTTTCCTCCATATATTCCACGCATGGATGATCACTGCCAACTCAAGTTCATGTGTCAGATAATTATGCTCGTACTCATTCATTTTATGTGACTCATAGCACACTACATGCCCTTCATTCATAAGGACTCCTCCAAGTCCTCTCTTACAATAATTTTTACATTCCTTAAACTCTTTGTCTATATTTTAAATATTTAACACCAAAGAATTTGACAATAGTTGGCTAGAAACTTCCTGCACATTCCTATGTCCTGTTAAATTTCTTACCTTTCCTCTGCAATGACATAATAAGACACGAAATCTTAGAGAATTTGTTGATGAACATCCTATAATAAACTAATAGTCCCATGAATGATATTACCTCATCCACATTTATAGGAGCTTTCCACTCCTTGATAGCTCTTATCTTTTCTGGATCCACTACTATGTCTTCCTTGTAAACAACATGTCTCAAGTAATATACCTCTATCTAAAAGAAACTGCATTTGCTAAGATTGGCATGAAACTAATTCTCTCATAGAAATCTTAGTACCACTGCTAAATTCTTGGCATCTTCTTCCTCATTCTTAGAATCTATCAAGGTGTCATCAATGAATACAATAACAAAATTTTCTAGATAGGGACATAAGAAATTATTCATCAAGCACATAAAGCTAGTTGGAGCACTAATCAAACCAAACAAAACTACAACAACCTCATAATTCCCATACGTGGTCCAGATAGTTGTCTTGTATATTTCCTCTTCCTTAATGCGTTCCTGATGATATACGAATCTCAAATTAATATTTGAGAACATTTTTCTCCCTTAAACTTATCGACAAGTCCTCAATCCTCGGTAATGGATACCTTTTTTTGATGGTCACCTTGTTCAACTGCCTTCAATGCATAACCTGTGAGTATTATCCTTCTTCTTCACAAGCAACATTGGTGCATCCAAAGGTGATACACTTGGCCTAATGTGTCCCTTGTCAATAATTTCCTTCAATTGCAACTTCAAATCTACTAACTCTCGAGTGCTCATCATGTACGGTGCCTTTGATGTTGGTGATACCCTTGGTACCAACTCAATAGAAAAGTCCACTTATCTGCAAGGTGGAAACTCTGATATATCCACTGGAAACATATCCTAAAACTGTTGTAAATTCGGGTACCTTCTCAATGCATTTGCATCCTCATCCTCCTTACCTTATCACTAGAAATACGCACTGCAAATAACAAAACCCCCTTTTGGTGACTACGCTTTTCCTGCATAGTTGTCACCATTCTAACTGATGTTGCTTTCTTCTTACCCTATAAGATTCTTTGTTCCCCATTGTCATCTAAGAACTTAATAGCCTTATCATAACAATCCACCTTGGTCCTATGAAGATACAACCAATCCATACCAACAAAATATATTATGATCCCAACGAAAATACATTCAAATATGTTGATGTAGGCATACCATTCATTTTAAATGCACAAGCTCTTACCCAATGATGAACTCTTTTCTTCATACCTGTAACCAAATTCATTAACCAAGATTTTGCATGTACTTATAATTTATTCAAACCACACTTATCCACCATTTCAGGATTAAAATAACTATAATTAGATTCAGGGTCAATCAAAATAGAAACATCTTGATAAAAAAACTTACTGTCCATCTCAATGATAAATTCTTGGTGATCTTCCTATCTATTATCCAACATTTCATATATACGAGGAATTCTATGCCCAACATCCCCAACAGTATGTGCTTCCTGTCCACTATAAATATGTGGCCTACCACCCTAATTTCATGGACAATCCCTCTTAATATGATCCTCACCACATGTCCAACACCCCAACTGTCCTATACCATCACCTATTCAGGTATGTTGAACTTCTTGTATGCTGCAACATTATATTTCTCTTCTACATTCTGAGGCCTTGTTCTTTTTGGCTTCCATTTACCTTTTTCTTTGTCTTTCCCTTTCCAGCCTTGTTGAGATTCATTCTTGTGCTTTGACTGCACATAAAAATGCTTCAATTTCTCAATAACTTCCTCAAGTGACTGAGGCTCATCATACTCAATATAATATCTAAAATCTAATTGCAACCCACTGAAAAATCTATGAACTTTAGCCTTTTAATCCTTAAGATACAGTACATACCTCAATAACTCTAGGAACTTTGTGTATACTCCTCATCAATCATCAATCCCATCTTTAGTTCATAGAATTCATCGGCTTTGCTATCACGGTACCTCTCGGACAAGTACTTCTTTCTGAAAAGTCTCTTGAATTCATGCCCACTCAACTCCTCTTTATTTATATCTCTAACTTGCTTCACGTCTTCCCACTAGATGTATTCTTTCCCTTTGAAGCCGAAGATAATTATTTTGACCTTCATATTCTATGTGTATTCATGCAGTTCAAATAAATTCTTCATCCCAAGTATCCAAGCCTTTGCATCCACTGGTTTCTTCAAATCTCCATCAAAGGTAGGTGACTTTTATTTCTTGAACTCATCTGGAAAATATCCCCTATCACTCCTCTTGTAAGGATGATAACGATGATGATCATAGTCCCTATCAAAACTAGAACTAGAATAATACCTATTTCCATCACCTCTCCTATCTGAAGTACCTAAGAGCCTTTCATCTCTAATCGTGTCATCTCTATCTGAATTGTGCCCACCATGAGACATACTACCATATTCTCCATTAGTCCTATCCTCCTACCCATGGCTGATCTGAAGTGGTCCCTGTCTCTAAAATTCTAACAAACTCTTAAGGATTATTGTAATGACTTCTATGTTTTTCCCTTGTGCCTGCATGATCTTGTCATTATCTTCTTTTCAACTCCTTATTTCTTCCTTCAAGCTTCTAAATGTGTCTTCAAAGTCAGAAGAATTCCCACCACCCCGCAGCTCATCTGATCCAGAGGGAGAATCTCATGAACTGTAGTCAACCATATTGCAAGTCATATTTGATATTCTTTCCACAAGTATATCGTGTCAACTAAACCAAAATATAAACATCATCAACATACCTCAGTATAGTTCATGGAGGATATCTCATATGAAATATCTACCATATTAGCATAATACACGTATAAACATAATCAAAACAACATATAGATATCACCCTAACCATAGTCCAATCATCAATGCATGACCATACCAACCACACATCATGGCCTCATGCATGAAAACTACAACCATTTCAATGTATGCTTAACAACATGTAAACAATGTCATGCATAAACAATCCATAACCAACATACACTCATGAGGAATCATTCAATAACAACACCATCAACTTTCATATGGCAACATCACTGCAACAATGACCAAAACCATGCATATGAAATAAGCACATAGACCACAAGTATAAGTAACACATATGTAATTGACATGAATGCATGACCAACACACAACCCATCCAGTCCAAGGGGTGAACCATGCTCTGATACCACTCTGTAACACCCTCCTTCCAAATTTACTCAAGCTAACTGGTCCACTAGGGTAAACATGTGACAAGAGTCTAATATGATGTGATTCAACTTACCATGTACAGTTAAGGGAGTGGAACCAACGAAAATAAACCAAATCGACCATACACACATGCTACAGAACCTTTAGGAAGCAACCAACCCTTCCAAGTGTCCAACCCCTGAGGAAACTTAATTTTTCACTTATCTAAGCCCTTGGTCACTCCCATGACAAGCCAAGAATGCGACAGTAGGCCTCCATTCACTCCCATAGCAAGGAAAGCCAACGATTGTGGACTTTTTCATCTATTTTTGTGCCAGTGACCATGAATTTTGTGCCACTTTTTCAAGGCCAGGACTCAGGGTACTGCACATAACTTCATGAAAAATTTAGGAATTATATAGAGCATGGAAACAAAGGTAATAATGCAAACATTTAATCAATGACTTGACTGGACCCCTACTATCCATGACAAGAATTTTGTTAAACATGTCACAATTATGTTATCTATAGGTCATAACAACAAATCTGAGCATAGGGGTCTCATACTTATATGAGATTCATAAAGAATAATGGATACCCTATGACATTAGCTTCATTATCATATATTAGGTCATATATGCATTGTTCATGCATTTATCAACCAAAACATGATGAGATCCATACATCATAATTGTCATAAAACATGCTCATAACCAGAATATAACCAACAGAATTAACAAGGATACAACAACCATAAAGTCCACATATGATCTAGTACATTTACATATGAAATACCAAGGAGAAGAAACTCTTATTAATAAATGCATAAGCCAACTAGGTTTGGGACTTCCACATTCCACCTGAGCATAGATTGGCTGAACCAAATCTTTCTTTCATCCAATCACCCCCATGCCATCTTCCAAGCATGAATGTCAGACTGATAACTAGAAATAAACCAAGGATTCTCAAGGCTAAACCACCTCACCCTCACCAATAGAACTAGACTTTACCAAAATCCCCACAAGATCACTGGGCCCTAAATAAGCATGGATGCCACCAGATTTCTCCACCTACACCGTGAGGAATTTTCATATCTCATAGTCTCTATGCTTTACCATACATATCGCTATATCACAGTTGAGGATCCCTATGCCTAATAAATAATCCACCCTCCAAGATTTACAGTATATCCCGCCATTCACTAGACAAGGATTCCTAGACATGATCGAGGGCACACACCTCTAGGCTTTACTGTATATCTTGTCATTCACTGGTCGAGGATTCATAGGCTCACCGAGGCACACAATATTCATATTTAAAGCAACCCAAAACCCATTTCAGGGGTTACTATGCCAGGTCTTTACCGCAATCCACAGTCAAGTTCATGGATCACTACGACATGTTTTCTTTATTTCAGATAACACCTCACTAAATTTCAAATCCGTGTGAAAATCTAGCTCAACCAAAAAATAATAACCCCATCACACCATGACTATCCGTAAATTTCAAGGCAAGGTTGAAGACATTATCACACCTCAAAAAATCCATGCATGTGATAGACAGAGAACTAATAACATACATGCATAACCATTGTTGGCCCTCGTTTTTTATCAAATTTTTCTTATTAAATCCACCTACTTTCCAAAATTTTCCACTTTATACCATCCACATATGACCTATTTTTACCTTATTATTCATATTCACACAAATAAATTATTTTTTTCAATTTTTAGAATTTTTTGTAAAAATTGGGTTTTAAGAGTTTTTTTGGACAGAACTAGAAATTCCCGTAATGGCTTCATTGATTTCAGGACACTTGGGCATGAGCCGAGCACATATTTAGAAATATTGGGAACTAATATTGGATGTACACCTATTGGTTCGGTCAAACCGAGCTAAAACATGTCCGGTCAACGCTGGTCAAACATGACCTATTTTTCAGGAATCCCTAGAAAATAGGGTAGAAATAGTAGATTTTTGGATTCTTCCAGATTTGGTGTAACTAATTGGATGATTTCGACCTATATGGATGGGATTAGGATAAGATAAGGTTGTTAGAGACATTGTAGCATATTTTTTATTATTTCTCTATTTATACCAAGTTTGTGAACCATTGAAACATGTAGAAATTGTATGACTTAACATTATTATTTTTTAGACTTTGGAGAGTTAATTGAAGATATTTTCTATAAAATTTGATATTTTTATATGCTAATTGATTGAATGAATTTTTAGGTAGCTGAAAGAACTTTCATTGTGCGAGGCAAGGGTGGAGAGCCCCCACACTAAGCTAAGTGCACTTACTAGTTTACTTGTAGTTGCAGTTTCTAAACTAGTTTGTTTTATGCTTAACTTGTTTATTAGATTTATGTTGATGTTCTATGAGTATTGATGAATATAATTATCATTCTTATTCTGCATATGAAAGGAAAAACAAATTTTTAAGTTCAACATTATTTATATCTTATTAAGATCTTAAGCTAAAATTCATATTTTCATGTTTTTAATGCTTTTCTGAATTCCTATTTTCTAACAATAGTATTATTGATAAATGAATCCATGATGAAGGACAACCAGGATCTCTTTAGTTAATATCCTCTTCAATTATTGTTTCATGCATCTTAATATATTTCTCAATTAGCAGTTTTTGATTTCTAATTCATGAATTAATCTTATGAGAGAAGGACAAACAAATCTCTTAAGTTAGGATATTCTTCTACTGCTGATTGCATACTTGAATTTATAAATTATTTAGTTTAGATTTATATTTGTAATATACATTTCCTTAATCATTAATAAATCAACTTGTAACTTGATCATAGTCGAAACCCATATATCTTAGGGATGTTTCTAAGTCCTACTAACCCAGATTGATAATTAAATACTTGTGTTTGTTTACTCGTTAAAAAACCCAACATTTTGGCGTTGTTGCCAGGGATCGAATCCGGGTCACCGGCATGATAGGCGCGAATACTCACCACTATATATTTTGGCCCCATTGTCGGGGATCATACCCGGGTCACCAACATTTTTGGGCCGTTTCAGGGGAAGCATATTTTGAAGTGGTCAATTAGGAAGATAAAAAATAAAAAAATAAACAATAAATAAAAACACAACAAAAACTACAAAAACTTAGTTTTCCTTTTAGTTATGCTTCTTTATGCCTAGATATAGAGATTAGAAGGGTAGATTCATTAAACAAAAACCTCCAACAAAAAAAAAAAAAAAAAAACTAAATATCTACAAAATCCATTTGCCCAACAAGGTCTCCAAAATATGATGTTAAAGAAGTCATTTAGCAAAGGAGGGTATGCCACTACAAGGACCTTCTTAAATCCTTGTCTACAATTTAGAGTGATCACTAGGCATGAATCTTCATTTCAGAAGTTAGAAGAGGAACAAAGAATCCATAAAGAGGATCCACAAGAAGAAAACTTAGAATCGTGTTCTAGTTATCTTTATAAGAAGGTGAATGAGTCATGGATTACATGCGATGAAGATCAAACATTAGAACCCAAAATTGAATAATTTCTAGTATGTATATCACAAGATCCCTTGTGCATTCAATATTTTGAGCAAGTGCCACAAGAAGAACTTTGTGATATGAAAACTAAAGAGAACCAAGCAAACAAAGATCATATTAAAAATTGGTTTCAACTAATCATTAGGTCACAACACCACTCCATTTTTCAATATTCCTTAACATCAAATATTTTTTCATGTCCAAGCATTCATTGAAGTATATTTTTCAAACTTGGATGTGAGTTTATTTACGATCTTGTTACGGAAATGGATGCATTGGAAATTCGCTTATACTTGAGAGAATGACTCATTTTTATACAATAGAGTAGGATAGAATAGAATAAAATAAATAAATGGGTGGAATGAGTTCACGATAACACTTTTTCTCATAAATAATTTTTCACATCATTGTTCAATACTCATTTGAAAGGATTTCATGACAAAATGCACTAAGGACAATCCTATTTGGGGGAACCATAGAGGATCATTTTTAAAAGCATTTTTTAAACAAGGTGTCTCTTGAAATCTAGTTTTTAAACCCATTTTGAAAATTTCAATTTGGATCACAAATAAAAAAATGATCAAAATAAACACTATATTTCAAGAAACATTTTAAAGATAGAGTTAGTACAACATTGATTTGAGGGTTCTAATGGAAACATTTTACCCTAATATTCATAGGTACGATAGCCCTTGGAATCTAGTTTCCAAATCAATTTTAATCAACTCAATCCCACATCATATGAAAAATCTATGCTCAAAATACTTACTGCTTGTCAAAAAATCTACATGGTGACAATTCTAGTTCTTGATTGTTCATTGGAATATTTCACACATAAAATCATATTATTTTCAAAACATGTTTCTAATGAAGACAGATATTGAAGTCTAGTTCAAGACACCATTTGAATCATCCCATTTGGAGGCCATGTGAAAACATTATTCCACATTTAGTGACTACTTGTCTTAAAATCAGCATAGTCAAACTCTGCCTCCTAGGTCTGTTCACCACCAACTTTGTGATATCAAACCTACTGATTTTAAAGACATGTTTCTACTCGAAATAAAAAAATGAATCTACTTTAATCTCCAAGTGGAATCACATCAATCCAATCTTTAACTTAAAAGTTCCACTCCAAATACTGATTGTTGGTCTAGTAAACAATTCACAAGAAGCTCTATCAAACATGGTACTTCTCATCATTTTTAGAATATAATTTCAAACCATTTTTTAAACCTGTTTATATTTGAGATATCCATATAAATTCACTTCAAATTGGCTTTTGAATCACTCTAATTTTACATAAAATGAATATTTTGTGAACAAAATACCGCTAGGAGGTCTAGGATGGCCACCATTCCTCAAAGGGGTAAACAAATGCATTTTCTTTGTGTGTCATCTTTGGAATTGTTAAAAAAGAACTGTTTGTAATTATTTTACATACTCCTTGGAAGAAGAGAGACTATACACCTCTCTTCCTCCATCATCTAATATTTTTTTGCAGGCAAATGCTATGTTTTTGCAGGTCATAAGAAGATTTAAGAGGAGAACTCCATGGACAAACAAATTTTCAAAGTCAATTTAAAAAAACCCATATTTCAGAATATGAATACAAATGTTCAAGTAAAATAAAATTGGAATTCAAAATATGTTTAGTTCATCTAATGAAACTCAAAATTCATGAAACTCGCTTTCAGTGGCTGACCAACAACCCTACAAGAAGATCGAGGTCGAGGCAAAAGACATGAAGCTAATAATAAGAAGAATAAGTCATGTTTTACCATGAAAAGCCACATCCATTGTCAAAGAAGCCTTTCATAATCCATATTGTTCATGATGCCATTCATCTACCATATTGTATGTTAAGTTATGCAATCATGCATGTTGAAGTCAAAACCTATTTTATATCTATCTATCTATCCATCTACTCTTAGATGATGACTTAAACATATCTTACATTCATAAGAATTCCATACTTCCCAACACCATTACACTCCATCTCCATCCATCTATAAAAATAAAAAATAAATAAATAAATATCAAAAATAATAAAGGAGTTTGGTTATGAAAATCCAGGAAACTGGCACAATACAAACTTGAATTCATATCAGAAAACCAACCTATTTGGCCAATATGAATTCTCTAATTTTTTTTTACTTCATTTTGATTTTGCAGAAATAATCCTCCAAGAAATGCAATACTTGAGGACAAGTCTTAACATAAGCAAGGGGGGAGTTCGTAATAAAACTATGAAAATAGTTTGAGCAGATGTATTGCAGAAGGGACCTGAGACATCATTGAAAATATCACACAGAAAGGACCTGAAACATCACTTAAAAATCATTTCAGAAGGGACCTGAAACAACATTGAATATCATTGCAGCAGGTATCTGAATCAATAGCAGATGTCAAGAAGAACATGAAAGAACATAATATCAAGAGGTTCAAGTAAGAAGTTACAGTTGTCTATATTCCATCTGAACGCATCTTTGAATCTATCATCTTGAGTCAAATTTGGACGAACCAGCAAAAGTCATCATCAAATCAGTATGAACATCAAGCTATGTTGCGAAAGGGAAAGTATAGTAAGTAAAAAAAATGTTCTTAGAACTTTTGATTTTGAAAAATTTTCTAGAATTGTTAAACTAATTTAACTTGGATATGCATCCTATTACCTTCATCATTCTACATTTATGATTTAACATCATCCTTTATTCTACATTTATCCTACCTATACTCATTATCATACCCTCATTATCCTATTATATCCATTACCATACCATATATTCTACATTAAAAACTTCATTTTCCTACATTAATTCCATATACCCTACATATCCTCCAACATATTTTATAAGCATTTTTTATCAAAAATTGTGGCCCAAATTTTTGCCTCATAAGGAAAATTTCCTACCAAAAAAAACAAGGGTTAGTGAATGATGCAATAATATATTTGTTTTATCTACAATGATATGCTTTATACTCTATTTATGGATTTGAAATGACCTTAAATGGTTATTTCAACAACAGTCATATTAAAAGAGTAACAAATGCATCATGTGTTAAAAGAACAAAGGGGATGAATAAATTATGACAAAAAAAAGACTTGAAAAACCAGTGAAAGATTATGCAATGGAAGAAAATGATGATATTAAAAGAGCATTTCAAAGAGCATCGTGAAGAAGAAATATGCATAAAAAAATGAAAACATGATATGAAAAAAGGACATTTGTATTCACAAATGGAATGAGGAATTTACAATAACAAAATTATATGCATAAGGGTGCATAAAAATTAAAATTATGCATATAACATAATATGGTGAATAGAAGGTGCATAAGGAAACCAACATATGAAACATTTGAAAATCGATTTCAAAATCGATTTGGCACATAGAATGGTTAGAAAAAAAAATGACGAAAGGTGCACAAATATTTAAGCCACGGTGGAATTCATTATGTAGCAACAAAAATTGGTCAAAATTTCAAGAGCAATGTCCAAACTTCACGCAGAAAGCATCCCTATGCAGAGCAGAGTAACGCTCAAAAAACCCAGAGAGCACCTTCAGGCAGAAAATTTCTGGAGAAGTGAACTCCATCAATGAATTTCTTGAGAGATGAACTCCGGCATAGGAAAAAATTGTGAGGTGAACGCAGGAAACAGATAATTGTGGGTGTGAACGCTAGCTGAATGCACCATTTCCTGAAGGGAGAATGCAACATTTCACACTGAGAAGAAAAAAAAATTCAAGCTGCAACAGAGAGACAATGGGTGTAGGAAGACAAAACTCGATTTCTGAGTTATGAAGAGACTGTGGGAGCTATTTAAAAGCCAGAGGGCAGAGTTGGCTTCATGGACGCAGAGTTGCAAACATATGACCGTAGAAACCGTAATTCAAGGGGAGAGTGACAGTCAAACTGCAGAAATTAAATAAATATCATCTTTCTAAGTAAAACTATCCCACCAATTTCACAATCCATCATTGAAGGAAATATGAATCTGAGTTTGCAAAATACAAAATTGAAGTTAAAAATTTGTGATTGAAAACATGTCAACAACAACATATTAACAGGCAGTTCGATTTATGGATGTGGAAATCACTTGTGGGTAGCTCTAGGTAAACACCCTAGCTCTCAGTTAAAAATATCTAGCACTATGAGAAGAGAAATTGAATTTGATCTGTGAAAACCCAGAACCAAGAAATCAGGAGAAAAATCATGAAATTGTTTTTAAAATATTTTATCAATATTTTTTCCCTCTTAGTTGTCAAACTTCAGAAGCAGATAGGAGGATTATTTTTACAAAATCGGAAAAAATACCAAGTCAATCATGTATAGGTCACACATGCCATAAAAATATTTATGATTTGTTATTCTCAGAAGCAGTTTTTTTTTTAAAAACAGAGGAGCTCAAGGCTCAAAAACAAAAATTGATTTTTCAAATGGATAGAGTAGAGTAAACATCCCAGAAAATCGATTTTTCTCAAAGAGGCAGTGAATGGAAATGCTAAGAGCATAGATGAATTGTAATTTCCTGAAAAGAATGTCATAAAAAAATGGCAAAAGATTGTAGACTGTTTTACATTTTCCAGAAAAATCAATTTCCAAGGAGACATTTTCCAGAAGAAGTTGATTTGATTGTTGGAGATGGACTATGTATGGTAAAGAAGTTGATTTCTAAGAAGGAAAAGAAGGTAAATTAAAAAAAAAAATTAAAAAATCAGATTTAAAAAAATCAATCTCCAGCATTCCATTTTTGAAAAGGCAGAGAAAGTGAATTTGGAAACAATTGTTCAGATTTGTGAAAATTTCTCATTTCAATAATTTTATTTCAATTTCAGAGAGAGTTAATCATTCTCATAATTTATTTTTAAGTTTTGAAAGAAAAAGTAGAAATCTATTTTGATTTTTGAAAGAGCATGGAGTTTTTCTAGGATTCGATTTTAGATTCTGAGCAGTTAATTGTTGGAGATAGAGACAGAGGGTATAATTGATTTTGTTGCAAGTCATGTATCATTAAAAAAAATGAGTCTCCTCATGCATGGTTAATTTTCAACAGAGAACAATGTTTTTTCCTAATTTTTATATACAATGAGTGAAAATTTGTCCATCTTTATACACAATGAACGAAATTATTCTATTATTTATACAAGTGGGTATATTTTCTTTTCATTCTCATATACATAATTGAAAATTCTTTCATTTCTCATATTTCCAGTGAGATTTTTATACATACAGAGGGCATAACTAGATGCCTATTCTCATACATACGATGGCAAACTTGTCCATTTTACATATGCACAGAGATGGGGTTTTTAAAAACAGAGATGGGGTTTTTTGAGAAAATTTTGGCAAAAAAGAGATTGAAATATGAGTTATGGAGCAATAAAAACATTTTTGAAGTTTTTTTATGGTCTTTGTACGCAGAGAGCAAATTTTTTATTAGTTTTGAAGAGCAACAGACTCCTTTTTGCAGTAAAAGAGAGAAGACACAGAAATTGAAAGCAAGGAAGGATGATTTTTATTTTTGAGGAGGATTATGTAGCTAAGCATAATTATGATCGTCTCATAGGTTGATTTTAATTTACAAGACTCTATTTCTCAAAAGGAAGTGAATGAATGAGTGGTTATGTTACATGCAGTGGTTAACTTGAGCATTCTCCAACATTCAATTTCTCTAAATAAGATCACCTTCAACATTTCGATTTCTCCAACATAAAGTAAATATCCAACATTCGATTTATGAGAAGGTAGCTCATCATGGATATTCAACATCAGGAGTCAGAGTCACGGGTACATCAGTAGGGCAGTCATCATACAGAAGTAGAAGGTCAAGGAGATAGAGGCAAGCATGAGGACATGCTTGAGAGTAAGCAAGGGGGAGATGTTGGCCCTTATTTTTTATCAAATTATGCTTATTAAATCCACCTAATTTCCATCATTTTCCACTTTATACCATCCACATATGAAATATTTTGACCTTATTATGCATATTTAGGAAAATTAATTATGTTTTTGAATTTTTAGAAATTTTTGTAAAAATTAGGTTTTAAGAGTATTTTTGGACAAAACTAGAAATTCTCGTAATGGCTTCATTGATGTCATACTTGCAGGATGCATGGGCACGAGCTGAGCACATATTTAGAAATATTGGGAGATAATATTGGATTTACACCTATTGGTTCGGTAAAACCGAGCTAAAACAAGCTCGGTCAACGCTGGTCAAACATGACCTGTTTTTCAAGAATCCCTAGAAAATAAGGTAGAAATAGTAGATTTTGGGACTTTTCCAGATTTGGTGTAACTAATTGCATGACTTAGACCTAGATGAATGGGATTAGGATAATATAAGGTTATTATAGACATTTTAGCATAGTTTGTTAATTATTTCTGTATTTATACCAAGTTTGTGAACCATTGAAACATGTAGAAATTGTATGACTTAACATTATTATTTTTGATACTTGGGAGATTTAATTGAAGATTTGTTCTATTAAATTTGTTGTTGTTATATGCTTATTTATTGAATAAAGTTTTAAGTAGCTGAAAGCACTTTCAGTGTGCGAGGCAAGGGTGGAGGGCCCCCAGAGCGAGCTAAGTGCACTTCCTAGTTTACTTGTAGTTGCAGTTTCTAAACTAGTTTGTTTTATTCTTAACTTGTTTATTAGATTTATGTTGATGTTTTATGAGTATTGATAAACATAATTATCATTCTTATTCTACATATGTGAGGGCAAACAAATTTTTAAGTTAAACATTCTTTCTATCTAATTAAGATCTTAAGCTAGAATTCATCTTTTCATTTTTTTAATGCTTTTCTGAATTCATGTTTTCTAACAATAGTATTAATGATAAAAGAATCCGTGATGAAGGACAACCAGGATCTCTTTAATTAAGATCCTCTTCAATTATTTTTTCATGCATCTTAATCTATTTCTCAATTAGTGGTTTTTTATTTCTAATTCATGAAGTAATCTTATGAGAGAAGGACAAAAAAATCTCTTAAGTTAGGAGATTCTTCTGCAGTTGATTTCATACTTGAATTTAGAAATTATTTAGTTTAGATTTATATTTGTAATATGAATTTCCTTAATCATTAATAAATTATCTTCTAACTTGATCATAGCTGAAACACATATATCTTGGGGATGCTTCTAAGTCCTACTAGCCCGGATTGATAATTAAATACTTGTGTTTGTTTACTTGTTAAAGAACCCAACAACCATGCATGTCAAAACTAGCAAGGAAATCATACATGAAACTTGATGCCTGAAAATAATCTTGTTGTAGCTAATTGATTCTACTCTTCCTTTCCCTATCTTTGCTCTGCCTTGCATTCTTTTCTTTTCTTGATCCAATGCTAAAGTGCTCCAAGAAAAATCTAAGTGTCCAAGAGTATGAGAGAGAGAGAGAGAATAGAGAAAGAGTTCCAAAACTGAAATGAAAAAAGGTACCAACTGATCCTCAGAATCATTTTTCTTAATGAGGCCTTTGTTTTCTCCATTTTCCATTATTTTCCTTCATTTTCCTCCTCTCATCAAACATGTGACCTTTCACCTTCCTTTTCTCCTAATTTACATTATTTCCATAAATAAATTTTCAAAAATTCCATTTTTCCTTTCCAAATCGGTTTCCATTTCCTTTCCCAATTTCCTTAGCCATAATAATCCAAATGAACACCCACACTAGGATTTATTTTACCAACATTCATCTTGGAATAAGTGTCCCATAACCGTGGTTATTATTTTGCTTTTATTAACTTTTATTACATGAAATTTTCACTAGGGTTGTTACAATATGATATCATCAACATAAAGGAGAACAATTAAAATATTTCCTTCTAATATGTTATATTATAAAGTTTCGGTTTCATTACTACTTATCTTAAAACCGTGGTTGAGAAAATTAAAATCCATGTGAGTATACCATGCTAGTGGATCTTCCTTTAGACCATACAAGGATTTTTTTGGTCTAAAAACTTGTGTTCTTGATCCTTGAATTCAAATCTAATGGTTGGTTCACATATAATTAAACTTCTAATTTTTCATTTAAAAATGTTGATTTAACATCCATTTGATAAACTTGTAAATTGTTTTGTGATGTAATTTCCATAAGTTGTTCTAGTTGTGTCTAAACTTACTACTAGAGAAAAGGTTTATCCATAATCAATACCAGGTTGTTGAGTAATCCTTTTTCAAACAAGTCTAGATTTATGTTTTCCAAATTTCCATTTCTAATCAAATTATGTCTTCTAAATGAATTTAACTCCAATACTTCCTTTCCATGTTAGAAAATCCACAAGATTCCATGTGTGCATTTTTACTCAATTGTATCAATTTCTTCATTCATATTTTTAACCCATTGGTTTTCCTTGTCTACTTCTTCAAATTTCATTGGCTAACTCAATAATATAGAAAATCATGCTTTCTCATGATTAAGTTATGCATAAATTTCTCTCCAACATCCCATTTTATAGTTCCTTAAGGAGACTATTGTGGGATCATAATCATTCCCAGATGAAAGACTCTATTGTTTGAATTTTTTGTATTGAAGATTGTCTTTCCACTTGTATCCTTGGATTTATTGGTGCTTGATATCCTATAGAATCCACCCTTTCATCTAATTTTAGAATATAACTTCCAACTATCCTATTAACTTAATCATCCATGACCAGTCATCTTTGAATTTAACATCCTTGCTACTATAAACTTCTTACTAATAGGATTATACAATCTATATGCTTTAGAATTTTTAGTATAGCCAATCAATATACATTTTTCACTTTTCTAATCATGTTTCTTTCTCAATATTTTGGAACATGTGCATAGATGCACAATTAAAAATTTTAAAATGTGCCACACTAGATTTCATTCCACTCCAAACTTCTTCATGAATTTTTTTCTTCACATTCTTTGTTAGAGATTAAATTAGTATATAAACTAAATAAGGAAAAGATTCTGCCAAAAATCATTTGATTTATTTTTATAATTAAGAATACTTTTGGCCATATTCATTTTGGTCCTATTCTTTCTTTGAACTACTCTATTTTGCTATGTAGTGTACCTTGTTGTAAACTATTTTTTGAATCCTCACTTCCTATAAAATGTTACAAATTATTTTGAATCATACCCATTACTGTTACAAATTTATTGCAGAGATAATAAATTATTACTATAAGGAACAAACATAAAATAAACAACAACAATCATAAACCATAAACACAAAGCTAATGAAATTTCATTAGCCTTGGTGAAAACTCTGGGCAACCCATGTTGTTGTGGATTAGTCGCACGGGTGTACGAAATCGCACAAGCTTAGAGAGTGTGGTCTAGTCTCTAAACTATTGGTAACAGGCAGAAAGTGGGGGAGCTCAAAAGCATAAAAATTAATGGAAATAGTATGCTGAAGTATGCTCTAGTTAAACTAAAACTAAAAAAACACAAATATACAGAAGCTATATAGAGATTTCCAAACGATAATAATGAAAACGATGACTCAATGGCCTCTTCTTATTCAACGTTCGAAATGGAGAAGAAATTTTACCCACTTGCCAAAGGGCCCTTAGGCAATGGCTCTAGGTCCCAATGCAAGGATGCTTCCTTCCAAGCTCTACCTCTGATGCAGTCTCACTCTCTCTCTGTTGTGGTGGACTAAGATGTTGGGTGGCCAACTATCGAGTCCTCTTTAGCTCCAGCTCCGGGTCACACACAATGATGGTGTTGCTTGGGCAACTTTGGCCAGCATAACCTTGTGATCACCCTTTTTTCATCTCTTGATGGGTTTATATTGGTGAGCTTCATATCCTCCTTCCCTCCCTTGGTACATGATGGATGGTGACCCAAGGGAGAGGTGTGATTCCATTGTGTGCTCAAATATTCTTTTGTGTGCTCACATAATGTCTAAGGAGACGCTGGTGGCTGTCCTTAGGTGGCTTTCACATAAGGAGTAACTATCCTTTTCTTGTTATGGTCTCGGAAAATGATTTTTTTCCACTTCCAGGAATGCGTGCTTATCGGGAAAAAAGGCACGTAGAAGGCACTCTTCTCGAAGGATAAAGTGCGCATTTGAGAATTTATGACTAGTTCAAATCTGATTTTCTCAAAACCTTAGAGATTTTAAATACTTCTTGATTCCATAATGTATTCTTGTCCTGTAAATCCTTGGGCTCAACATTAACTGATGTCATCTTCTACTGTACGATTTTCCAGTGTTAACATTTTCCCCCTAATGTGTGAGGTCTAAGAAGAACTGTATAGCTGAAATACATTATAGTTTCTCTTCTATATCATACGCAGAGAGAGAGAGAGACAGAGAGGTCTATGTGTATTTTGGAATTGACAACACCTTGCACCATTTCCAAGATAACCATGGCCTAAGGGACCCCCTGCAAGCAGAAAAAATATACAACATATTTACAGAATTTCAATGAGGCGGGCATGTCCCATGCTCGTGATGCTATGGCTAGTTAAACAAAATTGACAGATACATGTGTTGTCTATGCCACTACTATGGTAGTGATGTTGGTGGTTGTTGACGACGACTGCTGATGCCCTCAAGGGTATTTTTTTCTTTGATGATAGGTGGAACGTGGTACCCATATGCGTAATGCTGGTATGGCATATCACTGTGCCATATATGCATATGTATTGGATGGTACCTTCCCGTGCAAGCATTGTTGTCAGAGACGCTTATAGAGGCATGGGTCTTCGACGGATCTGATCAAAGTGCAATGGTTGTAAGGTACGACACCATCATGACATGAAAGCTTTTGCTATGGTCGAATTTTAGGAGGATTGATGACATCTATGGAAAATGATGTCTCGCACAGTGCCACTCAAGGATACCCCTTTCCATGGGGAGGGGTTATCCAAGGTACCGCTTCCTTTTTGGAAAAGAGGTGTTGAGGTCGACAAAAAGGAAGCCTTCACCGAACCATGAATCACCGACCCGATGGGTCGGGGACTAAGATATGATGAGCTTAACATAGGCATGTTGATGAGAGGTGACTAAAAACGGATGATGGGGATTCAGTGGCCCGAGGTCGAAGTATACTTGAGCATCTTGGTGGTAGTCATAGGTATTTCAGAAGGAACAATCCCTGGAGTCGATAGGACTTCTAGGGTGGGTGTGAACCGGCTATGATTGTCGTGATGGTGCGTGCATGGGTGGTGAAATACTTCGACCAACGAAGATGGGGGACTGCTACCATGGGAGAAAAGGTGAAATATGGGGGTGAAGTGGTGAAGGGCATCGTTTGCATTCTTTGTACACTTACCAAAAGAATAAAATAATGGGGTTTGGTTTGTACAAAACACAGAGACGGGTACCCCAAAACATGAAAGAGGGTCACTCACTGAAGGTGTGAGGACGATGTTTTGCTGGGGGTAGGGGTCCCATTGGTTGGTCTCATGTACGGGGTTGATGAAGCGAAAGATGTTATATATGGGATTATGATGATGGAGGTATGGCGGGCCAAATGCGATGCGCAGAGGTGCGCTTTCAATCTGCTTGTACAACCTGATCGTTTGAGAAGGGGTTTGAGTTTGAACGGTGAACTTGACCTTATGCATGATATATGGATGGGCATGAGGTGCTTCCCAGAATAAAATGGTATGGCCATGGCGTCACTTGTGGGGTGATGTATGGTCTACTTTGGATGACGACCGCCATGGAGGGAAGGCTCTACCGACCATCGCGGGCGTTTATCATATGCAGGGTGAGGTGATGATAAACATGGTCGAGTATGAGGACCCTATGGTTTATTTCGAATGGAGAAATGATGTTAGGATATGCAAAATTTTCTAGGACTCTATCATGATGAGGGTAGAATGATACCTGCTCCGAAACTTTTAGTGGATGGTGCTGTGAACGGTTTGCGGGTTCTTCCTGCAAAAGCAACTACCTCAAGTGAAAGCATCTTCTTTTCATCCAAATTTATTGAAAAACATGAATTTTGGAAAGGAAGATGGGAGGGTGAATACCTGTCGGTGCTGAAAATTTTATTTTTCCGGAAAGTGAATGTGGGGCATCGCTTTCACTCGTCATGGCGTACTGATGATGGTGCAACTTACGATTTGCGGAATGGACCATCTGATCTCCTGTTATTGACCTCTGAAGTTCTAGAAAAGGGCGATAAATATGGGATTATGGCCCTAATCCTATTCATTTGTACTTGCTGCGTTTTGGGAGATCAGAGGTGATTGTAGAGCCTTTCTTGCCGTTGCGGTTAGCCTGTGTACTGGGGATTAGTGATATTATGCCAAGGTAACTTCCATGACATCTTGCATTTCAAATTTTCAGAGTGATGATGCCGGGGGGCGTACAAATTGGGTTTGTATGGCCTCAAAGGGACTTTTTGTCCTAGATTGTGTGGACAATCTAGGAAAAGAGGCACCCCTCTTGTGCTTCTTTTCAAGGGATAGGCACACGAAAGCGCATTGTTCCCTCCTTGTTGCGCACAAGGGCATGCCTGGGAACGAAACAGGTGTGCAAGGGCGTTCCTGCCTGAGAGACAGGTGTGCAAAGGTCACAATTTTTGTAAAAACATGGGTTTTTGTCCCTTTTGATGTTTTTCTCTGTACTAATGGGTGCCTGTTTCTTAGCAGGTTGGTGTGGAGAGAGAGAGACTGGCCCGAGATCTGGACCACTCTGGCTACTGATGCTGGCGCGTGCCATCAGTTGGCCACATGGGGCCCTTTGAAATTTGCTGAGAAGGAGTTCCTTTGGTTCCAGGACCGATTGTTATGTTATATTATACAGCATTGGCACAGGAGGCACAATGTGTTCATACTAAGGGGGACGAACTTAATTGTCCATCCAGAGACAGATATATACTTTATGACCAGATTACTGCCTCAGGGTGAGGCACTGAGGTATCCACTCCCTACTGTGAGAGTGAACGTGGACAGGTTCTGGAGGAGGCATTGCGGTGGTGCGCCACTTAATGAGTGGTGCATCAATATTGCATCAGTGACAGATGTGGCTGAGCGGTGTGCTCTGGCCATTATTGTACGACTGGCGGGGTCATTTTCTCCATAATAGACATCAGGCCCACTGGTGGGAGTTCTACGCTGTTTGAGGAAAGGGCATTTTTTCGATTTTGCCCGTTTCTGTTTTGATGGTATGGTGTCGGAACTGAACAGGGTCCAACGTGGATCCAAATCATTTGCGTACACTAGCATCTTCTGCAGCATTATGTATGAGAGGGTCGTGCTGATGAGGCCTATTATGGCAGTGCCTATTGAGGGGCCAAGGGAGCCACTCATGAAGAGGTGGGCTTTGGTGATGCCACACGGCGGTGGTGGCATGGTGGGTCGTTATTGGAACGACACAACGGAGGCCTGGTTCAAGGCCAATCCATAGATGTTATTGCCATACCTGTACGCGTGGATGGACTTTCAAGGTGATCCAGATATTGGTCTCCCTTTCGGTTATGTTTGGCATCCCACAAGTATGTGCTATTTTTCTGCATTTGTTCGATTTTTTACGTACTTGTGTGTTTTTTTATTGACACTGACATTATTTTGGTTACTCATGCAGATGTTGGTAAGGTGGGATGCCCAATGGCCCGACTGGTGGGTCATGATCCTTTGTCATGACCGCAGTGTGGTCGGGGAGGAGGTGTCGCAGGTGGACCGGGTGGTGCTGGTGGACCTGGCGGGGATGGTGCTGGCCCTTCTAGTGAGGGCAGCAGCTCATCTACAACTGAGGTAGTGGCCAAGCGAGTTCGTGCAGATGAAGCTGAGGTGTGTATCACAGTACTTACGGCTCAGGTGGCCACTCTAGAGGACTTCCGGGGTCGAGTGGACCGTTTGACCCACGGGATGCCTGCCTGAGGTTTTATGGATGACCTCAAGGAGGTTTGGCTAGAGACAGTGATGGCCCACGAGAGGGATTACCGGCCCACTCTACGACAGGTAGTTATCGCAGTGGCGACAGCAGCTCCGGTGGTGGTCCCATGAGCAGTGGTGGGCCCAGGTGCTCTTCTTGAGGGGCACCCCCCTAGAGTAGTTTTGTACATAGGGAAAGCACCCGTTATGAGGATTCTTCCCTTATTTTTTATGACCATTGTATTTTTGGGTTGGCCAACGAGCCAATGATACTATTTTTGTACTCAAATACACATATTTTGATATATATATGAGAGATCGTTTTGCGACTCTACATGGTGTGCTATCTATTTCAGTTTATGAATTTTGTGCTATGATGATGGATATCTATGTTTTTGGTTTTTTATGTATGGTAGTTTATTCGCGATGCATTCCAGTCTAGGATATTGTTAGCTATGCGATCAGCTACTTGGTTTTGATTCCTTGATACATGTGAAAATGTAATGTAATCAAATTTTCTACTTAATCTTTTGACACGCAAATATCTTCTAAATAGGTTTGTGTCTCTGGTTTCAAATGTTTGGTTTAACTACGATACCAATAACTGGGAATTGACGTAGATATGCATATGGCGGATGCCCTGATGGAGGGCCTCACACATAAGTCTGATAACGGCATCATACTCTGCCTGATTGTTGGTTTCTAATCCGATGCACATGCCATTTGAACATAGTGGTGATCGGTCAGGGTGGTAGATGACCCAGGCGGTTGCAGCTAAGTTTTGAGACCATCGCGATGCTCCATCAGCAAAGCTGAAATAGGGTTCAAGTTGGTGATCCATGGTGGTAATTTGAGCACGTTTAGGTATTTGGGTCAAAAATATTTTGGTATTGGGATTTTGTGTACCCTAACTCTATGGGATAAGGGCTACTGGGGCCCTTATGGGTAGATCTTCTTGAGGTAAAGGCTGTTGAAGGGGTTAGTGAGGTAGGTCCGGTACGGTTCCGTTAAGATGTATGCCCCCTGTCAAAGAAAATGTTTGATGATATAGGGTCCTTTCCACAAGGTCTCAAACTTTCCTGGCCCTAAGGCTTCTTTTGCAACATCGTAGCAAAGGACTAACTCTCCCTCGGTAAATGAGAGAGGGGTGATGTGGCTGTCGAATGATGCTTTTACCATTTTCTTATGGGCCTCATTATGTTGTAGCGATTGTCGTCGGCTTTCGTCAACTAGCTCTAGTTGTACTAGGCGTTGTTACAAAGTTTGCATGTCATCAAGGAGTTCAATGGCAGCATGCAAGTTTGGGATCTCGCGGAAATATATGAAAAGCGTAAGGTGACTTGGTCTTTTGCGACGGGAATAAAGAGAAATTCCTATGATGAGGAGGTGGTTTAAATCTTGTCTTGGGTGTGCGATGATACAAGTCGTATGTGGTGAATTGTGCCACTGGCATGCAGCGGGGGAAGGATCTCAGTAACGGAGTCCTGTGTGAGCCTAAGGTCGGCTTTCCCGTTAGGATAGTCAATTTCTGGTAGGTGGAAGTTGTTTTTATCACAGACGTACCTAAATGCTCTTAGAAACAGGCATACCTCTAGCGCGTGATCATGACCGGTGCAAATGGTGCATGGTATCATAGCGCTAACAGAGTAGATAGTGTGAGACTACTCAATTTTCCTGGTGTGGACGCTTGGAAAGGGTCAGTTGTGGACCAGGTCGTCTTTTGCTTCCATTTTTGCATCGTAGGTTGAGTCTTGCATCCCTTTTTGGTGGGTGGTTGACTTAATGCTGCTCTAGCTGCTCTCATCTTGGGCAGATGTGTACACTTAAACATATCATGAAAGTGTGAGAAAATTTGGAAATAAGTGCGTGTGATCTTCTCTTGATTAAAGAGAAGTTTTTGAGGGAGAGGCAAGACTATGCGGAGACTGTTTGCAAGGGGTTTGAGTTCTCTGCATTAGTTGACTCGGTGATTGTTTAGATCACATAGGCTGCATGTTATCCTAGGCTTGGCCTGGGGTATACGTGGTTGGTGTGTGGTCTCATCAGGCTTGACACACCACTGTGGTGGTGGGGACGTTGGGTCAACGATGTATCTTTTATGCCATTCTTGGAGATCGTTTGTCCTATTTTCTATGGCATTAATCATGTCAATAGTGGGACATATCTGCGAGACATAAGTACAATGTTGGTCATAATGATTACCCTAACATATTAGGAAAAATGTCTATGATATGGGGGTCCCATCGTGTGTCGTCTGAGGCCAGGTGGGGTACCAATGTCGCAATGTTGCTAAGTCAAGGCAGTGGACGACTATATGGTATGTCTTTTTGCATAATGTGCATGCGAGTGGGTTTCGCGAAGTGCCTTTAGGGGTAACTAAGGGTTTTCTACTAGGTCGTTCTTCAGCTGATAAGAACATTATGGACCCACTCATCTCTTCTGCTTGGGTCATGGAGCTACCAATGGACTCAGCATCCATATCGTCTTCTTCGGAAATATGAACTATGGATGAGCGGAGACTAGCAAGGGCTAGCCGGAAGCGAGGTATGTAGTGACAATCTTCCAATAGGTGATTGTCGGCACATAGTAGGCATGTGAACTGCGCTGCCCATAGTCCCACATAGTAAACACTTTCGATTGGATACCATCTGTGAATGAATTCCAATGTGGCACACTCTTCGAGGTAGTGGCCACGTTCAACACATAGCGTACAATGTATAATGGGCATTATCGGGGGTCTTTCTATGAATCTATGCTCCTCTTGTAAGTATAGGATGGTACGCGGCTCGTCATTGATAGACTAGATGGAGGGATCCTCTTGATAGGATCGCTCAACTGCATGTAAGACATCCCTATATCGTGGTATTTATGGACAATGGTGGGTATAATGCCCATAGGTGTCACAAAGAGCGCATGTGTGATTAGTACGCAGCAGTTTTCCCGTACTTTTGGTGGCAAGTTCCTTTTTATGGGAACGTCGTGTCGAGGTGCCTGCTTTGCAACCGAGGAGTGGTTTTAATTCATCCAATTCTGGGCATACGTGGGTCGGGTGTCCTATGACATCACATATCGCGCAGACTGATAACTCCTTTTGCATGGTGGGGGTCACCGCTTTCTTTCCTCTCTTGGCGATTTTCTTGGTCGTGGTCACCAGTTTCGTAACAAAAATTTCCCTTGCCAGGGCGGTTTCAACCGTTGCTTGGGTAGGTTGGGGCTCCTCAGGACTGGGGTGCTTGAAGCCAAATGTAGTAACGGTGGTAGTTGTTGTTCCTGAAGGGGGAACGAGGTACCAAACTAGGAAAGCCAACGATATGATGGGTAACACCAGCATTACCAAAACCTGCTGGGAGGTGAAGCCAGGAGGTGGGTAGAGGAAAGGGGTTTGGGAGGCAGCGTAGACTAGGGATGTTGTCGTGGCTGATGCCTCGGCGTCGTTACTTCTTGAGTCTGTGTCCTGACTAACCTTGATTCTTGATGTGGACATCATGCATACCGGGGGCCCTGTGGCATCGAGCGATACCTCAGGGATTATGGGAGGATCTCCTAGGAATGACCCTAGGACGAATGATGGTTTGAATTGGCCAGGGCCATATTCTTGATACCATGAAAGAACATATGTGGCTATATCTACATAGGGTAGAACCATATCCATGTTGTTCAAGGGATGCTTTTCACTGTGCGTCAGGTGGTCTACTGTGATGATTTGATCCTCGTGGGGGAACATCATGATGCGGAAGACAGAGGATGCTATGGCAGACATGGCGTACATGTAACTCTGCCCAAGGAGTATATTGTAATCCAAGTGAGTGTCCAAGACTTCGATGTCTATGTGGACTATCTTACTGGCTAAGCAGACTGGTACATTTTGGAATAGACTGACGGGGGTCGAGGGACGACCATCGTATGCTCTGAGTGTGATGATGGAAGGTTTGAGTTTAGGGTCTCCTAACTTCTGCCATACATTCTTTGACATGATGCATGTGGATGCACCCTCGTTAATGACACATCAGGGAATAGTGATATTCTGTACCGATATTGGTATTTCGAAGGCGACCATGGAGGGAAGCCTAGGGGTGGCTTTGTCTAAGTCAAAAGCCATCATGTGCGTGTCGACAGGGTCAACAGTGCCTAATGCAGAAAGTAGGGCTTTCCATTATTTTGGGCACGACTGCAACACTTCCAATGCAAACATAGCAGTAGGTGATTGCACTAAATCGTCTATGATGCTATAATTGTGGGCTGCTTTGGAGTAATTAATTGCTCGCCTATTAGGCCTTTTTACCATTTTGGAAATGGTTCCAAAGGAATCTTTGGAATGGTTAAAGGTGCATTCAGCATGATCGTACTAGCCCCTAACGTACTGGTGTCTGGTGGGGTATCGTAGCTGTGATTCCGAGTTTGGAAAAACATTTCTTCCCCAGCCATGTAAATTTCATGGTGGTTTTTCCCGGAATCATCGGGGTTTTGCTACTGAGTGCTAATCGTTCCTTGATGGGGGAAGAGTTATTTCATCACCGCATTTGTCTGGGAAGATCCTCCTTGTCCTCAGTTACTCTGAAGCTTTTTAAGCTCAGGGAGTTCTTCCGTCAGTCTTTCTTCCTACGTATTGGGTCCCCTCAGCCGGAGGATAAGGTCCTCCTTGATGATACGTTGGCACCCTATTAGTCAAATTTTGTTGCTTTATGTGATGACTTTGAAATCCGGATTGAGACATGTTCTGGGTGGACCCATGTGTGTAACCGAGATTCTGAATGCTGCTGCCTAGGTACCCTTGGGTCATTGACCCAATAAGTCCGTCTGTAGAGTTAGACGCACTTGGAAATTCTTAATAAGATTGTAGGCACGAGGTGTTGGGCAGGATATTGTATATGTATCCTGATTGCGTGTAGATCAGTTCAAGCTGTTGGGATTTACTGATTGCGTCCTCTTCGGATGTGGGGTTACATTGTGCCGCATCCTTTGAAATCTCTACCATCATATTTTTCAAGAATAAATCTAAAAGGAGTCAGTCGTTGAGTTTTGCTTTGCATAAACTACGACACCGCCTCCACTCATGGAGATACTCTGAAATATGGGTAGAGGGGGATTGTCTGAAATGATTCAGTAACTCCATTCCTGAATTGTGGTGAATGGGAAATTGAAAATATGTGAGGAACATGGTAGCGAGGATGTTAAAGGTTCCATGTGAAGTAGGAGGTTGCTCCACGTACCATTTCGTGGCCACTCCCGTAAGAGTGCATTGAAATAGCCCCAACCAAATAGTATCGTTGACGATGCTATTCGACGAGCACCACAGGTGAAAGGTCATTATATGATTACTTGGGTCTTCTGCTTGCTTGCCTTCAAACTTTGGTATGTCTGAAGGGAGCTTCGTGGGCATGGGAGGCCAATTGGGGCCGTGTGCGATGGGGTCATTAGTGAGCTTGGTCAAATCTGATAGATTCAGTGCCGCTAAGAAGGGTGACTGGGAGGTTAACGCCATGACAACCTGTGAAGACACGAAGTTCTGGTTAGAACGAGGGTTAGTCTGTGACGGACCCAGTTTGTGAATTCAGTTGGCTTCCCTTATGGGATGCGCTCCTCTGCCCCCCAGGGGACAAGGGGGGAGTGGTGTGAGGTGTGGTGTTGGGAGACCGATTAAGGTTCCCAACTAAGGTTACTCCAAGAAAGGAGGAACCAACTACTATGGCAATGTTCTGTCTTTGACGCCTAAACGGTGAATTACCTGGAACCTCTCTAGGTAAACGCCTGGACCGACGAGGTTCCATTGGAACCATTTGACTGTCGACCAGGTTAGGTTTTGGAAAACTTTTGAGGGGATTGAGTCTGTGATCACGACAAATTTATGGCCACATACATAAAACAAAGCGAAAATGACATTAATTTTCCCTTTAACTTAATCTATGTGATCAATCAAGAAAAAAATGGTTTTGTTTGTTTGCGCATGATACTCAAAATCCTAGAAGACCTACTACATCCTCACACACTCAAAAGTAATTGGGCCTTGAGCGTTCGAGTCTTGGGATTCTTGGTAGTCAGCTAACAGTATCAAGTATCAGCCGGGTTAGGTAGCCCCAACTGATACCGCATGCACTGCGCCTAAGCTTAACCCCCACTGAATCAAGTCTCTGCCATGCTCGGGTTTTCTTTTCCGTGGGTTGATAGTTGGATTTTAAAGCTCCCTAAATACATAAATTCTATGTTTTAATGTGAAGTGTGATCAAGGCGGCTTATTGGATGCCTACCCCCTTGATCCTAACTTAATCTATAAATTCTGTTGTGGCCCCTGTGGGGAGAATTTAGTGAGTTGTTTTAAGTTATTTTTAGGTGGCTTTCTTTTCTTAGTGGGTGAATGTGTGTGAGCATATGGTGAACAATCTCATAATTTGAACATATGGATATCAGTGATCCTTTACAAAATTCCCCTAGTTAAACTATGTGACATTGTTCCTTGCTCAAATGGAAAGCATTTGTGGATAATGGGCCACTTCCAAATCTTCCTAGTTAGTCTATGTGAGTGACTAAAGGGAGATGGCGAATCATGAATGTCAAGCGTTCATATGCTTTTCTAGGGTCACCAAATGGTGCAAAGACAGCAGAGATTACTTGCTCTAATTTGCGATTCAATCCTAGTCCCGCAATTTCCTAAATGCAAAAATTGAATTTAAACTAAACAATTTCTACACTAGCTTATGCATATGTGGTCTTGAGCCACTTACTTGGACTAGTTAAACTAAGTGTGCATACCAGAATGTGCAAAAAACATAAATTGTTCGGAAAGCAATGGTTAATTCGCCCCCTACTTAAACTATGTGATCACTTTTTTGCAAAAACCAACTTAATTGAAAACTAACTAAATGCCTACAAAAAGCAACAAAAAGTGAGTTCTCAGAAACTGTGGGGTATCAACACAGGTGTTGGTAGATACATTAGGGGCTACCCAACACACTTACAAGTAGAAAAAATGCGGAAAATAGGGAGAAAAAATCTCTGTACAATTTGCACGCAAAAGCCCTTGATAGGTGCGCCTTCTTGTGCATAAGCCAGTCCTAAACGTGCGCAATGCACCTCTGTGAGGAAAAACAATGCATAGAAAATCTGCAAGTAAAAGATTAGGAGCTGCCTTCTTCATTTTGTCACTTCATTGAGTCTAGGGACTACAAGATGGGCCAGAGGACTGTCAGCTCCACTCCAGCATAGACAAAGGGTCTCCTGCAAAAGATGGCACAACCACATAAAATTGGAACACCCTAGTGGAGTCACCAATCCTGTTGTTGTGGATTAGTCACACGGATGTACGAAATCGCACAAGCTTAGAGAGTGTGGTCTAATATCTCAACTATTGGTAACAGGAAGAAAGTGGGGGAGCTCAAAAGCATAAAACTTAATGGAAATAGTATGTTGAAGTATGCTCTGGTTAAACTAAAACTAAAAAAACACAAATATACAGAAGTTGTATAGAGAGTTCCAAATGATAATAATGCAAACGATAGCTCGATGGCCTCTTCTTATTAAATGTTTGAAATGGAGAAGAAATTTTACCCACTTTCCAAAGGGCCCCTAGGCAATGGCTCTAGGTCCTGATGCAAGGATGTTGCCTTCCAAGCTCTGCCTCTGATGCAGTCTCACTCTCTCTCTCTGTTGTGGTGGACTAAGATGTTGGGTGGCCAACTAGCGAGTCCTCTTTAGCTCCATCTCCGGGTCACACATAATGTTGGTGTTGCTTGGGCAACTTTGGCCAACATAACCTTGTGATCACCCTTTGTTCATCTCTTGGTGGGTTTATATAGGTGAGTTTCAAATCCTCCTTCCCTCCCTTGGTACATGATGGATGGTGACCTAAGGGAGAGGTGTGATTCCATTGTGTGCTCAAATATTCTTTTGTGTGCTCACATAATGTCTAAGGAGGCACTGGTGGCTGTCCTTAGGCAGCTTTCACATAAAGAGCAACTTTAATTTTCTTGTTGTGGTCCCAGAAAGTGACTTTTTTCCATTTCCAGGAATGTGCGCGTATCAGGAAAAAAGGCATGCAGAAGGTGCTCTTCTTGAAGGATAAAGCGTGCATTTGAGCATTTATACCTAGTTCAAATCTAATTTTCTCAAGACCTTAGAGATTTTAAATACTTCTTGATTCCATAATGTATTCCTGTCCTATAAATCCTTGGGCTCGACATTAATTGATGTCATCTTCTGCTGTACGATTTTCCAGTGTTAACAACCCAGCCAAGTAAAAATGAAATTTCATTATCCTTAGCCAAAGCCTTGGTCAACCCTGCCAATTAAACCTTCAATACTCACCTGCTTGGTCTACATTACAATGAATCCTCCCTTTATATCTTAAGAGACAATCCCTTGGTTATGAAAGGAATCAATGCTTAAGACATTTTAAAAGTGTGTCACAGAAATGATTTTATCATGAGGTCTTTGTTTTATCCCTATGGAGACTAGTTTTCTAAAACCCTTAATGATCTAGAATAATAAAAGATTTCATAATGCCATTCACTGTTGATATCTAAATGAAAAGAAGAAATGCAGGGGAAACTCCAAGTAATATGTTGTAAACACATAATCTACCACTTTTAAGTTTCAGATAAAATTCATGGAGAGAGAGGAAACTCGAACTAGTATGTTGTAAACACATAATCTATTACTTTAAATTTTCCTCAAGAGTTTCTGGAGAGAGGGGAAACTCAAAATAATATGTTGTAAACACAGAATCTATTACTTTTAAGTTTCAAAGAGAATTTGTCAAGGAAGAAGGGATGGAGTGAAGGAGCGAAAATTAAGGTTATTTAACTCTTACTCACAGATGTAATTAAGAGATTGGTAGCTACATTGATTCACTTCATCCAAAGAAGAAGGGACACAAAATGGCATAAGAAACATGAATCACCATCAACATTTGCAGGAAACTTACAGTTTATTTCATATACCCATCAGAAAAAGAAGTACAAAATGTAATCCCCAAGAGGTCCTAAGCTCAGCCCCTGCTTCCCTCTTTCTCTCTTCCTTAAATATAACCAAAAGCAGTTTGTAACTGCTCGAGCTTCTTGAAACTCCTAAACTATCTAAATCGTTAAACTACTTATTACATTTCAATTGAGGACACCATTGTAGCTTCAATCTTAACAAAGAAAACAAAATACACTTGGAATATAATCCTTTTGTTGACTCTGATTTGTTGTTGATGTGTCTCCTTCCATTTCGGCTGTGATGTCCTAACAGTCTGCATAAACGCATCTCCACCCGACTCTGCCCATGCTTTTTCATTTTGAACATTTTCATCATGTCACCTGCTACCCGACTCTGCCTCTTCTATGCGTGCCTGTTGTGTTTAGTCTTCTCGTCTCCTTTGCTCTGCGTCGAGTCACTTACCTGAGTCTCTCTGCCATGTTTTTCTTATTTCTTCATAAAATGGTGCACAAATCTCATAATTCCGGACTTGAAATACTTTATATTTCATCTCAGAACCACATCGCGTCCGTGCCAACATCACACTTCCCATTTTTCTATCTTTAACTTTTCCTTAGCACTTATCTTTTAAAACTTGTGATGTGCGCTATGCGATCAGTTCCCACCTGGCATCGCACATCGCACTTTGGCGACTTTATCACTTACCTCCCGCGATTACCCTTTAAAACTTGCGATTTGCGATTTGCAATTGAGCCCCACCACATCGCACATTGCACTTCGGTGATTATAACACTTACCCTTTGCACTTAACTCTTAAAACTTGCGATGTGCGGTATGCGGTCCAAGGCCACGTCATCTGCCACCTCACCTTGCCATGTCACCTTGCCACGTTACTGCCACGTCACCTTTCCATGTCATCGCATATCACAGTTCGGCTAATTTAACATTTACCTATGCACTTATTCTTTAAAACTTGTTATTTGCGATTTACGATCGAGCCTCACTGCATCGCATATCGCACTTTAGCGATTTTAATATTTACCTCTCGCGCCTATCCTTTGAAACTTGCAATTTGCGATTTGTGATTTAATCTTTGTCGTCCACCTCTCCGCTTCAATTATGCGCTTTTGATCCTGACCGTCTATTTTCCCCTTTGTGCCTCCTCCTAAAACCTTAAGTTCTTTTAGGGAAAATACATAATTTCTCTACTTTCTCTGACTAGAAATTAAAGGGTGTGGGCTCCAGCTATCACCACGTAATGTCCTTTATTGATACCTGAAACTAGTAGTAGGGGCACTTAAGCTATTTTTAGAATTTTAAGAGAGTGTTCCCGTAGTTAATGTCAACCGTCGATTTGCAGGTGAGAAAATTTAACGAGACTGCTTACGGGGGCACTCCTTGGTATAAATCTCGTGCAATTTATGCTCCTGGATTGCCGTTGGATCTGGGCGTAATGAATACGAGCCTTTTCTATACTCGCACTTGGAAGAATGATAATATTGTTTAATTTTAACTTCAAGACATCTTAGCATTTAACGGTATTTTGTAGTGCTAGTCTCTCCTGAGCTTGCGAATGAGCCTAACTTGACCTTGACCTGTATGTAATGTTATGAATGCTTCAATCGGCCTAACTCTTGAACTGTTTGGATGCGAATAAGCCCGACTTGACCCCTCCTGCATGCTTTTCTCTTTACTGCTCCTCTGGCCTAGATTACACCTCCAATATTTCTGCTCCCTTGATTTTGGTTCTGGTGCACATGTGATGAAGAATCCTCGTTGAACTTGTGGTTATCCTTTCGAGCATATTACAGGTCTTCTTTAAATTTTAACAATTGTTCTTCAATAACCTTGAATTGCTCAGAACCTCTCTTGAATTTTAGCTGAGTCGAATTAGGCTACAACACCTCCCAACCTTTTATATGCTCCATGTTATATGCTCCATTGCATGCAATACCATGGGAAGAAAACCATGCGTACACAATACCATGTGACCCAAAAACACTATTGTTCAACTCAATAAAATTTGATTCTTTTCCCCGAGTCAAGCTTACCTAGTATTTCCCCCCTTAAACCTTGACTTGTGGTTCCTTGACTAAATCCAACAAACCTTTCCATGCGATTGAGCCGCACTCACTTTGGCCCTTACCCCCCCCCCCCCCCCCCCTCAAAATTTTATACCCGTGGTATTTGTTAACCCAACATGCCCCCTATCACCTAGGTCTAACCCAAACATTACCAGTGATTACCCAAGGGTACACATGCCTTACGAGGTCTTATGATAGTATGCCCATTTACATGCAATAATTGACTCCATTGAATTCTTTTATTTTTTTTGCCATCTTAGCACATCCTCTTACTTTGACATGCTTATCTCCATCTCAATCCCCTAACAACTAGTTTTTCATCCTCATCCTCATTTGTATAACACAAAAAATTTCATAACCAACGTATGTCTCATGGTCTTATCTACTTCTCATTCACTGTGAAGCACCATTAATGGCATTTTCAATGGATCCATCAATTCTACAAGCCATGAAAATACTTCTCCTCGGGCTTGAACCTGGCCTAATAAAAGGGCCTTTTTCCAGATATAACATAACTATAACCGTTTCTTTGAGCTAGGATTTCTATATGTGGTGCTCAACAGCTCTTGTTGATGCATCGAGTCCCAAGCCGCTGCTCATAGTCATCTGACAACATTTCAAATGTTTACTCCTCTACCATCAAGGAGGAGTCCACAATGATTTTTGAGTACCTGAGGTGCAACACCTGTGAGAAAGGATTTCTTGCTCTCTCTATCACATGTGCCAAATAAATTTATGAATATAACCTAAACGATACAACACGATTGATCTTAGTGTTTTCCGATTCAAATAATCCATAATCTTACTATCTCAGGGCATTCGAATTTCACCCTTCTTAGAGATATCAATCATCGACCCAACAAACTGGAAAAATCCACAGCTCTCAATCTGGCATAAATTTCTCTGGTACCAGTGTTGGAAATATTGAATGAACATAAACAGGGAGATGTGTTTCCCCCAAAACACAGAGAATGCACAAATAATGCAAAAAATAACGATCAAACACAAATAGATAGCAAATTACATAGAAGAGGAAATTTATTCAACTCTTTTTTATTTCAATTCATTCCACTCCCTTAAAAGAAACTAAAATTACATTCTTTTATACAAAATTGGCTGGAGCCTGCAATTTAACAAAATTCAATGCGGGATCGAACATTTAACAGCAAAATCGTCCTCATCTCTATTTGGCTACTCATACACGAAAACACATCACAGAACAAAGAATGGCAGATGTGAAGTTTTATTGGTTTCACTTGCGACACCACATGGCATTCGGCGCTCCATCGCAGATCGATGATCTTAACATTTACCATATGCACTTACGGGTAAACTCAAAACTTTTTGATGTACCATGTGATGTGACACATATCGCATCGCAAAAAAAACAATTTAACTTGCGAGCACTTAATACACTAACTCCTGAGCTTTGTGGGCACCGATATGCGTTATCCTCCTAAGATTAACATGTGCCCCCGTTGCAATCACATCGCAAAGAAAATAAGATAACTTGCAGGCGGCATAAAGTTAAAACTTGAAACTTTCGAAGTGCACGGCTGTGAGCGACTTAAAAGTTTAAAACAAAAAACTTGCGAAGTGTGGGCAGCATAACAGGTAAGTGGGAAATCTTACGAAGTGCAGTGAGGTTTGTGGTTCCTTCCAGATTGCATCGACGAAATTTTAACTTCAGCGAAAACGTTAAGAGTTGCAACTTAAAGTTTGCGGGCTACGAAGTTCCAAGTTGTTAGCCCCCTATAAATTCCTTGACAAGCAAGCAAGGGGCTAATTTGTTTTGTGGACCTTCAAGGAATGCATTTCTCTTGAAAACACATCATCCTTGAGGCCTCTTCATGCTCTCTTCCCTTTGATTATTTCCCTCTGCTATTCTTGAGTAAATAAGACTCACTGATGATGATAAATTGTGCTCCTAAAGGCCTTCATTTTCCCTTTGTACCCCTGCAGAATTCGTCATTTCAGCCCCTTTCCCGCTAGCCTGCAAACCACTTCCCTGCCATATGCCCCGCGCCCAAGACCAAGCGCTTAAGCCCCGGGTGCTAATCGCAATCGCACCCTCGGGCGAGTGCATTTCTATGTGTTAAACTTAAAAATCCCGATGCGATTGAGTTTTGGTCTGTAGCGCCGCGGATATGAACTCCACCATTCATTTACCCATTGATCTGACAGCCCAGAGTTTACCCAACCCAGTGGTCCCCACGCCAACAAGCCCTGTTCAAAAACCACCTGTATCTATCGCACCATGTTTGAAGGCTGCGCGATATTTTCCATTTCACAGCGATTCCATTCATCGCATGCCGTGTGTCTCGAGCACTGTTTGAAAACCACCCCCTCATCACGTGTTAACGTTCAGAATTTGACCCGGCGCAATATGCATATCAATCATCTGATCTGGGGCTCTCCATCCAATGGTGATCACTCCTCGAAGATGTGCGAAGGTTAACCCAAGGCAATCGTACCCCTGGCCCACCGTCCATCGTCCTCCGATACGATTTCCACAATCGATCTCCTCTGGAGATCGGACGGTCCAGATTTAAAGTTGGCCCCGCTATCGACTGGGTCCCGCCATGTCACCTCTCCATGTGTTTTTATCACGTTGTCCTCTGCCCTCCTTATATTTCATTCATTTTTTCATGCAGAGGTCTTTTTTCAAAGGTTTGCATTTAAATTTTTCGTCGCAGTCTGCCAGCTTTCACCATGGCCTTCTTCCACTGTTACGCTGTATTTTCCACTATCACCCCACACTATTCTGCCATCTCACTGGTCTACACGGTCATTATCATCGCTCCCACTGCATCCGTCCTCCCCACTCATGATTTTCCTAACGAGTTTTCATATTTTGCAGGGTTACAGGTAGGCAGAAGAATGCCATGACTCATATGCACTGTTGTAATGCCATAGTGCACAAAAGAAGCTGAATTCAGAGCCTGGTATTACGGGGGGATGTCTGGAAAGGTGTTTGCAGCATTAATTTCATCAAAGGACAAAGTTCAAACTATGCAAAACCTCTCCGGCGCCATTAAGGCTCAGATTGCATAAACAAAGACATCATGGATCGCATGAAGGCCCAACGCGCAGAAAACAATACTACCAGGATTTCACATCAATAGTATGTCCTCTCCACAAAGGACGAAATGCCCATGCTATTTCCATTCCATATCGTGTTCCCGAGGAAATCCCATGCCTGACAACAGTCCTATGCTACCAAAGCATTTGTTATGTAGTATGGCAGACTTCACTGTCATTTATTTATCTTTTGTTTATTCACCAAAGGAACTACAGAGTACTGCAACCAAAGTACATCAGGGGCATAACTGGAGTAAATGGAAACCTGAAGAAGATCATTCTTTCGTCCAAGGAGTGCCAGAGATAAATGCACAGAGTTTAAACAGAATGGGTTTCGACCCTCTTTCTGTTCTGAGTGTTAATGCTGCATTTAGTTTTCCACCTACCTCCTCTGTTCCTCTTTCAGCTATAAATTTCATGAAGAAACTCATTGTAAAGGTTGTTGTTGATCGGTTATCTGAGAATTACAAGTTGTTTCCTTTGAGACATGTTCTCTGTGTAAAGTTGTAAGATAGGCTGAGGAAGATGTTTTCAGACTGAATATCGAGCTATTGGTAATGTTGTACTTGACTGGTGTTGTTTTTTAATATGAGAAGCACATTTCTTTGGATCCTGATTTAAAGCAACTGGTGATGTTTTCTATCTCTGTGTTTATTTCATTTCATTGCATTTCTTCTGGCTTGCATCAGAAATCTGGCATAGGATTTACCCTTGTTAGGTACCCTATGTTTCTGCTCTCCTTTCCCTTAATTTTTTCTACTAAATGTGTTATCTAAGGATTGATTTCAATTGATTTAACTAGTGTAGTGGATGTCATTACCTACTAGCTGATGTATGAATTAATGATTTCTGTCTTTAGATGTTCTTATTAGGAGTTAATTGAATGAATTGGGAACACTGGGAGGTCTAGAACTCTGTCTTTGTCTCACTAGGATCCTTTTCAGTCAATTATACCTTTCTAAGTTCCCTCAAGCTGGAGGTCGAAGCATTGAGAGTTCAACGTCTCTCTCTGATCTTAGGTCTTTAACTTTGTGTTCAAAATCTTTAATGTCCCTTGTCTGAAGAGTTTACCTTTCAGGTTTTGGATCACAGGTGTGCAATGGCATGTCCTGTCCCTGTATCTGATCTCTGAAGGTCACCTTGGAGGTTTCCTTGCTTTCACCTTTCTCTCTTACCATTTCATGCCACTCTATCATCTTTAAGATCCAAATGCTTTAGATGACTAGCCCAACCGAAAGCCTGCATGTTGATTAGCAAGTAAACCCTTTCCTGACTCCATTGCCCAATGGTCTTGCATATTCCCTGGAGTATCTCTCCTTTGCCTAAATCCTCTTTACCCATCCTTGTCTTACATTGAACCCTTCTTTCCTGATTCCCAACAACCAAACATACAATCAAACAAACAAACCGAGCCTTATAACTAGCCTAATATCTTAACCTTTGAACTACCAAGACATATACCTTTGATAATCATAGAGAGATCCCTCTCTGGACCCAGGAGGGCTAGATCTTAGGGTCTGAAAGTGGTTTGATGTTGTTTCATCTTTTGGTATTTCCAACCTTGCCAAAACATGGGAACCCCAACACAGGGAACAGTAAGTAAATGCAGCAGGTAAGAAATAAAACACACAGTGTGCGGCTCGGGTACTCTGTTTGATTTTTTGCATGGATTTCATGAAAACACCTTCAGGTTTGAAACCTGAGGCTTGTCCTTCCCTGCACAGAAAATTCAAAGAAGTGTGGGTTGCTGCCACATTTATTCATGGTGGTGGTTAGGAGTAATTCCAACGACCAATCTAAATATCTGCTTGATGGGGCTTCCCTTCTTCACCACTGACCATAGTCTTCCTCCTCAGCATGGACCTCAACATGGCCCTCACGGCACGAGTGTTTCCTTTTCCTACTGTCTGGGCTATCGACTCTGGATGTTTTAGCTGGATGCACTTCCATTCAGTTTGGTAAGTAATGTCATTCCATAACCTTTGTGATGAGGGAAACACAGATAAACAAGAACTTCCATACCAATTTGCCTCACTTCCATGTGGCTGGAGACTTCTATTTCCACCTTCTAGCAATGAGAGAACCCAAATCAGCTCGTCCAATCCACTCCTTGGATGAGCATTGTGGCTACTTCTCTCGGTCGGTCCAATCTAATCCATGACTCTATATGTGAAGCTTTTCTTCCCAATGAGAAAATCTAGTTTAAGAAATCAATACTAGCGCATGGTCTGAAAATCTAGTATTATATTTGGATAAGATGCCACAAATCCATTCATGTTGTGTAAAGTGAATATTTTATTCTCGCTTGTCCTGTCACCAAAGTGTTGAATACCTTTATTTCCATATCACTGAGGTGAACTATATACATCTAGATGGACTCGGATCCACTGTCTCATTATCTCTTGGATGCCCAACGACAATAACCTTTCTTCACCAAGTTTTCAATTAAACATGATACTGACTAAAAAAATCTTCCTCCTCTACGCAGTTGCATGGATGCACCATGCCAACCTTCCACTCAGTTGTAGATCCACACTAGATCTAACTAGATCTGGCATCTTCGCGGACAAAATTTTACACAGAAACAACAAAATCATAGACACAACACAAATCATTACACTCGCGCTATGATACAAGTTGTTAAGAATTTGTTACAGAGATAATAAATAATTACTGTGAGGAACAAACATAAAATAAAAAGCAACAATCATAAACCATAAAAACAATTGTTTATCGGGGAAAACCTCAACTCCGAGAAAACTCCAACTCAATGAAGTTTCATTAGCTTTGACCAAATATTTGGCCAACCCGGCTAAGTGATCCTTCATGGCTTATCTCCCTGGTCTACATTGTAATGAAGTCCTCTGAACTTTTTATAGGCTCCATTATGTGCAATACCACAAGCAGAAAACCATGGATACACAATAACAGGTGACCCAAAACCACTACTATTTCACTAGATCAAATTTGACTCTTTTCCTCTAGTCAGTTTTACCTAACAACTACCTCCATCTTATATTAATACTTTAATATACTTCACACTTTGTTTCTCTCCCATTGCTTTGAATTATTTGAATTTACCAAAAGTTTCTTTTTTTTTACAAAATATATCCATAAAATTCTAGCTAAAATAATCAATCAATGTAAAGAAGTAAAACCACCTCCTATTGATTGTGTTTGCATCATACAATAGAGATTTGTGTGTATTATTTCAAGTGGTTCTTTCGTGCTATAGGAAGCACGTGCTAAAAAAAATAATTCTATGGTGTTTAGCTAGATGCAATTCTCACTTGTCCTCAATATTTATCATGAGGAAACCTATGAAAATAGATTTCTTTTGTAAAAGAGTAATACTTTCAACAAGAAATGTCCTATATATAAGATGCCATAAGTAGGACTCATATAAGGTTGAAACATTGTGCGTATATGGTTGCGATTAATTAATGTTCCTCATTACTATTAGAAATATTTTGTTTTTGGTTATTTGAATTTTTGCATTGAGTTTTCTCTTACCTATCTTATCTAAAATTGTGCATGTGGGATATTTCAATATGAATTCACATCTATTTGACTTAACTTCCCTACACTTGTTGGATTATCTTTGAGGCTATGTATAAAATAGACATTTGACATGCCTTTGTTTTTATTTCTCTTGGTCAAAATACAAGCTAATCCTTTTCCTTGAACATTCTGTCGATAATCATTTCCTAATTTTACTTTAGTTGTGATGATTTTTTTACATATCATGTGATTGTTTTTTTAGCCAGTATCTATGAACTAACATTCCGTAGATAATCGTTTCCTGATTTTACTTTAGTTGTCATGATTTTTTTACCTATCATGTGATTGATTGTTTTAGCCATTATCTATCAACTAGAAATAATGATTGTTGCATTATTTAGTTGCTTGATATGAAAGGAACATGGATTTAAATGTATCCTAATCATATCTCTATCTTGTTTTTTCCTACATTCACTTTTACAACGATCAAACTTCTCATAGTAATAGCATTATATTTTTTAATTCTAAGTTCTCTTTACCTTATTGCAATATATGTCTCTTCTTCTTTGGTCTTGAGAGAATTTGTGTGAGTGTATTTTATAAATTGATGTTTTTTACATCTTCCTCCTCTTCTTCTGCTTCGAGTTCCTCTTCTTTTGCTTCGAGTTCCTGTTCTCTGCTAATAAAGGCCTAATATTGAAATGTGATTTACGAAGAGTCACTCGATTTGATGATTGTTGTCTCAAGTGTCAAGAAGGACCGTGTGAGTTGTCCTATAAAAAATTATGATATATATTTTAGACCACTCTATAGTTACTACAATCATATCAATTTTTTTAGGAAGGATCCCAGGTACTTTTTGAATTTTTTTTTTTTTAATCTAAATTTCATTTTCCATATGGAAAGTTGATTAATAATGTCATTAACCTATGTCATAAAATGATGTACAAAATAGAATTTCTTCATATGGTGGGTTTCAAATTTTTTTTTTTAGTATCTATAATTTGAAACTTTTTTCTTTTTCAATGCCTTGATAGGTTGTCCCAAGAGTATCCCATGTCTACTTGGCATGATCAACTATTGCAAAGTTAGGAACAAATAAATTTTCTATCACTGGTTGGGAAAACGATAAATGTTTTCCAACCTTTAAATATCATTATTGTTACAAGTCAATTTTCAACCTTGTGATAATCCTTCAGTATCAATGGATGACATTAGCTCCCCTATTTCTCAATTTCACTGTGGGATTATATAGATATTTTTACTTTGAATCAATTATAAGACTCCTTTTTAAATTACATTTCCCATTTTTAAATAAAAATTTCTTGTCTTTTTTAATAAAAAATAAACTAATTTCCTTTTTTCTTAACCCATGGATTTTTCTTCCTTTACAAAAAAAAATCACTTTTACAAATTGAATCTTCTACTTGAACCAAGGTAATAATTACTTTGATAATAAAAATAACTTTGAATTCTCTAGAATCACAAGCACTTTTACCATCGCACAACTAAACTAGTTTTTAAAATAAATCAATGTTTTTTCTCAATAGCTTTAAAAAATTCTTAAGGTTCTTAACTATGGAGATTCACCTCACTTTACCTTGGACATTCTTAATCTATACCACATGAGTTTTTTTATAATACTATGGGCCAATACTTATCAATACCACATGTTCAAAAAAACATAACTCATTTAATATGACACTTGTTAATATAACATTTTTTTAATTAATAAATTTAATTTAAAAGCCAAAAAGATATAACTACTTTGTAAATAAATCTGATGTGTCAATACTATCACGAATATTCTAAAATATTTTGTAGGAATTTAAATCTAATCATTATTGACAATTAAATTAAAATTCTAAAAACTCAATTCCAAAATAAACACAATAACAAAATATTAATTTTTAATATATTAAAAATAATTTATTTACTTTTATAATATTAAAAATAAAAAAATAAATTTTAATGATTCTGATTTTTGAAAACAAGTGCATCCAATGAAAAACTAATAAATTTATCAATAATAAATTGAAATTTAAAAAATTACTACATTATTGAAAAGTATAAATTATAAAAAAAATAATTGGGTCTAGACTAGGTCAAATTACTAAACTATTAATCTTCAAAGCTACTTTAAACTGATCTTAAATCAATAATCTTCATTTCCATGACATGCTAAGAACTACAACTATACTCTGATTCTTAAAGTACAATTGTTAAGTTGTTAATATATTTTAATTTTTTAATCATTATATTTCATTTTTTCATATTCTCTAAATCAAAATTTATTTATAAACACCAAAAGTTGTTAATTAAATTCCAACCAAAAATAATTTTTAATTTTTCACATTTTGCAAACCAAAATTTATTTAGAAACACCAAAACTTATCATTAAATTCCAACCAAAATCAATTAAATTCCAACCAAAAATAATTTTTATTTACCATTTGAAAACGTAGGTTTTAAATGTTTCATAGGCTACATACACTGTATGTTTAACAAATAATGGTGTTATCTTCCTTTCTCCAATACATGTACAGCAAATCTTTATGATTCAAAAATTTAAAAAAAATCTTTAAATTAAAATAATTTTATTAAAAAAATTTTTTTTATAAAGAATGGAATTATTTTGGCAGAGCTTTTTATTTCATGTAGAGCTTATTGACTTGCGGCCTTCGAGCTATTTGTGAGAAAAAATGAGGCTATGAAAAATGAGCTATGTATAACATGGTGAAATACAATATTAAATAGATGATGTAATTAACAATTACTTAAATTGCTTACTATAATTTGATGTGATAAAGACATTGTAGCTTTTGATAGATTATTAAAAAAATATGAACTTCACAATTTTAATCTCTTTCTTTTTTTAAGATGTGCATAGTTCACTAAATAAGTTTTTATAGATTTAAATTTGTTACATCTTATATAAATTTAAAATAAACTAATGTAAATAAAAAATAATATAAACAAAAATTAAATATGGAATAATAATTATATCTTAAGTTAAAAAAGCTATTGCTTATTTTCAAAGTTAAATATTGTATTTTGTAGAATTAAAATAATGACTCACAAGTTTTAGTACTTCTCACACATGCTACTTGTCAGATAGGTTGAATTTTATCACACTCAACACATGGCCAACACAAAGAGTTGTTTACAAAAGCACAAAATAGCACAGATGACAGTTTTTTGCTACAATCTGTAAAAATAAAAATTCAAAAAATCAGGTAGTTGGAGTGTTTGAATTGAATTCTTGATGACGGAAATGGATTCAGCACCATCAAAAACCCTTAGGGCACCCAAAATACTGAAGTTTAACAATTGTAACCCAGATTTTCAAAAAACTTTGCTGGAATTTTTCATAATCTTATGAGAGTTTCTGAGTTATTCTGTGGATTTTTTAGACTACAGCCCAATGGATTGTTCAAATTGGACTGACTTATATTGACATCAACCTCCTCCTCCAGATTCCTCCAACGCACCTCCTCCATATTCCTTTAGCCCCATTAATGAGGAAGACCTATAATGTAAGAGTATACGTACTCGCACTACGTTCTCATTGAATTTTTGCAGTTGTAGAAATGATCAATAGGATATTAAAATGTTGTGGCTATATAAATTAAACTCGTAAATATGTTGGAGAATCTAATTCCAACCACCTGCTAGGTGTCGAAACCGTCCATCCAAGTGTCCCATTTCAATTTCATTTAGTCCAGTTTTAGTTGAGTCTAGTTGTAGTCATTTAATATTGATGTCTACAATGTAATCTTATTTAACTGATTCGTGATATTGAGAAGAGCAATCTTCTTCTCCACTTATTTTTAGTTTTCAATTCTTGTCGTGGTATCAGAGGTAGGTTGCATAAGACTCCCTAAGAGAGAAGCAATGAGAGAAAATTTGGAGTAGCAGAGAAAAGCGACAGAGCTTAGCCTGTATAAAACTCATTGAGAGCATCAGAGATCGAAGATCGAACATTTTGTAAGACTCCAGAGCAACAACGTGAGTGCAATGTGAGCGCAAGGTGAGTGTGAGGTGAGTGTGAGATCCAAAGGAATATTGTTGAGGTGCAGAGATCCAAAAGAAAAAGAAGAACAAAGAACCAGCAGAAGAAGAAGCCCTGATACTTGAGTGGAATTTTTTTTTTCATCAGCGCTCTTTTTGAAGGAAAAAGTGGGCCGATCAGCCCATCAGCACTGGTTTTGAGACTAATACTCATGCCGATCAACGCTACTTTTGAGCGCAATAGTAGGGCCGATTAGCGCACTTGCCAGCCAGATACTCGTGCCGATCTGGTAAAGACTTCCAACGATTTTTCTTCGGCACAACCAGCGCGGAAGCGATGTTACGGAGCTGCACCACTTCAAAGTATGGCTTCAAAAGGATTTAAAAAAAAAGGCTCCTATAATTTGTTTTAAAAGAGAGGGGTGTGAAATTGTTGCTTTAGTACATAATTTTTGAAATTTTTTGCAAGCAAGGTATTTGTTGAGCATTTGTAGACTCGTTAGTTTGTGAAAACCAAGCAGCAACATCATTTTTAATACAGTTAGTTTTGATGTCTACATTTTGTATTACTTGTTGAGTCGTAGTGAGCCAACACTCAAAAAATGGGAAAATCCAAGAGGCTAAAGCAACAAAATGAGATGTTTGAGATCTTTTTAGATCTGGAAGTAAAGAGGCAAATGGATGCCTTTGCATTAAAATGCATTAAAAAATCTGTCGATGAGGGCATTCTCCCTCTAATTTCAGATGCCAAGACAACCAAGGAGGGTTGGGATACGCTTGAGAGGTGTTTTGGTGAAAGGGGGAGCATTGAATTTGAAGATAAAGGTGGATCTATAGCAATGGATCTACAGCGAAATGGAAATGAAGAATTTGTTAAATCTCACTGTGCTCGGCCACAAGTGGATGATGTCTTTGAAGAAATTACAGAAGTAGCAGAGAAGCAGCACGAAAATACTTGTGAACCGCACTGTACACATGTACAAGTGGATGAAGATTTGATGAATCCAGCAACAGAGATTGCTGACGGAAATTTGATGAATCCAGCAACACAACTTGCTGATGACGACTTGGTGATTCCAGCAAAGGAGCTTGATGACGATGATTTTTTTATTCCAGCAACAGATATTGTTGATGATGATATGGTGAATCCAACAACGGAGCTTGCTGATGAAGATTTGATCAATCTAGCAACACAACTTGCTTATGAAAGTGAAATTCCTATTGAAGTAATCAATGTTATGGGAAATCCCACTATTAATATTGTTGATGAAAATTTTGATCAATATTTGTTGGCTAATGATGACTGGTTGCAGATGATGCAACAAAAACATCATATTAGCATGATGCTATTTGGTGAGATAACCCCACTTGAGTCAATGGCAGACAGCCTGATTGCAACAACACATGTTAGTGAAGAGGAGACAAAGGCAGAGACAAAGATAAATATAGAGACAAAAACAAAGATAAATACAGATGCAAAGAAAGAAGTCTGCAAAGGGAAAGCAGAAACAGAGATAGAGGAAGAGGCGACGAAGGAAGCGCAACAGGATACGACTCTCATTGCAGAGCAGAAGGAACAAAACCAATGTGGTTTTGGAGATGTTTTTACACTTACCATTGATTACCAATGTGCAGGTAAACAGACAAATTATGAAGAAGAGTTAAAGTTTATTGAAACATGGCTTGCAACACCATGTCTAGATGAGGTCTACACAGAAGATGTATATATGAATGTTGAAGACAACATGCATGACGAACATGTCAATGAAATTTTCAGGTATTGGAGTTTTGAAGAGATAAAATATTATTATGATCTTCCGTTGTAACAGATTGATGATGAGAAGCGCAATACAGAAGACAATATGTGGCAACAACCCACATACAAGTCAATTCTTGAAGAAGTCCATGACACGCTTAGACAACCTGGAACAATAGAAGACCTGCACTAACAAATGAAGAAACTGAGGGTTGAAGAATACAACAAGAACAAAAAGTTGAGACAATTTAGAGGCTACAGAATCTAGAAGAAGAGAAGAAGAAAACTAAATCTAGTTGAAGTCAATATTTTTAAATTGTAAGCCTCGTTGAGACATAGACCAACAAATTTCTTAATTAAATTTTTATGTGGTTGTAATTAAGGGGGACTCAACCACTTGCTAAGTGTCGAAATCGTCCATTCAAATGTCCCAGTTCAGTTTCATTTAGTCGAGTTTTAGTTGAGTCAACCTGCACTCATTTAATATTGATGTCTCTAATGTAATCTTATTTCACTGATTCATAATATTGAAAAAAACAATCTTCTACTGCACCTTTTTTTTTTTCAATTCTTATCAAAAGATTGATAAATATTTAAAATATTTATTTTATAATATATTCGATAACTATTCAGGTCTCCAATGAGCCAAAGCCAAAATAGAGTTAATTCTCATTAAATAATGAAATAATAACTTGTAACAAAATTCGAGAGAATTTGGAACTTGTCCAACATTCAAGTCCCCACCAAATTGGCAAGAAAACAAAAGCGAACCTGTTGTATTCTAAAACGTGATATTTAAAGTGTACCTTTGTTAGGTTTCCTGTCACTTACCTTTTATGCAATTATTTACAGTAAAAGAGACCTGAAGTGACAGGACTATAGTTATTGCAACTTAGTGAAGTGATAGGACTGTAAGATTCGTTGCCAAGTTGAAGTGGCTGGCCATTTCCACGAACAGTGAGATCATTCGAGATGACAGGTGTGCTTTATGGAGGTACGGACAGTGTGAAGCAGATGGAAAAATAACAAAAGCATTGGATGAGGAGGAGGGACATCGTGTAATAGGAGCTAAATCAACGTCATGAGATCAATGTTATACAACGCTCTACATAACAATCTTTGGCAGCAGTAAAATGAATTGAACAGAATTGTACTTTAGTTATGATGCATAATAAGAAGAAGCGTAATTTAGTTATGATGTATAATAAGAAGATTAGATTTTAAATAAATAAAATTTTAGAATGCGTTGTTTTTTTTTTTTTTTTGGGGTGTGTGTGTGGGGGTGTGGGTGGGAGGAGATCAAAAGTAAGATTGAATTCATGAATATAGTACTTTTTTCTCCATATAGGATTATGATTAGGGAATTGTTAATTTTATTAAACATATGGCACACAATTTATTGTTAGTTATTTCATTATGAGTAGTCTAAAATTCCCTTAAGATTATGAAAAATTCTGACAGAAATTTTTGAAAATTTAAGCTACATTTGTCAAGCTTCATAATTTTGGGTGTCCCTGGGTTTTGATTTCTTTTTACCAAATTCGGGAAAAAAACAGACTTCCAAGCTATTTTGTTGCCTATGTGGACAACTCCATTTCAATTATGTGAATCCAAACTAAGAACTGTAGATTTAATGCATTCACTTAACATTTTTAAATTACTAGAGATTCAATGAACACTAACAATATATCTAGTTAATCATATACATTTAATTTTACAAAGAGTGTAGTTTAACTTTATTTGCTACACTTCCAACCTTCTTGACTTATTAAGCCAGCCCATTTATAGTGATTTTGTAGTGTTCCTTTCCATTCTCTTTAATCATAAAACAAGATTTTGAAAAATCACACTTAGATTCTTTTTCTTTTGTTGAAATCCACAACATTTGTCTTAATAAATGTTAATCATCATCATGGTTATATTATAAATTTTTACATTTGAAATAAAAAATACAATTTAAAATTTTTTATTTTTTCATCCCCAGTTAAAATAAATCAATCAACGATGGGCATTAAATAGTGATCAGCGCATTAAACAACGGCAGAGTGAAAATCAATTATCAGTAATCCTCACCATACTATTCCCAAGTCTACCAAATCAATATCGAAATGTATTAATATTATTTCTAAAATATATACCCCAGAAAATCTATCAAATCGATCTCTAATTTTTATTGTTATTATTGATGAAAAATTGGTAACTGTACTCTTACGGTGGTTGAAAATCGTAAGTTCAACTCTTTAAGAGCTCACTGTAACCCTTCCAATCTCATCAAACATTGCTACTTGGTCATAGGCAAGTTGCCCCAAACCCAACCGAACCGAGGCACAACTAATCTGTTAAATACATATGAAAATCGACACAGCTAAATACTGTTTATTTCAACTGGTTCGATCTGTCGTGCCTTAAGATAGCAAGATCAACATAAAATTACAATAATGGAATTGGAAGGCGGGGAGTTGGAACAGCCCAGAGTTCATGCTCCCTGGCTGCTGTGGCCCCAATTAACTTTTCAGTCATATCCAATTCCTGGTTCCCATTAATCTCCTCAGGAACCTTCCAGTTGAAGCAGTGCAAAAGCTGCGCTACCACAAAATCTAAAACTCGCGTTCCCAAGTCCGTTGCGGGACATCCTCTTTGTTGGATCCGAACGGAATCGACTTAAAATTTTCAACCTCTGAATCGACGGAGCTGCCATCTTCCATGAATCTCTCTGCCTTGAAACTTTGGGCATCCTCCCATGACTTTGGGTCTCTTCCAATAGCCAATAAGTTAATCAGAAGGCGTGTGCCCTTAGGGATTTCGTAGCCCAACACAGTGCAATCCTCTATAGAAAAGTGAGGAAGGCCAAGCGGCGCAGGAGGGTGGAGCCTAAGCGTTTCTTTCACCACGGCTCGTAAATAAACGAGAGAAGGCAGATCAGATTCACGTACCATACGCCCCATTCCAATTACGCGTTCCAGCTCCTCTTGAAGCTTCTTCAGCACCGGTGGGTTTCTGAGCACTTCGGACATTGCCCACTCTATGGTTATTGCAGGCATGTACGTCCCGGCGGCCAAAATATCCTGCCAACATTAATAAATCCAAGATAATTATCACATTTTATGAAAACCATTGAAATCTAATCCAAAAAAGCATATACAAAACAAAACAAATAATATACATAGATGACGGCTTTTATACTGTCTCGTGTAATTTGGAACTCCATAGCTTCATCTGCAGAGGCTCCAAGCAAAACATCCACAAGATCTGGCACGACGTTGGGGTTATTCTGCGAAACGTGCTCGTCTATTATTTTCTCTAGCAAGTTGTCGAAAATCTTATGGAGGTTCTTCAAGCGACGGTTGATACCTTGCAGATCCATCCAGGCCAGGTAAGGAATATAATCTCCAATGTTGGGAGAACCCAATAACAAAATAGTTTCCTTGATCGCTGAAATGATCCCTCTGCTGTACTCAATTAATTCTTGGTCACAATACTTCCGACCGAAGGCCATCCTGCAGATCATGGTGTTGGTAACGGCTGACACGGTTTTGGCGACACTCACAGGCTGATCTGAATTAGCAATAGAGTGAATCATAGCAGAGACTTCCTCTTCTCTTATAGAGCTGAAGGATTCTATGCGCCTGGAGCCCAATAACTGTAAAACGCAGAGCTTGCGCAATTTTCTCCAGTAAGCACCATACGGAGAAAAGACGATGTCCGAGAAATTATACATCAAATACTTACCAGCCGCGGATCGTGGTCTGCTGCCGAAAAACAGATCGTGAGTAGTGAGAAATTCCTTGGCAACATCTGGAGAAGAGACGACTAAAGTGAGGGCGGATCCGAGGCGGAGAGACATAAGAGGCCCGTATTTCAGAGAAAGAGCTGCCAGCGTTTGGTGTGGAAGCTGTCCCAGCTGGTGAAAATTTCCAATAATCGGCAATGGGAGCGGCCCGGGCGGCAGCCTCAATTTTGTAGCCCGGAAGCAGAAAACCCATCCTGCCCCCACCGACGCAAGAAGAATAGTGGCAAGTTTAATATAGAACTCTGCGAATTCGAGAACTGCTGGGCTGCGAGAACCCAACCCATTCGCCATTGTCGAGAATTTATCACGAATACGAAATCCCTCTCGCTGGATACAGGTATCGAAGAGGTAGAGCGATGCGATTATCAGGGCTGGAGGGGTGTAAAATCTAACTGTGAGTCATTTATCCTTACCTTATAGTTGTCATGTACATCCATCTATAATTAAAATATAGTTTGCGATATGCTGTGGCATGTTATATCTATGGGATGTTACGACTGCATTGTAGCTATGGTGCCATGTACATTCATTCAATAATTAAAACATAGGTTGCCTATATTGCCATATATTATCACATGTTATATCTATGCGATGTTACCATTGCAATAATTAAAACACAGATTTTCCTATATTGTCACATGTTATATCTATGCGATGTTACCATTGCATTGTATCCATTATTCTATCATTGAAAAGTTACATCTCATTGTATCCATTATTTACCATTGCATTGTATCCATTATTCCATTACTGAAAGTAACTTTTCTGGAAAAAAAAACAAATTTCATGGAGAACTATTCACATTCAGAACATGTTTCTTAAAAACAAAAGAAAACCATTCAAAACATGTTTCTTTTTATATAAATAAATTATATATTTACATGCATTAATATATTTAATTGATTAAGATATTAAAATTAATAATTTGAATAAAATTAATATTAATCTAATCATATAAAATTGAATAAATAATATAATGTTTTATCATTAAACATTCACCTTCATTATTATTTCATTCTCTCACTCTCTACTTGTTCTATTAATCATTCTTGCTCTATTTTTCTTATGCTTCCCACTCTCTATTTATTGCTCTATTTCTCTTCTCCTTGTCCTCGACCTTGATCCTAAAGATGGATCTTCATATAGACCACTCAAAATACTACTCTACTTCCAACATTTCATATTTAATAAATTAATAATTCTTTGGAATTTTTATGTTGATGTCTCTCTCCTTCCCATTGTGATTGTTCATTTAAATGGAAACGACAAAATTATATTATAGTGTACTTTGATGATGCTTTTCTAATACTAAAAATAGTAATCCTTCAAAATTCTAAAACTAATTAATAGTTTTTTTTTTTCTTTTTGAAAATTGATTTTTATTTAATTTTTTTGGGAACAACTTTAAAATACAAAATTGTAAAATTGCAAGAATTACTAGAAGTAAGTTGTGTCCTCTTTATTTCTATTTCTACTAGATTCACCCTTTACCTATGCCTTACTTATTTGACAGAGATCCAACAAATAAATAACATATCATTTAAAAAAGAGAATTCCACAACGAACAAACCATATAGAGTTTCTTGCAGTGAACATAAGATGACAAAACTTGACAAGTCACTTGAGTTTGGTTGAGTGAACATAAGAGGACAAAACTTAACAAGTGCCTGAGTTATAATTGTATTTTTAAAAATAACACAAGATATAGTTATTTTTAAAAACATTTATAAATATAGTTTAAATAAGTTTTAAAATATAAAATTGTAAAATAAAAAGAAATATTTGGGTAAAAACGCGAAGGTGGGTTACACTTTTGTGAGAAACGCCGGCGGAAAATTCATTTTTCCAACAGTTCGACCGAACTTTTATAAAAGTTCGGCTGAACTGTGAGAAAGTTCGACCAAACTTTGTAAATTAGTTTGGCCGAGCTCATTCTGCTATTGACATTAACGACGTATTAACGGAGTGGGTAAACATATTTTTGGCCGAAGATGGGAAAACTAGCAAATGAAGTTCGACCGAACTTTTTCTTATAAATATACAGGCCCGCAAATCTCGAGAGGTTTTGGGCTTGTTACGTTGTCTGATCTTCATTGTTAGTCGTTGCGCTGGTGTTTGTTGTTGCAGGGGCAAGAAGGTGAGAACCTGCTACATGTGTTTCTTTTTATTCTTTGTATTTTTGTCGATTTTAATGTTTTTTTTCTATTTTTTTGTTTGCAGGTTACAAATAACCAACGTCTTCGGCGATCTCTTTCCTCGTTGCAGCCTGCCTCATCATTTGCTGTCATTACATTCTGCCTCATCATTTGCTGTCGTTTACTGTCGTTGCGGCCTGCCTCATCGTTTGTTGTTGTCTCTAGGTAGATGAAAAAACTTGACCTAATGTCTACTCGTCTACTCTTTTACCTGCAAATTAAATGAAATGAAAAAAAGGGATAACGTCTATCATTTTTTTGTTATTTCTCTGCTAAATAAACTCTTAGTTTTATTGTAATTTAGACGGTTTTATTGTAATTCAAACTTTGCATATATTTCACATCTCTTTTTGTTTCTATTTCAGATTGTTTTTCTCGTTTAAGAGGAGATCCGAGGGATAAAAAGGGATTGTTTTCAGTTTTTAAACTTTGTACATCTGAGATAGTGTTTACTTTACAGATGTTTTTTGGTGTAAAAAATAGCTAAAATCTTGGTTTGACTCCTGTTTAGAGCTGTCTTTCCCCTTCATGGGAAGCCTGGGGGTAAACACAGGTGCATCTTCTTTAAAAACTTGTTATGGCTAGCAGAAACAGTTGTGCTGGTTTCCTTATACATGCAAATTCTATGTTTTTCTTCCATCTTTGTATGAGGAGAAAACATACAGTTTCTCTAAATGCCTATGGGCATATACTATGTGTACAAGTTGTCCAATCCTAAAAAGAAGTTGTTGTAGAATTTGTTTAATTGTGTACAATGGATTGAAATGGATAAATATGGTTGATTCATGTTGTACATAAGAGCTTGTTTGATTCTTAGACATCAGTTTTCCTCAAAGAATTGAAAATAATGTGTTATATTTTCTTTTTGATGAAGAAACCTCACTGCATTTTTATTAGTATTTATAACCCAACCTTTGGGCTCTTATTTATATATGTGATATATTCTTTATACAAGTTATATATTTAGAGACGTTATACCTTTATATCAGTTAGATGGGGATATTATTTATAACAATTACTATTTGCAAAACATGTTCAGAAAATGTTTAGACAGACATATAGAGAGTTTAGGATAGAAAGACTCATAACTATCCCATTAGAATCCATACTTTACATCAAATAACAGTTCGAACTAGGTTGAGGGAATCCATACCTGTATACTTATTGTTTGTTTAATTATGTATAATGGATTGATTCAACCTCTCCAGATCTAATATTTCGATTCTTTCCTTCAACCTCTACAGATCTAATATCTATGTGTTCTTCTTATGAACACCAACTCACAACTCTGTTCTTTTTTAAGTTTGTAGGTTGTATTTGTGTTATGTTTCTTCCTCAGACCTTTGTTAGATTATATTTGTCTTTCAGCATAATGTTTAATTGTGTACAATGGATTGAAATGGCTAAATATGGTTGATTGATGTCTACATAAGAGCTTGTTTGATTCTCAGATATCACTTTTCATCAAAGAATTGAAAACAATGTTCTTTTCTTCAACTTCTGCAGATCTAATATATCTGTTCTTTCCTTTTATTAGGGTCCTAAATTTCATAGGATCTCAAGGTGACTGAGTTTATTCTATCTTTCAAATTTATTTTGTAAAATGATTTCCAATCTGCAAATAATCTTCAAAAAAAAAAGGGAGATAACATAAAAAATCAAAAGAGGGTATATGTTATAAATAAAAAAAATATAGGATATGAAACCCATCAAAAAGAAGAATAACAATAAATTCTGAAAGTGTTGCACCTTCAAATGCCACTACTCTTAGTTTAACTTATTTCTGAAAATAAATTGTGTGCAGCTTGTTTAAAATGCCACAATAATTCAATAAAATTCAATCATATAGTTTAAGCATGACTAAATTAGGTTTAAATTGCTTGTTAATAGGTAGTGAAAAATAATTTGTCAAACTGTTTAATCTTTGACAGATCAATAGTTAGGTAGAAAATAAAAAGTAGATTAGTTGTTAAAAAGAAAAATGTTGAGTTGCTAGTCTAAATGGAATAAGTTATTTGTATGGTTTAAATCATGATTATAAATTCATATCCTAAAGTTTTAAACCATAGAAATATATCCCCGCCATACTTTCATTTCATTCCATTTCCCCTAAATCATTAAACCATACCATTTATCCCTTTTCATTTTCATTTTCCCTTAAGTCATTCCCTTTTTATTTTCATTACTGTACATTCAAAATCGCTTTTCACATCGGCCAAATCTAAAAATTATTTAATTTTCGTCTCCTACAAACCTTCTGAAATGCGATATTCTATGAAGTGGAACCCATTCACACGCCACACTTCCTTTTCATTTTATTTCCCTTAAAAATCATTAAAACTTACCCTTTTCCGCCTTTTTGCTTTATCTTTCTACTTTACCTTTTACATTGCTATATCATTGTTTTCACTTACCATCTGCCTTCCTGATTCCCCGATTGCGATTAAAGTGGGACCATTTATCCTTGACACATCACCATTTCCCCCACCATTCATCACACATCGTAAAATTGCAGATCAACGATTATAACTTTTTGCACTTCGCAGCAAAACCTTAAAACCTGCGATGCGTGATATCCATCCCATCATAAGATCGCAACTTTACATGTTTAACCACACCGTTTCGCATCACAAATATTATAACTTACCTTTTAAGCACCCACAAGGTATTTTTTTTAAGTTGCGATGCAGTTGGCCCCACCATAATACTCCGCTCACCGTTGTATGGTGTTCCTTCTCTACCATTCACATTCCATTTGCCACTTTATAAACTCCGCTGATGCAGTGGGATCCATATCCATATTGCCATATCATCCTCCAACAACGCAAATCAGACTTCGTTGGTTTTAGCGTTACGACATTTCCCTAAAATCTAAATTCTACGATATGCGGTAAACCATAAATATTGCGATGTGCGATGTGGGTGGGTCCCAATCGCATGTCGCACTTCACATGTTTTAGCATTCAACCCCCGCGCTCATAAAAAACCTTAAGAGTTTCTATTTGCGATAGGCGTCGGTTCCACCTTACCTGCCACGTCACCTCCTTCTCCTCACACTTCGTACTTTGCATATTTTAGAGTTTACCTCCGCCGCTTATAGAAAAACCTTTCAATTTGCGATTGTGATGGGGGTCCAGTCCCACCTTACCTGCCACGTCACCTCCCTCTTCGCATCACATTGCCGATTCCTTTTCTCTTATCATAAACTGTAAATATTGCGATGTGCGATATTTCTATAGATGTGATAAAATTCATAACTAAAGTCCACAGAATTTCAAGTCTGGGTATATGATTTTTTACGTTGTTTTATTTGAAAAAGCGTTAAACATGGCGGAAAGGAATCGAGTATCAAAAAGACACCAAGGGTCAAGTCGGGCAAAGGCTTTGCGGAAAGTTGATCATGTTGTAACTGCAAGAGCAGAAAGGGCGTTTATACAACAGTTTTTGCTAGTGCAACACTCATTTCATCTGTCAGCACAACAATAAAATGTGGTCCATGTCCTAACTTTTCCCACTACATTAGCACCTATAGTTACACATCGCATTTCATCGAAGCTATAATTTTGTAATAGCTGGAGTTTTAAGTTCAAGTTTAATTCTAAAAATACCATGTCTGTTAGAGACTTTATTATAGGAATTATTTTTGTAAAATTTTGTATAAATACTTCAGTTTTGGAAGTATCAAAGGTCGATTGATTGAGATCAGGACTATTTTTGTCTATTGAAGTACTGTAAGCTTTTTGAAAGCATTGGAGCATCAATAATAATCAGACCATTCATAAGATTCTTGTGGCTTAAATACTGGTGATGTTTTTCTTCTGTTTTTATGTTTCATTGTCATTTTTCATTATAATCATCTTAATTATAATTGTAAAGCAAAAAGCATGATGAATAGGATTTACTTTTGAGTACCTTATTCTGGCTGCGTTTACAATCATAATGTTTTCCACTAAAGGCCAAACTAAACAATTCTTAATTTCTCTTTAGTTCTACTGAATCTTTTCATATTTATGTCATAATCCATTTATAAATTTGAAAGATCCAGTGAATAATCCTAGCTTGCCCTATGTTTTCTCTGTGAAAAGTTGATGCAACTATCCAGTTATATTTTGACTCCATTACCCAATAGACATTAATAAATTGAATACAATAAATTTTTCAAAACCCAAAATAAACCTCAAAACCCAAGTACAATCATAACTAGCCTAAAAAATTATCCAAACAAAGTTAAATCTTATAGAGAGAGCCCTCTCTAAAACTGGCATGGCTAGATCCCAGTTTCCAGAGTTGGTTTGATGTTGGCGTATGTGATTAGTTCTCACAGTCTCTAGCAAATTACAAAACGTTAACACCTTCAACCTCTGCAGATCTAATATATATGTTATTTACTTCAACCTTTGCAGATCTAATAACTCTTTGTTATTCTTATGAGCACCAACTCACAACTCTGTTCTTTCATAATCTTGTAGGTTGTAGGATTTTGCTTTAATTTTCTGATGAAGATTGTCTACATCGTGGATTTATGAGTCGATAAACTGGAAAATAAGTTTCGCCTCCTATAGGAGCTGAATGCATCCACGTGATAAGATCAATGTTATACAACACCGTACATAATAATCAATGGCAACTATAAAATGAATTGAACAAAATTGTAATTCAGTTATGATTGCATAATAAGACTCCAGTCTCTTCAGCCAACGACATTTCAAATAAATAACATGTAAAGGACAAATTATTTTTGTTTTATAAAGTGAACATCACTTTACATACTGTTGATTTAATTTTTAGTCAAAACGAAATTAATCCATATTTCACTCAATATGATTACTATACTAATCCATGTTAAACCCAATATGATTAGATACAATATGCTTGTGGCATGGATAATAATAATAAGTGACATAAATAAATATAATGAATTAAAAAAAACTACTATAAAAACTACTAACGAAAAATTTACCTTAATATAGAAATTTATCCCCAACGATCACTTAAACAGGACAATGGAATACCACTTCATCTATACTCCACACAATTAGTTGACTATTCTAACATGCTTTTACTGCGCGATAATATCAAGAATGGCCAGCGTGCCTTTGCTTTCCACGCAATTAAAAAAACACGACTGAGCACCGCACCCGCATCATACGAGGTCGTGGCGGTTGGCGCGTTTACCATTCGAAGAGCAGATAAACATTCGAAACGGTTTTTAGCACAACTATAACAGTTTTTGTTGCAAATATTTTTTCTTTATCTCGATCTTTGACTTACGAATTGTTAATTTTATTAAACAGATTGTACAAAATCCATGGCTAGTTATTTTATTCCCAGTAGTCTTAAATTTATTTATTTTTAATAATTTAGAAATTCTTGTAAGATTATAATTTTATTTTGAAAATTTGATTACAGTTTTCAAACTTTTGTATTTTGAGTGTTACAGGGTTTTTGATGGTGTTGAATCTATTTCCGCCATTAAAAAAATCACATTCAAACGCTTCAATTACTTGATTTTCTGAAATTGTTTTACTGGTAAAAAAACTGTCTTCGTGGATATTTTGTTGCATCCTAGAGAACTCCATTTTCTTAAGTAGTGTGAATCCTTATATGACCATGTAATATCATCGCTTTAACGTATTCACTTAACATTTATAAATTACTAAGGATTCAATGAACTCTAACAATATCTCTGTAGTTAACAGTATATATTTAATTTTATAATGAGTGTAGTTTAACTTTATCTGTCACACTTCCAATCTTCTTGACTTATTAAGCCACTTCATTCATAGCAATTTTGAAGCACTTCTTTCTCTTTTCTTTGATTATAGAAACAAGATTTTGAAGAATCACACTTATATTCTTTTTCTTTTTCTTTTATTTTGAAAAATCCCACTTAAATTTTGTTTATTTTTCTTTTATTTGTTATAAACAACATTTATTTTAATAATCATTATATTATAAAATTTTACTTAATTTTTACATTTTAAAAAAAATAACATTTTAAAAATTTTAATTTTTAGAGTGAAAATCAATTATCAGTAATCCTCACCATACTATTCCCGCAGTCTACCAAATCAATATCGAAATGTATTAATATTATTTCTAGAATCTATTCCCCAGAAAATCTAGCAAATCGATCTCTAATTTTTATTGTTATTATTGATGAAAAATTGGTAACTGTACTCTTACGGTTGTTGAAAATCGTAAGTTCAACTCTTGATGAGCTCACTATAACCCTTCCAATCTCATCAAACATAGCTACTTGGTGGTAGGCAATTGGCCCCAAACCCGACTAAACCGAGGCACAACTAATCTGTTAAATACTGTTTATTTCAACATCAACATAAAATCACAATAAGGAATAGTCTATAATGCGACTTTTTGGAGAGGGTTGGATGTGGTAATGGATGATGATCATGCCATAGCATGGAAAATATTACGGTTTATCCTGATTTCATGGAAGTTACTTTTTCCAAGCTCTGTTCGGGGACGTTATTTACATAAATAGCTAGGTCTGTCAATGAACATGAACCACTTCACTGTCATGTCTACCTGACTCAGGTACTTTGCAAACGCTACACATAACTCCATTTCAAATTTCAAATTCCAGTTTTGAGCGCCCTTTATTTCAAATTTCAAATTTTAGTTTTCACCGTGCAAAACACTACATGAATGTCCATCCCTAGCAGGTTGGCTTCCTGTTGTATTTCTTCCATGGCTGCTTGATAACCAGCTGCTCTTTTGTTTTTGGTGTAGGCAGTTTTCTTAATTTTTTGAAGCCATGGATGCAACGGTCAGTCGCTTCATTATTTCATGTGGAAAAAAATGACGCTTTCCCCAGGGTAACGCAATTGTGAAACATAGCATCCTGTTCAATCAAATGTTGCCTCTCGGCCTGTCAATTAATACCTGGATGGAGGAACCATGGAAGCTGAAGGATTCCTTCAGCATGTTGGAAAAATATAGCTATAAGAAAATTAGTTTGTTGGATCTCCAAGATTTCTTCACTCGTTGCCACTTCAGCGTGGGGAAGCGGCTGAGAAAAGAGGAAATGGAGGGCATGAAAACTGTTGTCCACGCTGACAACAACGACTCTATGAATTTTGAGGAGTTTCACCACGCTGACAACAACGACTCTGTGAATTTTGAGGAGTTTCACCATGCTGACAAAATTGACTCTGTGAATTTTGAATACTTTCACTAGATTTCTGTGAAGTTTGAAGAGTTTAACCTGATTTCGTGGCTGATTACGCAAAAATTCGATGACAAGAAATAACATGTTCATTGTTCATGGTGGGATGTACACGTCAAATGCAAAGAAATAATAGGTTCAGAGCCGATGACTTCTTTTAAAGGATGACAAGGATGAATGAGAAAGTCCACCCAGTTGAGAACTTTCTCTTTGTTGAGATTGAAGCTTGTAAAAAGCCAGACTGGCTGACTTACATCCTCTGAGTAGAGGCATGCTCGATCTTCCACGGGCATTTCGTATAAATTTTTGGCTATCCCCATCATGATTTTCATGACATTCTCTGGCATGCCATGGTTCACTGTTGAAATGTTACTTTCAATAGTGGTTGTGCAAAGTCGCTTTCCATTTTCAATTTCCAGTTTTATGTCCTCCAACCGCTTTCTAAAAATGTAGTGAACAATCAGTTCAGATCTTGGTTGAATCGGCGCAGTTCGTTTTTGACATACAGTCTTTTTATTATGTTCGAGGACAGTCTCTATTTTTGGCAAAATAGAGTACTTTGTTTTTAAACACAATGAAGATATTTTTGTATGCAGACAGTTTATTTTTAATGTACGCTGTGGTTCCCACAACAGTGTCTTGTTGATATTGGAGGTCCGATGCGTTCAACACAATCGGAGGTGTTTTACATATCTTACAACCATTTTATAATCGCCCTCCACCGTAGCCAAGGTCCGCGGGTCCCACAGACCACGCGGCAGTTCAAACAACAGTGGCAAGTATTGAATCAGGGAGCTTTTGTTTATGGTTCGATTGAATAGTCAAAGGAACCGGACCCGATCCTTCCTATACATCAAAGTTAAGTTTATGATCTCAGGTCCGATCCTAAATTGGAATCGAAAGTCCGATGGTTGATGTTTTGTTTTTGTTTGAAGTCTGGACCCGATGGAGTTATGCAGTAGAGTTAAATGATCCATCACGTCCATTTATTAATCGACGATCGGAATTTTTATTTGGTCGTTTGTTTTATGTTGGAGTCCGGACCCGACGCCATGTTATATGGCAGATTTAAGAATTGGTCATTGCGTCCGATCCTCAATCGAAGATCGGAGTTTTCATTTGAACCATTTTGTTTTAATTAAAGTCGTGGACCTGATACTTTATAGATTTGATTTAAATCACAAGTTCAAAGCACATTAGTAATGTGGGCCCCCAACAGTTTTAAATAGATTTGTTTTTAATTTAGTTTGTTATGTTTTTAATATGCACAGCATATATAATGTAAAAGCCCATGAGGCAAATTAAAAAAAAACACACAGTGAATGTAGTTTTTTGTTTTATGCACAACAGTGCATTTTTCTCAGCAGAGATAGAGTGTTTATTTTTCAAGCTTAGCAGTGCATTGTTACTGAGAGACCGTGTGTGTTTTTGAGAGACAGTGAGGTCTCCTCTGGCACTGCGTTTTTGCAGTAGTCCAACATCATTGTAATAGTTTTTTTAAGAAATAGAAGCTTGTTTTTTAAGTGTGGAAACTCTGTCCTGTGAGTGAAATTTTTTTATTTTTCTGTGTTAAAGAGGAGAGTATTACTCTCTCCATTGTTGTTTTGGAATTTTCAAATATTCCTACATTCACTATCTGATATTAACAAAAATTAGTCATTATCTGTTAATTCTGGCATATCAACAAAGATGTATAGACTCTATGGTCTGCAAGTGTGACAGAAAATCAACCAAAAGTATTTGAGGGGAGGGAGAATGGTTGGTTAGGGATTGAAGTGTGTACATCCTCTTCACATGCACGTCGGATTTCGTGGACTAGTGTTGCTCTGTTAGGGCCATCCTTGTCTTTTAGGTCTATTACAGGAATGCTCTCAGAGTTAGAGATCTCGGACTTCTGTGGGCGTTCATGGGGAGGAAGGATAAATCTGTTCTGCACCTTCAGGGTCTATCTTCCGTTGGACATGAGCTGTTGTGTCCGCGCGTGCATTGCAGAAGACATGTTACTCCAATTTGTGTGATCTGGATAATAAAATGGGGAATTGGGCAGTGGATTAACTGTAGCCCGGTTTGAGGATTAAGAGTTTCACAAAATCCCAATAGCTAATGAGATTGGTTGCACATCAAAAATTGTTGAAGGGGTGGATTGACTTTCGATTGCTTGACGATGGTTGATGGACATGGGTTTTGATATTAGAGGCCGGTTAACATTAATAATTTTTCGAAGGCCATTGTCGGAAAATATTAAATTCATTTGCTTGTACTAATTTATTATTTTATGATATTAAATTCAGGAACCAATAAACATATGTGATCGTATATTTGCCTACTATTTGAATCTTTTTTTTTAAAGGTTGTTACTGCCTCCTTCTATATTATTTTAAATTGTTTTCAAATAAACAAAGAATACCGTGTTTTCAAACAAACCAAACCCATGATGTCACGGCCTCCATCACTATTTTAAATTGTATTGGAAAAATATGACAAAGAAGGAATATATAAGCAAACCAAGCCATCCCTCAAATGAAAATGAGAGACGATGTCGTTTCCAAATCTTTATTGCTGAACTGTGCCAGTCAAAACTATTTGTGCCATAGAGACTAGTTCATACATTTTAATATAATCCTCTACACATACATTTTAATATAATCCATTAAAATTTAGTGCATCTTGCTATCTTTCTTTAAAATTAATTTTACCAACGAAAATTTTGTCCAGCAAATTTTTCTCAATACTCTCCCTCTCTCCCCTTCCATTTACTTCTTTGCTCAGTTTCACAAAAGGCTTCACTTTCGAATTCTCTTCGACTCTCACAAACCCGTAAAATAAATTCGTTTTATTAAATTTATTCCATCTATTATACGGTTGAAATATTTCTTACATCAAGAATAAAAAGAGATCACTTGATGACAGGTTCCAATTAAACAAATTAGTTTGTTTTAGTTGCGTGATCTCGAAGAGTATGTTGACCCAATTGCATAAAAATATTTTAAAATTTAATATAAAAATAATTTAATTAAATCATAAATTTAATTTAGTATAAATTAAGTATTTCTTAATTATAGTTAATATTTCTGACATATCTTAATTCATATTAAATATTAATTAATATCCAATAAAAATATGGTATATAAGATTTTAAGAAAGTGTAAAATATTTAAAAATTTTCATTATTTTATTTACATAATATAAAAGTTTTTAAAAATTATTTACAAATATTTTGAAAAGTAGATCAAATTTAAGTAGATAAATTTAATAGAAAGTATTTTCAATTTTCAATTTTCTTTACTTAATAAAGAACAAGTTTTATTATAAAATTCATGAGAATTTGTTATTATTTTAACAATATTCATTTTCTATTTTTCATTTTCAACCCTCTTAATGCAACACAAAACTAATTTCATTATAAAACTCATGAGAATTTGTCGTCATTTTAACTATATTCATTTTCTTATTAATATTAATGGAACAAAAGATTTTTTTGTTTTTGAAATTGAAATCCAACCACCCATTACAATTTTTTTTTATGTTTAAAATTAAAATTGAAAATAGATATTCAACAATACAGTGTAATGTCTTTTTTTTAAATATAGATATATTATTATTATTATTATTATTAATTTAGATGAATAATAAAAATAAATTATAACTATTTCATATTATATTTTAATTAAAATACAATAATATATATATATATATATATATATATATATATGAAGATTTCTTTTTCTTAATTTTAATAGTTTTTAGAGTTAGACTTGAATTTATTTAATATTGTTGTTAGTTGTGGTTTATTATTGTACATTTCTTTAGGAGAGATATTTTTTATAATATAATATTTATATTATTCAAATCTAATAAGAATTTTTGTAATTGTTATTTTATTAAAACTAATATAGATTTGTCTTTATTTTAATTTTGGATCTATTAAATACAAAGAGGGATAAATCTCTTAAAATTCAAATTTAAGATGGATCTATGTTGGTTGTGTGTGCACGCTTTCCTTCATGTATCAACTCCTTGATTAGAATACAAGGAATTTAACATAGTTGTCTATGCTTGGCCTAGATCCATATTAACTTCGGATCTACCAAGCACCACCAGGGATTAATTCTCTTGAGGTGAAAATCTCTTTTAGAATAAAAAGAGATTTATTCCCTCTCGGTGTTTGTTAGATTAGGAGTTAGATGGATCTAAGCTAGTTATTAAAATACTTATGATTGGAGTAGTCCATAATGCGACTTTTTGGAGAGGATTGGATGTTGCCATGGATGACGGGCATGCCATAGCATATCAACTACTTACGGTTTATCCAAATTTCCTTGCAGCTACTTTTTCCTAGCTCTTTCATGCGACGCTCGTTTACATATATGGTGTCGTTCTCCATGTCTGACAACAAACATGACTCGCCTTCACTGTCCTATCCAGACAACTCAAGTAAAGCATGGACAGATACCGGAATGAAACAATTAAAACATTGACAGATCTGCACGTAGCTCTATTTCAAATTTCAAATATCAGTTTTGAGTGCCCCTCTATTTCAAATTTGAAATTTTAGTTTTTCACCGAGAAAAACACTACATGAATGTCCATGCCCTGGAGGTTGGCTTCCTTGTACAATTATTCAATGGCTGTTGGATAACCAACTGCTCTCTTTTTTTTGTGCAGGCATGGTTTTCTTAAATTTTTGAAGCCATGGATTCAACTGTCGGGTGTTTCATCATTTCATGTTACATGTGGAAAACAATGACACTTTCCCTCGGGTAAATTTAGTCTCTCTGTTTCATCGACCTCCATTTGCTGTTTGGCAACGATGAAATTGTGAAACATAGAACCCTTTAAATTAAATTTTCATTAAAGTCGTGTTTAGGGACACACTAAGCGGTTTCCTCCATGGCTTATTTGCATTGAAATGATCTGATTTGAAGATGGACGTCCATTGTGATGCATACAATTTGACATTCAAAGGTCGATGACAATCAGATCTGTTTGGCATTTAGGGTTTGGTTAGTCCATCTAGTTTTTTTTCAAGCTTCTCCAATTCATGTGATAGAAAATGTAGGAAATGGGTTACATTTTTAGAGTTTTAAATATTTCATTTTTCTCATTTTTGTAATGTTTCATTAAAGTGTGTAATATTGTGATGGAATTTAATTTCCAATGAGAGAATAATGCAAACACTTTTCATGTGGGCACAATCCTTTACATTCAATGTAAGACTTGAAATATGATGATGGTAAGTTAACGATATGTTCGTTGGAGGCTAATTTCATGATCTTATGAACTTCAAAAAAATTTCAGAGTGTGCATATTTGGTGGGTTTATAAGAGGAATTCTCTAACATTGTTAAAAGTTACTACTTGTAAAATTCAATTTCTCTCACTCAAGCTTTGGTAAATCGATTAGCTTTGTAATATGAGAAATCGAATTGAGTCATGAATCGAGTTATCGTATTAAAAGAAATTCATTGAGAATTATAAGGAAAATTTATCTGAATATATTAAGAGAATGAATAATTAATTTTATTTTAAATCAAAATAAAAACAAAAACAAATGGATTATAGCTTTAAAATTTGTTCTTATTTGAATTTATTAAGAGAAAATATAATTAATTTTATTTTAAATAAAAATAAAAACAAATAGATTATAGTTTAAAAAATGTTTAGTTAAATTGATAATAAAATTTTTTTTAAAAGAAATTAAAATTAGGGTAATGAAATGGAAAATATTTTTTAAATGTATATAATATTTTTTATTTGAAGATAATATATATATATATATATATATATATATTAAAGAAATTGAACTATCATATTTTTTCTATCACTTTTGTTTGTTTAGCTCGATCCTGATATGGTGACATTCTGTTTGTTTCCTCGTGGTGATTTCACATTTCAAATTTGAGTTTTGAGCGCCCTTCTATTTCAAATTTAAAATTTTTATTTTCACCGCGCAAAACACTACATGAATGTCCATGCCCGAGAGTTTGGCTTCTTGTTGTATTTATTCCATGGCTACTGGATAACCAACTGCTCCTTTGTTTTTGATGCAGGAAGTTTTCTTAATTTTGGAAGCCATGGATGCAACTGTTAGTTGCTTCATCATTTCATGTTGCATGTGGAAAATGACGACGCTTTCCCCCGGGGTAACACAACTGTGAAACATAGCGCCCTCTTCAATCAAATTTAGCCTCTCTTCCTATCAATTAATACCTAGATGGAGGAACCATGGAAGCCAAAGGAGGCCTTCAGCATGTTGGAAAAATATACCGATAAGAAAATCAATTTGTTGGATCTCCAGGATTTCTTCACTTGTTGTCACTTCAGCATGGGGAAGCGGCTTAGCAGAGAGGAAATGGAGGGCATGATAATTGTTGTCCATGCTCACAAGAAAGACTCTATGAATTTTGAGGACATTCATTGGATTTATGTGAATTTTGAGGAGTTTCACTGCATTTCGTGGCTCATTATGAAAAAAATCGATGAAATAAATAAGCCCAGATCCAACATTGATGATGGTGAAATGTGGCCATTGGAGGCGTTTAATATGATGGATTGTGAGCACAAAGGATCTAAAGGCCACTTTCTCCTCTTCCTTCTCCTTACATATCGCAAAGATGTGGTTGCATGTTCGAATCTCAGGCCAATGGAGATGACGATAATGTAAATTTTCATTAAATTCTTGTTTGGGGATATAGGAAGCAGTTGCCTCCATATCTGATTTGCATTGAAATGATCTGATTTCAAGATGGATGTCGATTGGGATGCATACTACTAGACATTCAAACGTAGATGACAATCAGATTCATTTGGAAATTAGGGCTTGGTTGGTCCATCTAGTTTTTTTTCAGGCTTCACCATTTCATGTGATGGAAAATTTAGGAAATGGGTTACATTTTTAGAGTTTTAAATATTTCATTTTTCTCATTTCTCTAATTTTTCATTAAAGTTAGTAATATTGTGATGGAATTTAATTTCCAATGACAAAATAATGCAATCACTTGTCATGTGGGCACAGTATTTTAAATTTAATGTAAGAATTGAAGTATGATGATGCTAAGTTCACGAGTTCATTGGAGGCTAACTTCGTGATCTTATGAACTTCAAAATGTGTTCACGTTGTGCACATCTGGTGGGTTTATAAGAGACAATATAGAATGCTTAACATTGTTAAATGTTACTTCTTCTAAAATTCATTTTTTCTCCCTCAGGCTTTGGTAAGAGATCAGATTGAGTAAATCCATTAACTTTGTAATATGAAAGATCGAATTGAGTCATAAATGAGTTATTCTCTGAAAGTTTGAGAATTTCAAGGAAAAGTTATTTGAAGTTATTAAAAGAATATATATTTTTTAAATTAAAACAAAAAAATAGAATGGATAATAGTTTAAAAAATGAGCTATAGGAAGGTCAATGAGAATGTTTAGAAAAATTTATTGAAAGTTACTATATATATAATAGAATGGATAATAGTTTAAAAAATGAGTTATAGGAAAGTCAATGAGAATGATAAGGAAAAGTTATTTGAAGTAATTAAAATAATATATATTTTTAAACAAAATAAAAAAAATAGAATGGATATTAATTTAAAAAAATGTTTTGTTAAATTGATAACAATATTTATTTATTTTTAAAAAATTATTGTAATGTAATCTAAAATATTTTTAAAATATATATAATATTTCAGATTTGAAGTTAAAAATGATAATTGAATTGAATAAAAAAAAACTATGAATAATAAATGGTCACATATTTACCAAAAAATTGAAAAAAAATATATACCATATTAATATATATTTAAAAAATTAAAAAAAATATTATTAGTATGATTTTAATTATTGAAAAAAAATACTTATTTTAAAATATTTGAAAACAAAAATGAAATCTTTTCATTTAGAAAAATTTAAAGTATATAATTAAAAATTTAGAAAGAAGAAAAAAAAGATTGGTATAATATGTAAAATATATGGATAATAATTTTTTTTTTTTTAAATATGGAGAAAGAAAATTAGTTCTTCATTATATATATGGATTTATTCATCTTTTTTGAAAATGAATGAATAAGCTTTAAAAAATGAAACTAGAGGATATCAATAAAAAATAAGATATTTCAATAAAAGGTATTATGAACAACAAAGAAATTCCAAAATTATGAAATCGTAATAGAGATTAATAAATTATTTAAATAAATACTTTTTCAAATCAAAATTTAACTTAAAATAGTTAATGAAGTGGTTACTATATAAATTAGAGATTAATAAACTATTTAAATAAATATTTTTTCAAACTAAAATTGAACTTAAAATAGTTAATGAATTGGTTACTATATAAATTAGGGAAAGAACATGACATACATGGTCATGAAATTTAAAGGACGAACCAAACTTATATGTTTTTGGGAGTTTTTTTCAGAAACTAATTAGTAGCTTAACCTATTTATTTAATAAAGAAACTTGTTTTCTTCATAGAACTTAAGGTGACGTTTCTCACACTTATAGAGTAGTTAGACAACATTATGATTGCTAAAAAATATTTATGAACTAGTAAATTTTGTAGCTATTAATAAGTTTCTCGAAATGCTCTCATTCACTATTAATAGGTTTCAAAATACTCTCATTCTTGGATGGATTCTTGGGATACAATTAGGTTCTTATTTCTAATGAAGATATATTGAAACCCACTTTCAAGGCCAAATGGGACAGATAAAGATACAATAGGGAACCATCTGATTTATATTGGGAACCACTTTTTTTTTTTTTTTTTTTTTTTTCTAAATTACTCTATTTCTATTATAAACATTAAAGTACAAAACTGCCTCGGTTCAGCTGAGGAAGCCTGATACCGGGCTTGAAATCCACTGTCTGTCTAGCTATGGAGCTGCCCATTAACGGGAAACCAGCTTTTTTGTCAAAGTTGCCACCGCCCAGGAACTGGGAAACCGGTGCTAAGTCACTTATATCACTTACATACAGATTATCAAAACTTAAAAGTGCCAAAAAATACATGCAGCTTTGTCTGCTGTGAGTGACTATTGAAAACAAAAATTTATCAAAAATTCTAGCACAGAAATCATACTGAGAATCGATCCTGGAGAAATTAGTCGGATTCCGGATTCTCTTCCTCGATTCGGCAGCCATAGTGATCTTCCGCATCCTCTTCATCGTTCTTATCAGCATCTTCACCAGACGGGCCAGCTTCCATCAGCAAGTGCGCCTGTCCTGGATGAGCAGTTGCAGAGACAGGCGGAAATCCGAGGGGGTACGAGCTAGGACCGGGAGCAGGGCCAGAGGGGGGCTCAAAGCTAGGCTTAGAAGGGGAGTGCACAGGGTTAAGCGGTTGAACAGGAGGGAGAGTAGTTTCTTCCCGCAGTGAAATCGTAATGAGGGCAGTAATGGAGGGCCGGTCGTAGGCACAGTCGAAACGCAGCTCCACTTGTTGCGTTGAGTGCTTTGTAAAATGACTGCCAGGGCGTAGAGGGGGGCCGGAAGCCTGAAGCGGGGGAGGCGACTGAACATTCAGAGCGGGAGCACGAGGCGGGTGCGAGGGCTGAGGAGGCGCCGGGGCAACGCTGTCATGGAGACGACCAGCAAGATCAACATACAGAGGAAAGTGATGCCCTTCAGCTTGGTCCATGGAGTAACCTGCATTAGAATTGGAGGGTCGCTCGCTCATGGACCTGCCTCGAGAGGCACTTTTCCTGCAAGACATTCTTTGCCTGAGCCTGGGCATACTGAAATTCCGGGAGGAATCCGACCAGTTGCCAGAAGGAGCTGCAGGAATGGAGTTAACTTGACCAATATTAACAGGAGAAGAATGAGAATTGAACAGAACAGGGAAGAAGTTACTATAAGCAAACCGATGGCCTGGAAGCGCGTCCAAACAACAATGCAAAGAGCGTCTGCGACCTGAACCAATGCAAGCCTCACTGAATGCACAGCCGCCCGGGCAATGCGAGCGCAGAGGTGACAAAGGTCGGCGAGCAGAGCCGAAGCAATCCGAGGAATGCGAGCAATGGTGCTCCATTTGAGGACTGGTGCGGCGAGCAGGACAATTCGAATGACGGCGAGGAGGAGTAATTAACAAGTGCTCGGGATTAATGAGCTTGCCATTAATAACACCATGGGGGGCCATGTGGCCACCCCAGGTGAACCTCCTTGGTGTGTGCGCCAGGCCTGGAGGCCTCTTAACCCATGTTGTCATCCGCATCCGGAAATATTGGGAACCACTTTACTTGTGGGAACCATCTTAGTTATTTTATCATTTTCATGCCAATCTTGCCATGCTTGTTACAACTTTGCAAGATGTCTAGCTGGGATATATCTTCATTAAATGTAGCCAAACATCATTTCCATGTGTTTTGATATGTTATACATATTGAAACCACCATTTTCATATGTTGACATCACTTGTTAATCAAATACCCAACCTCTGGTGCTTTCTTATTTCATTTGTTGAAGGCATTTTTTTTGAATTGTATTCATTATCCACATGTGAAAATGAGACATGAAAACTAATACAAAGAAGCACGAGAGCATGTTAAATTACAAACTCACATAAGACAGTCATATAACAAATGTGCAAATGAGTTTGGGAAAATATTATGCAAAAATAATGACATGTATGCAAGATGAAATTAAAATCGAAGTGTGGATAAGCCAGATAATCAAAACGGTCATCAAATTTCAAGTGAGAATATTTCAAATGAAAACAATCAAGATCAATGATTCATGATGCAAAGAAAAAAGTTGCATTCAACATAAGGATTGTTAAATCACACACAAAACTAATAGACAAATATAAAAGATAAGATGTGAATTGCATTTATTATTCACAATGTATACATTTATAATACATTTTTATGACTCTTGGATTCATATTCGAAGGTCTCTTTGATGCAATGCTGAAGAAGAATTAAAAAAACTCAATAAAAACCCATAGCTTCGTGTCAAAGGCTCCACAGAATCGGCTGTCTATCCTTTCAGAATAACTTACAACTTTTAACGCGCCCAAAACACTTTCCACGATAGCGAGACCACTTCTGCGATCCAACGGTTACGATTTAATCACAAAATCGCAATCGCAATATCCCCTTCGTCAGGCTCCTTAACCTTCAATGTCGTGATGCGATATGGATCAACGATGTGATGTGGATCAGCGATATTCCCTTTGAAATGGGTTTCGGTGATGCGATATGGATCGATGATGTGATATGGATCGCGATGCGATATGGAAAACACAAAATAGTTTGATGCGATTGGTTTCTCCAAACCCGATAACAATAAATCTCAACTTTTATATCGCTTAAAATCCGGTCTCTGTTTAAACGTGGGTTTGGCCCAATACATAGTGTATTTTGGGTGTTTCTGTCTATGGAACCAGAATGATACAATACGCCACCAATTTTTCTTTTAATGAAACAATTCCTTTAAGCAAAAAATAAATATACAGGCCAACACCAAAACATTCGAGACCTCCATGGGCTGGTTAAGGAATGATACATGCAATCTGTTTCAAATTAAATAAACAACAAAGAGTCTTGGCCTTAGGTCAGATTACACAGAATAATACCTCTGTCTCTAAGCAAATATAATTCCAAAAACACTCTCCAAGCACTCGCTCCACTGCTGCCTCTCCAAAAAAATCCCCTTTCTCATTACATTCTTCCTATCTTTTATTCACTCGAATATCTCTCTAGCAATAAACAAAAAATCCCCTATTTCTTAGTTCTCCCTCACACCTATGCAAACAACTCTATCTCTAAATCTAAATAAATATAATCTCTAACTTATTACATAAATGAATTATAACAAATCGCTGATAGATCCAACCCTCTCAGTAAAACTAGTTTTGACCCATCAGTCAATGAATTTCAACCTATCTAGCCACAACATGTGAACAAATTTTCACATTGTTGGCTAAGTCTCGATGCTCCTACATCAGAATCTAGAGGAAGAAATTTCTTGTCTTACTCCATACTTTTGTGGTTTTGTTGTTGTTAACCAACTAGAATCTTCCACTAGCTGCTGCTTCCATTTGACTAGATACTGGAAATATGTCTACCCTCTAGTTTTCTTGGATACTCTTTTATCCAAGATAACTTCAACTTCTTTCTTGATTGCTTTTGGTACCTGTTCCTTGCAATTCACGGATCGAAATTCATCACCTGTATCTTCTTTCTGCAACTATGTCTCTGTCTCTCTGAATGAATATAAGTCCGCAACATTAAAAATCAGCGATATTCAAATCCCTTCTAGCAACTCAATCTCATATGCATTAGCTGAAAATTTCCTTATAATTTTACAAGGTCCAATTCTTTTCATTTTTAGTTTGTTGTAAGTTTTTGTAGGAAATCTCTCTTTCCTCAAATGCACCATCACTAAGTCTCCCACTTGAAACTCTTTCTCTCTCATTTTCAGGTCTTCTCTCTGCTTGTATTTACCGTTGTTCTCCTGCAATTTATCTTTTACTTCTTCCTGTAATATCTGCATCTGTTTGGAAAAATCTTCAACACTTGCACTCCTGGCTTCCTGTTTTCCCAAATCTCTAAGCTCATACACTCCTCTTGGATGCATTCCAAAGACTATCTGAAATGGACTCATTCCAGTGCTTCGGTTTGGTGTATCATTGTAAGCAAACTCAGCTTGAGCTAATGCCAAATCCCACTGTTTGGGATTTTGATATACGAAACTCCTTGATATATTCTCCAAACTCCTGTTCACTACTTCAGTTTGTCCATCTGTTTGAGGATGGTATGCTGAACTAAAACTGAGATTAGTTCCCAGTTTCTTCCAAAGTGTCCTCCAAAAATTCCCTACGAACTTGGTATCATGATCAGATACAATGCTTATTGGTAAACCATGCAATATGTGTGTCGCATCACTAGTTTTCCTACATGCAATGAAATGTGCCATTTTGTAAAATCTATCTACTACAACATAAATGGAATCATTCCCTCTCTGGGTTTTTGGTAATCCAAAAACAAAATCCATGCTAACTGGATCCCATGGTCAGTCTGGTATTGGTAATGGCTGATACAGTCCTGTATTCTGACTCCTTCCTTTTGCATGTTGACATATCCTGCATTTCTCAACAAACTTTTTAACATCAGTTTGCATTTTGGGCCAGAAATAAAATGCATTCACCTGAGTGAAGGTTTTGTCTTGTCCAAAATGATCAGATATCCCTCCACTATGCTTCTCCTTGATTATGTTCTCCCTCATGGAACATTTGGGAATACATAGTTTGTTATTTTTGAATAATAAGCCTCCTTGAATGAGGTATTCCATCCATTGACTTCTGTTATGGCTCACTGGATTTTGAACTGTTGTGTAGATGTCTCTAAAATCTTCATCATCCTTTTACATTTCTATCATTTCCTCAAAACTTACAACACCCACTTTGAACTCTTGCATAATAAAACTTACCCTGCTCAATGCATATGCTACTTTATTAGACTTACCACTCTTATGCTTTATTACAAAAGTAAAACTTTGCAGAAATTCTACCCATTTAGAATGCTTTTGATTCAACTTAGGCTGGTTATTGATAAACTGTAAGGCATGGTTGTCTGAATACAGAATGAATTCTTTCAGCAACAGGTAATGCCTCCATTTTTTTAACGTCTGCACAATAGCATAAAACTCCTTGTCAAAAGAAGAATATTTATTCTTTGCATCATTCAGTTTCTCGTTGAAATATGCTATTGGCCTTTGCTTTTGACTTAGAATTGCACCAACTTCTACCCCACTTGCATCTGTTTCTACTTGAAAAACTTTCTCAAAATTAGGCAATGCTAAAATTGGCTCCTCTATTATCTTCTTATTCAGCAATTGAAAGTTTATATCAGTTGCTTCTATCCATTGAAATGGCTGATTTATCTCTTTGATAGTCTCAAGGATTGGTGCACAAACTTGACTAAAACCTCTTATAAACTTTCTATAAAAACTTGTAAGTCCATGGAATCTTCTTACCTCAAATATACTTCTGGGAGTAGGCCAATTCCAGATTACTTGTACCTTCTCCAAATCCATCTTCAAACCTTCTTTGGAAACTAAAAATCCTAAGCACACCAGCTCCTCCTTCATAAAACTACACTTCTTCAAATTGATTAGTAGTTTCTCCTTCTGTAGAGTTCTCAGGACCAACTTAAGATGTTCTAAATGTTCCTCCTTAATTTTGTTGAAAATCAGAATATCATCAAGGTAAATTATGACAAATTTACCTGCATACTCCTTCAAGACTTCGTTCATTAGCCTCATGAATGTGTTGGGTGCATTAGTGACCCCAAAAGACATCACTAACCACTCATACAATCCACTATTTGTTTTGAAGGCAGTCTTCCATTCATCGCCTTCCCAAATCCTTATTTTATGATACCCGCTCTTCAAATCTATCTTAGTAAAGTATCTGGATCCACTTAAACAGTCCATTAAATCATCCATTCTAGCTAAAGGAAATCTGTACCTGATTGTTATCTTGGTAATAGCTTTGGAATCTATGCACATGCGCCATTCTCCTCCCTTCTTCAAACTGAGTACTGTCGGTACATCACACAGGCTAAGAATTTCTCTGATCAGCCCTTTTTCCACAAATTCATGTATTTGTCTTGCAACCTCTGCGTTTTCTTCAGGAGTTAGTCTATACACAGCTTTATTGGGTAGACTTTCCCCTGGTATTAAGTTGATATGGTGACTAACACTTCTAACCGGTGGTAATACACTCGAAAATTCATCCACAATGATATCCATAAAATTATCTAACCCAGCTTTAATTTCTTCAAGCAAATCATTTAAATTTGTGGAAGTCAAGATTACCTTGGGCCTCCCTATGATGGAAAATTTCAATTCCTCAATTTTGTCAACCTCCTGTAGCAATTATTTACCACTTATGAACATGATATTGTTTTCAAGTAATCCTTTATCTGCATCGTTCTTGAATGGAAACATCGTGTGCTTGTTTCCATCCTTCTCTATGGTATAGGTGTTTCTCCTTCCATCATGAACTGCTTTCCGATCAAACTGCCATGGTCTCCCCAATAATATATAACGTACATCCGTAGGCATAACGTCGGATAAAATCACTTCTTTATACATACCTATTTGTATTTCAACATTGCACTGTTCTGTCACAATGATTTGATGGCCCTTCTACAACCAAGACACTTTGTAGGGTGCAGGATGTACTGTCTTTGTTAACCCAAGCTTATCCACCATTTCTGTGGACACAAGATTATCAGTGCTTCCACTGTCTATTATTACCTTACAACACTTACCTTTTGATTTACAGGTGGTTCTGAACAATTTCTTTCTCTGTGCAAGTTCTCTAGTCTCATTCTCTGCTCTAAGCAAAGTTCTCCTCAACAACAGTGATTCACCTTCTTCAGGGGGTTCTTCTTTCTCCATATGTTGTGGTGGTTCTGTCTTTGCCTTAGCCACATTTTCATTCCTCTAACTTGCTGATTTATTATGAGGATAGTCCCATGACATATGACCCCACCCTCAACATGTATAACACCGAACATCTCTTCCTCACCCTCTTCCTCTGGGCATGAATCTTCCTCTCCTAGATTCTCCTCTATGTGGTGTGCTACTACTTGAGCTCCCTACTTCATGCTGATGTTGTGATCCTCTGGATCTGGTAGTTCCTCTACCTCTAGCTGAGCTTTTCCCTCTATTTCTCTGACTCTGCTTCCTCAAGATCTTCTCCTCTGCCTTCAAACTCGCTTGATAGGCATCCTCAATAGTTTTCAGACTTAACAAGTTAATCTCATCTTGTATCTCATACCTTAATCCATTAATATATCTAGCTACCTTTTCTAGATCATCTTCAACATGACCAGAGTTTATAAAATTCTTCAGTATATTCCTTAACTGTCATCCCTTTTTGTTTTAAGTTCTGCAATTTTATAAACAGATTTAATTGCTAATCCTTCGGCAAAAACTTAACTTTCAACTTGCTTACCATTCTGTCCCATTACTTAATTTTAGACTTCCCTTTTCGCTCCCTGGATAGTTGCAATTCGTCCCACCATAACGCTACACGGCATTTCAATCCCGTGGCTGCAAAATTCACTTTCTTCTTATCATTGACTTATTCATAGTCGAAGTACTTATCCAACGAACTTACCTAGTCCGTTAGCGCTTCCACATTAAGACTTCCATCATATAAAGGCACTTCTATCCTCGGTTGACTGTTGGCTTTGACTAGCATCTTCATGACTTTTGCTGCTTCATTTTATTCCTCCACTTCTTCGTCTGTGGACTCTTCCTCATCGGCACTAGCAACTCCACCCTCTGTCGCTCTTCGCTATGTAGTTTCCATGATAGCCATTCTTGTGCGCAAATGTCAGATCTCATCTAGCAAATTTGTGTTTGCTATAGGTCTCCCTCGACCTATCCCAGCTCCTCTTCTGGGAAGCATTCTATCTACGATGCTCAAAAACAACGTAACAAGCTTTGATACCAAAAATTGATGCAATTCCAAAGAAGAAATCAAACAACTCAATAAAAAACCACAACTTCATGTCAAAGGTTCCACAGAATCGGTTGTCTATCCTTTCAAAATAACTTACAACTTTTAATGCGCCTGAAAAACTTTCCACTGTAGCGATACTGCTTCCACGATCCAACAGTTACAATTTAATCGCAAAATCGAAATCACAATATCCCCTTTGCCAGGCTCGTTAACCTTCAATGCCGTGATGCGATATGGATCGGCGATGCGATGTGGATCGGAAATATTCCCTTTGAAATGGCTTTCGGCGATGCAATATGGATCGACGATGTGATATGGATCGCGATGTTATATGGAAAACACAAAAGAGTTCGATGCGATTGGTTTCTGTGGACCCGATAACAATAAATCTCCGCTTTTATATCGCTTAAAATCCAGTCTCTCTTTAAATGTGGGTTCGACCCAATACTTAGTGTATTTTGGGTTTTTTTTTTCTATGGAACCAAAATGATACAATATGCCACCAATTTTTCTTTTAATGTAACAATTCCTTTAAGCAGAAAGGAAATATACAATCCATCATCAAAACATTCGAGACCTCCATGAGCCGGTTAAGGAATGATACGCGCAATCCATTTCAAATTAAATAAACAACACAGAGTCTCGGCCTTAGGCGAGATTACACAGAATAAGACCTCTGTCTCGAAACAAATGTAATTCCAAAAACACTCTCCAAGCACGCGCTCCACTCCTTCCTCTCCAAAAAAATCCCCTTTCTCATTACGTTCTTCCTATCTTTTATTCACTCGAATATCTCTCTAACAACAAACAACAAATCCTCTATTTTTTATTTCTCCCTCACACCTATGCAAACAAATCTATCTCTAAATCTAAATAAAGATAATCTCTAACTTATTACATAAATGAATTATAACAAATCTTTGAGAGATCCAACCCTCTCAGTAAAACCAGTTTTGACCCATTAGTCAATAAATTTCAACCTATCTAGCCACAACATGTGAACAAATTTTCACATTGCTAGCTAAGTCCCGATGCTCCTGCATCACTCTTGGACTCCAATGATTGTTCAACTTCCACCTCATAACACTTAGCAGATTAGGTGTCCAACATTCCCTCCTTAATCTGAAGGGTGAGTCTAAGAAGAGATCTCTAATAAAAAAATACAATAATGCATGACAGCAATAAGCTGAATTTTCTCTCTGAGATGATGACATAATGTGGGAGAACTTGAGGTTTCAACCAGCGACGGTTTAAGGATGACCACCAACATTGGAACGCTTAGTGCAATTCCTAGAAATCTTCCAAATCTAGTAAGAAGTTGAAGCCTTCTACTAGAGGAAGTTCTCCCAATTTTGTGAAAAGGGAGACTTTTGGGTCTCAACCTGGAACGCTTTGTGAAGTTCCCAAAACTCTTCCAAATCTGGTAAGAAGTTGAATTCTTATGCTAGAGGAAGTACTCCTTAATGCTTTGAAGAGTGATGCCATCAATCTAAAAAAGGGAGGTCTTTAACGTGTGGAAAAAAGGGATAATCTCAACTCGAAAAGGGAGGTCTCAACCTGCAGTGGTTTAAAGGAGCCCACCAACCAAAGAAATTCTCATGGGATTCTTCGTCTCTATCTACAACTCTGAATCTGGGTATGCATATATTTGGCTAAAGGATGAGGCAATAGGTTTAGGTTATGGCATAGGCTTGCTTATTTTATCTTTGGAACTTGTAAATGACCATCGATTCCCCGCCCCCCACCCCACATATTAGATACAAGGTGAGAAGATGGAGAAAACTCAACTGCGAAACTTTTTAATACTCTAGAAGAAATTGTGACATATAAATTAAATTTCTTGGTTTTTGAATCATATGGCTAGGAAGCGATCCATCCAACGTGAATCCATGCTCTTGCAAGAGGTTGGTTTCTAAAGAATTTTTTTGAATAATGAGTATGTTGACCACAATGTTTACATAGGTGAATATCAAAACAATGATATTTCACATGGCCAACTATGTCCCAATGTTGGCATTAGAAAAATTTTGGTTATTATGGAAGAGGGGCACGATCTAAAATAAGTGAAGATGAATTGACATGAAGAAACCCAAGAATTTGGAAATGAATGGGCTTGGAATAGTTTGGAGTAAGAAAGGACACATCCTTTTGATATCGAATATCGATTCTATGTGTGTTCTTGACAAGCTCTTCCCAAGGTCCGATGATTGGCTTAGGAAGTATAGGGTGAATTTCTTCATTTGCATGCAAATATGCTCCTGGAGTGCACAATGGATTTGAATCAACCTCAATCTTGATACTTTGATTACTTTATAGTTTTTGTTGGGAGTCAACTTCAGTCTCAAAAAATAATTCATAATTATGTCTATGATGTTGTAACTCATCTTGCTGTAGTGGTGATTCAAGCTTCAAAAAATCAATTTTGTCTTGTGCATTTTAGAGACATATTTAAATATCAAAAAAGGTTCCGTTGTTGATTTTCATTGCACTTTCAACAGTAGAAATTATTAGAGTTCTGAATAACTCTAATCAAGTGTCAATTTTAACCATTTAAAACTTCAAAAAAATTCTTGCAACTCCCCTCTTCTATTACGCAGTGTTTTCCAATGTTGGAAAATATAACATATCCATATACTTTTACATATTTATACATGCTCACAATAAATGTGATGATGATATGAGGTTGGATAAATATATTATATACTATGTATAGCTGATTAAAGTCCACAAATCTATTGAAAGGCACTCTAGGTGATTTATTGTGTAGATTGATTCTTGGTGGAGACTTTTATATCTCAGTAAAGGATACAAAATAGACATAAACCCGTGCGCATGAAAAAAAAATTGTAAACATGTGTTGTGCTCTTTCGAAACCAACTCTATCTATTGCTTCAAATATATCGAGGATAACTCAACTGAGTGGTACATTATAGCCTTAAAAAATCATTTCAAAAAGCGCGAACATAACTATAGTTTCAAAATACAGACCAATTCTTCATTAGAAACGAACTTTTGTATAAGCTTATGAAGTTGGGTGCCAGACAAATTCTTATCAATAAATTTGAAACCCAAGTTGGACCTGCTTATCTAATAATTCCATCTTGCATATTACAAATTCGGTCTTACATAATAATCAATGGCAGCTATAAAATGAATTGAACAGAATTGTAATTCAGTTATGATTGCATAATAAGACTTCAGTCTCTTCAGCCAACCAGATTTTAAGTAAATAAAATTTAAAGGACAAATTATTTTTGTTTTATAAAACGAACATCACTTTACATATTGTTGATTTAATTTTTAGTCGAAACGAAATTAATCCATATTCCACCCAATATGATTACTATACTAATCCATGTTCAACCCAATATGATTAGATACAATATGCTGGTGGCATGAATAATAATAATAAGTGACATAAATAAATATAACGATTTAAAAAAAACTACTAACGAAAAATTTACCTTAATATAGAAATTTATCCCCAACGACGGGACAATGGAATACCGCTTAACGTATACTCCACATAATTAGTTTACTATTCTAACATGCTTTTACTGCCCGATAATATCAAGAATGGTCAGCGTGCCTTTGCTTTCCACGCAATTAAAAAAACACGACTGAGCACCGCACCCGCATCATACGAGGCCGCGGCAGTCGGCGCGTTTAGCATTCGAAGAGCAGATAAACATTCGACACGGCTTTTAGCACAACTTTCTATAACAATTTTTGTTGTAAAGCTTTTTTCTTTATCTCGATCATTGACTGGGGAATTGTTAATTTTATTAAACAGATGGTACACAATCCATGGCTAGTTATTTTATTCCGAGTAGGCTTAAATTTTTTTTTTAAATAATTTAGAAATTCTTGTAAGATTATGAAATTTTTTTGAAAATTTGATTACAGTTTTCAAACTTTTTTATTGAGTGTTACAGGGTTTTTGATGGTGTTGAATCTATTTCCACCATTAAAAAAAATCACATTCAAACACTCCAATTACTTGATTTTCTGAAATTGTTTTGCTAGCGAAAAAACTGTCTTCCTGGATAATTTTTTGCATCTTAGAGAGCCCCATTTCTTTAAGTAGTGTGAATCCTTATCTGACCATGTAATATCATGGATTTAATGTATTCACTTAACATTTATAAATTACTAGCGATTCAATGAACTCTAACAATATCTGTAGTTAACAATATATATTTAATTTTATAATGAGTGTAGTTTAACTCTGTCTGTCACACTTCTAATCTTCTTGACTTATTAAGCCATTCCATTCATAGCAATTTTGGAACACTTCTTTCTCTTCTCTTTAATTATAGAAACAAGATTTTGAAGAATCACACTTATATTCTTTTTTTTCGAAAAATCTCATTTAGATTTTGTTTATTTTTCTGTTATTTGTTATAAACCGCATTTATTTTAATAATCATTATATTATAAAATTTTTCTTAATTTTTACATTTAAAAAAAAAAAAAATTAAAAATTTTAATTTTTACAGAGTGAAAATCAATTATCAGTAATCATCACCATACTATTCCCACAGTCTACCAAATCAAGATCGAAATTTATTAATATTATTTCTAGAATCTATCCTCCAAAAAATCTAGCAAATCGATCTCTAATTTTTATTGTTATTATTGATGAAAAATTGGTAACTGTATTCTTACGGTTGCTAAAAATCGTAAGTTCAACTCTTGATGAGCTCACTGTAACCCTTCCAATCTCATCAAACATTGCTACTTGGTGGTAGGTGTTGGAATATTTGAAAATTCCTGAACAACAATAGATAGAGTAATACTCTCCTCTTCTAACACAGAGAAATAAAAATTTCACTCACAGGAGACAGAGTTTCAACTCAAAAAACAAACTTCTATTCCTTAAAAAAAAACTGTTACAAAGCTTCCTCTATCAGAGGGATTCAAAATAGTGACTGCTGCTAACACAGTGCACACACAAGACTTCATTGTCTCAACAAAACAACACTCTGTCTCTCACAAATATCACTGCTGTGTATTCTCTATTTTCCCACACTACTGTGCTTCTTAATTCTCTTCTGTGTAATAATGAAAAAAAATTACAACTTACTCTACCTTACAGGCTCTTACAATATATATATGTCAGGCATATCATATAAAACATTTACAAACTATATCATTGAAATAAATTTAAAACTAAATCTATTCAACCGACTGTCGGGCCCATTTTACAATTAAAACATATTGTATAATTGTATCGGGTCCATGTTTTAAACAAAAACAAATGACCAAACAAAAAATTGTGATTGCCGATCAATAAACGGATGTGATGGAACAATTAACTCCAACCTATAAAACATCGACTCTGGACTTCAACACATAACAAACATTCACACATCGGACTTTCGATTCCAATTGAGGATCGGACCCGAAGTCAAAACATAACACTGCTCCAATACATACGTCGGGTCTACCATTGCATATTTCAATCAGGCCAAACAAATATGCGCTCCCGATTGTGAACTTGCGATTGCACAATGACATGTCGCGTGGTCTGTGGGACCAGCAGACTTCAGCTATGGTGGAGGGCGATTGTAACTTGAAAATCGATTGTGATTGCAATTTAACTCATCGCATCGGCCCAAAAAAAAAGAGGGATGCAGTATTACATATGTGATACTTCTGATTGTGATGATCGCATTGGACCTCCAACATCAAGACACTTGAACTTTAAAAACATATCTGCTGTGATTTTCGATTGCGATTGCGATTGCTTCCCATCGCGATTCTTCATGTCAATAAGACACTGCTGTGGGGACCACTTTGTCGTGCCTATTTAACAAATTTAAAATCTTTCACCGCTTGTTGAACAAATCTTCTTCAATTTCGGTTGTTGAAGTCTTATAGACCCGAAAATACTGTCTTAAACAAATCTCTGTTCTTCAGTGATGGAATTTAATTTCCAATGACAAAATAATGCAATCACTTGACATGTGAGCACGATCTTTTAAATTCAATGTAAGAATTGAAGTATGATGATGTTAAGTTCACAAGTTCATTGGAGGCTAACTTCATGATCTTATGAACTTCAAAATGTGTTCACGTTGCGCACATCTAGTGGGTTTATAAGAGACAATATAGAATGCTTTAACATTGTTAGATTTTACTGCTTCTAAAATTCAATTTTTCTCCCTTAGGCTTTGGTAAGAGATCAGATTGAGTAAATCCATTAGCTTTGTAATATGAAAGATCAAATTGAGTCATAAATGAGTTATCCTCTTAAATTCTGAGAATTACAAGGAAAAGCTATTTGAAGTTATTAAAAGAATATATATTTTTTAAATTAAAATAAAAAAAATATAATGGATAATAGTTTAAAAAATGAGCTATAGGAAATTCAATGAGAATGTTTAGAAAAATTTATTGAAAGTTATTATATATATATATATATATATATATATATATATATATATATATATATATATATATATATATATATATATATATATATATATATAGTTTAAAAAATGAGTTTTAGGAAAGTCAATGAGAATGATAAGGAAAAGTTATTTGTAGTTATTAAAATAATATATATATTTTAAATAAAATAAAATAGAATAGAATGAATACTAATTTAAATTTTTTTTTTGTTAAATTGATAACAATATTTATTTGTTTTTAAATAAAAATATTTAAAATTATTGTAATGTAATCTAAAATATTTTAAAAATATATATAATATTTTAGATTTGAAGTTAAAAATGATAATTGAATTGAATAAAAAAAAACTACGAATAATAAATGGTTACATATTTACCAAAAATTTGAAAAAACTATATACCTTATTAATATATATTTAAAAAAATATATATTATTTAAAATATATATATATTATTTAAAAAAAATATTATTAGCATGATTTTAATTATTGAAAAAAAAAACTTATTTTAAAATATTTGAAAACAAAAATGAAATCTTTTCATTTAGAAAAATGAAAAAAAAATTGAAATAATATGTAAAATATATGGATAATAAAAAAAAAATTTTAAAAATATGGAGAAAGAAAATTAGTTCTTCATATTATATATATATATATATATATATATATATATATATATATATATATATATATATATTATATATATATATATATATATATATATATATATGGATTTATTCACCTTTTTTGAAAATGAATTAAGAAGTTGAAAAAAAATGAAACTAGAGGATATCAATAAGAAATAAGATATTTCAATAAAAGGTAGTATGAACAACAAAGAAATTCCAAAATTATGGAATCGTAATAGAGATTAATAAACTATTTAAATAAATACTTTTTCAAATCAAAATTTAACTTAAAATAGTTAATGAAGTGGTTACTATATAAATTAGAGATTAATAAACTATATAAATAAATACTTTTTTCAAACTAAAATTGAACTTAAAATAGTTAATGAATTGGTTACTATATAAATTAGGGAAAGAACATGACATACATGGTCATGAAATTTAAAGGAGGAACCAAACTTATATGTTTTTGGGAGTTTTTTTCAGAAACTAATTAGTAGCTTAACTTATTTATTTAATAAAGAAACTTGTTTTCTTCATAGAACTTAAGGTGACGTTTCTCACACTTATAGAGTAGTTAGACAACATTATGATTGCTAACAAATATTTATGAAATAGTAAATTTTGTAGCTATTAATAAGTTTCGAAATGCTCTCATTCGCTATTAATAGGTTTCAAAATGCTCTCACTCTTGGATGGATTTTTGGCATACAATTAGGTTCTTATTTCTAATGAAGATATATTGAAACCCACTTTCAAGGCCAAATCGGATAGATAAAGTTACAAGAGGGAACCATCTGATTTATTTTGGGAACCACTTTACTTGTGGGAAGCATCTGAGTTATTTTATCATTTTCATGCCAATCTTGCCATGCTTGTTACAACTTTGCAAGATGTCTAGTTGGGATATATCTTCATTAAATGTAGCCAAACATCATTTCCATGTGTTTTGATATGTTATACATATTGAAACCACCATTTTCATATGTAGACATCACTTGTTAATCAAATACCCAACCTCTAGTGCTTTCTTATTTCATTTGTTGAAGGCATTTTTTTTGAATTGTATTCATTATCCACATGTGAAAATGAGACATGAAAACAAATACAAAGAAGCACGAGAGCATGTTAAATTACAAACTCACATAAAACAGTCATATAACAAATGTGCAAATGAGTTTGGGAAAATATTATGCAAAGCTAATGACATGTATGCAAGATGAAATTAAAATCGAAGTGTGGCTAAGCCAGATAATCAAAACGGTCATCAAATTGCAAGTGAGAATATTTCAAATGAAAATAATAAAGATCAATGATTCATGATGCAAAGAAAAAATTTGCATTCAACATAAGGATTGTTAAATCACACACAAAAATAATAGAAAAATATAAAAGATAAGACGTGAATTGCATTTATTATTCACAATGTATATATTTATAATACATTTTTATGACTCTTGGATTCATATTCGAAGGTCTCTTTGACGCAATGCCGAAGAAGAAATAAAAAAACTCAATAAAAATGCATAGCTTCGTGTCAAAGGTTCCACGGAATTGGTTGTCTATCCTTTCAGAATAAATTACAACTTTTAACGTGCCCGAAACACTTTCCACTGTAGCGAGACCGCTTCCGCAATCCAACGGTTACGATTTAAATGCAAAATCGCAATCGCAGTATCCCCTTCGCCAGGCTCCTTAACCTTCAATGCGGCGATGTGATATGGATCAATGATGTGATATGGATTGGCGATGCGATGTGGATCAGCAATATTCCCTTCGAAATGGCTTTCGGTGATGCGATATGGATCGACAATGTGATATGGATCACGATACGATACGGAAAACACAAAAGAGTTCGATACGATTGGTTTCTGCGGACCCGATAACAATAAAGCTCAGCTTTTATATCGCTTAAAATCTGGTCTTTCTTTAAACATGGGTTTGACCCAATACTTAGTGTATTTTGGGTGTTTCTGTCTATGGAACCAGAATGATACAATATGCCACCAATTTGTCTTTTAATGCAACAATTCCTTTAAGCAGAAAAGAAATATACAGGCCAACATCAAAACATTCGAAGAAAACAAACATTCGAGACCTCCACAGGTCGGTTAAGGAATGATACGCGTAATCTGTTTCAAATTAAATAAACAACACAGAGTCTCGGCCTTAGGCCAGATTACACAGAATAAGACCTCTGTCTCTAAACAAATGTAATTCCAAAAACACTCTCCAAGCACTCGCTCCACTCCTGCCTCTCTAAAAAAATCCCCTTTCTCATTACGTTCTTCCTATCTTTTATTCACTCGAATATCTCTCTAACAATAAACAACAAATCCTCTATTTCTTAGTTCTCCCTCACACCTATGCAAACAAATCTATCTCTAAATCTAAATAAAGATAATCTCTAACTTATTACATAAATGAATTATAACAAATCGTTGAGAGATCCAACCCTCTTAGTAAAACCGGTTTTGACCCATCAGTAAATGAATTTCAACCTATCTAGCCACAACATGTGAACAAATTTTCACATTACTAGCTAAGTCCCGATGCTCCTGCATCAGACCCCGGGGGAAGAAATGTCTTGTCCTTCAAATTTTCAGGACTTACTCCATACTTTTGTAGTTCTGGTACTATTAGCAAACTGGAATCTTCCACTGGCTAGTGCTTCCATTTGACTAGATACTAGAAATATGTCTGCCCTCTGGTTTTCTTGGATAATCTTTTATCCAAGATAGCTTCAACTTCTTTCTCGATTGCTTTTAGTACCTGTTCCTCCCAATTCATGGATCGAACTTCATCACATTTATCTTCTTTCTGCAACTCTGTCCCTATCTCTCTAAATGAATATAAGTCCACAACATTAAAAATGGGCGATATTCCAATCCCTTCTGGCAACTCGATCTCATATGCATTAGCTGAAAATTTCCTTATGATTTTACAAGGTCCAATTTTTTTCATTTTTAGTTTTTTGTAAGTTTTTGTAAGAAATCTCTCTTTCCTCAAATGCACCATCACTAAGTCTCCCACTTGAAACTCTTTCTCTCTCCTTTTCAGGTCTGCTCTCTACTTGTATTTATTGTTGTTCTCCTGCAATTTATCTTTTACTTCTTCCTATAATCTCTGCATCTGTTCGGAAAAATCTTCAGCACTTGCACTCCTGGCTTCCTGTTTTCCCAAATCTCTAAGCTCATACACTCCTCTCAGATGCATTCCAAAGACTATCTGAAACGGAATCATTCGAATGCTTCGATTTAGTGTATAATTGTAAGCAAACTTAGCTTGAGCTAATGCCAAATCCCATTGTTTGGGATTTTTATATACTAAACTCCTTAATATATTCCCCAAGCTCCTGTTCACTACTTCAATTTTTCCATCTGTTTGAGGATGGTATGCTGAACTAAAACTGATATTAGTTCCCAGTTTCTTCCAAAGTGTCCTCCAAAAATGCCCTACGAACTTGGTATTACGATAAGATACAATGCTTACAGTTAAACCATGCAATCTTATAATTTCTGAAAAGAATAAATTAGCTATGTGTGTCGCATCACTAGTTTTCCTACATGCAATGAAATGTGCCATTTTGGAAAATCTATCTACTACAACATAAATGGAATCATTCCCTCTTTGGGTTTTTGGTAATCCCAAAACAAAATCCATGCTAACTGCATCCCATGGTCGGTCTGGTATTGGTAATGTATGATACAGTCCTGTATTCTGACTCCTTCCTTTGGCATGTTGACATATCCTGCATTTCTCAACAAAAATTTTAACATCAGTTTGCATTTTGGGCCAGAAATAAAATGCATTCACCTGAGTGAAGGTTTTATCTTGTCCAAAATGACCAGATAGCCCTCCACTATGCTTCTCCTTGATTATGTTCTCCCTCATGGAACATTTGGGAATACATAGTTTGTTACTTTTGAATAATAAGCCTCCTTGAATGAGGTAGTCCATCCATTGACTTTTGTTATGGCTCACTGGATTTTGAACTGTTGTGTAGATATTTCTAAAATCTTCATCATCCTTTTACATTTCTATCATTTCCTCAAAACCCACAACACCCACTTTGAACTCTTGCATAATAAAACTTACCCTGCTCAATGCATCTGCTACTTTATTAGACTTACCACTCTTATGCTTTATTACAAAAGTAAAACTTTGTAGAAATTATACCCATTTAGCATGCTTCTGATTCAACTTAGGCTGGTATTGATAAACATAAGGCATGGTTGTCTGAATACAGAATGAATTCTTTTGGCAATAGGTAATGCCTCCATTTTTTTAATGCCTGCACAATAGCATAAAACTCCTTGTCATAAGAAGAATATTTCTTCTTTGCATCATTCAATTTCTCACTGAAATATGCTATTTTCCTTTTCTCCTGACTTATAACTGCACCAACTGCTACCCCACTTGCATCTGTTTCTACTTGAAAAACTTTCTCAAAATTAGGCAAGGCTAAAATTGGCTCCTCTGTTATCTTCTTCTTTAGAAATTTAAAGTTTCTATCGGCTGATTTTGTCCATCGAAATAGTTGATTTATCTCTTTGATAGTCTCAAGAATTGATGCACAAACTTGACTAAAACCTCTTATAAACTTTCTGTAAAAATTGCAAGTCCATGGAAGCTTCTTACCTCAAATATACTTCTGGGAGTAAGCCAATTCCAGATTACTTGTACCTTCTCCGGATCCATCTTCAAAACTTCTTTGGAAACTACAAATCCTAAGTACACCAGCTCCTCCTTCATAAAACTACACTTCTTCAAATTGATTAGTAGTTTCTCCTTCTGTAGAGTTCTCAAGACCAACTTAAGATGTTCTAAATGTTCCTCTTTACTTTTTCTGAAAGTCAGAATATCATCAAGGTAAACTACGACAAATTTACCTGCATACTCCTTCAAGACTTCGTTCATTAGCCTCATGAACATGCTGGGTGCATTAGTGAGCCCAAAAGGCATCACTAACCACTCATACAGTCCACTATTTGTTTTGAAGGCAATCTTCCATTCATCGCCTTCCCGAATGCTTATCTGATGATACCAGCTCTTCAAATATATCTTATTAAAGTATCTGGATCCGCTTAAACAGTCCATTAAATCATCCATTCTGGGTAAAGGAAGTCTGTACCTGATTGTTATCTTGTTGATAGCTCTGGAATCTATGCACATGTGCCATTCTCCTTCCTTCTTCAGATTGAGTACTATCAGTACAGCACACGAGCTAAGAATTTCTCTGTTCAGCCCTTCGTCCACCAATTCCTATATTTGTCTTGCAACCTCTGCGTTTTATTGGGGTGTTAGTCTATACACAACTTTATTGGGTAGAATTTCCCCTGGTATTAAGTTGATATGGTGACTGACACTTCTAATCGGTGGTAATACACTTGAAAATTCATCCACAATGATATCCATAAAATTATCTAATACAAATTTAATTTCTTCAGGAAAATCATTTAAATTTGTGGAAGTCAAGATTACCTTGGGCCTCCCTACGATGGAAAATTTCAATTCCTCACTTTTGTCAACCTCCTGTAGCAATTCTTTACCACTTATCAACATGATACTGTTTTCAGGCAATCCTTTATCTGCATCGTTCTTCAATGGCAACAACGTGTGCTTGTTTCCATCCTTCTCTATGGTATAGGTGTTTCTCCTTCCATCATGAACCGCTTTCCGATCAAACTGCCATGGTATCCCCAATAATATATGACATACATCCATAAGCATAACGTCACATAAAAACACATCTTTATACATACCTATTTGTATTCCAGCATTGCACTGTTCTGTCACAATGATTTGATGGCCCTTCTGCAACCAAGATACTTTGTAGGGTGTAGGATGTACTGTCTTTATTAACCCAAGCTTATCCACTATTTATGTGGACACAAGATTGTTAGTGCTTCCACTGTCCATTATTACCTTACAACACTTATCTTTTAATTTACAGGTGGTTCTGAACAAGTTCTTCCTCTGTGCAGGTTCTCTAGTCTCATTCTCTGCTCTAAGAAAAGTTCTCCTCAACAATAGTGATTCACCTTCTTCAGGGGGTTCTTCTTTCTCCGTATGTTGTGGTGGTTCTGGCTTTGCCTTAGCCACATTTTCATTCCTCTAACTTGTTGATTTATTATGAGGACAGTCCCATGACATATCTCCCCACTCTCCACATGTATAACACCGAATATCTCTTCCTCGCCCTCTTCCTCTGGGCATGAATCTTCCTCTGCTAGATTCTCCTCTTTGTGGTGTTCTGCTACTTGAGCTCCCTGCTTCATGCTGATGATGTGATCCTCTGGATCTGGTAGTTCCTCTACCTTTGGCTGAGCTTTTCCCTCTGTTTCTCTGACTCTGCTTCCTCAAGATCTTCTCCTCTGCCTTCAAACTCGCCTGATAGGCATCCTCAATAGTTTTCAGACTTAACAAGTTAATCTCATCTTGTATCTCATACCTTAATCCATTAATATATAAAGCTACCTTTTCTAGATCATATTCAACATGACTAGATCTAATACTCAGTTTATAAAATTCTTCAGGATATTCCTTAACTGTCATCCCTTTTTGTTTTAAGTTCTGCAATTGTCTAAATAGATTTAATTGGTAGTCCTTCGACAAAAAATTACCTTTCAACTTACTTACCACTCTGTCCCATTGCTTAATTTTGGACTTCCCTTTTCGCTCCCTGGATAGCTGCAATTTGTCTCACCATAAGGCTGCATGGCCTTTCAATCTCGTGGCTGCAAACTTCACTTTCTTCTTATCATCGACTTCTTCATAGTCGAAGTACTTATCCAACGAACTTACCTAGTTTGTTAGCGCTTCCACATTAAGAATTCCATCATATAAAGTCACTTCTATCCTCGATCGACTGCTGGCTTTGACTAACATCTTCATGACTTTTGATGCTTCATTTTCTTCCTCCACTTCTTCGTTTGTGGACTCTTCCTCATCGGCACTAGCAACTCCACCCTTTGTCACTCTTCGTTGCATAGTTTCCATGGTATCCATTCTTGTGCGCAAATACCGGATCTCATCTAGCAAAGCTGCGTTTGCTATAGGTCTCCCTCGACCTATCCCAGCTCCTCTTCTGGGTGGCATTCTATCTACGATGCTCAAAAACAACGTAACAAGCTTTGATACCAAAAATTGATACAATGTCGAAGAAGAAATCAAACAACTCAATAAAAACCCACAGCTTCGTGTCAAAGGTTCCACAGAATCAATTTTCTATCCTTTCAAAATAACTTACAACTTTTAACACACTCGAAACACTTTCCACTGTAGTGAGACCGCTTCCGTGATCCAACGGTTATGATTTAATCGCAAAATCGCAATCGCAATATTCCCTTCGCCATGCTCCTTAACCTTCAATGTCGTGATGCGATATGGATCGGCGATGCGATGTGGATCGGCGATATTCCCTTTGAAATGGCTTTCGATGATGCAATATGGATTGACGATGTGATATGGATCGCGATGCGATATGGAAAACACAAAAGAGTTCAATGTGATTGGTTTCTGCAGACCTGATAACAATAAAGCTCAACTTTTATATCGCTTAAAATCCAATCTCTATTTAAACGTGGGTTTGACCCAATACTTAGTGTATTTTGGGTGTTTCTATCTATGGAACCAGAATGATACAATACACCACCAATTTGTCTTTTAATGCAACAATTCCTTTAATCAGAAAAGAAATATATAGGCCATCATCAAAACATTCGAAGAAAACAAACATTCAAGACCTCCATGGGCTGGTTAAGGAATGATACGCACAATCCGTTTCAGATTAAATAAACAACATAGAGTCTCGGCCTTAGGCCAGATCACCCAAAATAAGACCTCTGTCTCTAGACAAATGTAATTCCAAAAATACTCTCCAAGCACTCGCTCCACTCCTGCCTCTCCAAAAAAATCCCCTTTCTCATTACGTTCTTCCTATCTTTCATTCACTCGAATATCTCTCTAACAATAAACAACAAATCCTCTATTTATTAGTTCTCCCTCACACCTATGCAAACAACTCTATCTCTAAATCTAAATAAAGATAATCTATAACTTATTACATAAATGATTATAACAAATCGTTGAGAGATCCAACCCTCTCAGTAAAACCGATTTTGACCCATCAGTCAATGAATTTCAACCTATCTAGCCACAACATGTGAACAAATTTTCACATTGTTGGCTAAGTCTCGATGCTCTTGCATCACTCTTAGACTCCAATGATTGTTCAACTTCCACCTCATAACACTTAGCAGATTAGGTGTCCAACATTCCCTCCTTAATCTAAAGGGTGAGTCTAAGAAGAGATCTCTAATACAAAAATACAATAATGCATGACAACAATAAGCTAAATTTTCTCTCTGAGATGATGACATAATGTGGGAGAACTCGAGGTTTCAACCAGCGACGGTTTAAGGATGACCACCAACATTGGAACGCTTAGCGAAATTCTTGGGAATCTTCCAAATCTAGTAAGAAGTTGAAGCCTTCTACTAGAGGAAGTTCTCCCAATTTTGTGAAAAGGGAGACTTTTGGGTCTCAACCTGGAATGCTTTGTGTAGTTCCCAGAACTCTTCCAAATCTACTAAGAAGTTGAAGTCTTATGCTAGAGGAAGTACTCCTTAATGCTTTGAAGAGTGATACCATCAATGTACAAAAGGGAGGTCTTCAACCTGTGGAAGAAAGGGATAACCTCAACTCGAAAATGGAGGTCTCAACCTACGGTGGTTTAAAGGAGGCCACCAACCAAATAAATTATCATGGGATTCTTCGTCTCTAACTACAACTCTGAATCTGGGTATGGATATCTTTGGCTGAAGGATCGGGCAATAGGTTTAGGTTATGGCTTAGGCTTGCTTGTTTTATCTTTGGAACTTGTAGATGACTATCAATTTGCCGCCCCCCACCCCACCTATTAGATACAAGGTGAGAAGATGGAGAAAACTCAACTGCGAGACTTTTTAATACTCTAGAAGAAATTGTGACATATAAATTAAATATATTCTTGGTTTTGAATCATATAGCCAGGAAGCAATCCATCCAAGGTGAATCCATGCTCCTGCAAGAGGTTGGCTTCTAAAGCATTTGTTTGAAGAATGAGTATGTTGACCACAATGCCTGCACAGGTGAATATCAAAACAATGATATTTCACATGGCCAACTATGTCCCAATGTTGGCATTAGAAAATTTTTGGTTATTATGGAAGAGGGCACGATCTAAAATAAGTGAAGATGAATTGACATGAAGAAACCCAAGAAACCCAACAATTTGAAAATGAATGGGCTTGGAATAGTTTGGAGTAAGAAATGACACATCCTTTTGATATCAAATATCGATTCTATGTGTGTTCTTGACAAGCTCTTCCCAAGGTCTGATGATTGGCTTAGTAAGTGTAGGGTGAATTTCTTCATTTGCATGCAAATATGCTCTTGGAGTGCACAATGGATTTGAATCAACCTCAATCTTGATACTTTGATTACTTTTTGGTTTTTGTTGGGATTCAACTTCAGTTTCAAAAAATAATTCATAATTATGTCTATGATGTTGTAACTCATCTTGCTGTAGTTGTGATTCAAGCTTCAAAAAATCAATTTTTTCTTGTGCATTTTCCAGACATATTTGAATATAAAAAATGGTTCCCTTTTTTATTTTCATTGCACTTTCAATAGTGGAAATTATTAGAGTTTTGAATAACTCTAATCAAGGAACAATTTTAGCCATTTAAAACTTCAAAAAAAATTCTTGCAACTCCCCTCTTTTATTACGCAGTGTTTTCCAATGTTGGAAAATATAACATATCCATATACTTTTACATATTTATACATGCTCACAACAAATGTGATGATGATATGAGGTTGGATAAATATATTACATACTATATATAGCTGATTAAAGTCCACAAATCCATTGAAAGGCACTCTAGGTTATTGGGTAGATTGATTCTTGGTGGAGACTTTTATATGTTAGTAAAGGATACAAATAGACATAAACATGTGCGCATGGAAAAAAATTGTAAACATGTGTTGTGCTCTTTCGAAACCAACTCTATCTATTGCTTCAAATATATCGAGGATAACTCAACTGAGTGATACATTATAGCCTTAAAAAATCATTTCAAAAAAAGCGAACATAACTGTAGTTTCAAAATACAGAGCAATTCTTCATTAGAAACGAACTTCTGTATAAGCTTATGAAGTTGGGTGCCAGACAAATTCTTATCAATAAATTTGAAACCCAAGTTGGACCTACTTATCTAATAATTCCATCTTGCATGTTACAAATTCGGTCTTACATAATAATCAATGGCAGCTGTAAAATGAATTGAACAGAATTGTAATTCAGTTATGATTGCATAATAAGACTCCAGTCTCTTCAGCCAACCAGATTTTAAATAAATAAAATTTAAAGGACAAATTATTTTTGTTTTATAAAATGAACATCACTATACATACTGTTGGTTTAATTTTTAGTCAAAACAAATATTCCACCCAATATGATTACTATACTAATCCATGTTCCACCCAATGTGGCATGCATAATAATAATAAGTGACATAAATAAATATAACGAATTAAAAAAAACTACTAACGAAAAATTTACCTTAATATAGAAATTTATCCCCAGCGATCACTTAAACGGGATAATGGAATACCGCTTCACGTATACTCCACATAATTAGTTTACTATTCTAACATGCTTTTCCTGCCCGATAATATCAAGAATGGCCAGCGTGCCTTTGCTTTCCACGCAATTAAAAAAAACACTACTGAGCACCGCACTCGCATCATACGAGGTCGTGGCGGTCGGCACATTTAGCATTCGAAGAGCAGATAAACATTCGACACGGCTTTTAGTACAGCTTTCTATAACAATTTTTGTTGTAAATATTTTTTCTTTATCTCGATCTTTGATTGGGGAATTGTTAATTTTATTAAACAGATTGTACACAATCCATGGCTAGTTATTTTATTCCGAGTAGTCTTAAATTTTTTTTTTTTAAATAATTTAGAAATTCTTGTCAGATTATGAAATATTTTTAAAAATTTGATTACAGTTTTCAAACTTCTGTATTTTGAATGTTACAGGGTTTTTGATGGTGTTGAATCTATTTCCACCATTAAAAAAATCACATTTAAACGCTCCAATTACTTGATTTTCTGAAATTGTTTCACTGGCAAAAAAACTGTCTTCCTGTTCGAGAACAGTAATTTCAACCAACCTCCACCGACTTCATTTAATGCAGGAACTGTCTTAGAGTTTCTCGAGTGTTCGTTTAGCTTCTCGGAAAAGCTATCTCCACCGACATTCAGGCCTCGAGAAGCTTCTCAGCTGTATATAAATATCTGTTTGTTGTAAATGCAAATTACCAAGTTGTGTGTTAACCTGCGTTCTCTGTTTTGGTATCAGAGCTCCTTCATTGGAGTCTTCTGTTTCTTACTTGGTATCAGAGCCGATGGTTTCGGCTTGGTGAGTGTTTGCAGGGGTGAGTGCCTGCAGTGAAGTCTGTGCATCAGAGCTGTGTGCTCGTGGTTTGAAAAGCCAGAGGAGGGATCATTGGTGTGTGAGATCTGTGTGCTCGTTGAGAGCTGTGAGTGCTCGGTGAATATCTGTATGCTTAGTGGCTTGAAAATTCCATGGTTCCGGCTTGGTGAGTGTTTGCAGGGGTGAGTGCCTGCAGGTGTTTGTGTTGTGATAGAGATGTAAAAAGAGTAAAGTGTGGTGAGCGGAGAATCAAACCACTGTGATGAGTTGTGTGCTCAGAGGTCTCTGCAATCGTGCTTAAGTGTGCAGAGAGCCTACTATTTAGTGTTGAGTGCCTGTTGTAAACAAGGTGAGGAGTGAAATTTGTTGTGGAGTGTGAGCTCACTGGTGTAATGCTAAGCCACTGTGTGTGGTGTGTGTTGAGTTTCAAGTTCGCTGGAGCTGAGTGTTAGCTTTTATACGTGTTGAAGTATTTTTGGTTGTGTGTTGCGTTGGCGTGAAAAACTGTTGTGAGAGCTTGTGTGATACCTGCGTGGATTTGAGTGTGACTGTCACAGTAAACCAAAGAGTGTTTGCCGTTGTGAAATTGTGCGTTGGATTTGCTAAGTATCATGATTGCTTGAGCTGTGTGCCAACAAGGAGAAGCGTTGAGTGGAGAGCCGATTTGATGAGCATCGTGGAGTCATAGTCGAAGTGTTGCAGAAGCGAACTGTTGTGCCCTTTATGTCCGGTGATCAAAAAGAGGCTGAGTAACGTCCTAGTGAGGCCGGATCTGAGTTGAAGGAGCGCTGTAGTAATTGTGAAGGTTTTCGTTCGCTTAGTTGTTGTGATGATTGTGGAGGACGCCAAGATGGGCACAATTGTGTGAATTTGTGTGGAGTAATAGCATTGTGGCGTGGCATGGGTTAGACAACCCTCCGTTGTGTGAAGTAAAAGTTGTGCAAAGCCCTCGTAGACCCTGGAGCCGGCGTGGAAGGGTGCAACTGTGTTGAGGTGGTTGTTGAAATTTAATTGTTGGTGTGAAGATTGGCATGCGTTGGAGCAATGGGTCGACAGAGAAGATTCAAAGAGTTCCGAAGAGAACTCAAAAATATTAGGAGAAAGGATCAAAAAGTAGAAGTTGCAGAAGAATATGCATTGTTGTGGGATATGGAATCAATGCTCAATGAAGATATGAATCTAGATCAACCAGAGGATTTTACAGATGCGGTATTGAAGAGATTAATGCCATTGCTACCATCATTTTCAGGTAAAAATTTTGAACTTTGGGCTATTAAAATGGAAGGATTATTAGGTTAAGTAGATTTATGGAAATTTGTCCAAGAAACTGATATGAATTCTGAAAATAAAAGTAGACGTGCAATAGCATTGTTTCTCATTATATCAGCTCTAGATGAAAACATCTTGTCAAGCATTTTAAATGAATTTGGTGAAGTATTTGATCCAAAAATGTTTTGGCATATTCTTGAAATGAAGTATAGCATGAAGTGGAGTCAAAAAGACGAAATTGATGAAATTGTTGTTAAAAATAGTGATTGTGTTGAAAGCATCATAACTAGGATCAAAACTGAAAGTATGTGTGTAGATAACAATAAAGTAGCATGTGATAGTCAGGAAATTCCATGTGATGCAAAAACTTGTGAAGTCAAATATGATGAGAATTATGCATCTCATGAAGAATGGTTATGTTTGATGCATGAAAAACAACTCATTGATGAGTTGTTGTTTGGTGAGAGGATATGCCTATCTTCATATGCAAATCAAATGCAGGCTGACATGTTTGCAACAACGGAGCTGATTAAAGAGGTTGAAATCATGAATCAAACAACTATGAAAGATGAAGAAGATTATATCATTGGGCATGACTCAAAATACAATGGTGAGTTTGTAAAACTTGGGTGCATATTGTACAAAGCTCTTTCTCATGGAAAGAGGGAAGAGCATGAATCGGATTTCCTTGGGGATGTTGCTTTATATCCCAATCCTGAAGAGGTTGTTGATGCTAAGTACACAAACAAAGCTTAGTTTAAGGAGGTCATAAGCAAATCAAGAAAGAAGAAACTTCACCACTATTTTATAGCGAGAAGGGTGAAACTGCGTCTGCAAATAAACAGGTATGGACCATTTAGAAAGAAGACAAAAATGAAAGTCTTGTTGTCATATATTGTTGTAAGCCTAGCTGAGACTTAGACCAGCAGGCATGTCAATTAGGAGTGTTTATATGTATAGTGTATTTTGTGTGTCTGTCATAGGCATGTCAATTATGAGTGTTTATATGTATAGTGTATTTTGTGTGTCTGTCATATGGTTGAAATTAAGGGGGAGTGTTGGAGAACAGTAATTTCAACCAACCTCCACCGACTTCATTTAATGCAGGAACTGTCTTAGAGTTTCTCGAGTGTTCGTTTAGCTTCTCGAAGAAGCTATCTCCACCGACATTCAGGCCTCAAGAAGCTTCTCAGCTGTATATAAATATCTATTTGTTGTAAATGCAAATTACCAAGTTATGTGTTAAGCTGCGTTCTCTGTTTTGGTATCAGAGCTCCTTCATTAGAGTCTTCTGTTTCTTTCACTTCCTGGATAATTTGTTGCATCCTAGAGAACTCCATTTCTTTAAGTAGTGTGAATCTTTATCTGACCATGTAATATGGTCGATTTAATGTATTCACTTAACATTTATAAATTACTAAGGATTCAATGAACTCTAACAATATCTATAGTTAACAATATATATTTAATTTTATAATGAGTGTAGTTTGACTTTGTTTGTCACACTTCCAATTTTCTTGACTTATTAAACCAGTCCATTCATAACAATTTTGGAACACTTCTTTTTCTTCTGTTTGATTATAAAAACAACATTTTGAAAAATCACACTTGTATTCTTTTTCTTTTTATTTTTTTTGAAAAATCTCATTTAAATTTTGTTTATTTTTCTTTTATTTGTTATAAACCGCATTTATATTAATAATCATTATATTATAAAATTTTGCTTAATTTTTACATTTGAAAAAAAAAAACATTTTAAAAATTTTAATTTTTACATAGTGAAAATCAATTATCAGTAATCCTCACCATACTGTGCCCACAGTCTACCAAATCAATATCGAAATGTATTAATATTATTCCTAAAATATATACCCCAGAAAATCTATCAAATCGATCTCTAATTTTTATTGTTATTATTGATGAAAAATTGGTAACTGTACTCTTACGGTGGTTGAAAATCGTAAGTTCAACTCTTTAAGAGCTCACTGTAACCCTTCCAATCTCATCAAACATTGCTACTTGGTCATAGGCAAGTTGCCCCAAACCCAACCGAACCGAGGCACAACTAATCTGTTAAATACATATGAAAATCGACACAGCTAAATACTGTTTATTTCAACTGGTTCGATCTGTCGTGCCTTAAGATAGCAAGATCAACATAAAATTACAATAATGGAATTGGAAGGCGGGGAGTTGGAACAGCCCAGAGTTCATGCTCCCTGGCTGCTGTGGCCCCAATTAACTTTTCAGTCATATCCAATTCCTGGTTCCCATTAATCTCCTCAGGAACCTTCCAGTTGAAGCAGTGCAAAAGCTGCGCTACCACAAAATCTAAAACTCGCGTTCCCAAGTCCGTTGCGGGACATCCTCTTTGTTGGATCCGAACGGAATCGACTTAAAATTTTCAACCTCTGAATCGACGGAGCTGCCATCTTCCATGAATCTCTCTGCCTTGAAACTTTGGGCATCCTCCCATGACTTTGGGTCTCTTCCAATAGCCAATAAGTTAATCAGAAGGCGTGTGCCCTTAGGGATTTCGTAGCCCAACACAGTGCAATCCTCTATAGAAAAGTGAGGAAGGCCAAGCGGCGCAGGAGGGTGGAGCCTAAGCGTTTCTTTCACCACGGCTCGTAAATAAACGAGAGAAGGCAGATCAGATTCACGTACCATACGCCCCATTCCAATTACGCGTTCCAGCTCCTCTTGAAGCTTCTTCAGCACCGGTGGGTTTCTGAGCACTTCGGACATTGCCCACTCTATGGTTATTGCAGGCATGTACGTCCCGGCGGCCAAAATATCCTGCCAACATTAATAAATCCAAGATAATTATCACATTTTATGAAAACCATTGAAATCTAATCCAAAAAAGCATATACAAAACAAAACAAATAATATACATAGATGACGGCTTTTATACTGTCTCGTGTAATTTGGAACTCCATAACTTCATCTGCAGAGGCTCCAAGCAAAACATCCACAAGATCTGGCACGACCGCGTTGGGGTTATTCTGAGAAACGCGCTCGTCTATTATTTTCTCTAGCAAGTTGTCGAAAATCTTATGGAGGTTCTTCAAGCGACGGTTGATACCTTGCAGATCCATCCAGGCCAAGTAAGGAATATAATCTCCAATGTTAGGAGAACCCAATAACAAAATAGTTTCCTTGATCGCTGAAATGATCCCCCTGCTGTACTCGATTAAATCTTGGTCACTATACTTCCTACCAAAGGCCATCCTGCAGATCATGGTGTTGGTAACGGCTGACACGGTTTTGGCGACACTCACAGGCTGATCTGAATTAGCAATAGAGTGAATCATAGCAGAGACTTCCTCTTCTCTTATAGAGCTGAAGGATTCTATGCGCCTGGAGCCCAATAACTGTAAAACGCAGAGCTTGCGCAATTTTCTCCAGTAAGCACCATACGGAGAAAAGACGATGTCCGAGAAATTATACATCAAATACTTACCAGCCGCGGATCGTGGTCTGCTGCCGAAAAACAGATCGTGAGTACTGAGAAATTCCTTGGCAACATCTGGAGAAGAGACGACTAAAGTGAGGGCGGATCCGAGGCGGAGAGACATAAGAGGCCCGTATTTCAGAGAAAGAGCTGCCAGCGTTTGGTGTGGAAGTTGTCCCAGCTGGTGAAAATTTCCAATAATCGGCAATGGGAGCGGCCCGGGCGGCAGCCTCAATTTTGTAGCCCGGAAGCAGAAAACCCATCCTGCCCCCACCGACGCAAGAAGAATAGTGGCAAGTTTAATATAGAACTCTGCGAATTCGAGAACTGCTGAGCTACGAGAACCCAACCCATTCGCCATTGTCGAGAATTTATCACGAATACGAAATCCCTCTCGCTGGATACAGGTATCGAAGAGGTAGAGCGATGCGATTATCAGGGCTGGAGGGGTGTAAAATCTAACTGTGAGTCATTTATCCTTACCCTTATAGTTGTCATGTACATGATCCATCTATAATTAAAATATAGTTTGCTATATGCTGTGGCATGTTATATCTATGGGATGTTACGACTGCATTGTATCCATGGTGCCATGTACATTCATTCAATAATTAAAACATAGGTTGCCTAGATTGCCATATATTATCACGTGTTATATCTATGCGATGTTACCATTGCAATAATTAAAACACAGATTTTCCTATGTTGTCACATGTTATATGTATGCGATGTTACGGTTGCAATGTATCCATTATTCTATCATTGAAAAGTTACATCTCATTGTATCCATTATTCTATCACTGAAAGTAACTTTTCCAAAAAAAAAATCATGGAGAACTATTCACATTCAGAACATGTTTCTTAAAAACAAAAGAAAACCATTCAAAACATGTTTCTTTTTATATAAATAAATTATATATTTACATACATTAATATATTTAATTGATTAAATTATTAAAATTAATCATTTAAATAAAATTAATATTAATCTAATCATATAAAATTGCTTTATCATATAAACATAATAATATAATGCTTTGTCATTAAACATTCACCTTCATTATTATTTCATTCTCTCACTCTGGATCCATTTTATTAATCATTCTTGCTCAATTTTTCTTATGTTTCTCACTCTCTATTTATTGCTTTATTTCTCTTCTCTTTCTCCTCGACCTTGATCCTAAAGATGGATCGAAATACTTCTCAACTTTCAACATCTCATATTTAATAGATTACTAATTCTTTGGAATTTTTATGTTGATGTCTCTCTCCTTCCCATTGTGATTGTTCATTTAAATGGAAACGACAAAATTATATTATAGTGTACTTTGATGATGCTTTTCTAATATTAAAAATAAAAATCCTTCAAAATTCCAAAACTAATTAATAGTTTTTTTTTTCTTTTTGAAAATTGAATTTTATTTAATTTTTTTGGGAGCAACTTTAAAATACAAAATTATAGAATTTAAAGAATTACTAGAAGTAAGTTGTGTCCTCTTTATTTCTATTTCTACTAGATTCACCCCTTACCTATGCCTTACTTATTTGACACAGATCCAACAAATAAATAACACGTAGCATTTAAAAAAGAGAATTCCACAAGGAACAAACCATATAGAGTTTCATGCAATGAACATAAGATGACAAAACTTGACAAGTCAGTTGAGTTTGGTTGAGTGAACATAAGAGGACAAAACTTAACAAGTGCCCGGGTTATAATTGTATTTTTTAAAATAACACAAGAAATAGTTGTTCTTAAAAACATTTATAAATATAATTTAAATAAGTTTTAAAATATAAAATTGTAAAATAAAAAGAAATATTTGGGTAAAAACGCGAAGGTGGGTTACACTTTCGTGAGAAACACTGGCGGAAAATTCATTTTTCCAACAGTTCGACCGAACTTTTATAAAAGTTCGGCTGAACTGTGAGAGAATTCGACCAAAATTTTTAAATTAGTTTGGTCGAACTCATTTTGTTGTTGGCATTGACATCGTATTAACGAAGTGGGTAAACAGATTTTTGGTCGAAGATGGGAAAACCGGCAACCAAAGTTTGACCAAACATTTTCTTATAAATATACGAGCCCACAGATCTCGAGAGGTTTTGGGCTTGTTACCGTTGTCTGAACTTCATTGTTAGTCGTTGCGCTGGTGTTTGTTGTTGCAAGGGCGAGGAGGTGAGAACCTGCTACGTGTGTTTCTTGTTTTTCTTTGTATTTTTGTCAGTTTTAATGTTTTTTTCTATTTTTTTGTTCGTGGGTTACAAATAACCAACGTCTTTTGCGATCTCTTTCTTCGTTGCAGCATGCCTCGTCATTTGCTATCATTGCATCCTACCTCGTCGTTTGTTGTCGTTGCGGCCTGCCTCATCGTTTGTTGTTGTCTCTAGGTAGATGAAAAAACTTGACCTAATGTCTACTCGTCTACTCTTTTACCTGCAAATTAAATGAAATGAAAAAAAGGGATAACGTCTATCATTTTTTTGTTATTTCTCTGCTAAAGAAACTCTTGGTTTTATTGTAATTCGGACGGTTTTATTGTAATTCAAACTTTGCATATATTTCACATCTCTTTTTGTTTCTATTTCAGATTGTTTTTCTCGTTTAAGAGGAGATCCGAGGGATAAAAAGGGATTGTTTTCAGTTTTTAAACTTTGTACATCTGAGATAGTGTTTACTTTACAGATGTTTTTTGGTGTAAAAAATAGCTAAAATCTTGGTTTGACTCCTGTTTAGAGCTGTCTTTCCCCTTCATGGGAAGCCTGGGGGTAAACACAGGTGCATCTTCTTTAAAAACTTGTTATGGCTAGCAGAAACAGTTGTGCTGGTTTCCTTATACATGCAAATTCTATGTTTTTCTTCCATCTTTGTATGAGGAGAAAACATACAGTTTCTCTAAATGCCTATGGGCATATACTATGTGTACAAGTTGTCCAATCCTAAAAAGAAGTTGTTGTAGAATTTGTTTAATTGTGTACAATGGATTGAAATGGATAAATATGGTTGATTCATGTTGTACATAAGAGCTTGTTTGATTCTTAGACATCAGTTTTCCTCAAAGAATTGAAAATAATGTGTTATATTTTCTTTTTGATGAAGAAACCTCACTGCATTTTTATTAGTATTTATAACCCAACCTTTGGGCTCTTATTTATATATGTGATATATTCTTTATACAAGTTATATATTTAGAGACGTTATACCTTTATATCAGTTAGATGGGGATATTATTTATAACAATTACTATTTGCAAAACATGTTCAGAAAATGTTTAGACAGACATATAGAGAGTTTAGGATAGAAAGACTCATAACTATCCCATTAGAATCCATACTTTACATCAAATAACAGTTCGAACTAGGTTGAGGGAATCCATACCTGTATACTTATTGTTTGTTTAATTATGTATAATGGATTGATTCAACCTCTCCAGATCTAATATTTCGATTCTTTCCTTCAACCTCTACAGATCTAATATCTATGTGTTCTTCTTATGAACACCAACTCACAACTCTGTTCTTTTTTAAGTTTGTAGGTTGTATTTGTGTTATGTTTCTTCCTCAGACCTTTGTTAGATTATATTTGTCTTTCAGCATAATGTTTAATTGTGTACAATGGATTGAAATGGCTAAATATGGTTGATTGATGTCTACATAAGAGCTTGTTTGATTCTCAGATATCACTTTTCATCAAAGAATTGAAAACAATGTTCTTTTCTTCAACTTCTGCAGATCTAATATATCTGTTCTTTCCTTTTATTAGGGTCCTAAATTTCATAGGATCTCAAGGTGACTGAGTTTATTCTATCTTTCAAATTTATTTTGTAAAATGATTTCCAATCTGCAAATAATCTTCAAAAAAAAAAGGGAGATAACATAAAAAATCAAAAGAGGGTATATGTTATAAATAAAAAAAATATAGGATATGAAACCCATCAAAAAGAAGAATAACAATAAATTCTGAAAGTGTTGCACCTTCAAATGCCACTACTCTTAGTTTAACTTATTTCTGAAAATAAATTGTGTGCAGCTTGTTTAAAATGCCACAATAATTCAATAAAATTCAATCATATAGTTTAAGCATGACTAAATTAGGTTTAAATTGCTTGTTAATAGGTAGTGAAAAATAATTTGTCAAACTGTTTAATCTTTGACAGATCAATAGTTAGGTAGAAAATAAAAAGTAGATTAGTTGTTAAAAAGAAAAATGTTGAGTTGCTAGTCTAAATGGAATAAGTTATTTGTATGGTTTAAATCATGATTATAAATTCATATCCTAAAGTTTTAAACCATAGAAATATATCCCCGCCATACTTTCATTTCATTCCATTTCCCCTAAATCATTAAACCATACCATTTATCCCTTTTCATTTTCATTTTCCCTTAAGTCATTCCCTTTTTATTTTCATTACTGTACATTCAAAATCGCTTTTCACATCGGCCAAATCTAAAAATTATTTAATTTTCGTCTCCTACAAACCTTCTGAAATGCGATATTCTATGAAGTGGAACCCATTCACACGCCACACTTCCTTTTCATTTTATTTCCCTTAAAAATCATTAAAACTTACCCTTTTCCGCCTTTTTGCTTTATCTTTCTACTTTACCTTTTACATTGCTATATCATTGTTTTCACTTACCATCTGCCTTCCTGATTCCCCGATTGCGATTAAAGTGGGACCATTTATCCTTGACACATCACCCTTTCCCCCACCATTCATCACACATCGTAAAATTGCAGATCAACGATTATAACTTTTTGCACTTCGCAGCAAAACCTTAAAACCTGCGATGCGTGATATCCATCCCATCATAAGATCGCAACTTTACATGTTTAACCACACCGTTTCGCATCACAAATATTATAACTTACCTTTTAAGCACCCACAAGGTATTTTTTTTAAGTTGCGATGCAGTTGGCCCCACCATAATACTCCGCTCACCGTTGTATGGTGTTCCTTCTCTACCATTCACATTCCATTTGCCACTTTATAAACTCCGCTGATGCAGTGGGATCCATATCCATATTGCCATATCATCCTCCAACAACGCAAATCAGACTTCGTTGGTTTTAGCGTTACGACATTTCCCTAAAATCTAAATTCTACGATATGCGGTAAACCATAAATATTGCGATGTGCGATGTGGGTGGGTCCCAATCGCATGTCGCACTTCACATGTTTTAGCATTCAACCCCCGCGCTCATAAAAAACCTTAAGAGTTTCTATTTGCGATAGGCGTCGGTTCCACCTTACCTGCCACGTCACCTCCTTCTCCTCACACTTCGTACTTTGCATATTTTAGAGTTTACCTCCGCCGCTTATAGAAAAACCTTTCAATTTGCGATTGTGATGGGGGTCCAGTCCCACCTTACCTGCCACGTCACCTCCCTCTTCGCATCACATTGCCGATTCCTTTTCTCTTATCATAAACTGTAAATATTGCGATGTGCGATATTTCTATAGATGTGATAAAATTCATAACTAAAGTCCACAGAATTTCAAGTCTGGGTATATGATTTTTTACGTTGTTTTATTTGAAAAAGCGTTAAACATGGCGGAAAGGACTCGAGTATCAAAAAGACACCAAGGGTCAAGTCGGGCAAAGGCTTTGCGGAAAGTTGATCATGTTGTAACTGCAAGAGCAGAAAGGGCGTTTATACAACAGTTTTTGCTAGTGCAACACTCATTTCATCTGTCAGCACAACAATAAAATGTGGTCCATGTCCTAACTTTTCCCACTACATTAGCACCTATAGTTACACATCGCATTTCATCGAAGCTATAATTTTGTAATAGCTGGAGTTTTAAGTTCAAGTTTAATTCTAAAAATACCATGTCTGTTAGAGACTTTATTATAGGAATTATTTTTGTAAAATTTTGTATAAATACTTCAGTTTTGGAAGTATCAAAGGTCGATTGATTGAGATCAGGACTATTTTTGTCTATTGAAGTACTGTAAGCTTTTTGAAAGCATTGGAGCATCAATAATAATCAGACCATTCATAAGATTCTTGTGGCTTAAATACTGGTGATGTTTTTCTTCTGTTTTTATGTTTCATTGTCATTTTTCATTATAATCATCTTAATTATAATTGTAAAGCAAAAAGCATGATGAATAGGATTTACTTTTGAGTACCTTATTCTGGCTGCGTTTACAATCATAATGTTTTCCACTAAAGGCCAAACTAAACAATTCTTAATTTCTCTTTAGTTCTACTGAATCTTTTCATATTTATGTCATAATCCATTTATAAATTTGAAAGATCCAGTGAATAATCCTAGCTTGCCCTATGTTTTCTCTGTGAAAAGTTGATGCAACTATCCAGTTATATTTTGACTCCATTACCCAATAGACATTAATAAATTGAATACAATAAATTTTTCAAAACCCAAAATAAAACTCAAAACCCAAGTACAATCATAACTAGCCTAAAAAATTATCCAAACAAAGTTAAATCTTATAGAGAGAGCCCTCTCTAAAACTGGCATGGCTAGATCCCAGTTTCCAGAGTTGGTTTGATGTTGGCGTATGTGATTAGTTCTCACAGTCTCTAGCAAATTACAAAACGTTAACACCTTCAACCTCTGCAGATCTAATATATATGTTATTTACTTCAACCTTTGCAGATCTAATAACTCTTTGTTATTCTTATGAGCACCAACTCACAACTCTGTTCTTTCATAATCTTGTAGGTTGTAGGATTTTGCTTTAATTTTCTGATGAAGATTGTCTACATCGTGGATTTATGAGTCGATAAACTGGAAAATAAGTTTCGCCTCCTATAGGAGCTGAATGCATCCACGTGATAAGATCAATGTTATACAACACCGTACATAATAATCAATGGCAACTATAAAATGAATTGAACAAAATTGTAATTCAGTTATGATTGCATAATAAGACTCCAGTCTCTTCAGCCAACGACATTTCAAATAAATAACATGTAAAGGACAAATTATTTTTGTTTTATAAAGTGAACATCACTTTACATACTGTTGATTTAATTTTTAGTCAAAACGAAATTAATCCATATTTCACTCAATATGATTACTATACTAATCCATGTTAAACCCAATATGATTAGATACAATATGCTTGTGGCATGGATAATAATAATAAGTGACATAAATAAATATAATGAATTAAAAAAAACTACTATAAAAACTACTAACGAAAAATTTACCTTAATATAGAAATTTATCCCCAACGATCACTTAAACAGGACAATGGAATACCACTTCATCTATACTCCACACAATTAGTTGACTATTCTAACATGCTTTTACTGCGCGATAATATCAAGAATGGCCAGCGTGCCTTTGCTTTCCACGCAATTAAAAAAACACGACTGAGCACCGCACCCGCATCATACGAGGTCGTGGCGGTTGGCGCGTTTACCATTCGAAGAGCAGATAAACATTCGAAACGGTTTTTAGCACAACTATAACAGTTTTTGTTGCAAATATTTTTTCTTTATCTCGATCTTTGACTTACGAATTGTTAATTTTATTAAACAGATTGTACAAAATCCATGGCTAGTTATTTTATTCCCAGTAGTCTTAAATTTATTTATTTTTAATAATTTAGAAATTCTTGTAAGATTATAATTTTATTTTGAAAATTTGATTACAGTTTTCAAACTTTTGTATTTTGAGTGTTACAGGGTTTTTGATGGTGTTGAATCTATTTCCGCCATTAAAAAAATCACATTCAAACGCTTCAATTACTTGATTTTCTGAAATTGTTTTACTGGTAAAAAAATTGTCTTCGTGGATATTTTGTTGCATCCTAGAGAACTCCATTTTCTTAAGTAGTGTGAATCCTTATATGACCATGTAATATCATCGCTTTAACGTATTCACTTAACATTTATAAATTACTAAGGATTCAATGAACTCTAACAATATCTCTGTAGTTAACAGTATATATTTAATTTTATAATGAGTGTAGTTTAACTTTATCTGTCACACTTCCAATCTTCTTGACTTATTAAGCCACTTCATTCATAGCAATTTTGAAGCACTTCTTTCTCTTTTCTTTGATTATAGAAACAAGATTTTGAAGAATCACACTTATATTCTTTTTCTTTTTCTTTTATTTTGAAAAATCCCACTTAAATTTTGTTTATTTTTCTTTTATTTGTTATAAACAACATTTATTTTAATAATCATTATATTATAAAATTTTACTTAATTTTTACATTTTAAAAAAAATAACATTTTAAAAATTTTAATTTTTAGAGTGAAAATCAATTATCAGTAATCCTCACCATACTATTCCCGCAGTCTACCAAATCAATATCGAAATGTATTAATATTATTTCTAGAATCTATTCCCCAGAAAATCTAGCAAATCGATCTCTAATTTTTATTGTTATTATTGATGAAAAATTGGTAACTGTACTCTTACGGTTGTTGAAAATCGTAAGTTCAACTCTTGATGAGCTCACTATAACCCTTCCAATCTCATCAAACATAGCTACTTGGTGGTAGGCAATTGGCCCCAAACCCGACTAAACCGAGGCACAACTAATCTGTTAAATACTGTTTATTTCAACATCAACATAAAATCACAATAAGGAATAGTCTATAATGCGACTTTTTGGAGAGGGTTGGATGTGGTAATGGATGATGATCATGCCATAGCATGGAAAATATTACGGTTTATCCTGATTTCATGGAAGTTACTTTTTCCAAGCTCTGTTCGGGGACGTTATTTACATAAATAGCTAGGTCTGTCAATGAACATGAACCACTTCACTGTCATGTCTACCTGACTCAGGTACTTTGCAAACGCTACACATAACTCCATTTCAAATTTCAAATTCCAGTTTTGAGCGCCCTTTATTTCAAATTTCAAATTTTAGTTTTCACCGTGCAAAACACTACATGAATGTCCATCCCTAGCAGGTTGGCTTCCTGTTGTATTTCTTCCATGGCTGCTTGATAACCAGCTGCTCTTTTGTTTTTGGTGTAGGCAGTTTTCTTAATTTTTTGAAGCCATGGATGCAACGGTCAGTCGCTTCATTATTTCATGTGGAAAAAAATGACGCTTTCCCCAGGGTAACGCAATTGTGAAACATAGCATCCTGTTCAATCAAATGTTGCCTCTCGGCCTGTCAATTAATACCTGGATGGAGGAACCATGGAAGCTGAAGGATTCCTTCAGCATGTTGGAAAAATATAGCTATAAGAAAATTAGTTTGTTGGATCTCCAAGATTTCTTCACTCGTTGCCACTTCAGCGTGGGGAAGCGGCTGAGAAAAGAGGAAATGGAGGGCATGAAAACTGTTGTCCACGCTGACAACAACGACTCTATGAATTTTGAGGAGTTTCACCACGCTGACAACAACGACTCTGTGAATTTTGAGGAGTTTCACCATGCTGACAAAATTGACTCTGTGAATTTTGAATACTTTCACTAGATTTCTGTGAAGTTTGAAGAGTTTAACCTGATTTCGTGGCTGATTACGCAAAAATTCGATGACAAGAAATAACATGTTCATTGTTCATGGTGGGATGTACACGTCAAATGCAAAGAAATAATAGGTTCAGAGCCGATGACTTCTTTTAAAGGATGACAAGGATGAATGAGAAAGTCCACCCAGTTGAGAACTTTCTCTTTGTTGAGATTGAAGCTTGTAAAAAGCCAGACTGGCTGACTTACATCCTCTGAGTAGAGGCATGCTCGATCTTCCACGGGCATTTCGTATAAATTTTTGGCTATCCCCATCATGATTTTCATGACATTCTCTGGCATGCCATGGTTCACTGTTGAAATGTTACTTTCAATAGTGGTTGTGCAAAGTCGCTTTCCATTTTCAATTTCCAGTTTTATGTCCTCCAACCGCTTTCTAAAAATGTAGTGAACAATCAGTTCAGATCTTGGTTGAATCGGCGCAGTTCGTTTTTGACATACAGTCTTTTTATTATGTTCGAGGACAGTCTCTATTTTTGGCAAAATAGAGTACTTTGTTTTTAAACACAATGAAGATATTTTTGTATGCAGACAGTTTATTTTTAATGTACGCTGTGGTTCCCACAACAGTGTCTTGTTGATATTGGAGGTCCGATGCGTTCAACACAATCGGAGGTGTTTTACATATCTTACAACCATTTTATAATCGCCCTCCACCGTAGCCAAGGTCCGCGGGTCCCACAGACCACGCGGCAGTTCAAACAACAGTGGCAAGTATTGAATCAGGGAGCTTTTGTTTATGGTTCGATTGAATAGTCAAAGGAACCGGACCCGATCCTTCCTATACATCAAAGTTAAGTTTATGATCTCAGGTCCGATCCTAAATTGGAATCGAAAGTCCGATGGTTGATGTTTTGTTTTTGTTTGAAGTCTGGACCCGATGGAGTTATGCAGTAGAGTTAAATGATCCATCACGTCCATTTATTAATCGACGATCGGAATTTTTATTTGGTCGTTTGTTTTATGTTGGAGTCCGGACCCGACGCCATGTTATATGGCAGATTTAAGAATTGGTCATTGCGTCCGATCCTCAATCGAAGATCGGAGTTTTCATTTGAACCATTTTGTTTTAATTAAAGTCGTGGACCTGATACTTTATAGATTTGATTTAAATCACAAGTTCAAAGCACATTAGTAATGTGGGCCCCCAACAGTTTTAAATAGATTTGTTTTTAATTTAGTTTGTTATGTTTTTAATATGCACAGCATATATAATGTAAAAGCCCATGAGGCAAATTAAAAAAAAACACACAGTGAATGTAGTTTTTTGTTTTATGCACAACAGTGCATTTTTCTCAGCAGAGATAGAGTGTTTATTTTTCAAGCTTAGCAGTGCATTGTTACTGAGAGACCGTGTGTGTTTTTGAGAGACAGTGAGGTCTCCTCTGGCACTGCGTTTTTGCAGTAGTCCAACATCATTGTAATAGTTTTTTTAAGAAATAGAAGCTTGTTTTTTAAGTGTGGAAACTCTGTCCTGTGAGTGAAATTTTTTTATTTTTCTGTGTTAAAGAGGAGAGTATTACTCTCTCCATTGTTGTTTTGGAATTTTCAAATATTCCTACATTCACTATCTGATATTAACAAAAATTAGTCATTATCTGTTAATTCTGGCATATCAACAAAGATGTATAGACTCTATGGTCTGCAAGTGTGACAGAAAATCAACCAAAAGTATTTGAGGGGAGGGAGAATGGTTGGTTAGGGATTGAAGTGTGTACATCCTCTTCACATGCACGTCGGATTTCGTGGACTAGTGTTGCTCTGTTAGGGCCATCCTTGTCTTTTAGGTCTATTACAGGAATGCTCTCAGAGTTAGAGATCTCGGACTTCTGTGGGCGTTCATGGGGAGGAAGGATAAATCTGTTCTGCACCTTCAGGGTCTATCTTCCGTTGGACATGAGCTGTTGTGTCCGCGCGTGCATTGCAGAAGACATGTTACTCCAATTTGTGTGATCTGGATAATAAAATGGGGAATTGGGCAGTGGATTAACTGTAGCCCGGTTTGAGGATTAAGAGTTTCACAAAATCCCAATAGCTAATGAGATTGGTTGCACATCAAAAATTGTTGAAGGGGTGGATTGACTTTCGATTGCTTGACGATGGTTGATGGACATGGGTTTTGATATTAGAGGCCGGTTAACATTAATAATTTTTCGAAGGCCATTGTCGGAAAATATTAAATTCATTTGCTTGTACTAATTTATTATTTTATGATATTAAATTCAGGAACCAATAAACATATGTGATCGTATATTTGCCTACTATTTGAATCTTTTTTTTTAAAGGTTGTTACTGCCTCCTTCTATATTATTTTAAATTGTTTTCAAATAAACAAAGAATACCGTGTTTTCAAACAAACCAAACCCATGATGTCACGGCCTCCATCACTATTTTAAATTGTATTGGAAAAATATGACAAAGAAGGAATATATAAGCAAACCAAGCCATCCCTCAAATGAAAATGAGAGACGATGTCGTTTCCAAATCTTTATTGCTGAACTGTGCCAGTCAAAACTATTTGTGCCATAGAGACTAGTTCATACATTTTAATATAATCCTCTACACATACATTTTAATATAATCCATTAAAATTTAGTGCATCTTGCTATCTTTCTTTAAAATTAATTTTACCAACGAAAATTTTGTCCAGCAAATTTTTCTCAATACTCTCCCTCTCTCCCCTTCCATTTACTTCTTTGCTCAGTTTCACAAAAGGCTTCACTTTCGAATTCTCTTCGACTCTCACAAACCCGTAAAATAAATTCGTTTTATTAAATTTATTCCATCTATTATACGGTTGAAATATTTCTTACATCAAGAATAAAAAGAGATCACTTGATGACAGGTTCCAATTAAACAAATTAGTTTGTTTTAGTTGCGTGATCTCGAAGAGTATGTTGACCCAATTGCATAAAAATATTTTAAAATTTAATATAAAAATAATTTAATTAAATCATAAATTTAATTTAGTATAAATTAAGTATTTCTTAATTATAGTTAATATTTCTGACATATCTTAATTCATATTAAATATTAATTAATATCCAATAAAAATATGGTATATAAGATTTTAAGAAAGTGTAAAATATTTAAAAATTTTCATTATTTTATTTACATAATATAAAAGTTTTTAAAAATTATTTACAAATATTTTGAAAAGTAGATCAAATTTAAGTAGATAAATTTAATAGAAAGTATTTTCAATTTTCAATTTTCTTTACTTAATAAAGAACAAGTTTTATTATAAAATTCATGAGAATTTGTTATTATTTTAACAATATTCATTTTCTATTTTTCATTTTCAACCCTCTTAATGCAACACAAAACTAATTTCATTATAAAACTCATGAGAATTTGTCGTCATTTTAACTATATTCATTTTCTTATTAATATTAATGGAACAAAAGATTTTTTTGTTTTTGAAATTGAAATCCAACCACCCATTACAATTTTTTTTTATGTTTAAAATTAAAATTGAAAATAGATATTCAACAATACAGTGTAATGTCTTTTTTTTAAATATAGATATATTATTATTATTATTATTATTAATTTAGATGAATAATAAAAATAAATTATAACTATTTCATATTATATTTTAATTAAAATACAATAATATATATATATATATATATATATATATATATGAAGATTTCTTTTTCTTAATTTTAATAGTTTTTAGAGTTAGACTTGAATTTATTTAATATTGTTGTTAGTTGTGGTTTATTATTGTACATTTCTTTAGGAGAGATATTTTTTATAATATAATATTTATATTATTCAAATCTAATAAGAATTTTTGTAATTGTTATTTTATTAAAACTAATATAGATTTGTCTTTATTTTAATTTTGGATCTATTAAATACAAAGAGGGATAAATCTCTTAAAATTCAAATTTAAGATGGATCTATGTTGGTTGTGTGTGCACGCTTTCCTTCATGTATCAACTCCTTGATTAGAATACAAGGAATTTAACATAGTTGTCTATGCTTGGCCTAGATCCATATTAACTTCGGATCTACCAAGCACCACCAGGGATTAATTCTCTTGAGGTGAAAATCTCTTTTAGAATAAAAAGAGATTTATTCCCTCTCGGTGTTTGTTAGATTAGGAGTTAGATGGATCTAAGCTAGTTATTAAAATACTTATGATTGGAGTAGTCCATAATGCGACTTTTTGGAGAGGATTGGATGTTGCCATGGATGACGGGCATGCCATAGCATAGCAAATACTTACGGTTTATCCAAATTTCCTTGCAGCTACTTTTTCCTAGCTCTTTCATGCGACGCTCGTTTACATATATGGTGTCGTTCTCCATGTCTGACAACAAACATGACTCGCCTTCACTGTCCTATCCAGACAACTCAAGTAAAGCATGGACAGATACCGGAATGAAACAATTAAAACATTGACAGATCTGCACGTAGCTCTATTTCAAATTTCAAATATCAGTTTTGAGTGCCCCTCTATTTCAAATTTGAAATTTTAGTTTTTCACCGAGAAAAACACTACATGAATGTCCATGCCCTGGAGGTTGGCTTCCTTGTACAATTATTCAATGGCTGTTGGATAACCAACTGCTCTCTTTTTTTTGTGCAGGCATGGTTTTCTTAAATTTTTGAAGCCATGGATTCAACTGTCGGGTGTTTCATCATTTCATGTTACATGTGGAAAACAATGACACTTTCCCTCGGGTAAATTTAGTCTCTCTGTTTCATCGACCTCCATTTGGTGTTTGGCAACGATGAAATTGTGAAACATAGAACCCTTTAAATTGAATTTTCATTAAAGTCGTGTTTAGGGACACACTAAGCGGTTTCCTCCATGGCTTATTTGCATTGAAATGATCTGATTTGAAGATGGACGTCCATTGTGATGCATACAATTTGACATTCAAAGGTCGATGACAATCAGATCTGTTTGGCATTTAGGGTTTGGTTAGTCCATCTAGTTTTTTTTCAAGCTTCTCCAATTCATGTGATAGAAAATGTAGGAAATGGGTTACATTTTTAGAGTTTTAAATATTTCATTTTTCTCATTTTTGTAATGTTTCATTAAAGTGTGTAATATTGTGATGGAATTTAATTTCCAATGAGAGAATAATGCAAACACTTTTCATGTGGGCACAATCCTTTACATTCAATGTAAGACTTGAAATATGATGATGGTAAGTTAACGATATGTTCGTTGGAGGCTAATTTCATGATCTTATGAACTTCAAAAAAATTTCAGAGTGTGCATATTTGGTGGGTTTATAAGAGGAATTCTCTAACATTGTTAAAAGTTACTACTTGTAAAATTCAATTTCTCTCACTCAAGCTTTGGTAAATCGATTAGCTTTGTAATATGAGAAATCGAATTGAGTCATGAATCGAGTTATCGTATTAAAAGAAATTCATTGAGAATTATAAGGAAAATTTATCTGAATATATTAAGAGAATGAATAATTAATTTTATTTTAAATCAAAATAAAAACAAAAACAAATGGATTATAGCTTTAAAATTTGTTCTTATTTGAATTTATTAAGAGAAAATATAATTAATTTTATTTTAAATAAAAATAAAAACAAATAGATTATAGTTTAAAAAATGTTTAGTTAAATTGATAATAAAATTTTTTTTAAAAGAAATTAAAATTAGGGTAATGAAATGGAAAATATTTTTTAAATGTATATAATATTTTTTATTTGAAGATAATATATATATATATATATATATATATATTAAAGAAATTGAACTATCATATTTTTTCTATCACTTTTGTTTGTTTAGCTCGATCCTGATATGGTGACATTCTGTTTGTTTCCTCGTGGTGATTTCACATTTCAAATTTGAGTTTTGAGCGCCCTTCTATTTCAAATTTCAAATTTTTATTTTCACCGCGCAAAACACTACATGAATGTCCATGCCCGAGAGTTTGGCTTCTTGTTGTATTTATTCCATGGCTACTGGATAACCAACTGCTCCTTTGTTTTTGATGCAGGAAGTTTTCTTAATTTTGGAAGCCATGGATGCAACTGTTAGTTGCTTCATCATTTCATGTTGCATGTGGAAAATGACGACGCTTTCCCCCGGGGTAACACAACTGTGAAACATAGCGCCCTCTTCAATCAAATTTAGCCTCTCTTCCTATCAATTAATACCTAGATGGAGGAACCATGGAAGCCAAAGGAGGCCTTCAGCATGTTGGAAAAATATACCGATAAGAAAATCAATTTGTTGGATCTCCAGGATTTCTTCACTTGTTGTCACTTCAGCATGGGGAAGCGGCTTAGCAGAGAGGAAATGGAGGGCATGATAATTGTTGTCCATGCTCACAAGAAAGACTCTATGAATTTTGAGGACATTCATTGGATTTATGTGAATTTTGAGGAGTTTCACTGCATTTCGTGGCTCATTATGAAAAAAATCGATGAAATAAATAAGCCCAGATCCAACATTGATGATGGTGAAATGTGGCCATTGGAGGCGTTTAATATGATGGATTGTGAGCACAAAGGATCTAAAGGCCACTTTCTCCTCTTCCTTCTCCTTACATATCGCAAAGATGTGGTTGCATGTTCGAATCTCAGGCCAATGGAGATGACGATAATGTAAATTTTCATTAAAGTCTTGTTTGGGGATATAGGAAGCAGTTGCCTCCATATCTGATTTGCATTGAAATGATCTGATTTCAAGATGGATGTCGATTGGGATGCATACTACTAGACATTCAAAGGTAGATGACAATCAGATTCATTTGGAAATTAGGGCTTGGTTGGTCCATCTAGTTTTTTTTCAGGCTTCACCATTTCATGTGATGGAAAATTTAGGAAATGGGTTACATTTTTAGAGTTTTAAATATTTCATTTTTCTCATTTCTCTAATTTTTCATTAAAGTTAGTAATATTGTGATGGAATTTAATTTCCAATGACAAAATAATGCAATCACTTGTCATGTGGGCACAGTATTTTAAATTTAATGTAAGAATTGAAGTATGATGATGCTAAGTTCACGAGTTCATTGGAGGCTAACTTCGTGATCTTATGAACTTCAAAATGTGTTCACGTTGTGCACATCTGGTGGGTTTATAAGAGACAATATAGAATGCTTAACATTGTTAAATGTTACTTCTTCTAAAATTCATTTTTTCTCCCTCAGGCTTTGGTAAGAGATCAGATTGAGTAAATCCATTAACTTTGTAATATGAAAGATCGAATTGAGTCATAAATGAGTTATTCTCTGAAAGTTTGAGAATTTCAAGGAAAAGTTATTTGAAGTTATTAAAAGAATATATATTTTTTAAATTAAAACAAAAAAATAGAATGGATAATAGTTTAAAAAATGAGCTATAGGAAGGTCAATGAGAATGTTTAGAAAAATTTATTGAAAGTTACTATATATATATAATAGAATGGATAATAGTTTAAAAAATGAGTTATAGGAAAGGAAAAGTTATTTGAAGTAATTAAAATAATATATATTTTTAAACAAAATAAAAAAATAGAATGGATATTAATTTAAAAAAATGTTTTGTTAAATTGATAACAATATATATTTATTTTTAAAAAATTATTGTAATGTAATCTAAAATATTTTTAAAATATATATAATATTTCAGATTTGAAGTTAAAAATGATAATTGAATTGAATAAAAAAAAACTATGAATAATAAATGGTCACATATTTACCAAAAAATTGAAAAAAAATATATACCATATTAATATATATTTAAAAAATTAAAAAAAATATTATTAGTATGATTTTAATTATTGAAAAAAAATACTTATTTTAAAATATTTGAAAACAAAAATGAAATCTTTTCATTTAGAAAAATTTAAAGTATATAATTAAAAATTTAGAAAGAAGAAAAAAAAGATTGGTATAATATGTAAAATATATGGATAATAATTTTTTTTTTTTTAAATATGGAGAAAGAAAATTAGTTCTTCATTATATATATGGATTTATTCATCTTTTTTGAAAATGAATGAATAAGCTTTAAAAAATGAAACTAGAGGATATCAATAAAAAATAAGATATTTCAATAAAAGGTATTATGAACAACAAAGAAATTCCAAAATTATGAAATCGTAATAGAGATTAATAAATTATTTAAATAAATACTTTTTCAAATCAAAATTTAACTTAAAATAGTTAATGAAGTGGTTACTATATAAATTAGAGATTAATAAACTATTTAAATAAATATTTTTTCAAACTAAAATTGAACTTAAAATAGTTAATGAATTGGTTACTATATAAATTAGGGAAAGAACATGACATACATGGTCATGAAATTTAAAGGACGAACCAAACTTATATGTTTTTGGGAGTTTTTTTCAGAAACTAATTAGTAGCTTAACCTATTTATTTAATAAAGAAACTTGTTTTCTTCATAGAACTTAAGGTGACGTTTCTCACACTTATAGAGTAGTTAGACAACATTATGATTGCTAAAAAATATTTATGAACTAGTAAATTTTGTAGCTATTAATAAGTTTCTCGAAATGCTCTCATTCACTATTAATAGGTTTCAAAATACTCTCATTCTTGGATGGATTCTTGGGATACAATTAGGTTCTTATTTCTAATGAAGATATATTGAAACCCACTTTCAAGGCCAAATGGGACAGATAAAGATACAATAGGGAACCATCTGATTTATATTGGGAACCACTTTTTTTTTTTTTTTTTTTTTTTTCTAAATTACTCTATTTCTATTATAAACATTAAAGTACAAAACTGCCTCGGTTCAGCTGAGGAAGCCTGATACCGGGCTTGAAATCCACTGTCTGTCTAGCTATGGAGCTGCCCATTAACGGGAAACCAGCTTTTTTGTCAAAGTTGCCACCGCCCAGGAACTGGGAAACCGGTGCTAAGTCACTTATATCACTTACATACAGATTATCAAAACTTAAAAGTGCCAAAAAATACATGCAGCTTTGTCTGCTGTGAGTGACTATTGAAAACAAAAATTTATCAAAAATTCTAGCACAGAAATCATACTGAGAATCGATCCTGGAGAAATTAGTCGGATTCCGGATTCTCTTCCTCGATTCGGCAGCCATAGTGATCTTCCGCATCCTCTTCATCGTTCTTATCAGCATCTTCACCAGACGGGCCAGCTTCCATCAGCAAGTGCGCCTGTCCTGGATGAGCAGTTGCAGAGACAGGCGGAAATCCGAGGGGGTACGAGCTAGGACCGGGAGCAGGGCCAGAGGGGGGCTCAAAGCTAGGCTTAGAAGGGGAGTGCACAGGGTTAAGCGGTTGAACAGGAGGGAGAGTAGTTTCTTCCCGCAGTGAAATCGTAATGAGGGCAGTAATGGAGGGCCGGTCGTAGGCACAGTCGAAACGCAGCTCCACTTGTTGCGTTGAGTGCTTTGTAAAATGACTGCCAGGGCGTAGAGGGGGGCCGGAAGCCTGAAGCGGGGGAGGCGACTGAACATTCAGAGCGGGAGCACGAGGCGGGTGCGAGGGCTGAGGAGGCGCCGGGGCAACGCTGTCATGGAGACGACCAGCAAGATCAACATACAGAGGAAAGTGATGCCCTTCAGCTTGGTCCATGGAGTAACCTGCATTAGAATTGGAGGGTCGCTCGCTCATGGACCTGCCTCGAGAGGCACTTTTCCTGCAAGACATTCTTTGCCTGAGCCTGGGCATACTGAAATTCCGGGAGGAATCCGACCAGTTGCCAGAAGGAGCTGCAGGAATGGAGTTAACTTGACCAATATTAACAGGAGAAGAATGAGAATTGAACAGAACAGGGAAGAAGTTACTATAAGCAAACCGATGGCCTGGAAGCGCGTCCAAACAACAATGCAAAGAGCGTCTGCGACCTGAACCAATGCAAGCCTCACTGAATGCACAGCCGCCCGGGCAATGCGAGCGCAGAGGTGACAAAGGTCGGCGAGCAGAGCCGAAGCAATCCGAGGAATGCGAGCAATGGTGCTCCATTTGAGGACTGGTGCGGCGAGCAGGACAATTCGAATGACGGCGAGGAGGAGTAATTAACAAGTGCTCGGGATTAATGAGCTTGCCATTAATAACACCATGGGGGGCCATGTGGCCACCCCAGGTGAACCTCCTTGGTGTGTGCGCCAGGCCTGGAGGCCTCTTAACCCATGTTGTCATCCGCATCCGGAAATATTGGGAACCACTTTACTTGTGGGAACCATCTTAGTTATTTTATCATTTTCATGCCAATCTTGCCATGCTTGTTACAACTTTGCAAGATGTCTAGCTGGGATATATCTTCATTAAATGTAGCCAAACATCATTTCCATGTGTTTTGATATGTTATACATATTGAAACCACCATTTTCATATGTTGACATCACTTGTTAATCAAATACCCAACCTCTGGTGCTTTCTTATTTCATTTGTTGAAGGCATTTTTTTTGAATTGTATTCATTATCCACATGTGAAAATGAGACATGAAAACTAATACAAAGAAGCACGAGAGCATGTTAAATTACAAACTCACATAAGACAGTCATATAACAAATGTGCAAATGAGTTTGGGAAAATATTATGCAAAAATAATGACATGTATGCAAGATGAAATTAAAATCGAAGTGTGGATAAGCCAGATAATCAAAACGGTCATCAAATTTCAAGTGAGAATATTTCAAATGAAAACAATCAAGATCAATGATTCATGATGCAAAGAAAAAAGTTGCATTCAACATAAGGATTGTTAAATCACACACAAAACTAATAGACAAATATAAAAGATAAGATGTGAATTGCATTTATTATTCACAATGTATACATTTATAATACATTTTTATGACTCTTGGATTCATATTCGAAGGTCTCTTTGATGCAATGCTGAAGAAGAATTAAAAAAACTCAATAAAAACCCATAGCTTCGTGTCAAAGGCTCCACAGAATCGGCTGTCTATCCTTTCAGAATAACTTACAACTTTTAACGCGCCCAAAACACTTTCCACGATAGCGAGACCACTTCTGCGATCCAACGGTTACGATTTAATCACAAAATCGCAATCGCAATATCCCCTTCGTCAGGCTCCTTAACCTTCAATGTCGTGATGCGATATGGATCAACGATGTGATGTGGATCAGCGATATTCCCTTTGAAATGGGTTTCGGTGATGCGATATGGATCGATGATGTGATATGGATCGCGATGCGATATGGAAAACACAAAATAGTTTGATGCGATTGGTTTCTCCAAACCCGATAACAATAAATCTCAACTTTTATATCGCTTAAAATCCGGTCTCTGTTTAAACGTGGGTTTGGCCCAATACATAGTGTATTTTGGGTGTTTCTGTCTATGGAACCAGAATGATACAATACGCCACCAATTTTTCTTTTAATGAAACAATTCCTTTAAGCAAAAAATAAATATACAGGCCAACACCAAAACATTCGAGACCTCCATGGGCTGGTTAAGGAATGATACATGCAATCTGTTTCAAATTAAATAAACAACAAAGAGTCTTGGCCTTAGGTCAGATTACACAGAATAATACCTCTGTCTCTAAGCAAATATAATTCCAAAAACACTCTCCAAGCACTCGCTCCACTGCTGCCTCTCCAAAAAAATCCCCTTTCTCATTACATTCTTCCTATCTTTTATTCACTCGAATATCTCTCTAGCAATAAACAAAAAATCCCCTATTTCTTAGTTCTCCCTCACACCTATGCAAACAACTCTATCTCTAAATCTAAATAAATATAATCTCTAACTTATTACATAAATGAATTATAACAAATCGCTGATAGATCCAACCCTCTCAGTAAAACTAGTTTTGACCCATCAGTCAATGAATTTCAACCTATCTAGCCACAACATGTGAACAAATTTTCACATTGTTGGCTAAGTCTCGATGCTCCTACATCAGAATCTAGAGGAAGAAATTTCTTGTCTTACTCCATACTTTTGTGGTTTTGTTGTTGTTAACCAACTAGAATCTTCCACTAGCTGCTGCTTCCATTTGACTAGATACTGGAAATATGTCTACCCTCTAGTTTTCTTGGATACTCTTTTATCCAAGATAACTTCAACTTCTTTCTTGATTGCTTTTGGTACCTGTTCCTTGCAATTCACGGATCGAAATTCATCACCTGTATCTTCTTTCTGCAACTATGTCTCTGTCTCTCTGAATGAATATAAGTCCGCAACATTAAAAATCAGCGATATTCAAATCCCTTCTAGCAACTCAATCTCATATGCATTAGCTGAAAATTTCCTTATAATTTTACAAGGTCCAATTCTTTTCATTTTTAGTTTGTTGTAAGTTTTTGTAGGAAATCTCTCTTTCCTCAAATGCACCATCACTAAGTCTCCCACTTGAAACTCTTTCTCTCTCATTTTCAGGTCTTCTCTCTGCTTGTATTTACCGTTGTTCTCCTGCAATTTATCTTTTACTTCTTCCTGTAATATCTGCATCTGTTTGGAAAAATCTTCAACACTTGCACTCCTGGCTTCCTGTTTTCCCAAATCTCTAAGCTCATACACTCCTCTTGGATGCATTCCAAAGACTATCTGAAATGGACTCATTCCAGTGCTTCGGTTTGGTGTATCATTGTAAGCAAACTCAGCTTGAGCTAATGCCAAATCCCACTGTTTGGGATTTTGATATACGAAACTCCTTGATATATTCTCCAAACTCCTGTTCACTACTTCAGTTTGTCCATCTGTTTGAGGATGGTATGCTGAACTAAAACTGAGATTAGTTCCCAGTTTCTTCCAAAGTGTCCTCCAAAAATTCCCTACGAACTTGGTATCATGATCAGATACAATGCTTATTGGTAAACCATGCAATATGTGTGTCGCATCACTAGTTTTCCTACATGCAATGAAATGTGCCATTTTGTAAAATCTATCTACTACAACATAAATGGAATCATTCCCTCTCTGGGTTTTTGGTAATCCAAAAACAAAATCCATGCTAACTGGATCCCATGGTCAGTCTGGTATTGGTAATGGCTGATACAGTCCTGTATTCTGACTCCTTCCTTTTGCATGTTGACATATCCTGCATTTCTCAACAAACTTTTTAACATCAGTTTGCATTTTGGGCCAGAAATAAAATGCATTCACCTGAGTGAAGGTTTTGTCTTGTCCAAAATGATCAGATATCCCTCCACTATGCTTCTCCTTGATTATGTTCTCCCTCATGGAACATTTGGGAATACATAGTTTGTTATTTTTGAATAATAAGCCTCCTTGAATGAGGTATTCCATCCATTGACTTCTGTTATGGCTCACTGGATTTTGAACTGTTGTGTAGATGTCTCTAAAATCTTCATCATCCTTTTACATTTCTATCATTTCCTCAAAACTTACAACACCCACTTTGAACTCTTGCATAATAAAACTTACCCTGCTCAATGCATATGCTACTTTATTAGACTTACCACTCTTATGCTTTATTACAAAAGTAAAACTTTGCAGAAATTCTACCCATTTAGAATGCTTTTGATTCAACTTAGGCTGGTTATTGATAAACTGTAAGGCATGGTTGTCTGAATACAGAATGAATTCTTTCAGCAACAGGTAATGCCTCCATTTTTTTAACGTCTGCACAATAGCATAAAACTCCTTGTCAAAAGAAGAATATTTATTCTTTGCATCATTCAGTTTCTCGTTGAAATATGCTATTGGCCTTTGCTTTTGACTTAGAATTGCACCAACTTCTACCCCACTTGCATCTGTTTCTACTTGAAAAACTTTCTCAAAATTAGGCAATGCTAAAATTGGCTCCTCTATTATCTTCTTATTCAGCAATTGAAAGTTTATATCAGTTGCTTCTATCCATTGAAATGGCTGATTTATCTCTTTGATAGTCTCAAGGATTGGTGCACAAACTTGACTAAAACCTCTTATAAACTTTCTATAAAAACTTGTAAGTCCATGGAATCTTCTTACCTCAAATATACTTCTGGGAGTAGGCCAATTCCAGATTACTTGTACCTTCTCCAAATCCATCTTCAAACCTTCTTTGGAAACTAAAAATCCTAAGCACACCAGCTCCTCCTTCATAAAACTACACTTCTTCAAATTGATTAGTAGTTTCTCCTTCTGTAGAGTTCTCAGGACCAACTTAAGATGTTCTAAATGTTCCTCCTTAATTTTGTTGAAAATCAGAATATCATCAAGGTAAATTATGACAAATTTACCTGCATACTCCTTCAAGACTTCGTTCATTAGCCTCATGAATGTGTTGGGTGCATTAGTGACCCCAAAAGACATCACTAACCACTCATACAATCCACTATTTGTTTTGAAGGCAGTCTTCCATTCATCGCCTTCCCAAATCCTTATTTTATGATACCCGCTCTTCAAATCTATCTTAGTAAAGTATCTGGATCCACTTAAACAGTCCATTAAATCATCCATTCTAGCTAAAGGAAATCTGTACCTGATTGTTATCTTGGTAATAGCTTTGGAATCTATGCACATGCGCCATTCTCCTCCCTTCTTCAAACTGAGTACTGTCGGTACATCACACAGGCTAAGAATTTCTCTGATCAGCCCTTTTTCCACAAATTCATGTATTTGTCTTGCAACCTCTGCGTTTTCTTCAGGAGTTAGTCTATACACAGCTTTATTGGGTAGACTTTCCCCTGGTATTAAGTTGATATGGTGACTAACACTTCTAACCGGTGGTAATACACTCGAAAATTCATCCACAATGATATCCATAAAATTATCTAACCCAGCTTTAATTTCTTCAAGCAAATCATTTAAATTTGTGGAAGTCAAGATTACCTTGGGCCTCCCTATGATGGAAAATTTCAATTCCTCAATTTTGTCAACCTCCTGTAGCAATTATTTACCACTTATGAACATGATATTGTTTTCAAGTAATCCTTTATCTGCATCGTTCTTGAATGGAAACATCGTGTGCTTGTTTCCATCCTTCTCTATGGTATAGGTGTTTCTCCTTCCATCATGAACTGCTTTCCGATCAAACTGCCATGGTCTCCCCAATAATATATAACGTACATCCGTAGGCATAACGTCGGATAAAATCACTTCTTTATACATACCTATTTGTATTTCAACATTGCACTGTTCTGTCACAATGATTTGATGGCCCTTCTACAACCAAGACACTTTGTAGGGTGCAGGATGTACTGTCTTTGTTAACCCAAGCTTATCCACCATTTCTGTGGACACAAGATTATCAGTGCTTCCACTGTCTATTATTACCTTACAACACTTACCTTTTGATTTACAGGTGGTTCTGAACAATTTCTTTCTCTGTGCAAGTTCTCTAGTCTCATTCTCTGCTCTAAGCAAAGTTCTCCTCAACAACAGTGATTCACCTTCTTCAGGGGGTTCTTCTTTCTCCATATGTTGTGGTGGTTCTGTCTTTGCCTTAGCCACATTTTCATTCCTCTAACTTGCTGATTTATTATGAGGATAGTCCCATGACATATGACCCCACCCTCAACATGTATAACACCGAACATCTCTTCCTCACCCTCTTCCTCTGGGCATGAATCTTCCTCTCCTAGATTCTCCTCTATGTGGTGTGCTACTACTTGAGCTCCCTACTTCATGCTGATGTTGTGATCCTCTGGATCTGGTAGTTCCTCTACCTCTAGCTGAGCTTTTCCCTCTATTTCTCTGACTCTGCTTCCTCAAGATCTTCTCCTCTGCCTTCAAACTCGCTTGATAGGCATCCTCAATAGTTTTCAGACTTAACAAGTTAATCTCATCTTGTATCTCATACCTTAATCCATTAATATATCTAGCTACCTTTTCTAGATCATCTTCAACATGACCAGAGTTTATAAAATTCTTCAGTATATTCCTTAACTGTCATCCCTTTTTGTTTTAAGTTCTGCAATTTTATAAACAGATTTAATTGCTAATCCTTCGGCAAAAACTTAACTTTCAACTTGCTTACCATTCTGTCCCATTACTTAATTTTAGACTTCCCTTTTCGCTCCCTGGATAGTTGCAATTCGTCCCACCATAACGCTACACGGCATTTCAATCCCGTGGCTGCAAAATTCACTTTCTTCTTATCATTGACTTATTCATAGTCGAAGTACTTATCCAACGAACTTACCTAGTCCGTTAGCGCTTCCACATTAAGACTTCCATCATATAAAGGCACTTCTATCCTCGGTTGACTGTTGGCTTTGACTAGCATCTTCATGACTTTTGCTGCTTCATTTTATTCCTCCACTTCTTCGTCTGTGGACTCTTCCTCATCGGCACTAGCAACTCCACCCTCTGTCGCTCTTCGCTATGTAGTTTCCATGATAGCCATTCTTGTGCGCAAATGTCAGATCTCATCTAGCAAATTTGTGTTTGCTATAGGTCTCCCTCGACCTATCCCAGCTCCTCTTCTGGGAAGCATTCTATCTACGATGCTCAAAAACAACGTAACAAGCTTTGATACCAAAAATTGATGCAATTCCAAAGAAGAAATCAAACAACTCAATAAAAAACCACAACTTCATGTCAAAGGTTCCACAGAATCGGTTGTCTATCCTTTCAAAATAACTTACAACTTTTAATGCGCCTGAAAAACTTTCCACTGTAGCGATACTGCTTCCACGATCCAACAGTTACAATTTAATCGCAAAATCGAAATCACAATATCCCCTTTGCCAGGCTCGTTAACCTTCAATGCCGTGATGCGATATGGATCGGCGATGCGATGTGGATCGGAAATATTCCCTTTGAAATGGCTTTCGGCGATGCAATATGGATCGACGATGTGATATGGATCGCGATGTTATATGGAAAACACAAAAGAGTTCGATGCGATTGGTTTCTGTGGACCCGATAACAATAAATCTCCGCTTTTATATCGCTTAAAATCCAGTCTCTCTTTAAATGTGGGTTCGACCCAATACTTAGTGTATTTTGGGTTTTTTTTTTCTATGGAACCAAAATGATACAATATGCCACCAATTTTTCTTTTAATGTAACAATTCCTTTAAGCAGAAAGGAAATATACAATCCATCATCAAAACATTCGAGACCTCCATGAGCCGGTTAAGGAATGATACGCGCAATCCATTTCAAATTAAATAAACAACACAGAGTCTCGGCCTTAGGCGAGATTACACAGAATAAGACCTCTGTCTCGAAACAAATGTAATTCCAAAAACACTCTCCAAGCACGCGCTCCACTCCTTCCTCTCCAAAAAAATCCCCTTTCTCATTACGTTCTTCCTATCTTTTATTCACTCGAATATCTCTCTAACAACAAACAACAAATCCTCTATTTTTTATTTCTCCCTCACACCTATGCAAACAAATCTATCTCTAAATCTAAATAAAGATAATCTCTAACTTATTACATAAATGAATTATAACAAATCTTTGAGAGATCCAACCCTCTCAGTAAAACCAGTTTTGACCCATTAGTCAATAAATTTCAACCTATCTAGCCACAACATGTGAACAAATTTTCACATTGCTAGCTAAGTCCCGATGCTCCTGCATCACTCTTGGACTCCAATGATTGTTCAACTTCCACCTCATAACACTTAGCAGATTAGGTGTCCAACATTCCCTCCTTAATCTGAAGGGTGAGTCTAAGAAGAGATCTCTAATAAAAAAATACAATAATGCATGACAGCAATAAGCTGAATTTTCTCTCTGAGATGATGACATAATGTGGGAGAACTTGAGGTTTCAACCAGCGACGGTTTAAGGATGACCACCAACATTGGAACGCTTAGTGCAATTCCTAGAAATCTTCCAAATCTAGTAAGAAGTTGAAGCCTTCTACTAGAGGAAGTTCTCCCAATTTTGTGAAAAGGGAGACTTTTGGGTCTCAACCTGGAACGCTTTGTGAAGTTCCCAAAACTCTTCCAAATCTGGTAAGAAGTTGAATTCTTATGCTAGAGGAAGTACTCCTTAATGCTTTGAAGAGTGATGCCATCAATCTAAAAAAGGGAGGTCTTTAACGTGTGGAAAAAAGGGATAATCTCAACTCGAAAAGGGAGGTCTCAACCTGCAGTGGTTTAAAGGAGCCCACCAACCAAAGAAATTCTCATGGGATTCTTCGTCTCTATCTACAACTCTGAATCTGGGTATGCATATATTTGGCTAAAGGATGAGGCAATAGGTTTAGGTTATGGCATAGGCTTGCTTATTTTATCTTTGGAACTTGTAAATGACCATCGATTCCCCGCCCCCCACCCCACATATTAGATACAAGGTGAGAAGATGGAGAAAACTCAACTGCGAAACTTTTTAATACTCTAGAAGAAATTGTGACATATAAATTAAATTTCTTGGTTTTTGAATCATATGGCTAGGAAGCGATCCATCCAACGTGAATCCATGCTCTTGCAAGAGGTTGGTTTCTAAAGAATTTTTTTGAATAATGAGTATGTTGACCACAATGTTTACATAGGTGAATATCAAAACAATGATATTTCACATGGCCAACTATGTCCCAATGTTGGCATTAGAAAAATTTTGGTTATTATGGAAGAGGGGCACGATCTAAAATAAGTGAAGATGAATTGACATGAAGAAACCCAAGAATTTGGAAATGAATGGGCTTGGAATAGTTTGGAGTAAGAAAGGACACATCCTTTTGATATCGAATATCGATTCTATGTGTGTTCTTGACAAGCTCTTCCCAAGGTCCGATGATTGGCTTAGGAAGTATAGGGTGAATTTCTTCATTTGCATGCAAATATGCTCCTGGAGTGCACAATGGATTTGAATCAACCTCAATCTTGATACTTTGATTACTTTATAGTTTTTGTTGGGAGTCAACTTCAGTCTCAAAAAATAATTCATAATTATGTCTATGATGTTGTAACTCATCTTGCTGTAGTGGTGATTCAAGCTTCAAAAAATCAATTTTGTCTTGTGCATTTTAGAGACATATTTAAATATCAAAAAAGGTTCCGTTGTTGATTTTCATTGCACTTTCAACAGTAGAAATTATTAGAGTTCTGAATAACTCTAATCAAGTGTCAATTTTAACCATTTAAAACTTCAAAAAAATTCTTGCAACTCCCCTCTTCTATTACGCAGTGTTTTCCAATGTTGGAAAATATAACATATCCATATACTTTTACATATTTATACATGCTCACAATAAATGTGATGATGATATGAGGTTGGATAAATATATTATATACTATGTATAGCTGATTAAAGTCCACAAATCTATTGAAAGGCACTCTAGGTGATTTATTGTGTAGATTGATTCTTGGTGGAGACTTTTATATCTCAGTAAAGGATACAAAATAGACATAAACCCGTGCGCATGAAAAAAAAATTGTAAACATGTGTTGTGCTCTTTCGAAACCAACTCTATCTATTGCTTCAAATATATCGAGGATAACTCAACTGAGTGGTACATTATAGCCTTAAAAAATCATTTCAAAAAGCGCGAACATAACTATAGTTTCAAAATACAGACCAATTCTTCATTAGAAACGAACTTTTGTATAAGCTTATGAAGTTGGGTGCCAGACAAATTCTTATCAATAAATTTGAAACCCAAGTTGGACCTGCTTATCTAATAATTCCATCTTGCATATTACAAATTCGGTCTTACATAATAATCAATGGCAGCTATAAAATGAATTGAACAGAATTGTAATTCAGTTATGATTGCATAATAAGACTTCAGTCTCTTCAGCCAACCAGATTTTAAGTAAATAAAATTTAAAGGACAAATTATTTTTGTTTTATAAAACGAACATCACTTTACATATTGTTGATTTAATTTTTAGTCGAAACGAAATTAATCCTATTCCACCCAATATGATTACTATACTAATCCATGTTCAACCCAATATGATTAGATACAATATGCTGGTGGCATGAATAATAATAATAAGTGACATAAATAAATATAACGATTTAAAAAAAACTACTAACGAAAAATTTACCTTAATATAGAAATTTATCCCCAACGACGGGACAATGGAATACCGCTTAACGTATACTCCACATAATTAGTTTACTATTCTAACATGCTTTTACTGCCCGATAATATCAAGAATGGTCAGCGTGCCTTTGCTTTCCACGCAATTAAAAAAACACGACTGAGCACCGCACCCGCATCATACGAGGCCGCGGCAGTCGGCGCGTTTAGCATTCGAAGAGCAGATAAACATTCGACACGGCTTTTAGCACAACTTTCTATAACAATTTTTGTTGTAAAGCTTTTTTCTTTATCTCGATCATTGACTGGGGAATTGTTAATTTTATTAAACAGATGGTACACAATCCATGGCTAGTTATTTTATTCCGAGTAGGCTTAAATTTTTTTTTTAAATAATTTAGAAATTCTTGTAAGATTATGAAATTTTTTTGAAAATTTGATTACAGTTTTCAAACTTTTTTATTGAGTGTTACAGGGTTTTTGATGGTGTTGAATCTATTTCCACCATTAAAAAAAATCACATTCAAACACTCCAATTACTTGATTTTCTGAAATTGTTTTGCTAGCGAAAAAACTGTCTTCCTGGATAATTTTTTGCATCTTAGAGAGCCCCATTTCTTTAAGTAGTGTGAATCCTTATCTGACCATGTAATATCATGGATTTAATGTATTCACTTAACATTTATAAATTACTAGCGATTCAATGAACTCTAACAATATCTGTAGTTAACAATATATATTTAATTTTATAATGAGTGTAGTTTAACTCTGTCTGTCACACTTCTAATCTTCTTGACTTATTAAGCCATTCCATTCATAGCAATTTTGGAACACTTCTTTCTCTTCTCTTTAATTATAGAAACAAGATTTTGAAGAATCACACTTATATTCTTTTTTTTCGAAAAATCTCATTTAGATTTTGTTTATTTTTCTGTTATTTGTTATAAACCGCATTTATTTTAATAATCATTATATTATAAAATTTTTCTTAATTTTTACATTTAAAAAAAAAAAAAATTAAAAATTTTAATTTTTACAGAGTGAAAATCAATTATCAGTAATCATCACCATACTATTCCCACAGTCTACCAAATCAAGATCGAAATTTATTAATATTATTTCTAGAATCTATCCTCCAAAAAATCTAGCAAATCGATCTCTAATTTTTATTGTTATTATTGATGAAAAATTGGTAACTGTATTCTTACGGTTGCTAAAAATCGTAAGTTCAACTCTTGATGAGCTCACTGTAACCCTTCCAATCTCATCAAACATTGCTACTTGGTGGTAGGTGTTGGAATATTTGAAAATTCCTGAACAACAATAGATAGAGTAATACTCTCCTCTTCTAACACAGAGAAATAAAAATTTCACTCACAGGAGACAGAGTTTCAACTCAAAAAACAAACTTCTATTCCTTAAAAAAAAACTGTTACAAAGCTTCCTCTATCAGAGGGATTCAAAATAGTGACTGCTGCTAACACAGTGCACACACAAGACTTCATTGTCTCAACAAAACAACACTCTGTCTCTCACAAATATCACTGCTGTGTATTCTCTATTTTCCCACACTACTGTGCTTCTTAATTCTCTTCTGTGTAATAATGAAAAAAAATTACAACTTACTCTACCTTACAGGCTCTTACAATATATATATGTCAGGCATATCATATAAAACATTTACAAACTATATCATTGAAATAAATTTAAAACTAAATCTATTCAACCGACTGTCGGGCCCATTTTACAATTAAAACATATTGTATAATTGTATCGGGTCCATGTTTTAAACAAAAACAAATGACCAAACAAAAAATTGTGATTGCCGATCAATAAACGGATGTGATGGAACAATTAACTCCAACCTATAAAACATCGGCTCTGGACTTCAACACATAACAAACATTCACACATCGGACTTTCGATTCCAATTGACGATCGGACCCGAAGTCAAAACATAACACTGCTCCAATACATACGTCGGGTCTACCATTGCATATTTCAATCAGGCCAAACAAATATGCGCTCCCGATTGTGAACTTGCGATTGCACAATGACATGTCGCGTGGTCTGTGGGACCAGCAGACTTCAGCTATGGTGGAGGGCGATTGTAACTTGAAAATCGATTGTGATTGCAATTTAACTCATCGCATCGGCCCAAAAAAAAAGAGGGATGCAGTATTACATATGTGATACTTCTGATTGTGATGATCGCATTGGACCTCCAACATCAAGACACTTGAACTTTAAAAACATATCTGCTGTGATTTTCGATTGCGATTGCGATTGCTTCCCATCGCGATTCTTCATGTCAATAAGACACTGCTGTGGGGACCACTTTGTCGTGCCTATTTAACAAATTTAAAATCTTTCACCGCTTGTTGAACAAATCTTCTTCAATTTCGGTTGTTGAAGTCTTATAGACCCGAAAATACTGTCTTAAACAAATCTCTGTTCTTCAGTGATGGAATTTAATTTCCAATGACAAAATAATGCAATCACTTGACATGTGAGCACGATCTTTTAAATTCAATGTAAGAATTGAAGTATGATGATGTTAAGTTCACAAGTTCATTGGAGGCTAACTTCATGATCTTATGAACTTCAAAATGTGTTCACGTTGCGCACATCTAGTGGGTTTATAAGAGACAATATAGAATGCTTTAACATTGTTAGATTTTACTGCTTCTAAAATTCAATTTTTCTCCCTTAGGCTTTGGTAAGAGATCAGATTGAGTAAATCCATTAGCTTTGTAATATGAAAGATCAAATTGAGTCATAAATGAGTTATCCTCTTAAATTCTGAGAATTACAAGGAAAAACTATTTGAAGTTATTAAAAGAATATATATTTTT